>CM062817.1:226107738-226707738 GCA_031772625.1 Pinus tabuliformis | reverse complement strand
CACAAAACCAAAAGTTCGTTGAATATTAAGAAAGAACATGAACCATTAGAATAACCCATGCAAGTTGAAAAAGGCATGGACATGAAGTTTGTTGCATCTGAGTTGAAGTTTTCAGAGGATTGGTTGGAAAATCCTAAGACTAGTTGTCAAGCAAATGAAATCATGATGGGGGATTGTAGCAATTTTATGGAGGATAAGGATGAGGTTCCCATGGAGAAAATACAGCAAAACAGAGGCAACAATGATGATACATTTCAACATCAAATGCAGACCAGGAGGGAATCAATTCTAGATAATTGGAATCTTAATGATTTAGCATAAGGCAACAATATGTTCCAATAAGGAATGAATGATTGTTGGCAGCCAAAATACAAGTTAGACAAAGAGATTGAGATAAGAAATTTGATGGTTAAGGTGTCTCAGAAGATGCATGTTACATAAAAGAAAAGAGACTAAATTTTTTTGTTGATGAGGACAGAATAAGCACACATTAGCAAGGAGAGTGGAGAGTTACACCATAAGGTTTGGAAACTAGGAAGAATAAAGAAGAAGACAAGGTATTATCAACAACATGACAAAGAGAAGAGCCAACAAGAAGGGCCAACTATAGAACAAAGTTTGGGATCTAGGAAAGAATAATTTCACCAACACATGGTTAGGATACCATGATTCTTTTTCACCTTGGGATTATGATGTAAGGGCATCTTACCTTGAAGTCAAAATGTATTTTGACTAGAGTAGGGGTTCTTTCATTACCAAGAGAGTTGGTTCCCTAAGATTGATTTCAATCTTTATTTTAATGTATAAACTTATGTTTTTATGAGAATAATTGTAATGAAATTTTCACGTTAAGAGATATTTCGAGAATATTGAGTGGGTTAGAGAGAATTAAAGATAGTTAGATTGGTGTAAGATTTGAAAAGCTAAAAAGTCCTAAGTTAGAGAGTATGGGTGAGATTTTTATGGATCTAGGAGGAATTCTTGGATTTGAAACTAAATTGGTTTTAATCCTCCATGTACATAAGTCTTTATGTAAATTATGAAACAATTATAGGAGAGAGAGGAGAAGGGTGGCTGAGAGGCTGAAGGTCCAAAATTAGGGCCATTGGAATGTAAATTTGGCCATGAGGGCAGAAGGCCTTATGTAAATATTTTAAGTTAATGAGGAAATTCCCTTTCAAGCATTCATATTTTTGTGTGCATATGATAAAGTGCATATTTTTATTGTTAATTATGTGAGTGTGTGCAAGTGATAAAGCTCAAGAGAGACAAGAACTATGAGACCATAGCAATCCCTATAAACTCAGGAAAGATATTGTGGAGACATTTTTACAAGGATATACTATTGGAAAGCTCGGGAGAGAAATTCGAATGTCCATTGGAGTCACAGAGATTTGGATAAAGGTCAGAAGATCAGGAGGGACTTACATATATTATTTGCAAGACTGCGTAGTGCTACGTGCATAGTACAACCAAGAAGAGACACAGGATGACTGCATAGTTCTACGTGCATAGGCAGTGAAAATAGTTTGTCAACAGACGAGAGTGGGAGACAGAGATGTCTCTGTTACCTAGAGTTGTCAAGCCTAGAAGAAGAGTTTTGGAACCCAAATCTAAGTGATAGAGAAGGAAAGGGTTGGGATTACATCATCTTGGAGATAAAACCTAGAGGAATTCGTGTCTAACTAAGCATCAGGTAAACGTGGCATAAGTTGATCCGCTAGAAGTTTCATAACTAGAGGCATTGAATATCATAATAGAGCAACGACCCAGAGGTCGAGAGTAGTACCCAGAGGATCTAGTATGGTGAGCAAAGTTTCAATGTTGGGTTGGATCAGAGTAGGTGGAGCCCACCCGATTGATGCCTAGCCTAGAAAAGTGAGTTGAAGAGCCCAGGCTACATGTCGAATTTCAATGTCGGGACATGGCAGTTAGAATATTAAAAAAGAGATGGCATGTGTCCCACCCAGAGGGTTCCACCTGATGAGTTTTTATAATTTTTCTTTGTTATAATGTTTGGCTATGAGTGGGCCAATGTGGCAAAGTGGACCCTGCCCAGAAAGGCTTACCCTGATAGTCCTCATAAGTGTTCATTTGCATAGTGTGAGGCTCTTATGCTGGATTAAGTGGCATTGGCTACACACAGATAACAGTGAAGCCACTGGTCGAAGTATAGAGACAAAGTTTGGGAAATAAAGAAAACAAGAGTATAGTAGAGTAGGACAGCGTCGCGGAGGCCCAATCATAAGGTTTAGGTAGACCGTAGATGTGTTATTATAGATTTATGGATTTGAAAGGGATTCTTGGCCATACTTGTGTAAACTTGGCCTATCCTATTGCCTCCTCCCACTACACTTCAAAAATCCTCCCACGATATTATTCACTAATAATATAGATTTACAGGGCTTGAATGAAGTGCCCATTTTGATAGAGTACTAGGCCATGTGGGCTATAGAATACCTCTACTCAGATACAACGTGGGTTTGGCATCCAAGGAGAGAGTAATCCACACAGATCACTAGCCACTACAATACCTACAGGTACATAGTAAGCTATAGTACACTAGACATTATAAGTGGATGGGGTTTCTCTAGTAGTTTCATTTAGTGATCAAGTATAAGAAGGGAAACACAAATAAGTTGGTTAACATGATTTCAAAGCCACACATATAAAAGATCATAGCTTTAGGAACTCTCTTGAACATGGATCCATTCACCCATGATGCATATGGAGAGGCGTATTTAAAGTATAAGGAATTCAAGGAGGTGTTCCAATAGTTGTAGAGATGGAGTCATGTGCATGATGGTGACAACACCATTGGCTACCATCTCCAGGATGGGTTATTCTATGATTTGGATAAGTTATGTGTTCCTTAGGGTGAGAGATTCTAGTTGATGAACGAGGCTCACACCTCCAAGTTTGTAGGGAGATTTGGTGTAGGGAAGACAATGGACAACTTGCAAAGATATGTGCATTGGCCCAAGATGTAAGAACATGTATCTAGGTTCATAAGAGGATGCATGCTTTGTTGTACCAACAAGCCTAGTAACATGAAATGGGGTCCATGTCCTCCCTTATGTTGTAGCTCCCAGACATAACCATTGATTGCTTACAAGACCAGTGCATAGGCACATCTATATTTGTGTGTCTCAAATGATTTATAGGAAACTGGAGACATCACTTATGTTCTATATATACATATATATATAGGAAATAGGTTAGTTCATTTATCCAAAGAAATAAGACATGGATTTCTGGTACTTCTTCATAGGTTCAGATCTCATAAATATGCGTAAAAATAGTGGAGTCTGAGTAATTCAAGGGCTTACAACTTAATAAGCTTTTGTAGAGCAGATGAGAGAGGCCAAAGAGAAGGAGCAACTCATCGCATAGAGCATAAGGCTTCAAGCATTCTGCACTTAACACATAGACCTTGAGGTATTAAGGATTTCTATTCCAAGCAGAAATAATTGGTGGAGGGGCGGAATGCTACGATTCATGTGTTGCAGATTTAAAGATATGATTTCAATAGCCCACACAGATATATGCATCTACAGTATTGAGACAAGTGAATCTGTGATATAATTACAGGCACTCAAATTCACATATCAATATAAATAAATCTATGAGGAAGCTTGAAACATTTCTAGCAGCAATACTATACATGAATACAGAGAGGAAAGATGAACATAAAATGAGATTTAACAAAAGGAACACATACTATAATACTTGAAGGAGGAATCACCACCATATCCTTGATATTCTAAAAAAGATCTAAGTTACAAAGAAAAAATCATCTAAAAATAGCATGTAGACTTTTCTATAGAATTTTTGAACCTTTATTAAGTCTTCATTTCCCCTATTTATCTGGAGAGGGGAGCAAGAACATTCATTATAGCAAAATATCTCTAATCTAGAATCAATTGTTAGGTCCACTAGTTGTCTCAGTCAGAGATGGCTATGTGGCCCAAAACATTACAAAATTAAAAGCCTCATTGAAAGGAAGGCATGTTACAGGACAAAAATAAGTAAATAACCAGACAGAAAAGTAAATGAAGAGTCTTTGTGCCCATTCCATGATCGCCTCTGCTTCAGGCTATAATTTGCTCATGGTATGACCTCCTGTGCTACTCAACTAACCTCGCCGCTTCTACCTTTACTACTCGAATGCCTTGTTCTGTGGAGTAGGGGTTGGGTCAACTATAAGTGCCCGTATTTGCGGTATTTTGTTGTGTAGAGGGATGGGGCTCCATGATGAGCCATTAATCTTCTTGAGTCCGGTGTACTGCTCCATTGCTGCACCATTCTCCATTTAAGTCTTTAGCTTCTGGCCCATCTGCCCATTAAAACTTTGTCATGCACTATCAGTGCCTTGATGTAGTAGGTGATATGTATTATAGTGTAACAGCGTAGTCTCTCAGGCGCAGTATTTTTTCCTCTAAACAAGTAGAACAGGCAGTTTTGATTTCCCCCTTAGTCCCCCTTTATTATAGCCCCTCTTGTGGCTTTCCTCATATGACTGGGGGCTAGAATCAGGGGCTTAGCCCTTAGGTGCTAAGGCCATTAGAACTGTGTTTGGGAGCCTTTTTCTTTTGTAAAGAAAAATCCCGCATATTGGCGCATTACTATGCTTTACCTTAAGCTTCTTCCCTAGACAACTGCAATCGTCAATCTGCAGGATCGGCCCCACCTAGGACATTGCAATCGCACTGTAGGAGAGGGGGACCCTTTACCTTTTTCCTTAGTGTGGGCCAACAGTTCGGATGCGAAATCCTTATACAATATAACACAAGTCGTATCACATCGGGAGGATTCCCCGCATATCGAAATCGCATGCACCTTACATTTAGCTTTTCCTCTTAACAGTTGCGATCACCAATCTACAAGGTGACATCATTGCTGCCACGTGTCACCTTGTGAATGGTGACACGTGGTGTTGAAATGTGCAACAAGAAATGCTAAAAATAGAAGATGCTAAAAATAACACTGCTATAAATATCCAGTCTATAAATAACAGTTCAGCCATTGCTGATCTTAGCAACAATGGGTGAAAAGTGAAACTGCTAAAAATAGCTTTTCTAATAATAGCATTTTGGGATCCCTTCTTATTTTAGTCAGTCCCTAGACTAAACATAGGAAGTAAAATTCGAATTTGATATCAACAGTAGTTTGGAAATTAATTAATTAATTCATCTTGAGTTAATTAGTTAAGGAAAATAAAACTTGAATTCTATGTGAGGAGATGCAACATTTTCTCCATTAATTGAGGAATTTAACCTTTAGTTAAAGAGATAAGGATGAGTTGTAATATTGAGTTGTAACCAGTTGACTTAGTTTAACTTAGTCAAGTCCAGTTAGATTAATTTAATAGTTTGTTAAATTAATGAGAGTTCAGTTAGTGCTTGCATGCATGTAACTACTGTAATTCAGATAACTGAGTATTCACTCATGGATAACTCATGCATGTCAGTTCAGTTAGAGACCCAGTTGAGTTCAGATGGAGGGACAGTGTACTATCAGTTGCTAGGATATTCCTTGCATGCAGAAGGAATATTATTCCTTATGGATTGTGCAGTTGGACCTGAGGTTACAGTGAGTGTGATGATTCCAATTCACACATGTGATATCATTGGACCCCAATCAAAACTACACAAGGAAATAGGAGGCTTGGAGGGCTCGAGGAAGATATATTCTATGTCTATTGAGTCTGTGAGTTGTATTGTTTGATTTCAGAGAGAGCAGGATAGCTTAAGAGCTGATTCTTTTTGTAACTTGAACAAGATTTCCACTTGTATGATAATACAGAGTTGGGGTTTTAGGCTGGTGCTTTCCGTAGTGATATATCTTCTGTGTTATGATTGATTACTTCTCATTCTCAGTTATATGTGTTCATGCTTGATGTTACTCATGTTCGATTAAGCTTCTGCTAATTTTTTTATAGAAGTAGATCAAGTGTTTTTCTTTAGTACATTACATTACTAGGTGATCTACAGTGGGAATTTCTACATGGTATCAAAGCAAAGGTGATCAAGGAAGAATAGTATACAAGCAAGAGAAGTTTGAAGTTTGGTTTCTGAATATTGAATTGAGTTCTTATCACATCTATTTCACCGATGGCGTTCAGTGGTTTAAGACTCGAATATGCCCTTGATGGAAATTCAAATTATATAGCCTAGAAGGATCGCATGGAGGCAGTGTTAGAAGATAACGGTCTAAAGGACTTCATTGATCAAGAAATCCATAAGCAAACTGACGCTACTCAACTGGCGGAATGGAAAAAGTGTGTGGCTGGAGCAAGGAGAATCCTCTTGTAGGGAGTTCGAGATAACATTGTCTCGAGCCTCTGTGGGAAGGAGACTTCATTGTCGATGTGGAAAAAATTGAAATATCTTTATCAGAATAGAAGCGATCAGAGGAAGTTGGCGCTAAAAGATAAACTTCGAAAGATTAAGTGTGAAAAGGGCGACACAATCTCTACGTTCCTGAACAAGCTCACCACCTGCAGGGATGAACTTGCAAGTGTAGGGGTCGTGACAGCTGATGATGACATGGTGAGTCTATCACTCCTTAGTCTTCCAAAGAGCTGGCATAGCTACCAAGACTTGGTTAATGGAAGAGAGAAACTGCCAAATTGGGAACGACTTTAGTCAGACCTAATGCAGGAGGAGATAAGGCGGAGCACCAGGGATGGACCTTCATCAAAACAAGATGATGAAGAAAATCTAGCTTTAGTGAGTAAATCTAAGAAAGGGAAAGGGAAGGCATCCCAATCCAAATCTTCTCATGGTGGGAAGAAGGTTGACAAATCGAAGGTGCGATGCTTTCACTATCATGAAGTGGGCCACTATTCAATGAATTGTCCACAAAAGAAATCCAAGAAGGGTTCCTCCAAGGGATCTGATGGAGATGCATTAGCCTCACAGTTTGAGTTGGATTTCTCGCTTATCGCATGCATGGTTTCATCCATGGTGGGATTTGTTTGGTACCTGGATAGTGGAGATTCTTTCCACATGTTGGGTGACAAGAATCTTTTTAGTACATTGGAGGAGAAGGATCTCTAGATGCGGATCGAGATGGGTGATGATGGAAAGTATTCTGTCTCAGGTGAAGGTACAATTGTGTTTCAGAGGGAGCATGGCACTCCTCTCACCCTATCTGATGTTAAGTATGTACCAAGTTTGAAAAAGAATCTTGTGTCTGTTGCTATGCTAGAAGATAAGGGCTATGATGTAGTCTTTAGTAAAGGAAAATTTTTCCTGAGGCATATCGACACCAGAAAGACCAAGCAAATAGGGATTCGAGTAAAGAATCTCTACAAGCTAGAGGTAGATGACTCTGTTGCACTGAGTTCCAAAGAAGAGGTGGTGCAAAACCAAGATGTTGGCGAGCTATGGCATAGGAGACTGGGGCAGTTGCATCACGGGGCCTTGAAGATCATGCAGCAAATTTCTACCGGCTTACCCAAGGGAAAACTGGAGCAAACAGATACATGCAAAGGATGCACCCTGGGTAAGTATGCGAAAGCTTCCTTTCAAGATTGGGATAGTAGAGCTGGAGAAATCCTGGAGCGAGTTCACTCAGATGTATGTGGACCATTCTCTACAGCCTCCGCCGCTAAGAAAAGGTACTGTGTTATTTTTATTGATGATTTTTCTCATAGATGTTGGATCTACTTTATGCACAAGAAGGATCAGACCTTCTTGAGGTTTTGTGAGTTTAAAGCCTTGGCAGAGAAAGAATTAGGAAAGAAAGTAAAAGCCTTGCATAGTGATAATGGTGTAGAGTATGTTTCCCATCAGTTTAAAGACTTCTATGTTGCAGAAGGAATTAAATGGGAACTGACAGCACCTTATAACCCACAACAGAATGGGGTGGCCGAAAGGAAGAACAGAGATATTGTGGGAGCAGCTCGAGCGATGTTGCATGACCAAAGCCTACCACTTCATCTGTGGGTTGAGGCATGCAATACAGCAGTGTATCTTTAGAACAGTAGTCCTCATCGTATGTTGGGGATGAAGACACCTATGGAGGATTTTTCAGGGAAGCGACCAGATGTGAGTCACTTCCGTGCCTTTGGATCACCAGTTTTCTATCATGTGACCAAAGATGCTCGGAAGAAGCTAGACCCAACAGCTGAGTTGGGGATACTTGTGGGGTACACAGATACACCCCACAACTATCATGTGTTTCTGCCTGCCAGTCAGAGGACCGTAGTGCGCAGGGATCTGAAGTTTGATGAGCAAAGAGTTGTGTGAGTGTCACTTGAGAGGGAGCTCAAGTTGCATGGTGATGAGGAACTTTAACTTCAAAAGGAGGAGGAGCCTCCTGATGATGTGGATCAACCACATGCAGAGGATCCAGTAGTGGAGACCACCACTCCTAAAGAGTCTTCAAGAGATGGGCGGAAACGCTCACGGGAAGCTGACAGATTGATACTAAATGCGAGAGAGAATGTGGGGCAGCCATCCTCTCAGTGCAGACAGAGGAGATTTCCCGAGAGATACACTGGCTACATGGCCCTGGTTGGGGAGTGTGTACCAACCAAACCTTCTTCTTTTCAAGAGGCATTGTAGCAACCAGTCTAGGTTGATGCAATGGTAGAAGAGTATGATTCTACCATACAGAATAGTGTGTGGGATGTTGTCCCTAGACCTAGGGACAAGTCAGTGGTTAGTTCCCGATGGCTTTACAAGGTAAAGCAGGCAGCTGATGGCAGTGTTGAGAAACACAAGGCAAGGTTTGTTGCCCAAGGTTTCTCACAGGTTGAAGGGATCAACTACGATGAGACCTTTTCTCGCGTAGCAAGGTACTCATCTATCATATCGATGCTAGCTCTATAAGCTCATATGGGTTGGAAGATCCATCAAATGGATGTGAAGACGACGTTCCTCAATGGGAAGATTAAGGAAGAGGTATACATTGAGCAGCCCGAAGGATTTGAGACCTTCGATCACGAATCGCATGTTTGCCGACTCAAGCGAGCACTGTATGGGCTGAAGCAAGCACCCTGTGCTTGGTATACCAGGATCGACAGCTATTTCATTAGGTTGGGCTTCACCAAGAGTGAAGCAGATGCGAACCTCTACCACATCATGGTAGAAGGTAAGCCATTGATTATTGTACTTTATGTCAATGATCTGATTTTGACAGGTGATGATCAGCTGATCAAATCTTGCAAGGAGGACCTTGCAAGAGAGTTTGAGATGAAGGACATGGGCCTCATGCACTACTTTCTAGGCATGGAAGTGTGGCAGAAAGATGGGGAATTATTTGTGTCTCAAGGCAAGTATGCCAATGAGATACTCGGGCACTTTCACATGGAGAAGTCCAAGCCCATGCAGACTCCTCTAGCTGGGAACTAGAGGAAGGAGGATGCTACATCAGGTGAGGTAGTTGTTGCTACTGTTTATCAATAGCTGGTGGGTTCACTCATGTATCTGGTGAACACAAAACCTGACTTATGCTTTGCGGTGAACCAGCTGAGTCAAGCTATGGTTCAGCGTACCAAGATGTTTTGGAAGGCAGTGAAGCATGTGCTAAGATATCTCAGAGGCACTACACAGTATGGATTATGGTACAGATGAACAGAGTGAGTGAAGTTGCAAGGCTTCACAGATGCGGATTGGGCTGGTAGTCCATCAAACCGAAAGAGCACTTCTAGAGGAATCTTCAACTTTGGTTCAGCTGTAGTTTCTTGGTATAGCAGGAAACATAGATCAATTGCACTTAGCTCAGCAGAGGCTGAATACATGGCTACTAGTTAGGTAGCATGTGAGGCCATTTGGATGCGAAAGATTCTAGTGGGATTGTTTGGTCAGATGATGGATCCTACAGTGATATACGGTGATAATCAGAGTTGCATAAAACTCTCTGAGAATCCAATGTTTCATGATAGGTCCAAGCACATAGATATCCATTACCATCATCTACGGGACTATGTGGTCAAGAGGATCATGATGTTGCAGTATGTTTCTACCGAGGAGCAGGATGCAGATATTTTGACTAAGGCATTATCAAAATGCAAGTTCGAGTTCCACAAAGACAGGATCGAGGTTACTGATAATCCCTTTCTTGTTGAGAGGGATTGTTGAAATGTGCAACAAGAAATGCTAAAAATAGAAGATGCTAAAAATAACACTGTTGTAAATAGTTGGTCTATAAATAGCAGTTCAGCCATTGGTGATCTTAGCAACAATGGGTGAAAAGTGAACGTGCTAAAAATAGCTTTTCTAAAAATAGCATTTCGGGATCCCTTGTTATTTTAGTCAGTACCTGGACTAAACATAGGAAGTAAAATTCGAATTTGATATCAACAGTAGTTTGGAAATTAATTAATTAATTCATCTTGAGTTAATTAGTTAAGGAAAATCAAACTTGAAGTCTATGTGAGGACATGCAACAGTTTCTCCATTAATTGAGGAATTTAACCTTCAGTTAAAGAGATAAGGATGAGTTGTAAGATTGAGTTGTAATCAATTGACTTAGTTTAACTTAGTCAAGTCCAGTTAGATTAATCTAATAGTTTGTTAAATTAATGAGAGTTCAATTAGTTAATGCTTGCATGCATGTAACTACTATAATTTAGATAACTGAGTATTCACTCATGGATAACTCATGCATGTCAGTTTAGTCAGAGACCCAGTTGAGATCAGATGGAGGGACAATGTACTATTAGTTTCTAAGATATTCCTTGGTGAATATTCCTTGCATGCAAAAGGAATATTATTCCTTATGGATTGCGCAGTTGGACCTGAGGTTACAGTGAGTGTGATGAGGCCAATTCACACATGTGATATCATTGGACCCCAATCAAAACTACGCAAGGAAATAGGAGGCTTAAATGGCTTGAGGAAGATATATTCTATGTCTATTGAGTCTGTGAGCTGTATTGTTTGAGTGCGGAGAGAGCAGGATAGCTTGAGAGGTGATTCTTTTTATAACTTGAACAAAATTTCCACTTGTATGATAATACAGTGTTGGGGTTTTAGGTTGGTGCTTTCCCCAGTGATATATCTTTTCTGTTATGGTTGATTACTTCTCATTCTCAGTTATATCTATTCATGCTTGATGTTGCTCATGTTCGATTAAGCTTCCGCTAAATTGTTTGTAGAAGTAGATCAAGTGTTTTGCTTTAGTACATTGCATTACCAGGTGATCTACAGTGGGAATTTCTACACGTGGCACCCAAAAATGGCTCCATTCCACCCCTGAAAACATTGAAACTATGTGACATGTGTCCCCATATGGCCACATCACCCTCTGTACTGCCACGTCACTCGTCGTACTGCCATGTGGAGGAGAGAGAAAGGGGGTTGCCCGCCTTGGTTTTGCAAACATTTCCTTTGTTAATGAATTTCGGCCTTTCCTGAAACTTTTACACTATACCATAGAACCGGCCCCGGCATGGTCTTGGAACAAAAACCCTGTCGATCCACTGTTATTGCGGGATGCGGGATTTAAAACATTTCGCCACGTGGAGGAATGAGAAGGGGGCAGCCCGACCTTTGTTTTTCATTGACTTTTAGTGTAAAGCGGCCTCTACCCTCCCGGACACTTTAACACTATCGGTGATTCTCCCCCCCGTAATTCCTTAAGGATGGACCATTAGGTATTGTGGGGGCCATGCGGGACTGTTGTGACTATGGGACTGCCAATTTGTGGGATGCGGTATTGTGGGATGCCCTCATACTTAGTCATTTTCTTGGTTTTCTGGGCTTTCCAAAGGAAATCTTCAACAGGCTCTAACTTTTAATCCAAGAGTCATTTTTTGGACTTCTATATACCATTGGAAAGCTCTTTTTGAGTACTAGGCATTAGAGAGGGTCTGATTAAGCTCTAAGATCTTCTGTGGCCTAGGAAAGTGGCTCCAAAATTCACTACTCTTGGGCAACCTTGACCAATTGAAACCCATAATGCAGTGAGTGACAACATTGGCTCCAACTAGGGACAGTGCCTTGCTCGCAAGGTGCTGAGGACCTACAAACTAGTAGCCTTTCCTTCCATTGGGCATGGACTTATTCTTAAAAAAAATATAATTATGTGAAAAAGAACTTGTTTGATAATAAACTGAAAAATTCAAATAACAATTTCAACACACACACCAGATATTTACAATGAGAAAGAGACATATATCTCTAATTTTGAAAATAAAAGTTTAGGAACTAACGATTCTTAGGTAGTTCACCATCCAAGTTTCAAGCATGTAAGTGTTATTTCCCCTTTTTTATTCAATCTTGAAGGGGTTGAACCATATCGGATCAAAATTCCCATGTTTGCCTTTGTCTTCTCATCGAACATCCCACCTAAAAACTAAATCTCCTTGCTGAAGAGGAGATTTCATCCTTTGCTGGTAGTTTGACAACTTGGTCCCCACCTTCTCTTTGATTCTTGTGAAGCTCCACTAGCTGATTTAGCCTTCTAGTTAAGACACTAGGATCTTCCTCAGCTTCTTGTAGCAGCTTAGCTACTGCCATTGCTAATTGGATTGGGAAGACAGCAGTCTTGCCATATACTAGCTCAAAAGGTGATTTTCCAGTGGATCATTTGGGCATTACACAATTAGCCCAAAGAGAAAACTTCATTTGGGAGTCCCATTTCCTTTGATTTTTAGTGATGGTCTTCTTTAGAACCCTCACCACAGTTTTATTAGAAAACTCAACCAAGTCATTCCCTAAGGGTAGTATGTAGTGGAGTGTCCAATAATGATATTGAACTTATGGTAGAAGTTGGTGAACTTGGCAGATTTGAAGACTTGTGCAATATCAGTGATAATTTTAAAAGGACTCCCAAAGTGTGATTATGTTCTCCTCCATTAATTTTATCACCACTGAGTCAATAGCATTTCTAGCTAGGATAGCCTCTACCCACTTGGTGAAATAGTCAGTGTCTGTTAAAATCCATTTGTGTTAGCCACTAGAAGGTAGGTTTATTTCTCCAATGAATTCTAATCCCCATTGTCTAAAAGGCTCCTCTACATGCACAGGGATAAGGGGGAGAGGAGAAAACTTCTGTCTTTCAACAAACAATTAGCATTTCTGGAACGACCTGACCTGAGAATAAACATCTCCAAACAACGTGGGCCAGTAGAATCATGGCTTGAGGATTTTGTGTGATTTTTTCTTCCAACTGTAGTGTCCTCCACAAACTCCCCCATGGAAATCATCGATCAATTCATGGGTTTCTCCCTCAACCAAACATAGAAGTAATACCCCCACCAAGTCCTTCTAGTAGAGAATTCCATTGTATATGATGTATTTTTGTGCCTGCAATCTCAGACTCCGGTATTTAGATCTATCCATTCCCAACGAGCATCTTAGGAATAAGAGGTAATGAAAAATGTTCTTATACCTGGGCGATCCCTCATACTTGGCATAGATATTCTTCTCAGCTATTTTAATTCCGCAGTAGTGGTCCTTAGGTTTGCCTTCCTCTGTGATCAGGTTTATCCCTATATCTTGGTAGTTGGATTTAGATAAAATCTTGGCCAACCCCTAGCCTTTGATGAGCTTGGTAGGATTTATTTCTAGCTCATATTCTTGTCTTTTAGCTATCCACCTACCCCTCTTTCCTTCACTGTCTCCCTGCACTAGGATGTCCTTAACTACAGTCATTGGGACAAACGTTGTGATTTCTGATTGCAGCACATACATACGAAATGACTTCATCACCTTGACCAGTGCATAGGCCTATTTCTCCTATATATTATACTTCAACTCAACATCCCTTAGGACTTGGATGAAAAAGGAAACGGGTTGCTTGTAAACTTCTTTATTTTTCCGTAATGACACAGCAGTAATGGTATGTGGAGAGCCAAAAGAAAAGACGTAGAAAGGCACTGAATAGTCAGGGCTGACTAGCACTGGAGCCTCAGCCAAAGCTTCTTTGATCCTAGTGAAAAGAATCATGGGGGACAGATCTCCACTTAACTTCATTCTCCTTCTTGAGAATGTTTGTGATACCTTTGACTATCTCAACATAGTTGGGTATGAATCGCCTTAAGAAATTTATCCTCCCCAAAAATGCTTGGACTTATTTCTTGTTTCTGGTTAAGGGAATAAGGTTGATGTCTTTGACTCATTCAGGATCAATCTTTACTCCTTACCGCGCTACTATGTGTCAAAGCAGCTTCCCCTCACTTAGGGCGAACTGAGATTTCTTAGGATTCAAAAAGAGGCCATACCTCCTTCACTTCTCAAAGGTGAGCTTTAGATGGAGGATATGATCTTCATCAGTCTTAGAAAAGACTGTAATTTTGTCTAAGTAGACTACCAAAAATTTATCTTGCTTGCCTACGAAAGCTACGTCCATAGCTTTCTGAAACGTGGCCCCTGCATTTATCAACCCGAATGGCATGCGGGCGTACATGAATTTCCCCACAGGGTGGTGAAAGAAATCTTTTTCTGGTCCTTAGGGTGGATTTCCACTTGGTTATATCCTGAGAATCTGTCCATCATGGAAATTCTGGCTGCACCCACTACCTTCTGCAATATATTATCCATCTTGGGCAGAGGGTAGTTATCTTTTAGAGATGCCCCATTTAGATTCCAAAAGTCCAAACATAGCCTTATCTCTCCATTATTTTTCTGGACATGGACCAAATTAGCCACCCACTCAGAGTATCTTAAAGGTACAATGATCTTGGCCTGTAGCAACTTCCTTACCTCCTTCTCAATGGAGGGGTGTAAGAGTGGATTTATATATCTGAGTTTCTGTTTGCATGGCTTTATCCCACTCTTCAAAGGAATCTTATGCTGAATAATATTAGTATCAAATGACTTCAAGTCATCATAAGACCAAGCAAATACATCTTTGTAAGTTTTGAATAGATCTAAATACCACTGTTTGTATTGCAAGGAAATTCCTTTAGACAGCCTCATCGTTCGGGGTTCCTCCTCTAATTTGATGTGGCAGTCTTCAACTTGCTCATCCTTATCTGGGTCCATTTGTTTAGAAGCTATGTCATCTTTATTAGATAGTCTTTCTAGTGGAACAAGTCCACAAGGGACGGTATTCCCTTTTAGTTGCAAATTTTTTTGCCCAGCCACTGTGTCTTTCCACGAAGTGGCTTCTTATTTTGCTTCTTCTTCTCCTTGATCGATGGTGGAGTGGGAAAACTCCCCAACAAATTCTATGGATCTTTTTACCTGCTTGTCATCTTCGAATACCTACCAGTGTTTCACATTATCAGGTATTGAAGGCTTCTGTCTGACTTCTATCTCGTATCTGAGGAGTGGATTCTGTGGGGACCTAAAAGTGCTTGCAGCTACCACAAGAGAGTCAGCCATCTTGTTTTCTTCCCTAGGCAAAAACTAGATGTTAAAGGCCAGGAAGAAATTTTCGATTAAGTCCCACACTTCATTTTGATACGTCCTCAACCTGGGGTGTTTGGATTGGAATTGATCTCGGATATGCCTTACGACTAGCTCAGAGTCTCTATAGACCGATAGGCATTCAATGTTCATATTTCTTGCCATTTGTAACCCCAGGAGCAATGCTTCGTACTCTGCCACATTGTTGGTCTCCTCAAATTCGAGCTTGAATGATAGGAGTATCATGTTGCCTTCTAGAGATACCAACAATATTCCAGCTCCATTTCCCTCTTTTGAGTTTTCCCCGTCGAAGTACAATTTCCATACTTCGTTTTCATTTAAGTGTTGGTATTTCAACTTCCTTTTCAGGTGTATTGATGCTTCTTCTAAGAGGTTCTCATATTCTTCTAAGAATAGGCAAGAGATGTCGCTATCCTTCCCATGCACTGGGGAGTTTTCTGAGCCTTTAGCTGGGGTCACGGTTTTTACAAACCTAGATTCTTTGTATAGCCTCCTTTGCTCACCTCCAAAAGTGGGAATGATGGCATAATTCATATCTAGCTTGATAGATCCACCCACCTTGGAACCCCAAGATCTAGATAAGAACATTTCAAAACAAGGAGGTATATCAGCCACCACTATATCCATTACCACACTCTTCATTGGGATCTAAGACAGGTTTACCAAAAGATCATTTATCATGCCTAAGCACTTGACTCTCTTGGGTTCAAAGGTGTATAGGTCTTTGTATGGTCTGGTGATCTCTAAACCTAGATTTGCCATTACTGATAGTGGCATGAGGTTGTGTGAGGCCGCGGAATCCAACATGCAATTATGCAACAAAAGGTCATGGATCACCAAAGTCACATAGAAAGGTGTAGTAGAAGGGTCCAACTCTTCCACATGTGGCCCAAAAACAACCATGGGCCTCTCCTCTTGGAGGTTCAAACTATCATGGGATGATGTTGAGATGGTTGGATGCATGAATTGAGAGACTTGAGATTTGTAATGAGGCTGCTTTAGAAGCTCAGTCAGAGGAACATGAACCTTTACCTTTTCAAGCTCCTTCTGGAGATTAAATGTTTGGCTTTATCTATATCTCCTAGCTCTGTTCTTTCTCCCTTCCCACTGATAGTTGTCAGCAGAACATGTGTCTCATTTTCTATGTGCCCCTTGGGACCATTGCTTTCCTTATATGTCGTGACTCCTGTCTTGGCTAGGTCAGAAAGGAGCTTACCCTTCCCTTTGCCTAGTGCTGGAGGAACCACTTGGGGAGAAGCTTCCCCTTGTTGTTCTAGTTTTCTCATCCTCTTCTTTGAAGATCTTAGATTATACTTACGTTTGGGTTGTTTTTGCATGAAATCTGCAAAATTTTTGCAATAATAATCCATATCTTCATCATCTGTTGCTGCTTCTTTATCATGACTGGCATTCTGGTGAGCCATAATCTCATGTTCTTCTTCAGTGAAACCAGAATATATATTTCCCTACATCTCCTGTGTATCTGACGATTGTTCCTTGGGACCATCTTCCAAGTATAAGGGGTGAGGGATCTGATCAAGTTGTTCATTTCTTTCCCTTGGAAGTAGTTGCAGTGGAGGTCTTCTATATTGTGGGTTATAGCCCCGGTTGTTGACTTGAGCATTATATCTGGAGAGGTTCTTGTCTCAATTTCAATATTTCCAACCTTTTGTGATAAAATCTTGGTGATTTTTTCCAGTTCGTCCCACTTCAAGTCTAATGATTCTCTATCTTGACCAGAGGAGGATGCCTCTTCTTTCCCTCTTTTGGGTTCAGTAGGTTCTTGCTTTACCCTTAACTTCTCTACCAATGACAAATTTGCTTCTACTTCAAGAGCATCGATCTGAAGTTGGTCAAGAGTGAGAGACTTCCTTTCTCTCAGGGTAAAACCAACATTGGACTCAAAGGCTCCTAAGAAAACTACATGAGTTTCAGCTGGAGGAGGCTTCAAGTTAGCGGGCAGGTTATTATACTGCTTATTGAATCTTTTGATCAATTTTGAAGTATCCTCCTTCGATATTTTTCTTATGGCATTAAACTCAGTGAGGAAGTACTCATGATTCCTCTTTTCTCCCCATTTTTGGGCGAAAACATTTTCCAGCTCCTCCCAGGTAGTGATTGAGGCATTTGGTATGCCTTTGAACCTCTTTTTGGCTTCTCCATCAAGACTTTGTACAAAAAGTCTCATGACCACATCCAGTTGTTCCACATTCAGGTTCTCAGAAAAGGCACAAAAGATTTCTATATGTCTCTATGCTGGGTTGTCATCTTCCCGATTGAATCTAGGCAAAAGCTTGAGGTAATGTTGCGATGACACTTAAGGGCTGAGGTATATCAAGAGGTGCATACTTATTTAGCAAAAATATTGGAAGAGCCATCTGGATTAGTGGATGGGGATTAAAATTTACTTGAGAAACTGGGGTCAAGACCACAATATTTGGAGGGGGAAAAGGGTATGTCAGGGCCTTAGGAGTAAGTCTTGAATAATGAGCAGCAGCAGGCTGAGAACTGGATGAGGGTACTTCAAAGGCTGGTGAGATGGTAGCATAGTCAGGGGGAGTTTTCTCTTTCCAGATTTTATTGGAAATTAATTTTTCAAGGTCATATACAAATGGGGCTTTCTACTGGGATGTATCTGAGCGAGTATGAGGCTTTTTAAAAGCTAAGGTTATGAATGATAATGAGGGGGGTGTGGAGTCGCCAAGGTGATATGAATGCAATCAGAATATACTTCGCTCAACTACACGAAGGGTGCTCAATTTATCATATCCTGGGGAGGAAATCCTTCAATAAGCTCCCCGGAAATAGCGCCAAAAGATTTTGTAGCTCCCAGAGACAACCTTGGATTTCTTACAAGACCAGTGCCTGGGCACATCTAGATTTGTGTCTCAAATGATTTATAGGAAACTGGAGACATCACTTATGTTCTATAGATACATACATACCTATATATATATATATATATATATATATATATATATATATATATATATATATATTGGTTCATTTATCCAAAGAAATAAGACATGGATTTCTGGTACTTCTTCACACGTTCAAATCTCATAAATATGCATAAAAATAGTGGAGGCTAAGTAATTCAAGGGCTTATAGCTTAATAAGATTTTGCAGAGTAGATGAGAGAGGACGAAGAGAAGGAGTAACTCATCACATAGAGCATAAGGCTTCAAGAATTCTACACTTAACACATAGACCTTGAGGTATTAAGGATTTCTATACTTATTTGAGTTGCAAGCATAAATAATGGGAGAAGGAGGGGCGGAATGATATGATTCATGTGTTGCAGATTTAAAGATATTATTTCAATAGCCCACACAGGTATATGCATCAACAATATTGAGACAAGTGAATCTGTGATATAATTACAAGCACTTACACTCACATATCAATACAAATAAATCTATGAGGAAACTTGAAACATTTCTAGCAGCAATAATTAGCATGAATACAGAGAGTAAATATGAACATAAAATGAGATTTAACAGAAGGAACACATATTGTAATACTTGAAGGGGGAATCGCTACCATATCCTTGATATTTTGAAAAAGATATGAGTTACAAAGAAAAAATTGTCTGAAAATGGCATGTAGTCTTTTCTATAGAATTTTTGAACCTTTGTTAAGTTTTTATTTCCCCTATTTATCTAGACAGGGGAGAAAGAAAATTCATTAGAAAAATATCTCTAGTCCAGACTCAGTTGTTAGGTCGACTATATTTCTCAGTCAAAGATGTCTTTGTGGCCCAAAACATTACAGAATTAAAAGCCTCATTGAAAGGAAGGCATGTTACAGGACAAAAATAAGTAAATAACCAGACAAAAAATTAAATGAAGAGTCTATGTGCCCATCATGTGATCGCCTTTGCTTCAGGCTATAATTTTCTCATGGTATGGCCTCCTGTGCTGCTCAACTGACCCCGTCGCTTCTGCCTTTACTACTCGGATGCCTTGTTCTGTGGAGTAGGGGTTGGGTCGACTGTAAGTGCCCATATTTGCGGTCTTTTGTTGTGTAGAGGGATGGGGCTCCATGCTAAGCCATTAATATTCATGAGTCTCGTGTATTGCTCCATTGTTGTGCCATGCTCCATTTAAGTCTTTAGCTGTTGGCCCATCTTCCCATTAAAACTTTGTCCTACACTATCGGTGCCTTGATGTAGTGGGTGATATGTATTACAGTGTAACAACATAGTCTCTCAGGTGTGGGATTTTTTCCTCTAAGATAGGCGAAATAGACACTTTTTATTTCCCCCTTAGCTCCCCTTTATTATATCCCCTCATGTGGCTTTCCTCATATGACCGAGGGTTGCAACCAGGGGCTTAGCCCTCAGGTGCTAAGGCCATCAGACCCGTGTCTAGGAGCCTTTTTCTTTTGTAAAGCAAAATCCCGCATATTGGTGCATTACTGTGCTTTACCTTAAGCTTCTTCCCTAGAAAACTATGATGTCGATCTACGAGATCGGGCCCACCTAAGACATTGCAATCACACTATAGGAGAGGGGGACCCTTTACCTTTTTCTTTAGCGCGGGCCAACAACGCAGACGTGAAATCCTTATACAATATAACACATGTCGAATCACATCGAGGAGGATTCCCCACATATCACAATCGCAAGAACCTTACCTTTATATTTTCCCCTTAACAGCTATGATTTTCAATCTTTGGGGTATTGTCATTGTTGCCACGTGTTACCCTGTGAGTGGTGACACGTGGCACCCAAAAATGACCCCATTTCACCCCTGAAAATGTCGAAACTGGGTTACATGTGTCCCTCGTATAGCCACGCCACCCTCCATACTTCCACGTGGAGGAGAGAGAAAGGGGGTCACCCACCTTGGTTTTGTAGGAATTTCCTTTGGTAATGAATTATGGCCTTTCCCGAAATTTTTACACTATACTAGAGAATCAGCCCCCACATGGTCTTGGAATGAAAACCCTGTCGATCCACTGATATTGCAGGATTGCAGGATATGTGATTTACCATATTTCGCCATGTGGAGGAGTGAGAAGGGGGTGGCCCGACCTTTGTTTTTCATTGATTTTTAGTGTAAATCGGCCTCTTCCCTCCCCGACGCTTTAACACTATCGGTGATCCCCCCCCGCAATTCCTTAAGGATGGCCCATCAGGTATTGCGGGGGCCATGCGGGACTGCTGTGACTGTAGGACTGCCAATTTGTGGGATGCGGGATTGCGGGATGCCCTCATACTTAGCCATTTTCTTGGTTTTCTGGGCTTTCCAAAGGCAATCTTCAACAGGCTCTAACTTCTGATCCAGGAGTCATTTTTTGGACTTCTATATACCATTGGAAAGCTCTTTCTGAGCACTAGGCACTGGAGAGGGTCTGATTAAGCTTTGAGATCTTCTGTGGCTTGGGAAAGTGGCTCCAAACTTCACTGCTCTTGGGCAACCTTGACCAATTGAAACCCATAATGCAGTGAGTGACAACACCTTACCTCTACCCATTCATCCTTGGGAAGCAATTTCTAATAAGCCCCTATATTGCAAAAAAAACGTTGTAACTCCTAAGGATACCAACTACTAGCCCCCCTCTATGGGGTTCGGGGCAACGCCCTAGGTAAATTTTTTTTGGACCCTATATTAGGTGGGTGGACCTACCTATGGTTTTGTGCATGGGTTTTGCACATGATTTTGGGCACGGCAGTTTTTCTGCTCATGGTATCTTGTAGATCTTATCAAGGGAACTACGGTTATGTTCTCATATAGGGTTAATGGATTGGGGTTTATGCATTCTTCGGCATGTATATATATGTATTGTAACATTGAAAGGAATATAATAAAAAATCATCTGGTAACCTGGTTTTGGGATCTAGGAGAAATATATGTGTATTTATTTTATATTCTCGCCATTGTTTATTTTCTTGGGCATATGGTAGACCCTATTCAGTGGGAAATCTATGGGATCGATTCTTGCGGTGAAAGAAGATGCTAAGCAGTGGAAAGATGGAGATCGAGGAATTTAAGGGCCATAGTTTTGAGTTGTTGAAGCTCAAGATGGAGGATCCGTTATATATAAAGATTAGTGGATCGTACTAGATCCAGGTACTAAACCAATGACAATGTCAGATGAAGACTGGGGGAAGTTGGACCAAAAAACAAAGAGCACAATACAGTTGTGTATCTTAGATTTAGTGTTATTGAATGTATCAGGGGAAGCTATTATGAAGGCTTTGTGGGACAAGTTAGGGACTTTGTACCAATCTAAGTCTCTGGTGAATAAATTGTTCCTACGGAAAAATGTGTATAACATGAGGATGAAGGATGGAGACTTAGTGACAAAGAATTTGAATGCCTTTAATACTGTGGTAAGCTATTTTTTATTTGTTGATATTAAAATTTCATATGAACATAAGTGCATCAGCTTGATGTGTTCTCTACCAGATTCGTGGGATAGTCTAGTTGTTGCAATAGGTCGTAATACAACTACCTTGAAGTTTGATGAAATAGTCTCATCCTTGTTGTCAGAGGAGATGAGACGGAAAAATATGGAGGGTCGAAATGGAGATGCCTTGTCTGTACAAGGAAGGTGTGAGAAAGAAACAAAAATAAGAACTCAAGTAGGAGATCTAAATCTCGAGGGAGATTTAAATCTCTAGGAAATCCTGTAAAGGTGCATTGGAAATGCGGAAATGAAGGGCACTTCAAAAAGGACTGTAGATCTAAATCTCCTGAGAAAGGAAAGGGATCTAATGATTCTCCTTCTGTAGAGGTGAAAACCACCTCAAATGAAGGTGGGGATGTGTACTTGGCTTCTTCAAGTACACATGTAGATCATGAGGCATGGTTGATTGACTCAAGTGCATCCTTTAACTTCACTCCCCATGGGGAGTGGTTCTGTGAGTATGAGAAATATGATAGTGGTAATGTCTTCTTAGGGGATGACAAGAAGGCTATAATTGTTGGATGCGAAAAAATAAAGTTGAATTTTCAAGGTGGAAGGATTATAACACTTCTGGTTGTTCTGTATATTCCTGAATTGGCCAAAAATCTTAATTATGTACGCAAGATGGATGTTGTAGGTGTAAAAACAGTGTTTTAGAAATATACCTGCAAGATGGTTCAGGGAGCACTGGTATTGATGCAGTGAGTTTGGATTGGAACTCTTTACAAGCTTCTGTGTAGCACTATTATTGATGGGTGCAACATTTTTGTGGTTCCAGAAAGTGGATTAGAAAATATAGTGGTCTCTGGAGAAAAGACGATGCTATGGCATCAAAGGTTTGGACATATTGGAGAGAATGGCCTTCGAATACTTCATGGTAATGGTATGGTAGAAGGTAAGTCTAATTTCTCTCAGTATTTCAATTTATGTGAACATTGTGTCTATGGGAAGTAGAATCAGGTGAGTTTCCCCTCTACTAATAAGAGGGCGAAAGGGATATTAGAGCTTGTGCACATTCATGTGTTTGGACCTGTGTCAGTTCCATCAATGGATAAGTCTGTGTACTATGTATCATTTATAGATGACTTCTCAAGGAATACATGGATATATTTCCTCAGGAAGAAATTTGAAGTCTTTCACAAGTTTAAAGAATTTAAGGCTCTAGTGGAAAACCAGACAGAGAAGAAAATAAAGGTGTTGAGGAAAGATAATGGTGGAGAGTTATGCAAGAAGGAATTTGAAGATTTATGTAAAAAGTGTGGTATAGAACGATAGAATACTACTCCATACACACCTCAAATAAATGGATTTTCCGAAAGAATGAACTAGATGTTGATGAAAAAGGAAAGAAGTGTGCTCAATGATGTCCAATTAGGACAGGAATTATGGGCAAACGTGGTGGAGACTGCATGTTACCTAGTTAATAGATCACTTTCATCAGCATTGGGGGATAAGTCTCCACATGAGGTATGGACTAGTAAGAAACCCTCTCTTTCACATCTGAGGGTATTTGGATGTGTTGCATATGTACATGTTCCAAAGGAGAAAAGAACCAAGTTGGACAGTAAATCTGAAAGGTGCATCTTTATTGGGTATAAGAATGGTTTAAAAGGTTATAATATTTGGAACCCAAAAACAAGGAAGGTTGTGTACAGCCGATATGTAATGCTTAGAGAGGTGAAAGATGTTATTAAACATAAATTCCTACCAAAGGAACCTGAAAATATGGAGTTTGAGCTAAAGGATGAAGAATCATACTATACATCAGAACATGAATCAAAAGATGAAGATCCACAAACTCCAGATGTGAGAAGATCATTTCAAGAAAGAAGGCAGGCAAAAAGGTATAGTCCATCTGCTTTCTATTCAAATTTTACTTTATCTATTAATGATGATGATCCCATGAATGTCAGGGAGGCAGTAGACTCAAAGGATGGAAAACTCTAGAAAGAAGCCATGGTTGATGAAATGGAATCTTTGGAAAAGAATAAGCTTGGGATCTGGTGGAGTTATCCACTGGAAAGAAACCCATTGGAAAAAAATGGGTGTTTAAGAAGAAGATGAATGCAGAAAGTAAGGTGGAGAAACACAAAGCTCGGTTGGTAGCAAAAGGTTATTCCCAGGTCTCGAGAATTGATTTTGGTGATATTTTTTCTCCTGTTGCGAAGGTAGCTTCTATTGGATTACTTTTATCTGTTGAAGCCGCTTTTGATTTTGAGGTAGAACAGATGGATGTGAAGACAACATTTCTTCATGGGGATCTAGAAGAAGAGATCTACATGAAGCAACTTGAAGGCTTTGGGGTGAAGGGAAAGAATGAAATGATATGCAGGTTAAAAAAGTCTTTGTATGGGTTAAAAAATCACCAAGGATGTGGTATCAGAAATTTGATACATTTATATGGGGACTTGGCTTCACCAGAAGCAAAGAAAATCATTGTGTGTATTTTAAATTAATTGGGGATCATGTTATTTATCTGGTCTTGTATGTGGATGATATGTTGCTAATTGGAAATGACAAAGAAATTAGCTAGGATTTGGAGACCCAGTTGTCTTCCAAATTCAACATGAATGATCTCGATGCTGCAAAATATATTTTGGGTATGGAAATTAAATGAGATCAAGAAAAGAGGAAGATTTGGTTAAACTAGAGGAAGTATGTCGAAACAATACTGCAGAGTTTTAATATGAAGCATAGTAAATCGGTGAAGGTTGCTATTTATGTACGTATAAAGTTATCTGTTGAATAGTGTCCCAAGACACAAGAAGAGGAAGAGGACGTGTCCCGTGTTCCTTACGCAAGTGCAGTTGTTAGCCTGATGTATGAAATGGTTTGTACTAGACCAGACATTGCACATGTAGTAGGAGTATTGAGCAGGATTATGTCAAAACCAGGGAAGGATTGTTGGATAACAGTGAAGCGGGTTTTCAGGGATTTGCGTGGCACAAGTGATTATGGTTTATGCTACCAAGGAAGACCAGGATTGGACAAATTTTTCAACATCCATGGCTTTTTTGATGCAGACTGGGATGGAGATCTTGATCAGAGAAGATCTAGAAGTGGGTATGTGTTTGACTTATTTGGAGGTGCAATCAGTTGGATGAGAAAGAGACAGTTTATAGTGGCACTTTCAACTACAGAGGTAGAATACATGGAAGTCACTCATGCAAGCAAGGAAGAAATTTGGTTGCAGAGATTATGTTCAAGTATGGGGTTAATACAACGATCTATAAGGATAGACTGTGATAACCAAAGTGCAATTTTCTTGGCAAAGAATATTGCTTATCATTTAAAGACAAATCACATTGATGTTCAGTATCACTTTGTGAGGGATATTGTTGAGGACAAAAAGGTATTGTTGTTAAAGGTGGACATTTTGAAGAATGTTGCAGATGCATTGAAGAAGTCTGTGAGCACTGAGAAGTTTTCTTGGTGTAGAGAAATAATGGGCGCTGCAGGGTTGGACCAATGACTAAGCTCTCCTGTGACCCCTTGTGTGGAAAGAAAACAACAAGTGGGAGAATGTTGGGTGTGTGTTATATTATGTCCACGGCTAGCATAAGGGGGGGGGGGGGGGGTGTGGCAAGCCCCCCTTTGTTGCGCTAGGCGCAGCGGGGAGGTTACAGGGGGGGCGACATCCCCCCCCCCTCGGGGGTTTTGAGGGGGTTGGTAACCCCCCTCTACGGGGTCCAGGGTAGCGCCCCGTGAATTTTTTTTTAAGACCCTATATTAGGTGGGTGGACCTACCTATGGTTTTGTGCATGGGTTTTGCACATGGTTTTGGACACAATTGTTTTTCTATTCTTGGGCGAAGGATCCCCCAAGGGCAGTTTTGGGGCTAAGAGCCCAGATTTTGGTCCATCTTTGTAATTACAATATAAAGACTCCGCATTTTTTGGGTGCGGAGCACGTAGTTGTTAAAAATTCATAGGGTTTTTCGCCCTTATTTTGATAATGTAATGTCAGCTGTAAAAGATCTACCCATGGTTTGCAGACCACGGAATTTTATAAATAGAGTGAAGCTCTAAGTAGTCAAAGGCATCTAATCTAATCTAATCTAAGATAATGAAGATGCATGTGAGATAGCTCTCAATTGTAAAGTCCAGTTTTGGGTCATAGCGTAAGAAGAGGCTCTACAGCTGAGTGCGCAGAGGCCTAGTAGTCCGCAGCTGAGTGCGCGGAACCCTGCAGCTGAGTGCGCAGGGTGAGTCGAGTTTGTAATCATCTGGAAGTATTAATAAAGAGAAGTTTCTATCATTTCTATGTCTTTATTTCCTATTTATGCATCTGTTATACTGGGTATGGAGTTCACTTCAAAGTCTTATAAGATGTGCGAATGTGTATGACTATATTGATTAAGTGGACGCAAGTAAGAACATTTGTTTACGTAAAGATAATTAAGATCTGTAAAAAATATAAGTAAGTTACTTAGCCTAGTTTGGGGAATAGCGTAGTTCACTGCCCTGGCAGCGCGAAAGCATCTCAACCCCTTATTAGGGTTGCGCAAAAGCCATTGGTAACAGATCATGAAGGTGCTGAAGGTTAGAACAGGGCGCAAAGCGACTTGCGCGAAGGAAACTCTAGTTGGAATAAACTGACATCACATCCATCTCAAGGGTGCAGAAACTTGGTTCCAGCATCCCCCCATACTGCTTCGGGTGAGACTTCAGTCCGAGCTCCACGGAATGATGTCGAAAGGGCCAGTAGTGTAGGGATTTGTTTGGCTAGCTAACTCTGAAACTGGGTCAAGCCCCCTCAAGCCAACAAATGGTTCCATTATTGGGACCGGAATCTGCATAGAGATGTGTGATGTCGTATCACTGGAATCCAACTAAGAAAGAAATTGAAGATTGGTTGGACAGAAGAATTCATGAGTTTGTGGCACAGGAGAACAGAAACCCGCGACTGTCAAAAGAAGAGTGGCTAGACAGCTACCTGTATACAAATATCCACGAAATAATTTTCGCGTCCTTCCCTACTGAGCTATACGAGTGGATCGTAAAGCTGGCAGATAGCTAAGGAAGGTGGAAGCTTGACGGTCCTATTGTGTGGACCCCAGAGCTAGTGCAGAGACTAAAAGAATCAGAGGATAAGATCACACGTGCCGTCGATCATTGGCTCGATCATATTATAGGAGGATTGGTTACTGATTTCGCGGTCAACACCTCAGTCAGCTATAGCGAGGCAATGCGACGCTTTCTCAAAGGACCGTGAGGTAAGTACGCAAAGTCTTTGAATACTTAGATTAAAATGTTATTGTGCGAAAAGCAGGTTATGTAGTTACCTTGATGTTTGGGGCTACACGAAGCGGAAAGGTTTACAAGAAGGAAGGAAATAAGGGTCTAGAGAATAGCCCCTTGATTTCACCTCCAAAAAGGGAGGAGGAAGAGCTCGCGAAGGTCTCTCTGCGAAGTGCTATTCACCTGATAAGACAAAAAATTCCACGAATACCACCTCCACCCACACGACCATGGACTTTTATGCCATCACCTCCATCTTCGGCCTTGCCAACTCCACCACCACCATGATTCAGTATGGAAAACACAATGAAGTTTCCTGTGTTCAAAGGTTTGGGAAATGAAGATCCGGACCAATTCTGGTTCGTTGTAAGGGCTGTATGGGAAGCGCAAGGTGTTATAGATGACCATATAAAGAAAGTGACACCGGTTAGCGCCCTGCACGATCACGCGCTGACTTGGTATATTAAGTACTCCAAAAATAACCCAAATGCGAGAGTCACAGATATCTAAACAACGTTAAATAGAGAATTTAGCAGGCCTAAATCTGAAGCACAATCGATCGTGGGATTTAAAAAGATCACGATGCTACCAGGCAAGACTCCTTGGGAAATAGATAAGAGGCTGAAATGTATGATTCGCGAAGCCAAAATGAATCTGACAAATGATCAACATCGCGAGTGGTTTGTAGCTTCGCTACTACCACATTTAAGGAGTGTGATATCGTAGCAGAAGATAACAACTCAAGTAGAGGCCTTAGAGATCACTATGAGGCTACATGAGACCCTGATGCAGGATCCTAACCTAGGAGTTCAGTAGATCCACGCGTAGCTAAAGAATATGTGCCTTGAGATGCAGAGTTTGAAACAGGACAGGATGGTTCGACAAAAAGTGCGCGAAGAAGTGTGGTGCGTAAAATTCAAGAGTGAGGGTCAACACAAAGACCACTGCCGGGTTTTTACAAATTACCTTGCAGGAGGAGGAGAAATTCCTTTAAGGCTGGAAGTTCAAGCAGGACCGAGTGCGGTGCCTGCTTTGTGGTGCACTGTCTGCTAAATAGCAGGAAGATATGCCACGGATAATTGCCACTTGTTATAGAAGTATACGCAAACTTCGCAACAACTGTTCTGCAACTTTTTTAGGTCAGTGGGACATGACGAGCGTACTTGCAGAAGATATGAATTGATGATGGATAGAACTCCCACCAATAGGGTTCAGGCTGAAATGCGACCCCTTGACCAGAATGAAGGAATGGCACAGATAGGATTTCAGGGGCGCAGACAAGGCTGAGGCGGAGGAGGACCTGGTAAAGGTTGGGGACAGTTGATTTTCTACAATTGTAGAGGGCGAGGACACTATGCCCGTGATTTCACTAATCCAACACGCCCGTCATGCAAGTATTTTACGTTGTTTGATCATGAGACAGAAGATTTCCCTATGCTAATAGCTAGGATACGCGAAAAAGGAGCGCTACCGCCTCCCCCGACTTAGAACCTGCAGATGATGAGGTATGAGCCACATGAGGAAGATCCAAATGTAAATATTGTGCTTCGAAGTGGAATCGTGATGGGAGATGACAAGGGGAAACAACCAGAAGACAGTACTTGGGTTCGCAAAGCCCCGGTGAAAGAAGTTGAGTTTGATTTGGAGCATGCTCAAGAAACCTTCATGGAAGCTAAGAAGAGCTTCGCTGAGGCCTCCATGTCAGGGAGAAAAGATCAACCTGAGTCGGAAATGGATCCCTCCATGCTCACAACTTTCTTGGAAACTTGTATGAAGTTACTATGCGATAGTAAGGTTGTGAAAGGGCTACAGGAACTTATCAATAGATGTGCTGGGACCACACTAGGAGAGTCGCGCGTAGTTTTGAAGATTGGAAAGCATAAGACAAGGATAGGTTGTGAAATGAGACTCACCGCACAAATCGGAGAATATGAGATGGATCAATTCATCCTGGATTTGGGATTAGATGCAGATGTTCTATCGAAACAGACATGGGAACAAATGGGGATACCTGCACTACAATGGTCTCCGATTCAGCTGAGAATGGCGAATCAACAGAAAATAATATCCATGGGGCGATTGCAAGGAATAACTGTGGATATTGAGGGAGCAAGCACGCTGGCGGATTTTGAAGTAATAGAGATTGTTGATGACAACAATCCCTACCCTGCACTCCTGGGAATTGATTGGGCCACTGATATGAATGGGGTAATTAATCTGAATAAGTGAAAAATGATCTTTGAAAAGAAGTCACTGCGCGTAATTATACCCCTGGATCCTACTGAAGGATCGCGTTATACAGAGCCAGTTCGCGACTATGAAAGTGATGATGATCTAGACTACATCTACAAGATAACAGCGCGAGACCAAGACTGGGTGAATCCCACCACAAATGGACGGATTACATGGTAGCATGAGAGTTCCTACACTTCGGATTCCGACGAAGAAGTAGAACGATGGCAAAATCGGTTACATGAAGTAACTACGTTGAATTGTAACATGATGACCCAGTCACTGTGCTGCGTGTTGACAGAAGTCAAAGATCTGCCTACTTATGATGGTCTAAATGAGGTAGATACCTTCTTGGATGCATTCGAAAGGGAGGTGTCAGAAAAGCAACGCTTCCAAGCCTTGGACTAGGTACTGCACACTACGCCTGCAAGATGGTGGGGTGCGCACAAAGGAAGCTTTGATGATTGGCACGAATGTAGGTGAATGATGCGAGTACGATTTGGGAAGCCTAAGGTGCAACTGACAGACAAGTATGATGGGAAAGATATCCCCACGCACATCTAGCCAAGTGGGCGCAGGCTTATGGAGAAAAGCCACAACCTGAGTGGGTGCACTTGTTCTATCATACCCCCGCCATGGGATAGGTGAATGGGATATCCTACGTGAAGGGTTCGTGATGACCTTTAGTTTTGAGGATAGGTGGGACAGTATTAATGAAGTGCTACAAGAGGTAAAAGCAGCCATCTTTACGATACCACAGGAGCTGGTAGACTTGATTCAGCCTGAATGGGCTACTCAGCTGAGTCGCATGCTGGAATGTTATAATGTAACTGCTAAAGAGGAAGATGAGGATCTGCGGAATATTAACATTCCAAAAACAGAAGGCCACCACAAGTTCCATGGACCACAGAATGAGAACCTTGATATAATCATGCCGGTGAAAAGGTAAACATTGGTACGGAGGCAGAACCCAAATTCGCGAATATCGGAGACTATTGGGACGACGCAACGGTGGATAAGGCCGCTGAATTACTCCGTGAATATTAGAACTTATTCCTGACCAAGTTTATGGATTTGAAAGGAATAATTGGATATCTAGGAGTGATGAAGATCATGTTAAAGCACGACACGAAGCCAGTTAAGTAGAGGCCTTACCGCTTAAATCTGAAATACAAGGAGAAGGTCTGCGTAGAACTAGACAAAATTCTCACATCAGGCATCATTGAGCCTATGGAAGAATCTGATTGGGTAAGCCCAATGGTGGTACAAGAGAAGAAGCACAAGGATGAGATAAGGATATGCGTGGATCTCAGAAAATTGAATGACGCTTGTGTGCATGATCCATTCCCAACTCCGTTCACGGATGAAGTGTTGGACAATGTAGGAGGTCAGGAAGCATATTCTTTCACTAATGGGTTCTTGGGGTACCACCAGATCAAAATTGCACCAGAGGATAGGAGCAAGACAACCTTCGTGACTGAGTGGGGTTGCTTTCAATATACTGTCATGCTGTTTGGATTGAAGAATGCCCCTGCTATCTTTTCGCGCGTGGTTGTTGCGACATTTAAGGAATATATTCATAAGTTCTTGGAGGCCTATTTTGATGACTGGACTGTATTTAGGCTAGTTAAGTGCCATGTAGCGAGCTTGCGCTTGATGCTGGATACCTGTTGAAGATACAAAATCGTGCTCAACCTCAAGAAGTGTCTATTTCTCATTCCTTTTGGGAACCTATTTGGGCATGTGGTTTGCGGACAAGGGCTAATGGTAAACCCCGTGAAGATCGTGGTGATTTTGAACTTAGAAGTGTCGACAAGTGTGAAATAGATGCGCGCCACTCTGGGACGTACAGGATATTACAGAAAGTTTATCAAAGGCTATGCCCAGATCACTACGTCGATGGAAAAATTGTTGAAGAAGGATGTCACATTCTGTTGGAACGATGATTTTAAGAAAAGCCTGGATATATTGAAAGAAAATATGGTTATTGCGTCAATTCTATTCTTCCCGAACTGGAAGAAAGAGTTCCATGTACATGTCGACGCGTCGTGTATAGCGCTGGGGGCAGTACTGACGCAAGATGGTGAAGAAGGCTTGGATCACCCTATCGCGTTTGCAAGTTGCATATTATCCAAAGCAGAGAAGGACTATTCCACCATTGAGTGTGAGGGACTAGCTATGGTATATGCACTCCAGAAGTATCGACGCTACTTGCTAGGAGGCCACTTTAAGATGTATATAGTTCACTCCATGCTAAAGTACCTGGTCAATAATCCTGTGTTGGGGGGGGGCGCATTTGCAGATGGCTTTTATTGTTTCAATAATACGATTTTAAAGTTGTTGTGAAGCCTGGACAAATGAACGCGGGACCATATCACCTATCACGCATCGAGACAGGGGAGGAACCTATTAGTTTAGAGGACGGATTACCGACATGCAACTCTTTGTTGTGCGTGTAGTGGATGGACATTTTGAAGATATAATACACTTTCTAACAACTAGGACTGTGCCGAAAGGATACTCTGTCCAGTAGAAGAAGGAATTAGTGGTGCGCGTGGCAGATTTCTCTATCATTGTTGGGCATCTATACAAGATGGGGAATGATGAAATATTTCGAAGGTATGTACCTAAATTTGAACGAAGCAGCACCCTCGCGGGTGCTCATCGGGCACCACGGAAGGACATTATGCAGGAAGAGTGACCGCGCAGAAGATTCTACATGTCGAGTTGTGGTGGTCAACCCTTCATCAGGATTCAAAAGCATATTACAAGGCGTGCAATCCATGTCAGAGAACAAGTAGGCCATCACGGAGGGACGAGATGCCTTTGAATCCAAAAATGACATTGCAATATTTTGAAAAGTGAGAAATAGATTTTGTAGGACCTATTAAACCTCAAGGAAAGACAGGAGGGAGGTATATTATCACTACGACGAAGTATCTGACTCGTTAGGCAAAAGCACAGCTGGTGAAGGATTGCACGAGTGTGACTACTATGAAGTTTCTATTTGACCATGTACAGATGTGATTTGGGTGTCCGAAGATCTTGATGAGAGATCGCGGTACACACTTCCTGAACGAGATGATCAACGCGCTGATGGAAGAGTTTCAGGTGTATCACCAGAGGAGCACACCATATCACCCACAGGCTAACGAGACAGTAGAAGCGTTCAAAAAAGTATTGGGAACCACGCTGAACAAGGTATGCAATGCGCAGCAAAGTGATTGGGACCTACGCATACCTACAGTGTTATGGGCTTATCGGACGACATGCAAGAAACTAATGGGACAAACACCTTTTAGGCTTGTCTATGGAGTGGAAGTCATAATGCCTATGGAATACATCATGCCTAGTCTGCGCATAGCAGCACTCATAGGTATGACGGATCACAGAGCCCTAGAGGAGAGGCTCACACGGCTAGAAGAGCTCGAAGAAGAATGATTTTTGGTTGGATTCCACCAGCAAGTACAGAAGCAGCGCGAAAAGGCATGGCACGACTGACACATCAAACTGCCACATTCAAGCTAAATGATCTGGTGTTGTTGTATGATAGTAAGTTTGATAAATTCCTAGGGAAATTCAGAATGCACTGGTTAGGGTTGTATATTATTAAGGAGATTACAGATGGTGGCATGGTATAGTTGGTAAAATTGAATGGTGATCCCTTCCCAGGAAAAGTGAATGGCAGTCATTTGAAGCCATACACAGGTGGCTTGGCCACTTGACTAGCCGACTGAAGCTCAGTCTTAGCGCTCTAGGCAGCTAAAAGGAGGTGTGGGACTATAAACTACTCTAGCCGGGAACTGTGCGATGTCAGGACTGCACGCAATAGCGAAGTGTCACAGGGTCCACGACAATGCAAAGACAGCTGCGTTAGCATGCAGGTTTGCCAGAAAATGACTATTACAGTCACTATTCACGATGTGATGCTTGGTTTGAAGCCAAATGGAGTGAGCGACAGGCATTTAAGGCGAGCTTTATGGGCTAGATTCTTGAAAATCTGCCGCCAATCTAGCATTAATGGACCGAATGTGGGGGGAATGGTCAAATTCAAATTCAAAAGGTGCTATAAATTACAAGTGGTTGTCCAGCAAACAACACTTGGCAATTTGAGAACTGTGTTGTTTCACGCTCAGGTATTCATGAACCGAGACTTATTCGATACTCTGAAAGTGAATTCGTTGTTTGAGCAATTACCAGAGACACTGAGAGAACTGTGGAATAGCACTATGTTAGCACCCGAAGAAGCCATGGACACAGGAGTAGTGACAGTCGAGGAAGTTGCACAAGAAATTGTGGAAGTAGAAGCCCTAGAGAGCGTCGGAATAATTGTTGAGGTCCCTAAATCACTGCCACGTCGAGACCCAAGAAGGATAAAAAGGCCATGATACTAGTGTGTGTCTCGCCCAGAAATCCACTGAGGACCAAGCTCACATTGTAGGAAAAGGGGAAGGCCATTAATTTGGAGGCCAATGAGGAGGAAGAGTTTGAAGAAATCTTGGTGGAGGAGGAGGATGTAGAGATGGAAGTTGAAACCCAGGGTGCGGACCCTATCACCAGGCTGTTGGAATATGTTCCTCCACGAAAGGGTAAAGCTAAGGTTCCAAAGGATATAGATGAGAGCAAGAGCTCTCTACAAACCCCGCTACTCCCAGATGATATTATTTTTTAGGGTGCGCACTTGGGACGGGTTCCCGTATTGAAATTTGAATATTGGGACCTCGCAGACCACGAGAAGTTCCCACATTTAGCAACTGCAAAGATAATGCGCCAGAAGATAGATGCATCGGCTGGAATGATAGAGTTGGAGCCGTGCAAATGGCTCAGAGGTGTTGAGAAAGTAGGGTTGCTAAACCTGCTCTAGGTGCCACAATACCACCATGCCCCAATGACCATTTTTTTCATCAAGCAAATGCACTGCTTGGTGCATGATGGGTTCTTGTGGCTGGAGGAGCCCATCCCCATCACAGACCATCTAGTTCACCAAATTACATGGCTACCTTGCGTAGGGGAGGACCCAGCAAATATTTCAGAGGGAAAAGGTAGTGATTTGGCCCTTGCAGAGGCAATGAAAAAGAAGTTTAAGTTGGAGAAGAAGAAGTGAGGGTATGCCATCTCCAACATCAACAACCTTGTAGTCAAGGTTGCGACACAGATATTGGTAGGAAAGGTGATGCGAAAGTTTCGTGCGGATGAGGTGCCCACACCAGTGGTTGTACTAGTAACGCAATGCGCAAAAGGGGTCCAGTTCAACTGGGAAAACTATCTATGCGGTGAGTTCCTTGTGAACTGCCGCAAGGCACAGGAGCAGGGCAAAACATTTCATTACGCATGGCTCCTGTTGTCGATAGTAATGGTGGCATGGGAGTTGCCCAAAGATAGCCAGTTCCCATCGATTGCGCAGGACCTTCCAGAGGCAGTGAAGTATGCTTCGCTGTGGGCGACCAAGGACGCGTAGAGGATAAGGGAGAGCAAGATATTTTGGGTGCTTATGGAGATGAACATCTGAATGGGGATCAATCACAAGCCACGGTTATCGCCCACATTCTACAACAGTTTGCAGAGCTTTGCGGAGTTCAAATCCGACTTCCACCATGTCTTCATCAGGGCACGAAAGGACCCTATGAAGATGTGGCATGAGTTACCATACTTGGCAACCGATGATGTAATTTCTGCGGTCCTTGAGTCTTGGCCGCCAGAGTGGTGAGCTCCGACTGACTCTGCGGTGGAAGTAGAGAAGTCCACCATGCAAAGGAAGAAGGAAGAGACAAAACTGTGGATGGCACAGCTGGTGGAAAAGCGCGGGAAAGAAGAAGCAACAACTAACACCCAGGCGGCATATGACACTGTGAAGTTAGTAGAACAGCAGCAGAAAATAGAAAAAGAAGAGAATGAAGGAATTCGCCTTCGCCTGAACCAAGATAGACACAGAACAAGGTGGCGGGGACCTGTAGACAACATCCACCCAGCTCAAGCATCTGTGACCACGAGAGCAGGTAGGGCCGTGAAAGAAAACAAAGGCCTCGAAGACATGTTTCGACCTTATCACCCTTACTGAAGGGAACTTGCATGATATCAGCGAAACAATGAGGGATGTCACCACGGAGGCCCTCCAGCAATTTGAGGAACAACACCAATTGGTATTGGGGGCTCTCCAGACACAAATACAAGAGTTGCAGGTGCACACTCCACAGGCTGGCATAGTGTCCACCAGCCTTGTAGTCGGCACTTCAGCTGCCGAGGAAATGTTGCGCGCCAAGATGACCAACACAATAGTGCTACCAGATGGAGCACTCATCACAGAGAATGAGGCTGACAAGCCTATGGTCAACAGTTTGAAAGGGGTCAGGTTAAACATGGTTGTGCTCCCTCGGGAGACGCTCTATCTTTTGCAGGATGGAGTCACCGTAGAACTTCGAGCCAGGGAGAGTCGCACTCTACTTGTAATAAGCGAGAAGCACATCAACATTGAGTAGTTGAGCCTACAGCGCAACGAGGTAGTGGAGCAGAATAAATAGATAGTGTAGGTTGTGGAGGAAGCCTACCAGATGGTCCCAGAGTTGGCCATCCAAGCAGAGAAATGGTGGAGGCGCACGTCCGAAAGTTAGCCACAGGGGTGTGCGACGCAAGAGAAGAGATGGTCAAGGTTCAGCTAGAGTTGAACCTGCAGACAATAGAGCTACAGCTGAAGGCTCAACCTTCAACTCCATTGAAGGTCAGAGAACAACGTACCACCACGGTCACAACAACAATGGCGGTGGTTGACAGTGCAGTGACAAACTGCATGAAGCTTTTCGAACAATCGTTCGAGGTCCTAACCACCCTATAGGAGGACCCAAACATAGAGCGCCTAAAGACAAAGGCGTGCCAGCTGGAACAGAGATACGATGAGGTAAAATGGACTGCGCAGATGGTTGCCCTTACATAGAGGCTTGCAAGGATGCAGCAGGCAAAGGCGCTCAAGGAGCAAGTGGATGCCACTCGGCATAAAGAGGCAATTTTGAAAGCACGCCTATAGCCATGGATCGATGAGGCTTATACAATTACAGCCTCCATTGAAGAAAATCTCGCGCAATTGCAAGCAACTCAGGAGAGGATTCAGGGCAGTAGTTCAACAACAGCGATCACCGAACAGTGCATAGAGGAAGTCCAGCAGGCAGCCGCTCTGTGCGCTGCCGAACTTGCAGTGATCCAATCAAATTTGGGAGGTCTTCACGCTAAGATCTCCGCACTTGCAGAGTGACCCGAGGGCGAGTCGCGATGTTTTTGTTGGGGGCTTGTTGGGCGCGGGATCCCCCAAGGGTAATTTTGGGGCTAAGAGCCCAGATTTTGGTCCAACTTTGTAATTACAATGTAAAGACTCCGCATTTTGTGGGCACAGAGCGCGTAGTTGTTAAAACATCATAGGGTTGTCTGCCCTTATTTTGATAATATGTCGACTATATAATATCTGCCCATGGTACGCGGACCATGGAATTGTATAAATAGAGCAAAGCTCTAAGTAGTCAAAGGCATCTAATCTAAGATAAGATAATGAAGATGTATGCGAGATATCTCTAAAGTGTAAAGTCTAGTTTTGGGTCATAGCATAGGAAGAGGCTCTGTAGCTGAGTGCGCAGAGGCCTAGTAGTCTGCAGCTGAGTGCACAGGGCGAGTCGAGTCTATAATCATCGGAAGTATTAATAAAGAGAAGTTTCTATCATTTCTACATCTTTATTTCCTATTTATGCATCTATTATATTGGGTATGAAGTTCACTTCTAATGCATATAAGATGCATGAATGTGTATGAATATATTGGTTAAGTGGATGCAAGTAAGAACATTTGTTTACGTGAAGATAATTAAGATTTGTCAATAAGATAAGTAAGTTACTTAGCCTAGTTTGGGGAATAGCACAGTTCTCTACCCTAGCAGTGTGAAAGCATCTCAGCCCCTGATTAGGGCTATGCGAAAGCCATTGGTAACAGATCGTGAAGGTGTTGAAGGTTAGAATATGGCGCGAAGCGACTTGCGTGAAGGGAGGTCTAGTTGGAATAAACCGACATCACATCCATCTTAAGAGTGTGGAAACTTGGTTCCAACATCCCCCCATACTACTTCGGGGAGACTTCAGTCCGCACTCCATGGACTGATGCCAAAAGGGCCAGTAGTGTAGGGATTTGTTTGGCTAACTAACTCTGAACCTGGGTCAAGCCCTCTCAAGCCAACATCTGCCCATGGTATCTTGTAGATCTGGTCAAGGTAACTATGTTTATTTTTAATCCATGATTAATGGATTTGGGTTTATGAATACTTCGACATGTATATATATGTATTGTAACAATGAAAGGAATATAATGAAAAATCAATCTGGTAGTCTTGATTTTGGGATCAAGGAGAAATCTCTATGTATTTATTTTATATTCTCGCCATTGTTTCTTTTCTGTTTTTTTTTTTCTAATTCATATGCATGTTATTTCTGTAAAGTGCTAAAACCTACATGAAACATTAAATGTGTCCCTCCTTCATTGATCTGATGTAATGGAGTGAATTTCATGAAATCAAACACTAAACCAATTGCAGAAATGGTAATGTTACTCTATTTGCAAGAAATGGAAATGTTTCTTGCTCAAATGTAAATTCTAATCATAATTGTAGAAATATAAAGGCTATACTACTTACAAAAATGTAAACATTAAGCTACTTGGAAAATGTAAATGTTGCATTGAAAGGAAACCTAGTCTATGGAATGGAAATAACAGTGCTTGAAATAGAAACCCTAGCTTAAAAATAAAGAAAGAAAACTAATCTAAATTTCACGGAGGAAAGAGCATGTAATCAATCACTACATTCCAAAGATATTAGATCCATTGACAGAGTTCAATAGATACTTCATGTGACAATCATTGTTGTATTATTCAATTCATAAATTTGTCCACTAACCCAAATTTTTGAGATGTGTTGCAAGGGTAAAAAGGAAAGTTCAAAATGATCTTGGGTCCTCCTCGATCATGGATTTAGAGCCTAGGTATCATTATTCAAGACTAAGGGAGAAAAACCAAGCTTTTGGATTGAATATGGTCAAGTTTAGGGAGTGTTACAAGACTGCTACATGACTACTACAGGGCTGCTATAAGACTTTTACTCCTAGAGATAATTTGATGAATGTGTAAGAAAATCAAATGAAAATTAGATGGGGTTTTTTTATTAATTAGGATTTCATAGGACTTCATTTCAAGTGGAACACTCAAAAATACCCCTATTAACATGTGCTAAAAAATAACATAAAATTATTACTATAAAAACCAGAAATCCAAGAATTAGTGAGCTAGTTAACCTATCAAATGCCTAACTTGATCAAGTGAAAATGATATGGGGTAAAAGAAAAATTATTAACTTCAATTTTTTTAGGACTCAATCCAAGTGGAATCAACTCAAAATAGCCTCATTAACATGTGCTACAAAATAGCATAAAATTACTACTATTTTGCTACAAGAGACTTCTAGAAATTCTAGATTTGTGAACTAGTAAGCCAATCCAAGTAGCTTAATGATGAATATGAACTTTCAAAGTTTTTATAAGGATGAATCATGCTTTTGAATCTATAAATAACCTGCAAAACATCTCACTTCAATCATTTAACCAATATGACCTACAACAAAGAAGCATGAATAGTAAATGCAGAAATAAGAGATGCTAATGAAAAAGAAATTCAAAGGAAATAAATAAATTGTACAAGATGGATTTGAGGCTCCTAGGATGGCCAAGCCTAGGATAATTAGAGTCCTATGAAGGAAACCAAACTTTAGAAGCTAAAAATTGGACCAAAATTCATTATTTGAATCAATCCAAGTACATCCCTGTTCGAAATGAAAGTGGAGTTTCTAAATAACAAGTTTTCTCCACAATAAGACTAAGAAATGCATGCCTCTACAGGAAAATTAGAATTTGTACTTATACAAAGTGATGAGGAAGCATTCTCCTTGAAAGGAGGCAACTTTCCCCTCCAAAATCCCTTAAAAAGTACATCTAGTTCCCAACACTAGGAATTTGCCTTAAATGACATGGAGCACATTCCTAGATTTTCTCAATCATTGGAGCTCTAGAATTTGTCAATAATTTCATGATATCTTGTTTATTTATTATCTGATATTGGTACATCCTATAATAGGGAGAAAGTCCCTATATTATCTCATTTAGAATTTACTCAATATTTTGCAAAAATAGATAATATTAGGCACATAATATGAAATTATCTCTAAACCTTCCTATGAATATGTTTAAGCTAAAAACAATTATTAAGTGTATAAGAAGAGATTTAATATAGCCTTTATGTGCCTAATAAAATTTAGATGGACCTTAATTTTTGTCTAATTTGGAGGCCCGTCATACCCCCTAATGAAATTGTTTCTCATCCTCTAAGCAACCTATCCATGTTCTTGCTTTATTGTTCTTCTTTTATGCCTAAAATGACTTTTATAATGTCCCCCACTATTGTGGATGTAGATTCATCTGTTGAATATAACCCTGCAAGCTCTTTAATTTCTTGCTTTTTCTTTGGCTCAATTTTTATTTCTTCTCCTTCTTTGATTTCTCCCCTCTTAATCTCAACTTCTTCTTTTGCTAAGTCCTCCTTCTTATGGTTTGAGGGAAATGTTGTCCACTATCAAGTTTCCTGTAGCAACTTGTGACTTTCATATACCACTTTCTCTTCATCTTGTAGTAACTTTGTTCTTTCATGTAGCATCTTTGTTCCTTCTTGTAGCAGCTATGTTTTCTCCTGTAGCAGTGTTGTTCCTTCCTGTAGCAGCTATGTTTTCTCTTGTAGCATGTAGAATTTACTCAACAACTATATGAAAATTGGAAGGAGAATATGCCACTTACCCCTCTTGGGATGAATTATTTATGTTTGAGGGGGTTTGGAGGAAGGTTCTCGGTGGTTTGGACCCTTTTTCACCTCTTGGTCCAATCCTATAGCACCTCCTCTACAATCCTGTAGCATTGTTGGTACAATTGTAGCATTGTTGGTACTCCTGTAGCACTTATGGTACTATTATAACAATGAATTTGAATCTTATAGAAGCTATTATTTTCATGCCAAGACGTGGTGGGTCCACCATTCAATTTTTATTTTTATTTTTTATTAATTTTATTGTTATTTTATGTTTTATTTTTTTCAAAATTTTCTCTTTTTTCATTGCATACAAAATAAAATCAAAGTGATTTTAGTTGACTGAGTTGGCCCTCACCTACCCCTTCACACTCCTTTTCTTTCATCATGGCCAAATGATTACAACCCACTTTCTCAATTCCTATTCACTTTTGTCATGTTCCTCTCCCACACATGTGGGTGTGTTGGTGGAAAGGTGAAGTTCACTGCTAGATAAGGCCGAGGTTTCTCTGCTAATTATTTTAGCTATAAAAATACTTTTTCCTTCATACACTTGCAACATTTTTCAATCTAAAATAAGTTCATACGAAATTTTTAGAGGATTTCATACCTGAGCCTTACCCTGGGTTTGTTTTTGCAGGTGATGATGGAGTTGCTGATGTGACCGTTGGATTTTTTGATATGACGATTGGAACACTGATATAATTGCTAGAACCTAATATCTTGTTGGAACTCTTCCTAAGGTGATTGATGGAACCTGGATGTAGTGGATGGAAGGTTTATGTGACTATCAGAACTCCCTCTGAGGTACAAAATGTCACTTTCATCAATTGGTTTCCACTGGATGGAATATTTTCATTGTTGATTGAAGTTCCATGATTCATGTGATCAAAATATAGGTGCCACCATGGATAAAAGACTATTACTAGAGATGAACAATGATCATGTAGCTTCCCAAAATTGAAGAAATGACTCTCCAATGTCTTCATGATGATTGGTTCTTCATTCTGGTGCTCTCAATTATGGTCTTGTATGGTAATTGCAAACTACTACAAGAATGTATTTCTTACAATAGCACTCACAAAAACCCTTCTATTAAAAAAATATCCTTCAAATAATGCTTCTAAATACACTGATAATTCATGATCAATTTATGGACAAGGATCAAAATCGTTGGTTCTGGTGAAAGTAATGAAAGAAGGGGTGAAAATGGGGATTTTTCATGGATAAAGATGAATTTTTGGATGGAGAAGTGACTAAATGTTGTGGAGGATGGATGATGGAGGTATGGTAGAATTATTCCTTTATTCCCCCAAGGAAAACATATGATCTAACACCTTTCTCTATGTTGATCATAATCCTGTCACAATTTCGGTCAATCCTATAGCATTTCAGGACAATCCTGTAGCAGACTTGTTTTATCCATATCTCTTAAACGGTAGATTGGCTTGACTTAAAAATTTTTGAGAATGTTTCCATAATTTTTATGCATCTCTCCATAAAACATCTTGGCCAATGGATGCATGAATCTTGAGAAAAATTAAAAATGGCTGCAGGTGATGGTGGCCAATTTCTCGAAAATTGTGCACTATAATTTGCTAAAATTTCTTGAGCATGTTACCATCATCCTTGTGCATCTCCCCATAAACAATTTGTTAATTTTATATAAAAATGGTATTTTCTATGATTTATCACAATTTACTTCAATGTTCCTCATCAACCTTGTTAGAGCCTAGATTTGCCTCAGGCTGAAAAGGCAAGGTTCTAGGTCCACATCAAACCACGCTCAGCCTTGTAGCTAGCCCTACGAGGACAGGATAATCGATGGGGGCCTCCGGGTCCATCTCAGCGAAAGATAATCGATGGGGGCTTGAAATGACTTAAAATGGGAACTGATTTTAGGCTAGTAAATAAATATGAATGAAGTAATTTATTGAACGACTGAATTTTCTGGGCTGTATGGGACAAAGGACAGCATGAGCTAGGAGATTAAATCAAAGACACAGAGTATTTCGTGAGGCAAGACAGGCAGGAGGTTTAGCAATCAAACTGAAATAATATGGAGTGGAAAGACTGTTGAGAATCTGAAAAGGGCATACACATGAATCCTTTTCAAACAGAAGAAGACACACAAAGTATGAGTGCTTTACAAGGCAAAGCATAAACTGGATTCTACCTTTCTTACTTAAGAGCATTCAACTGGAAATGATTATGAATGAACTGTAAAACATAATAGGATACATATGAAACAGAAGGAAGAAACATATGCTAAACTTATACCACATGAATCTCATGAATCAAAGCTGCATCATTTCATTAATCCTCTGCCAAAACTGTACAGTGAGAGCGTTGGGTTTTTCTTCCACATCTTTTTCAGAACTCGGACCTTTTACAAATGATTTTAAATACAATAAATAAACTCAGAGGTGGGAAAACAGATAGATGAAAATAGGGAGTTGTTTCAACTAAAATCATGGAGATAGAAAAAGAGTCATCCATCTGTTCTAAAGACAGAACAGCGTTCCACTAAAATTTCTCTGATGACCAATTAAAAGGCAAAAATTGTAGCGTGGATCCCATGAAATCGTGACTGAGGACAAAATAGGAAATCGGTTCCTATCTTTCTACTGTGGTAGATATTCTTCGTTTTAATTTTGACTTTCGATCTTTGACTTTTATCCTTTTACATTTGTCGTTTGAATGGAAGCTAACTTTTAATAAAAATGGTTTTGAATTTTGCCTTTAATTAAGGGAAACGGAATTCTGCCAATCCCAGCCCATGATAAACGCTGACACTCCTTGGACCTCTTGGGCTATGCCCTGAGATAGCTGTAGTTTTCCCCATCAACCCCTCCAGCATTTTTCTGACAGTTGAAACGATGCAAGATCGATCCGATACCGGGAAATTTAAGTTTTCATTTTGCGATTTGAGCATGAGGAATATCCCAATTAAAGCTCGAATTTTCAATTGACATTCTTTTATCCCCTTATCTCACTGTCCACGAAAGAGAATTGATGTGCTTTCTTTTCCTATATTTCCAAGTGGCCTGTATTCACCCAGCTGCCCATGATCTCCAGTATAGTGATTCATACCTAGTTTCTCCTTGAACTCGTGGATTCCTCGTATAATGACTAAAATTATTGGTGACATATACAAGATCTGCAACTTTCGAGAGAGAACGCTTCAACATTGGTTATGCATTTAATCGTTCTACTGGAAAGCACCCTTTGTCTAACGACATTTTTCCTTGAGCTTAACTGCACTGCAGCTTTTTCAATGCACCATGTCAACAGCTCATCTCCACAGAACTCCCCCTCATTAACAATAACCCTAGACCCATCATCACCAATTCTCTCCATCTTTCCACGTATAATGAACAACATTCAATCGACAGGGTATGTCATCTGCAAAATGATGTTGTCCTTAATATAGAACCTTTGACACAATATTTCAGATATTGCATCAACTACAATATCTTCCATAACATTGAACGACCGCACCTGCAACAAAATAATTGGATTCATTTTAATGTTTTGATGTAGTAGTGACACAATCCTGCTTGGGAGGCTATGTGTGTCGCGTGCACAGCCAGTGCGTTGTGCCTCGTGGATGCGCCGCGCTGGAGTAACTTTACACTGTGTAGAGGCACCCAATGCGCAGCGTAGCTCTGTTTCAACACAATTTCGACCTCCAAAAACTGAATTTGCTTCTCCACGTTTTCGCTTCGGTTCTCTAATGTTATTTGGCATGAAAATGAAATGTTGGAACACAAAAATGTCTCTTATGACAGGGATTTGATTTTTGACTTGTGCACACCCACTTTCTGAACTTTAGCACTTTTGCATTTAATACAACTCTGTCTTTTGGTTTCCTCACTGATTTTCTGAGCTTGAATGATGGCTTTTCTTGGTTGATTTTTGCAGGGATGGTGGCATCAGATTTCAACAAAAAATGACCAGAGGCTGCATTTGAACATTTTCAACCGAACAATCTTGAAAATATACATGGAAATTATTTCAAAAGACGAAAAGACGACTTTTTCTTCAAAACAGGGTTTTGAAGAAAAGTCATGATCAATCAGTATGACAATGAAATTTTCGAAATGAAAACATCTTTTGAACCTCCCTCTAGCCTGCTGGAATTATTGGACATTTTTTAAGACCAAATCGACTAACCCTAGACCTGATGACTAAAATAACTCTTTGCTGACCTAGTCATCAAACAGGACTGTAAATGACTTTAAAATTGATTCGACAAACAAACCTAAACCAACAAGATAAGGCATGAGGGGAATGAGTAACAAGACCCTTCCGTCAGATAATGGCATGCCCCTAGCGGAATGTAATGGAGTGAATCGAGCGAGACACCTAAAAATGAAATGTAAAAAGAGTTTGATCTCTGACGAAGGGATATAAAGACCGACTCTAACATTGGCTCCAATGGGGATGGTAGCTCCCTGGAGGTGCCAAGAATGGCAGATCTTTGGGAGAGCAGATAGTGCCTTCGTCCATTGGGCTATGGAGTCATTATTTCGACAAACAACACAAGACTTTGACTCATTTATTGACTGAAACTTGATTTAAACCGACTCAATTGTGAAACTGAAATGACTGAAAAACTGACTCGACAAACTGAAACCAAAACTGCAATGAAACTGGAACGAATTGTTGCCTTTGGCTGCTTATTTATTTACAAAATCTACCCTACTTTGCTGTAGAGCCAATAGATCAAGTAATGCTATAATGCCAGATCAACCATCCAAGTAACTGGGATAAGGATGCTGCTTGAGAGTGTTTCCACCAGGACACAAATGTAAATGATGTCAGCCATACATGCACATAACGAGTCTGGTTATGTAAAAAATAATTTGATATATCATTCAAACTGAAAAAATACTCCATATATGCAACAATAGGATCAAAGAAACCAGACTCTGTTTGCTGCCCTATCTCCTCAACACAGACCTCCAACTGCAAACCATCAATGCAAACATCCACGGGCAGCTCTATTGTTTCTTGTTTTGAAGGAGGGAGAGTTTCCAAGAACTTTTTTGGATCTCGGAATTCATATGATTGGATCTGATCGTTTAAATACTGAATCTCCTTCTCAAATCTTTCAACAAGTAACTCACAGAAACTAGTTTTAGCTTCAGGAGGAAACTTCAGAGATTTCAAACATTGAAACACGGCAATGAAAAATGCTTCATCAAGTTCAAAATCCACTAACTGATCTTTAACTTCTTTTACAACTTCACAAAGTGCAGGGTCTGCCACATACCCTACCATTGCATGAATGGATCAGTCAGCACTGGAATCTCTGGGTTGAGTTGGAGTCGCCAAGTGAATGTTTCAGCCTTCATATGTCTGATCGTTGTCCACCATCAACAATCAGATCTGAACTTAATACATGTACTGGGGCGATTTATAAGTTAAGTGTTACAATTACAAGCTAGACCGGAGATTTACTAAAGCAGCGTTTATCTACTTCGCTAATGCATAGAAAAAGCGTTTCGAAGGCTACCTGGCATAACTTCAGGCTCTATCTGTAGCTTCTAAAACAAATGACATCAACAAGCAAACCATTTTCTGTCCCCAGCTGAGTTGCCACTATGTTAGAGCCTAGATTTGCCTCAGGCTGAAAAGGCAAGGTTCTAGGTCCACATCAAACCACGCTCAGCCTCGTAGCTAGCCCTACGAGGACAGGAGAGGGCTCTCTCCGGGTCAATCTCAGCGAAAGATAATCGATGGGGGCTTGAGATGACTTAAAATGGGAACTGATTTTAGGCTAGTAAATAAATATGAAAGAAGTAATTTATTGAATGACTGAATTTTCTGGGCTGTATGGGACAAAGGAGAGCATGAGCTGGGAGATTAAATCAAAGACACAGAGTATTTCATGAGGCAAGACATGCAGGAGGTTTAGCAAATAAAACTGAAATAATATGGAGTGGAAAGACTGTTGAGAAGCTGAAAAGGGCATACACATGAATCCTTTTCAAACAGAAGAAGACACACAAAGTATGAGTGCTTTACAAGGCAGAGCATAAACTGGATTCTACCTTTCTTACTTAAGAGCATTCAACTGGAAATGATTATGAATGAACTGCAAAACATAACAAGACACATATGAAACAGAAGGAAGAAACATATGCTAAAATCATACATGAATCTCATGAATCAGAGCTACATCATTTCATTAATTCTCTGCCAAAACTGTACAGTGAAAGCGTTGGATTTTTCTTCCACGCCTTTTTCAGAACTCAGACCTTTTACAAATGATTTTCAATACAATGAATAAACTCAGAGGTGGGAAAATAGATCGATGAAAATAGGGAGTTGTTTCAACTAAAATCATGGAGATAGAAAAAGAGTCGTCCATCTATTCTAAAGACAGAATAGCATTCCACTAAAATTTCTCTGATGACCAATTAAAAGGAAAAAACTGTAGCGTGGATCCCATGAAATCGTGATTGAGGACAAAAATAGGCAATTCGTTCCTATCTTTCTGCTGTGGTAGATATTCTTTGTTTTAATTTTGGCTTTCGGTCTTTGACTTTTATCCTTTTACATTTTTCATTTGAATGAAAGCTAACTTTTAATAAAAATAGTTTTGAATTTTGCCTTTAATGAAGGGAAACGGAATTCCGCCAATCCCAGCCCATGATAAAAACTGACACTCCTTGGACCTCTTGGGCCATGCCCTGAGATAGCTGTAGTTTTCCCCATCAACCCCTCCAGCATTTGTCTGACAGCTGAAACAATGCAAGATCGATCTGATACCAGGAAATTTAAGTTTTCATTTTGCGATTTGAGCATGAGGAATAGCCCAATTAAAGCTCGATAAATTTGCAATTGACATTCTGTTATCCCCTTATCTCACTGTCCACGCAAGAGAATTGATGTGCTTTCTTTTCCTATATTTCCAAGTGGCCTGTATTCGCCCAGCTGCCCATGATCTCCAGTATAGTGATTCATACCTGATTGCTCCTTGAACTCGCGGATTCCTCATATAACGACTAAAATTATTGGTGACATATACAAGATCTGCAGCTTTCGAGAGAGAACGCTTCAACATTGGTTATGCATTTAATCATTCTACTGGAAAGCGCCCTTTTTCTAACAACATTTTTCCTTGAGCTTGACTGCACTACAGCATTTTCAATGCACCATGTCAACAACTTGTCTCCACAGAACTCCCCCTCATTAACAATAACCCTAGACCCATCATCACCAATGCTCTCCAGCTTTCCACGTATAATGAACAACATTCGATCGATAGGGTATTTCATCCGCAAAATGATGTTGTCCTTAATATAAAACCTTTGACGCAATCTTTCAGATATTGCATCAACTACAATATCTTCCATAACAGTGAACGACCGCACCTGCAGCAAAAGAATTGGATTCATTTTAATGTTTTGATGTAGTAGTGGCACAATCCTGCTTGGGAGGCTATGTGCGTCGCGCGCACACCCAATGCACCGCACCTCGTGGATGCGCCGTGCTGGAGTAACTTTACACTGTGTAGAGGCACCCAATGCGCTGCGCAGCTCTGGTTCAACACAATTTCGACCTCCAAAAACTGAATTTGCTTCTCCACATTTTCACTTCAGTTCTCTGATGTTATTTGGCGTGCAAATGAAATGTTGGAACACAAAAATGTCTCTTATGACAGGGATTTGATTTTTGACTTGTGCACACCCACTTTCTGAACTTTGGCACTTTTTCATTTAATACAACTCTGTCTTTTGGTTTCCTCACTGATTTTCTGAGCTTAAATGATGGCTTTTCTCGGTTGATTTTTGCAGGGATGGTGGCATCAGATTTCAGCAAAAAATGACCAGAGGCTGCATTTGAACATTTTCAACCGAATAGCCTTGAAAATATACATGGCAATTATTTCAAAATACGAAAAGACGAATTTTTTTTCAAAACAGGGTTTTGAAGAAAAGTCATGATCAATCAGTGTGACAATGAAATTTTCGAAATGAAAACATATTTTGAACCTCCCTCTGGCCTGCTGGCATTATTGGACATTTTTGAAGGCCAAATCAACTAACCCTAGACCTAAAGACTAAAATAACTCTTTGCTGACCTAGTCATCAAACAGGACTGTAAATGACTTTAAAATTGATTTGACAAACAGACCTAAACCAGCAGGATAAGGCATGAGGGGAATGAGTAACAAGACCCTTCCATCAGATAATGGCATGCCCCTAGCAGAATGCAACGGAGTGAATCGAGCGAGACACCTAAAAATGAAATGCAAAAAGAGTTTGATCTCTGACGGAGGGATATAAAGACCGACTCTAACAAGCCCAATGACAATTTTCAATTATATCTAGTAGCAATCACATTAACTTAAACACATTGATAGTAAATGTAGATAGAACATAAAAGTAAGTCCATAAGACAAGCCAAGACAAGAGGACACAAGATGCGGCAGATGCTAAGGACAAACCCCAACGTTGGGAACCCTTTGAGAAAATATTCTTATTATTCTTCAATAGTTTAGTAGAGAGAGAAAGAGAGTACAAATATCAAAATTGCATGCCCAAAGAAGTCCTGCCAAATTAGTAGTCAATGCAGCCCTAACCAGAAAGTCAACGGTGGTCAAAGCTTCCCCAAAAGGTCCTCCAAGAAGCTCACTCAACAACAAAAGAATGTGGCCTACCATGGGAGTCAAATTCAACCCAAAATCAACTCGATCAACCCATTCAAATTCTACTATAATTCTGCGGTCAAACCAGAAAGTCAATGTTACAGTTAACTCAATCAAAAAGTCCCCAAACACGTCGAAAATTGTGCCAAAGAATGTGGCCTATAGAAATCGAAATTATGCCCACAAAATTGAAGTCAACGCTAGTCAAATACTCCAAGTCAATGTTATTCAACACATGCCCTAATCTCTGAAATTTTCGGCCTCCAAAGCATTCTAGAAATTTGTCCTCTTCCACACGTGCGAAGTAGAGAGCCTCCAAGTTGTAAGAAAAAATAAATAGAGGAGAGAGAAGATGATGTGATGAGTTGAGATGGTGCCCAAATGAGAGAAGGGTCATTTCTACTTATACACTTCATTGAGGGTGAGGAGACACATCCATTGGGCTTCATGAGCCTACATTTGACTAACGCTGACCTTGACAATTTGTCCATGAGAAAGAATAAATTCAAAATTCCATATATGCTTGTCATAATGAGACAATCTTTATATCAAAATTACACCTCTTGAAAAGAGGAATCCAAAGTAATAATCATCTCCATCATATGAGTTGTCCTAAGGTGGAAGTTTTCCCTAGTTTCCAATTATAACACTCCCTCTCAACTAGGGATAATTCCACCTACCAATCCATCACCATGCCAACCTGTCATCATGTACCATCCCTGAATAACCATGAATTAATAAAGAAGAAGAAGTGATTGAGATTGAGACATAAGATCATATCACTCTCCATTGACAAAAGTCAGTCCTTAATCCCAAATCAATTTGTTGAACACCATGCATCCTAGTCATAGTGAGTATGGTAGTACACAATGTGTCCATGGTAGTGTTATCATCCCTAACCATCTTTTCCAAACTCATTGGCCAGACAAGAGGTACTTCCCATGAGTCCCAGACTCTATGGGTAGGATGTGTGTCAGGCCATCAGCAAGAGAAGTTGAACCACTCATCTTATGCATATGTCAATCATAGGTGAAGGTGAGCCAATCACCCTACATGCATGTGTCTGGGTAGGGGAAGGTGAACCACTCACCCTATGGTCACTCATAGCCCCAATAAGTACCCCATGCCCCCAAGAGCTCCCGGAGATCTATGTCCAACTCATATGAGACCCTAATAGGAGCGTCGTTCCATGACTCCAACTCTCTCTCTCGGAAGGTTAAGAATTTGACCTTCCCCAAAGGCTTCATGAGAATGTCTGCAACCTGCTCATCCATTCTGATGTGTTGGAGACTAGCTTCTCCCCATTGTACCATATCCCTGATAAAGTGGTACTTGATATCAATGTGCTTCGAGCGGTTGTGGAACACGAGATTCTCTGATAGAAGAATCCCACTTTGGTTGTCGAAGAAGATCACAGTGGTATCTAGCACATGCTCAAATAGTTCACTGAATATATTCCTCAACCAAACTGCTTCACAACATGTCATACTCGCAACAATGTATTCGGCCTTGGATGTGCTTAGTGCCATCGATTTCTACTTCCCGCTCATCCAAGATATTGAAGCAGACCCCAAAGAGAAGCAGCACCCGTACGTTCTCTTACAATACACCACATTGTCATCCCAATCAGCATTTGTATATCCATGTAGCCTCAAATTATTGGTAGTGTATCTTAGTCCATAGTGGATTGTGCCTCAAAGATATCTCAAGAGATTCTTGGCAGCAATCTAATGAATTTGATGAGGCTCAACCATATATTGACTCAACATTTTCACAGAGAACCATATGTCAGGATGGGAGTTGACCAAAAACATCAGGGTCCCCACAAGTTGACGATGCTCGATAGGGTTCACCAATCAGGGCCCAACAACACTTCCACATAACTTCTTAAAGTTGAGTTCCATTGGAGTAGTCACAGACTTGCAGTCCACCATCCTACATCTCTCAAATAACTTCACAATGTATTTTCCTTGAGTCTAAAGGAAAATCTCACCTGAATTTTTCCAGATCTCCAACCCTAGGAAATAATGCATCAGTCCTAGGTCCTTCATCTCGAACTCGGAAGCCAACTCCCTCTTGCATTGATTAATGAGAGGTTCATCACATGTTAGAAAGAGATCATCCACATAAAGGACCAGAATGAGAGGTCTGTCCTTTTCAACTTTAAAGTATAGGTTTGAGTCAACATCTCTCATTGTAAATCATAGCTTCATAAGATAGCAATTGATCCTCTCATACCAAGCCCTAAGGTCTTGCTTCAGCCCATAGAGGACATTCTTCAACCTGCATACACGTGTCTCATGATCTTGAACCTCAAACCCATCAGGTTGTTCCACATACACTTGTTAAGTGAACTGTGCAAGAAGGATGTTTTGACATCCATCTCGTGTAGGATCCATCCTTGCAAGGCAAAAAGGGCTATAATCAAATGGATGGTGGTATATTGGGAAACTGGTGCAAATATCTCATCATAGTCTACTCCTCCATTTTGAGAGAAGCCTCGAGCTACAAATTTTGCCTTGAATTTATCAGCACTCCCATCAACTACATTTTTTATCTTATAGACCCATTTCGAAGTGAACACTGACTTGTCCTTGGGTCTAGGAACCACATTCCAGACATCATTCTTCATGATCAACTCATACTCCTCGTTCATCGAATCCTTCCAAATTTTTTGTTTCACAACATCTTTGAATGCACAAGGCTCAGATTGAACAATGGTACTCATGGCATCTAAGTACCCTTGGTACCTATTCGGCTTCTTGATTTCACAAAATGTCCCCCTCTGTGAAATATGTTTCTCAACATCTTCAAGAGTATCTTTGAGCCACAAAGGCCTTTTCCTTGTGTTGTGGGGAAAAATGCCTATGCAGGATGATCCTATCCACCTAAGGTGTGATAGTGCCTTAGCAACAAACAAGGACAGCTATTCTGGTTTCTTCCTTTATGAAATGTGAAAGAAGAGAGATCAATAGACTTACCGGTGTCTTCCGTTTGTCCCTCGATCCGGTCTCTCTTCTCTTTGGGAGTTCACAGCTACTTGCCTTCTCACTCACCCAGCTTCAACAGGTTCATGCAAGATCACAAGAGAACAGCTACTTGCCTTCTTGCTTATCTAGCTCCACTGGGTTCCTGCAAGATCACAAGAGAACAGCTACTTGCGACAAGAGAACAGCTACTTGTGACAAGAGAAGAACACTACACAAAGACAGATATTCACATTCATAACTAGTTTAGGATTAGAAATAAACTAAACATACTAATGCATTCATACATCAAAAATACATCAGCATATAGGAGAAACCAAGATAGCTTTATTGATGAATAACAAGGTTCAGGAAGAGATACAACCCAGAGGGCTCCAATCCAGCATCTCCTTCCCAGCAAATGGAATTCCTATCTTCACCCCCTTCAAAGCATTAAGCACCCAATGATTCCAATCTCAAACCAACAGCAATTCTTTGCAATAACAAAATTCCAGCCTCTAGATCTCATGGAGGAGAGATCCATATATAGATGTTTGGAGAGAGGATGAGTCAGCTTGAGATTTGACTAGTGTCCTCTCCCTCTGTTAGTTCTTGATTCCACTTGGAGGTTCTTGCTTCCACTTGGAGATTTGGAACCTCTTACTCATCACCAGTCGAATTCCCTGAGGCAAGTGTCATTTTGGAAGCTTCCTGGGTTTTGACACCTTGAGAAATGAGCCTGCCACATGTCCATTCTCGTTCAGCTCAGGTAGCCAGTGTTCCCTTTGACATTCAACGCAGGTAGCCAGTGTTGGCTTTGACATTCAGCGCAAACAGCTAGTGTAGCCACTGAAATGATCCTGAATTGACTTGTTTTTGAGCAGTTTCTGGTGGAGAACTTCTGTGAATTGCTGTGGTTTGTTAGCCTTGTTCCTCTAGGGGTAGGAACAACATGTTTAGGGACTTTGGATCCCTTAGATTATGGACATTTCATGCTCAATGCTGTAAGGCACAAAAATGTCTATAACAGTTGCCCCCTAAAGTATGAGGCTGTTTATCGGGCGAAATGCTTTATCAGGGGGATCCGAAGTTCATCCAATGCTGGGAGGAGACCTGTAATAAGATACAATACAATACATTATTTTTCATACTGCTTTCATGATCTAGCTGAGGCGGGCATTCCCATGCTCAGCTTTATAAATTCATTTTTCTGTACATAGAACAGACAATCGTCTGGTGGTAGACTGATAATTTTGATGAAATTATCATCCTTTGAGTAGGATGATTATCTGCTGCAATGATGTACATGTCAATGTCTTTATCTTTCCTGAATATATATCGCAGCCCGGATGGATGAAACTAGATCCGGGGTCTTCAAACTCGTTCGATCTTCACTCTAAGTACAAGTCGATCCATGTGAGAAATGCTCTGAAGTCGAACATGGAAAGACATCGCTTGATTACCGGTCAATGATGTAAACCGTTAACAAGCGCGAGAGGAATCATCGATAATGGTAATGACCCTCAAGGTACTGTAGTACAATTCACGTGGTGTGAATAAAGGACTTGGCGTCGAACACCACGCAAAATCTTTCGGTCGAAGGTCATTGATGTATACCTGTCGCCGGAAGTGAGAAACTTGCCATTGAGGCATGCAAGCTTCAAAGTACTGAAGGGGTTGTTCCTAGATCAACTTCTTGGATAATGAGCTGATGTCGAAAAGAATCGATCCGTCAAAGGAGGGCCTTAATGAATCCCACATCAGTGACACGGAACGGAGCTAATGATTTTAATGGAGGTGAAAACGATCTGTGACATATGATTCAGGGTGGCGGTCATGAAAGGATGAAGGATAATGTATGGCAGTGGATGGGACACGGTTGACTTTTCTGAACGACTTCTCTTGAACATATGGCGACACTGATGCGATGGATCGGTAGCATTACCCCAAGTATGGATGGTATGGCGAGACCATGGATGTGACCGGTGAATGAAACAACCCAACCCGATTGTGGTACGGAGGAAAAGTGTCATGTTCAAGAGCGACTTGCTACCATCAAAGTTTTCTTTAGTTTCTCCCAATTTTTCCCCAGTCATTGCTGACCAGTACCTCTTTATTTTTGTCAAGCTTGAGGAGGATAACATATGCTTGTTCTATAACCTGCCCTTCGGGCAAGCCCATCGCTATGTTTTAACGAGCCTAGCGATAGTGAAACTCGTTCTCGTCTAAAGACAAGTTTGTCGCTATTTAATGATTTTAACGAGTCTAACGACAAGGATAACTCGGTCCTTTTCATTTTTAGAGAGTCTGAAAAGGTACATAAAGTTAACTCCAAAAGTCCTTTTTCGTCATCTAATCCCTTAAGTCCGAAAAAGTATAAAACAATACAGAAGGGATGAGTTTTCGATAGTTTTAACGAGCCGAATAAAACAAGCGCTCGATCTTTTTGTGCAATAATCCCTCAGGTCCGAAAAGATTAAAATCTAGAGGAGGGATAGCTCTTCCGGTCGCTTTAACGAGCTGGAAGGCCAAAACTCGGCCATCTTTTCATATTTTACGAGTCAGTTGAAAAGAGCTTAAAGAAGACTCGTCTTTTGAGGAACGAGTGATAAACAGGGTTAGCAGCTGATTCCAGGTACAGGTTGGAATTTTCCAATCACGGCAGTGTCACAAGGATGGCTAGGTGAAATCACTCTTCGCAGCTGTTCCTCAAAATGGGTAAACAAACATATGGAGGTGAACGATCGGCCAATGGAAAAGTGGAGGTGACGGTGCAAACACGACCAAGGCTTTAATGGCTGATGATATTACATTCACAGTGGTTATTTACCGGGATAGTTCATTTTTTAACGAGCTTAAACGCGGGTGGAAACATTTGCTCGATCTTATGTTTATTTTTTAACGAGCATGAACTATGTGCTAAAACTGCTCGGATCTTGCGTTTATTTTTTAACGAGCATGAACTGTGTGCTAAAACTGCTCAATTACCCAGTCATATGATAAGAGTGTCTCATTGAGATTCTATTTTTTATGGAGCTTCATCTCACAAAGCTATGCCCCGCGTCCTTTCTTTAAGCAAGTTAGGAAACGGCTAACCCAAAAAATAGATAAATAACCGCTCTTCGCTTGCACTCCAAAAGGTTTGCATGCCCCCAGGTATAAAGTACGATTTCAAGGTTACCTCTACTTCTTTTCCTTCAAAACAATTGTTTTAAAGTGAGAGGCTTACCTCTTTTAGGTTACCCAAAGATTGTCTCGTTAATCTTTCAAACAAAACACTTCCTCAGCAATGTCTACCGAAATAGACAAAGGTGAGCGAAGATGCCCGCCAACTCACATAACTTTGACAAAAGAATCTTATTCTAGAATAACCCTCTTCCAGCATGGGCGGGGTACAGACTAGTCATATTCTCCCGCGGAAACCTACTCTATACCCAAAGTTTCCCTGCCAAAGCAGGCCAGGACGCATGCCCCCTGGGTTCCAGTCATATCCTCCCGGATTACTCGCGCTCATCAGGAGGACGGACCGTGGGTTGAGACACTTCTTTCGTGAATAGACCATTTAGGGATGGTAAATGACTATTTGCGATGTGTGATCCGGGAAATGAAAGTTGGTCCACGAGCTTGACCACTCTTCCTTCATGCGGAAAACACATTACTCTAAAGAGTGAGGAGACGATAGCTCCCATGCAATATATATAGTCTCGTCCAAGGAGTAGCTTATAATCCAAGGGTCCTTGAACGACCATCACGTTCATTTGAACGGTCTTCCCTTTCAATGTTATGGGCACATTGGGGAGGATTCCTAAAGGTCGACTGGTTCCTTTATCAAAGCCTGATAGATTTCTCATTTCAGGCAAAAGCATTGGCGAACCAAGCGCTTCCCAAGCAATAGAGGAAAGGATACTCATAGATGCCCCTTCATCAATGATAGTGCCAGCCATTACCATTCTGTATATTTGAACGATAATCCTGAATGGTATGCTTGCTGGCAACCGGGGTCTGCCTAGTTGGTTCCAGTCGAAGGACTCAACCAGGTTGCTTGGTGGTGGGACCGAATAGACGGCCGGGTATGACTCTGACGAAGTTCCTTCCTGCGATAAAGGAATGGGAAAATTGCCCCCTTGTTCGTCGGAGTCTGTGTTGATGAAGAGAATTTGGACGGTGTCGTCTTTATTCTCCTCTGTGATGGTATCATTCGAAGATAGAGCCTCTGAAGGCAAAATCGGGTCAACTTCCGTCTCAACCTTTTGACTTTTGTCAGGCATGGATCCAGATGGTTCATCTTCAATGATAGGTGCTTCGGCTGACCACCTGGGCGGGCCAGCCGGTTTCTCAACTAGTGAAGGACTTGGCAGGAGTTTTTGATATCCAGGAGGAAGTTGCGCTCGTAAAATCGGGCGATCTTCCAGAACTCTTTTAGCCTCGTCTAAGAAGGGACAACAGTGGATGGCGTGGTCGCCTTCACACAGTTTGCAGGGAAATCTAGCTTTCCCTCTCTGTCCTGGGACTTCACTTTCACTAGTCAACGGTGAGCAGTCAACATGGCTATCAGAGGTTGATGCTACCCAATTGTGCAAACGGGGAGACCAGTCCCTTAGTATCCGAGGGATGCAGGGACAATCTCTGTGGAAGTGGTCTCCCTTGCATATGACACATGGCGATTTAGGCCTGGTCAGTTTTGTGTGTGGATTTTTGTCAGACGACACTCGTTTGCCCCCAGTCGCTTTTGGCTCCTTCTTCTTCTTCTCTTTCTTCTTCTTTTCCTTCTTCTCCTTAGGAACTTGGTTTTTTGTTTTACCAGTTCCGTCAAGCGAAGAGGAAGGAGGAGAGGAAGATGAAGTAGAAGACTGGTGGGTAACTCTGGCCTGGTCTAACTGTTGACTCGACTATTCAGGAATAGTGGTGTTCTGAACGATATTGGTTGAAAAGAGCCAGACCGGCAGGCCAACTGTCAGTCCTGGAAGCGACAATGTGGCCATATGGGGCGCACCAACATCTCCCCAAGAGGAGAAGGGACTAGGATTTCCACCAAGGGGAATAACTTGGTTGGTGTGCTCCATTTTTTCAACCTAAAGATCAACGTAGGAATAAAGGGTGATTGTTCCGTTTAAAATAAATTTTAACGACGCTTTAGACACAACTTGCTTTTTCAGTTTTAAAGAGTCAAGAAAAAGCTAAAGATGACTCTAGTCTCCTTCGATGTTTTAACGAGCCCGAAGTGACAAATGCTCGGACGGACTTTTTCCGTTATAGAGTCTGAAAAAGGCCAAAAGGAACTGCTCTGGAGTTCTAGGCAGAGGGTGTGCCAAACTTTTCGCAAAACCGCAGAATACTTTTTAGGGTACGGGCGGTCGATCTTCCTGAATGCTGTGTTCAGTGCATTGCGATCAGTAGGGCGGCCGACACGGCTTCCTAAGGATAAAGGTTTTATGCCTATAGGGGTCTCCCAATATATACGCGACGGTACGTGGGAGCACAATCCGTACTGGCGCTATCGTCCCTCAGGAGGAATCACCCACCATCCACGAGATCGACAGTCACCAGGCTTAACGACGTCGGAACACGTCTCTAGCCTAGACCTCTATGTTGTGCGTTATGTTGCAAAGCGTTGTTAAGTTCATTCAATTTATTTTAGGTTGATCTTTTTAGAAGTTTGCCTTTCAAGGTTCACCACGAGATGTATGATACAATTCCTAAATGTAGTCTAAAGATGATAAGCAAGCTTTATATATTTTCAACTTTGAAAATCCTAGCTACTAAGGGAAAAGAAAGACACCATCTTTTCTCAAAGAGCAGTCAGCACACTCTAATGCACTTTTCCTAAATCCAACATGCAAACTTATCAAAATGCAAATGCACAATGCAGGAGTTTGTTTTCCGCTTTCTTAGTATTGATGCCTACAAAGAAAGCTTTTTGTACAACTTTGAATTTGCTTTTAAATGACAAATACAAACAAGTTTACTTTTTCGAAATCAGAGAGGGTAGAAGAGATTACGACACTTAACGATTTTCGAAATGAATACTTGTTTCGACAATTAAAAGAGACAAACTCAAACCAAATGCAAAAGTAAATGTATAATCAATCTGCAAACAGCCAATGAACTCTCTCCTAAGATCACAATCAACAGATCTGAATCAAGGGCTACAGGATGACTATTTCACTCATGCAAAGGAAAACTGTGAATGACGCAAAAACACATAAAAACACTCACAGTCTTTTTGTACAAAAGGAGGCAGAATCTAAGCAGAGAAAAGGAGTTATCAGACTGGTACCTACGTTGGTTACAGGCTGCAAAAATCAGAGATCAAAACAAGGCAAAACAGGGCAGAGAACCCCAGCTGCACAAGGGAAAACTGGTTCAGCGCAACCTCAACACAGGGGTTTTGACATTCAGCGCAGGTAGCCTTCACGGGACTTGTGTTGAAATGCAGAATCCCTTCACTGGGTCTGCGCTAAAGGAGAAACTCTCGTTTCCCACAGGTTCTGGGTCACAGATTGCTATTTAATCAACTGTTTCAGGCCAAATAAAAGCAACAAGCAAGGTATAATCAAAGGGATGCTTTGAGGGGCTACTAAGATCTATCACAAAGGATCATCAAATCATTTGTGAGTCCATAGTTCAGATCATAGACAAGTCCAGTGATTGGATCAAAGCAGCAACTGTCTACTTTGCATCCGGGAAAAGCAGATGCAGTTCGATTGTTGTTGTCGAGTCTATGAAACAAACAATGATGGAAACACAAATAAAATGACAAAACAAATCTCCCCAGCGGAGTCGCCAATTTGTTGTGGGGAAAAATGCCTATGCAGGACGATCCTATCCACCTAAGGTGTGACAGTGCCTTAGCAACAAACAAGGACAGCTATTCTGGTTTCTTCCTTTATGAAATGTGAAAGAAGAGAGATCAATAGACTTACCGGTGTCTTCCGTTTGTCCCTCGATCCGGTCTCTCTTCTCTTTGGGAGTTCACAGCTACTTGCCTTCTCACTCACCCAGCTTCAACAGGTTCATGCAAGATCACAAGAGAACAGCAACTTGCCTTCTTGCTTATCTAGCTCCACCGGGTTCCTGCAAGATCACAAGAGAACAGCTACTTGCGACAAGAGAAGAACACTACACAAAGACAGATATTCACATTCATAACTAGTTTAGGATTAGAAATAAACTAAACATACTAATGCATTCATACATCAAAAATACATCAGCATATAGGAGAAACCAAGATAGCTTTATTGATGAATAACAAGGTTCAGGAAGAGATACAACCCAGAGGGCTCCAATCCAGCATCTCCTTCCCAGCAAATGGAATTCCTATCTTCACCCCTTCAAAGCATTAAGCACCCAATGATTCCAATCTCAAACCAACAACAATTCTTTGCAATAACAAAATTCCAGCCTCTAGATCTCATGGAGGAGAGATCCATATATAGATGTTTGGAGAGAGGATGAGTCAGCTTGAGATCTGACTAGTGTCCTCTCCCTCTGTTAGTTCTTGATTCCACTTGGAGGTTCTTGCTTCCACTTGGAGATTTGGAACTTCTTACTCATCACCAGTTGAATTCCTGAGGCAAGTGTCATTTTGGAAGCTTCCTGGGTTTTGACACCTTGAGAAATGAGCCTGCCACATGTCCATTCTCGTTCAGCGCAGGTAGCTAGTGTTCCCTTTGACATTCAACGTAGGTAGCCAGTGTTGGCTTTGACATTCAGCGCAAACAGCTAGTGTAGCCACTGAAATGATCCTGAATTGACTTGTTTTTGAGCAGTTTCTGGTGGAGAACTTCTGTGAATTGCTGTGGTTTGTTAGCCTTGTTCCTCTAGGGGTAGGAACAACATGTTTAGGGACTTTGGATCCCTTAGATTATGGACATTTCATGCTCAATGCTGTAAGGCACAAAAATTTCTATAACACCTTGAAGTAGAGGACTCACTAGAAGGTGGATCAATGGGATCCATCAAACCTTCAACATCGGGCATCGGTTCATCAAACGAAGCTTCATCTTGCTTATTTACATCAACATAATCATTTTCCTTCCTTGGAATAGGAAGATCTCAAATCTTTCTAAGAGAAGAATCTTCATCGAAAGTCACATCATGACTCAACTCCACTTCCCTTTGACCAGGCACATAGATTCTATATGCCTTTGAAGTTTCATTGTAGCCCACAAAAGTTCCTTTCTTCCCATATGCATCTAGTTTGTTTCTTTCCTCTTTCAGTACATAAAATATATGGACAACCAAACATTCTAAAATGAGAGACATCATGTTTCTTACCGGTGAAAACATCTTCAGGTGTCTTGAAGTCCAAAGCTTGATCTGGACATCGGTTTTGGACATACACAATGGTGTTGGAAGCCTCTCCCCATAATAACTTTGGAAGAACTTGATCATGAAGCATAGCATGGGTGACTTGTATGATAATATGATTCTACATTTCAACAACACCATTTTTTAGGAGTATATGCGGTAGTGGTCTCCCTCTTAATGTCAGCTTCTCTACAATAGTCTTTGAATTCATTTGACTCATATTCGGTACCATCATCGGTCCTCAATATTTTGATCTTCTTCCCTGTTTGATTCTCGACCAAGGCTTTGAAGGAGTGGAACCATTTGAATACTTCATCCTTCTTCTTTAAGAAATAGATCCATGTTTTGCGAGAGAAGTCATCCACAAAAATAACATAATACAAATATCTACCCAAAGATGTCACAGGCAACATACCTAATAGATCAGAATGGACCAATTGAAGAATATCAGTGGTTTGTCTCACTTAAGGGGAATGGTCCCCGTGTATGTTTTCCAACTTCACATCCCTGACAAACACCTTCATGATTTAAGTTAAAATCAGGCATCCATGTGACCATATTCCTTACATCAGGTAAGGTTTTGAAATGAAGGTGAGAAAATATTCAGTCCCATAATTCTGATTGAAGAGAAGTATCACAAGTAATTTCTCCCAACGGACTTCCTCCAACATGATAGAGACCTTAAACCCTGAATCTAAGAGTGAATGCATCTCTTGGATTCCTTTGCCAAACACGAACCTTCCCATCAATGAATTTCACCTTAAAACCTTTTTCTTCCATTGCAGAAATAGAAACTAAGTTCATTTTCAGATCAGGTACATATAGCACTTCTTGCACATGAAGACTTTGACCTTGATTTAAGTGAAGAGTAACAGTCCCAATTCCTTTCACAGGATAATTTGCATTATCCCCAAGTATAATATCCATATCTTTATTCTTTTCAACCAAGTTTGAGAGAGCTTATTTGTACCCAGTGAAGTGCCTTGAGGCACCACTATCAATCAACCAATGGTACAATGTATCTGGGGGAGAGGTGGTGGAGAGTGTAGAAAGAAGATAAAAATGTTTTTGTTTTACAACATTAACTTCTTCATACCTGGAGTTTCTCAACTTCTTGGGAGGATGACCATTTCGATTTTGAGCAGCGGGAGCATTCCTCTTTCCTTTTTTATTGAACCTGGTGTTTCTTTGATTGCCATTACCCTTGAATTTGTTGTTATTTTTGTCATCATCTCTTGGAGTATCCTTCTTGTGAGGACACTCTCTAGCGAAGTAGCCAAACCTGTTACAATTAAAGCATCTTCCTTTCCTTCCTTCCTTCTTTGAATCTCATCTTGAACCCTTTTCCTTGATTCCTTGGACCAGCTTTCATTCTCTTAGAATGAGTGGAGAAGGCAGTAGGATTGTTTCCATTTGAGGGCTTGTGTCTTTCCATCATCCTTATTTATTCTTGAGTGAATCTGGCCAATAGTTCATCAAATACCAGAAAAATGTCATTGTTGATGATGGTAGTGTTAAACACATCCCAATCTCTTGTAAGGCCTCCAAGTGCAATAAGTGAGAGTTCTCTATCACCAATGACTTCACCAATAGATAAGAGATCATTCTTGATCTTGGTAATCCTCATTAAGTAGGATTGGATGGATTCTCCTCTATCCATCTTGATATTTTTCAGCTTGTTCTTGAGAAAGAGAATTTGATTTGCATTGTTTACTTTAAACATCCTAACCAGATTTTCATACATCTCCTTAGATGTTTCCAAATTATAAATATAGGCAACCAAAGGCTTATGAATAGAATCAACAATAATCTTCTTAGCTTTAACCTTACACTTCTTGTACTTTGTTTGTGTAGTAGTGGATGCATTTGAAGGAGTCTCTATTATTCTTCCAATGGCATCATTTTATTCCAATGTCAAATCTAGAGTCATCTTCCATGCATGATAGCCAAATTTGTCCTTAAGCATTTCCTCGAATTTGAAGAAAGATGTAGTCGTCATTGGGACTAGTTCTAAGTCCTTGTTCAATAGCTTCCCTTAGTGATTGCTTTGCTTCACCCTTTCTTGGGCTTTGTCTTCACCTAAGCTTAGATACCATGTTAATTTTAGATAGCAATGGTATGTTTTATGCTTTAGCACAATTTACTTCAATGTTCCTTATCATCCCAATGAAAATTTCCAATTTTATCTAGTAGTAATCACATTAACTTAAACACATTGATAGTAAATGCAGATAGAACATAAAAACAACTGCAGAAGACAATCCAAGACAAGAGGACACAAGATGTGGCAGATGCTAGGGACAAACCCCAATGTGGGGAAACCCTTTGATCATATCTTCGTATTATTATTCAATAGTTCAATAGAGAGAGAGAGTACAAATATCAGAATTACATGCCCAAAGCAGTCCTGCCAAATCAGCAGTCAATGCAGTCCTAACAAGAAATTCAACGGTGGTCAAATCTGCCCCAAAAGTTCCACCAAGTAGCTTGGTCGAGAGAAAAAGAATGAAACCTGCCAAGGGAGTAAAAGTCAACCCAAAATCAGCTCAGTCAACCCAATCAAATTCTGTTGTAATTATGCAGTCAAACCAGAAAATCAACGTTGCAGTTAACTTAGTCAAGCAGTCCCCAAACACATCGAAAATTGTGCCAAAGAATGTGGCCTGCATAAATTGAAATTCTGCCCATAAAACTAAAATCAACGTTGGTCAAATACTCAAAGTCAATGTTGGTCAACACATGCCCTAATGTCTAAAATTTCTGCCTCCAAAACCAGTCTACAAATATGTCCTCTTCCACACATGTGAAGTAGAGAGCCTCCAAGTTGTACGAACCAATCAAGAGAGGAGAGAGAAGATGATGTGATGAGTTGAGATGATTTCCAAATGAGAGAAGGGTCACTTCTATTTATACACTTCGTTGAGGGTGAGGGGACACATCTATTGGGCTTCATGAGCCTACATTTGACTGAGATCGGCCTTGACAATTTGTCGATGAGAAAGAATAAATTCAAAAAACCATTTCTGCTTGTCAGAATGGGATGATATTTATATCAAAATTCTACCTCTCGAAAATAGGAATCCAATGAAATAATCATCTCTGTCATATGATATGTCCTAAGGTGGAAATTTTCCCTAGTTTCCAATTTTAACATGACCAATGAATGCATGGTTTTAGAGATAATGGTAAAAAATGTCATGTAGCATTTCAGGACAACGAGGAAAATAAGTGGAGAAGGCTTGGAAATGATGGGAAATGTAATGGAAATGAATGTGGGTCATGGATTGACATGGCCTTAGTCTCGTTGGAGAAATTGGGCAAAGGGGGATAAAGTCCAAGTTTGACTTCCTTTGACTAGGTTTTTAATTGACTTTTCTTCTTTTCATGCTAAATTGTTCTTGCTGGTTGCAATTGTTGGAGAGCACCTGCATTCATCAGAGAGAGATACATGGAGAAAATAATATTTTCCCTTTTAATTTTTTATTTTTACTTAAGCCTACTAACTGCCTCAATGAGTTTTTCAACTAATAAGTTTGCTTAGGCATCTTAAAGGAGGTTTTCACCTGGGACCCTTTCATTTTTTTTTCCTTTTTCTTTCTGTTGAAGGCTCAGAATTTCCTTGCCTCAACATTATGGAAATCACCCAATAAGGAACTTGAATATCGGTCCTTTTCCATTTGGGATAGCGGTTCCAACTCGGGATATAGGGACCAATTTCCCGTTCAAATATATAACATAGTTTGGGTGTGATATAGATGGGGTGAAAACTATTTGATAGATTAAATATGAATGCAGATAAATAAATCTATATCTATCTATCTAATTCCTGGGATATAACTAACTTTGCACATATGATTTCATAAAGATTGCTTTATAAATGAAAGACAATATAGATCATCAAACATTTAAAAGAGTTAAAACAAATTAAAGATAATTAAATTGATTAAATAGTTAATCAATTTAATTATTAAGCACATATTGCATAAAAATTATACCATTTCATACATACAACTAAAGATAACAATTAATACACTTTTCAATAGTGAAACAATGTTTAATTGAGTTGTGATATTGTATATAATAAAATAGCGATAAAACTTAACTGGCTTTTAAACATAAAACGTAGCATTAATAAAAGATAATAGTACCACATATATCAATGCTCTGCTTATGGAAGAAGACAGTCTCTGGCCTAGCCTTTCTATTAAAATTATCAAAGAAATACAGAAGTGCAAGTTCCTTGAGTCTTCTTACAAAAATTCTAAACCACTTCTCTAAAAACATGAGAGGGTATTTATAAATAAAAGTCATACTATCAAAATAGAAAATCTATATTTTGTTGAGGATGTTGAAACAAACACTCCTCAAAATAGGGATGAAAAAAGATAAAAATAGCTTACCCTTTAACAAGAAACTAAAGATGGGAAGTTGATTTCTCTCCCATTTGCTCTCGTAACCTATAAATATCTTCCATCGGCTTCAATTCTGGGGGATGAGCTGGCCTGATCCATATCTGTCCTACAAACAAGGCATCTGAAAGAGGTGGTAACATGTATTCCATTGCATTAACAAGGTTGTGAAGAACTAACCATTGTCCATAGGGATTTACCAAAAACTGTTGATGATATTCAAGATTTAACTTAGATAATTTCTTGATGCTATCTTATTTTCCTTTGATTTGTTATGCCAATACTCTATGAGTGTTTGAGTATCTGGAAAGAATTCTCCTAGGCACTCAGTAATAAGATTAGCATCTTTTAGACTTTATCTAACAGTTTTGGTAATTTGGCCTGCTAGGTCTCTTGCTTTAGAAACTGCTTCTTCTGCCTGCTTTATTCTAATATCCCAATCTCTAAAAAGAATATCTTTGTATGATTCTTGTATTTTGGGAAGATTTTCTTTTATTCCATCTGAACTATCCTGCCAAGTGATGAAATCAAAAATCTTGTTGTTGATATCTTCATGATATGTTCTTAATTTAGACATTTGATCAGTCAATGAGTCACTGTTTTTGCAGAGGTCAATGATGATCTTTAACTTCTTACAAAAGTTTACTTGTTGTTGTGCAAGGAGAGAATTGATCTCTCCAGGTTCTTTTTTGAATCCTTCAATATCAATGTCCTTCTATATCTGAGTTATTCTAAGTTGAAGCTGGTGAATCTGTGCATTTCGGATTTGAATATCAGCTTCGTTTTGAACTTTCAATTGATCAAACTCAGTTTGTAATTTTGACAACTTGAGTTGCCATTCCTACTCCATATCATGTCTTGAATTAAGTATTTTTTTTCTAATTGCAAGATTTTTTCATCTTTTTCTTTAACCATTTGTTGAACTTCAGTAGCTTTGAAAATGGTGGTCGTAGCATAGGCTCCTACATATTGCGAAAGCTTAGCTAAATCATTAGATGAATTAGCTTGATAATCTTTCCATACCACATCTAATGGAACACTTCGAGGAAGAAGTTCCTGAGAATGAGCCATTCTTCTTTTCTTATTTTTCGACTCACAACAACACAATGTTCAAGACTGTAAAAAATATCAAGAGGCGAAATCTCTTCTACTCTAAGGATGATCTCGAAGGTGGGGACTGTTGGGATAACTTCTTTATCCATTATTTGACTTGATGACTCATTTATAGGAGACTTTGTCTTACTGGCTATAGGAGTCTTATCTATCTCTATTAAAGTTGAATCCTACACTTCCTTCTTCTGTGTGCTATCTAGTTCTTTGTTGAACTGATCCCAGACTTTATCGAGCTCACTAGTAGATAGGATCTCTTCTATTTGTTTCTCTAAGAGTGTAGTAGTGGGTGTTTTTCTATTTCCTTTGTAGATGATGGCAAAGATTTTCCTGTAGGAAATTCTAGCTGTAAAGCAATTAGGCATTCATAAGGAAGTTTTTGTAGCCTTTTATTTCTATACTCTTGGAATAAGACAAAATCCTCGGGGCCCAGTCGAATTTGTGCTAAATGTTCCACCTGTCTATATGACTCACATGTCTCAAACAAATCATCAAAATCATCAGGTTCATGAACAAATGGCCTTATTTTAACTTGAGTAGTGAAATCATGAATGACCTTTTTGGGGTCGTATTGTCTAGGAGGAATAGTGGGGAGCTACATGCCTTCGATTTGTTTGATTTCTAGGACAGCATGATTGTAATTGTCAAGAGCATAGACTCCACATTGAATAGGAAATTGTGGCCAAATATCCTTTTTGGAGTCTTTCAAGACTTTAGTTATACCATGACCTACGGTCTAATGGGAAACTTCCCGAGCCAGATGCTTATCAGGAACATAAATAGGAAGAACATGTGGGGTCGTATGTTAACGGGAAAAGTGTCTACTCAGAACGCCCCTATCCCACTAAGGTGTGACAGTACCTTAGAAACAAACAGAGAAAACTATTTTCGTATTCTTCTTTATGAACTATAAACGAAGAGGAATAGGATGAACCAACCTGTGTCTTGCGCTAGTCCTTTGATCCAATCTCTCTCCTCTTTGACAGCTTCCAGCTACCTGCTCCCTTACTTGCCCAGCTTCACCAAGTTCCTGCAAGATCACAGAAGAGGAAAACTACACAAAGACATGGATTCATATTCATAAATAGCTTAGGATCAGATTTAAGCTAAACATGCAAATATAACAAAACATCATTGATACACAAGCATGTAGGAGAAACTCAAATAGCTTTATTGATATAACAAGAAGGTCCAGGAGGAGTTACAACCGATGATTTCTGATCAAGAATCAACCCCCCAGCAAAGGAATCCCCTCTTCACCTCCAACAAAGCATAAATCACCCAATACACTGATCTCTATCTCAAAATCAACAGCAATTCTCTGCAATGTACAAAATTCCAGCCTCCGGATCTCTGGGATGAGGGATCCATATATAGATGTATGCAAAGAGGATGAGTCAGCTTATGATTTGACTAGTGGCTTCTCTCTATCAGTTCTTGCTTCCACTTGGAGACTGAGAGCCTCTTACTCATCCTTGGTCGAACTCAGTGAGGCAAGTGTCATTGGGGAAGATTCTGGAAGCTTCCATTGTCTGTCCACCTCGCGGAATGACACTGCCATTTGTCATTTCCCGCTCAGCGCACCCTGGTAGTGCATTTAGGTGTGTTGCAACGCACCTAGCTAGTGTACTGGGGTGCTATGCAACGCAGCTAGCTAGTGGAGCAGCTGAAATGATCCTGATTTGACAGATTCTGAGCAGTTTCTGGTGGAGAACTTCTGGGAGAAGCTGTAATTTGTTGACCTTGTTCCTTTAGGGGTCGGAACAACACTTTTAGGGACTTAGGATCCCTTGGTTTATGGACATTTCATGCTTAGAGTTGTAAGGCACAAAAATGTCTATAACAGTTGCCCCCTAAAGTGTGAGGTCGTTTATCGGGTGAAATGCTTTATTAGGAGGATCTGAAGTTCTTTCAATGCTGGGAGGAGACCTGTAATAAGATACAATACAATACATTATCTTCATACTATTTTCATGATCTAGGTGAGGCGGGCATTCCCATGCTCAACTTTATAAATTCATTTTCATGTACATAGGACAGACAATCGTCTGATGGTAGACTGATGATTTTGATAGAGCCATCATCCCTTTTGGTAGGATGATTATCTGTGCTGCAATGCTGTACATTTCAATGTCTTTATTTTCCTGAATATATATCGCAGCCCGGATGGATGAAACTAGATCTGGGGTCTTCAATCTCGTCCGATCTTCACTCGAAGTACAAGTCGATCCATGTGAGAAATGTTTTGAAGTCGAACATGGAAAGACATCGCTTGATTACCAGTCAATGATGTAAACTGTTAACAAGCGCGAGAGGAATCACCGATAATGATGATGACCCTCAAGGTACTGTAGTACAATTCACGTGGTGTGAATAAAGGATTTGGCGTCAAAAACCACGCAAAATATTTCGGTCGAAGGTCATTGATTTATACCTGTCGCCGGAAGTGAGAAACTTGCCATTGAGGCATGCAAGCTTCAAAGTACTGAATGGGGTGTTCCTAGATCAACTTCTCGGATAATGAGTTGATGTCGACAAGAAGCGATCCGTCAAAGGAGGGCCTTGATGAATCCCACATCAATGACACGGAACGGAGCAAATGATTTTGATGGAGGTGAAAACGATCTGATGATATATGGTTCAGGATGGCGGTCATGAAAGAATGAAGTGTAATGTATGGTAGTGGATGGGACACGGATGACTTCTCTGGATGACTTCTCTTGAACATGTCGGCGACACTTATGTGATGGATTGGTAGCATTTACCCCAAATGTGTATGGTATGGCGTGACCATGGTGATGTGACCGATGAATGAAACAACCCAACCCGACTCAGGCACGGAGTGGAAGTGTCATGTTCAAGAGCGACTTGCTACCAATAAAGATTCTTTGAGTTTCTTCCCAATTTTTTCCCCAGTCATTGCTGACCAGTACCTCTTTATTTTTGTCAAGCTTGAGGAGGACAACATATGCTTGTTCTATAATTTTCCCTTCGGGCAAACCCATCGCTATGTTTTAACGAGCCTAGCGATAGTGAAACTCGTTCTCATCTAAAGATAAGTTTGTCGCTATTAATCTTTTTAATGAGTTTAACGACAAAGATAACTCGGTCCTTTTCATTTTTAGAGAATCTGAAAAGGTACGTAAAGGTAACTCCAAAATTCCTTTTTCGTCATCTAATCCCTTAAGTCCGAAAAAGTATAAAACAATACATAAGGGATGAATTTTCGATAGTTTTAACGAGCCGAACAAAACAAGCGCTCGATCTTTTTGTGCAATAATCCCTCAGGTTCAAAAAGATTAAAATCTAGAGGAGGGATAGCACTTCCGGTCACTTTAACGAGATGAAAGGCCAAAACTCGGCAATCTTTTCATATTTTACGAGTCAGTTGAAAAGAGCTTAAAGAAGACTCGTCTTTTGAGGAACGAGTGATAAAATGGGTAGCAGCTGATTCCAGGTAAGGTTTGGAATTTTCCAATCACGGCAGTGTCACGAGGATGGCTAGTGAAATCAGTCTTCGCAGCTGTTCCTCAAAATGGGTAAACAATCAAATGGATGTGAATGATCGGCCAAATGAAAAGTGGAGGTGACGGTGCAAACACGACCAAGGCTTTAATGGCTGAAATGTTTCATTCACAGTGGTTATTTACCGGGGAATAGTTCATTTTTTAACGAGCTTAAATGCAGGTGGAAACATTTGCTCATGTCTTATGTTTATTTTTTAACGAGCTTGAACTATGTGCTAAAACTGCTCGATGCGGGTTTATTCTTTAACGAGCTTGAACCCTGCAGTAACACTGCTCGTGGTGGGTTTATTTTTTTAACGAGCTTGAACCCTATAGTAACACTGCTCGTGAAAAGTTTCCATGCCCCCAGCATAATAACGCAAATCTAGGTGCATGCCCCCCAAGCTTCATTACATTCAACTCGGTGGTTGGAATTAAGGTTTACCTTTCAGATTTGGAAAGGGTATTTGTTTCATTTTTTAATGAGGTTGACATAGTAAAAGAATTATCCTCATGACTCCTTGTTTCATTTTTTAACGAGGTTGACAGGAGATAAGAACCATCCTCGGCATCCACCGAATTTACAGTTTTTGATAGAAAATCAAAACTGAAGGATGATTAAGGTTGCTGGAATAATCTTCGTGGTAATCCGGAAGATGGGAGTGATGGTGGTAATATTCCCATGGTGCCTCTTCTTTCATCATTGATTGAATGATTCCTTCGTTTGTAGAATGTACATGTGACCAAGGATTTGAAGAGGTGCCATATTCCTTAGACCTATCTATCTAAACACTCGATGAGCGTTGATTTGGGGTTGCCCCCCAGGCCAAGAAAATTGATTGCTACAATATTTCTAAAATGGCGATGATCCATGCTGACAAAATGTTCAGGAATCTTCGGAATCCATTAGATATAGAAGATTTCATATTGTAGGTTTCCATTATGGGCACTTCCACCAAATTACTCGAAGGCGGTATGGCAAAAGTACCCATTAAGGCAGGGTCTTTTAGGAGACCTACTCCGATATTTTGAAGAGAATGATTGCTTCCATGGATCATTGGAATGCTTCCCGTAACTTGTGAACTATTGGGGAGAAATGTTTGTTGGTCGACGATTGTAATTCTTCCTTGGAAGGGAAATGCAATCTTCCTGAAGTAGGTCGACACAACTGCGGCCATGGCATATATCCAGGGCCTTCCCAATAGGATGTTGTAATCGAGGTTTCCATCGATTACTTCAACATCAATTTCCACTGTTTTGCCCCCCAGTTCAACTTGCAAGTTACTTAAAATCCTGTATGGAGTGTATGATCGTCCATCAAATGCTTTTAACATCGTCGATGATCTCGACAAGGGTGGTGAGCCTAAATTTTTCCAGCAACTCATCGACATAATACATGTAGATGCCCCCTCATCAATAATTGTTCGATGAACAATTTGGTTGAGGGCTTTCACTTGAATAAGGAAAGCTAGTTGAGCTGGTAACTGAGGGTCATATCCTTTATGATCAAAGGCCACAAGATTGGAATCCATTGGGTCAATCCCACCTATTGCTGATAATAGATCCTGCTTTTGGGAGGGGAAATTTTGCGGTACCTCAAGTGTCGACATAGCAGACGGAAATTGGGCCAGGTCCTCTACTATATTATAATTCTGTGCTACTTTGGCACGAGGATTAAATTTCGATTTGTGTACTACTCCCTTTAGCGGATTTATCATTGGCTCGGGAATGAAAGGTAACACAACTTTGGTCAAAGTTGTTGTCGAACTACCAGGTTGTTCATTAGCCTTGTTATTCGACAGCTGTGGATTCCCGTAATCTTTATTCCTTGTCAAAGCATCATTTTTCTGCTCTGAGATAGACAACATAAGCACTTGGGATCGGGAAGCATTTTGATTAGCAACCAGTTTGGTTCCTGGGTTTGGAAATGGATCAGTCAATACTGCTGGGGTTTTTGAACTATTAAAGAGTTTCTTAACTTCAGCTTTTTGTGGAAAATCTCTTGTCCAATGATCCTCATCGCATATATGACACCCCGCAGGGGGTTTCCTTTGCCCATAAGGGTTTGTAGAAGGTTTTTCAGGAGATGACTCATCCTGCTTCTTTTTCCTCCCTTTCTTTTTCCTCTTGCCCCCTGGTTGCTTCAGTTGTTTGCCCTTGTCGGTCGACACGGCATTTACTTCCGAGGCAAGAAGTTCCTCATTTGCATTTTGACCGGAAATCTTACGGGCCTTTTTAGATGTAGCCTTTGTCGATTTCATGTCTGTTGCGCAAATCACGCCATCACCGGCATGAGAGTCATTGTTTGATTTAGGAGGGGGAGGAACTGAGAATTCCGGTCTAGGAGCGCAGGTATTTTGTCATAGAGTGTGCCAGACTGAGTGTAAATCAAGTTCAAATATTGCGCACGAGCAATAACTTGCTCTTCGGTGACGACTCCCCCTTTTGCCACATCTTCTGTAATGGAAGGTAATAAAGACTTAATAAACCATTCAGCTAAAAGCTGATCAGGAACATACGTTTTTACCATTCTACGACGATGTCGCCACTCATGAATATGACCAGATATGTGAGTGGCCGTTGTTTGTTTGAAATTGGTAAGAAGTTCTGTTCCCATTTCGTACCTTATTGGTAATTGAAAATGGGTTAAAAAGGTTGTGGCTAAGGCACTGAAGTTGTCGAATGAAGCTCTAGGCAATTCGATATACCATTTTGCTGCCGGACCAGTTAACGTCCTCTGAAAAAGGCGAAGCCTAATCGAATCATCATTTAGGGTGTTTGTTGAACACCACAGATGAAATGTCATCACATGATTCGACGGATCTTCACCCGGATTTCCATTAAATTTAGGAATATCTGACGGAAATTTATGCGGAATCGCTGGCCACCAAGGGGCATAAGCAATTGGATCATTCGTCAGCCGGTTTAGATCTGGTAATTCTAGAGTTTCTACAAAGGGCAACTGTTGATTTAGGTTAGGCGAAGCATACCCAGGATAAGATGGAATCACCTGAGCAATGGGTCTTTGCATACCAGCATAATGTATTTGATGTTGGCAACTTTGACAAGGTTGATGGGCATAACCATTACAATATGGTTGTTGATAACCGCTTTGGAAATGCGGTGGCCCATTACTTACAAAGACTTGTTGCTCAGGTCCTTGATATGATTGCTGGAATGGCGATTGTTGAGATTGAACCAGCCCTGGTTGTTGGACCATTTTCTGTTGCCCAATACTGGATGATTGACCAAGATGAGGAGTCATAGTACCTGTTTGAGTCTGAGTCGCTCCAGATAAGGAGGCACTAACCTGAGGTTGTGATTGAGTCGTTGAGACAAGAGGTTGTTGTATTGCAACCTGAGAAACTTGGGGTTGACATACAACAAGTAGCACTTGTACTTGCGACGCAGTCACCATAGCAGGTATAGTGGGAATATTCGACACAGGGTGGACCGGTTGCATTGAATATACAACCCTTGGTTGTTGAGGCAGTATTGGTACCCAACCGCTGGATGTAATTCCAGTTTGACCTGAACTTTGTTGTAAACTCCCATATGGTTGTTCTCCGGGAGGGAACAATGAAAAGGCATACTGCCCTCCATATGGTGGAAATCCAGTACTTAAAGGGTAGATTGACCTTTGAAGACACATTGGATCAACTTGTTGAGTTTCAACATAAGAAATACCAGATGATAATCCGGATGAAGAAATAGGAACTAACCATGTCGTCGAAACAGTCCCCGATTGGACTCCGGCTTGTTGTTGATAACTTGCCGGGACAGTTGGTATACCATCGAACATCGTTGGAGTAGCAGCAGGAGGTTCTGCCACTGCTGCATCGAATGACACAGTCCTGGATGTTGATGGTTGTTTAGACATATCTAGTCTATCCAAAAGATTTCCTAGCGATTCTACAAGAACTTGTGATGAAGAGAGACTAACTTCGAAGATCAACGAGGGAAAGGTGATGATTATTCCATTTAAAATAAATTTTAGACGCTTCGACACAACTTGTTTTTACAATTTTTAAGAGTCGAGAAAAAACAAAAGATGACTCTAGTCTCCTTCGATTTTTAATGACCCTGAAGTGACAAGTGCTCAGATGGACCTTTTCTGTTAAGGAGTCTGAAAAGGAACGAAAGGGACTGCTCTGGAGATCTAGTTAGAGGGAGTACCAAACCAATCGCAAAACTGCAGAATACTTTTTACGATACGGCAGTCAATCTTCCCGAATGCTCTGTTCGGTGCATTGCGATAAGTAGGGCGGCCGACACGACGTCCTATGGATAAAAGGTTTTAAGCCTATAGGGGTCTCCCAATATATACTCGACGGTACGTGGGAGCACAAGTCCATACTAGCACTTATCGTCTCAAAGTGGAGGAATCACCCAACCATCAGTGAGGGAAACAGTTACCAGGCTTTACGACGTCGAAATACGTCTCTAGCCTAGACCTCTAAATGTTGTGCGTTAAGTTCCAAAGCGTTGTTAAGTTCATTCAATTTATTTTAAGTTGATCTTTCTTAGAAGTTTGCCTTTTGGGATCACCACGAGATGTAGATGTAATTCCTAAAATTCAATCTAAAGATGATAAGCAAACTTTTATCTCTTTTCAGCAATGAAAATCCTAGCTACAAGGGGAAAAGAAAGACACAATCTTTTCTCAAAGAGCCAAGAGCACACTATAAATGCACTTTTCCTAAATCAAGCCAAACAGACTGTCAATATGCGAATGCACATGTGCATGTATTTGTTTTTCACTTTCTTAATATTGATGCCTAAAAAGAAAGTTGATGTACAAATCTGAATTTGCTGTCAAGTGACAAACACAAACAAGCTTCTTTTCGAAATCAAAAGGTAGAGATGATTACGACACTTTATGATTTTGAAATAAATACTCGTTTCGACACTAGAAAGTCACAAATTCAAACCAAAGGCAAAAATAAAAGCATAATCGACTGTCAACAGCAAATAAACTTTCTCCTAAGATCTAAATCAACACTTACGACAGATCTAAATCAAAGGACGACAGTATGACTATTCTACTTTTTCAATGGAAAACTGTAAATGATGTAACAAACACACAAAAACATCTACAGTCTTTTTGTACAAAGGAGGCGGAATTAAGGCAAAGAAAAGGGGTTTTTAAACAGACACACACTGATCACAGGCTGCAAAAATCAGATACAAAACTGAAAAAATGAAGCAAAGAACCTCAGCTGCACAGGGCTAGGCTGATCAGCGCACCTGTTACACAGAGAAACTGGATTGCAGCGCAGGTAGCCCTCTCAGGAACTGCGTTGAAATGCAGAATCTCTTCACAGAGCCTGCGCTAGGGTAGAAACGAGAATTCCTTCCGTGTTCTGGGTCACGGTTTGTAGTTTAATCTATGGTTTTTGGCCGAGTAAAAGCAATCAGTAATGCACAATCAGAGGGTGGATTTAAAGGAGGTCTAAGAGCTATCACAAAGGGTAATCAGATCATTTGTGAATCATATGTTCAAACCATAAACAATTCTAGTGAATGGATTGAAGTAGCAGGTGTCTACTTTGCATTTGATAATGGCAAATGCAGTTCGATTGCTACTTCTGTGTTTATGAAACAAACCACAGGAGAAACACAAACAAACTAACTAGACACGATCCGCAGCGGAGTCGCCATTTTGTTAACGGGAAAAATGTCTACTCAGAACGCCCCTATCCCACTAAGGTGTGACAGTACCTTAGAAAAAAACAGAGAAAACTATTTTCGTATTCTTCTTTATGAACTATAAACGAAGAGGAATAGGACGAACCAACCTGTGTCTTGCGCTAGTCCTTTGATCCAATCTCTCTCCTCTTTGACAGCTTCCAGCTACCTGCTCCCTTACTTTCCTAGCTTCACCAAGTTCCTGCAAGATCACAGAAGAGGAAAACTACACAAAGACATGGATTCATATTCATAAATAGCTTAGGATCAGATTTAAGCTAAACATGCAAATATAACAAAACATCATTGATACACAAGCATGTAGGAGAAACTCAAATAGTTTTATTGATATAACAAGAAGGTCCAGGAGGAGTTACAACCGATGATTCCTGATCCAGCATCAACCCCCCAGCAAAGGAATCCCCTCTTCACCTCCAACAAAACATAAATCACCCAATACACTGATCTCTATCTCAAAACCAACAGCAATTCTCTGCAATGTACAAAATTCCAGCCTCCGGATCTCTGGGATGAGGGATCCATATATAGATGTATGCAAAGAGGATGAGTCAGCTTATGATTTGACTAGTGGCTTCTCTCTATCAGTTCTTGCTTCCACTTGGAGACTGAGAGCCTCTTACTCATCCTTGGTCGAACTCAGTGAGGCAAGTGTCATTGGGGAAGATTCTGGAAGCTTCCATTGTCTGTCCACCTCGCGGAATGACACTGCCATTTGTCATTTCCCGCTCAGCGTACCCTGGTAGTGCATTTAGGTGCGTTGCAACGCACCTAGCTAGTGTACTGGGGTGCTATGCAACGCAGCTAGCTAGTGGAGCAGCTGAAATGATCCTGATTTGACTTATTCTGAGCGGTTTCTGGTGGAGAACTTCTAGGAGAAGCTGTAATTTGTTGACCTTGTTCCTTTAGGGGCCGGAACAACACTTTTAGGGACTTAGGATCCCTTGGTTTATGGACATTTCATGCTTAGAGCTGTAAGGCACAAAAATGTCTATAACACCGTAAGACTCCCAAATACTCTAACATAAGTGAAATATCTTCAGTAAACCAACTGCCAATAGCAATGAAGTCTGTTGTGGCTTCTTGAGACAACTTGGGGGCATTTCGATAAAACATTGGCTTTGTACAAAGGCAGCATTACCTTATTGCATATTCTATAAAAATGAGGTTGGTACTTAGATTCCCATAGGATATCATGATATAAGTGAATTGGTGTAAGGCCTTCGACTGTCCATTTCCATCCCATTGAAGGAAAATCAAAAGAGAAACAAATGGCATCCATAATATAGGCACACATATAAAAAGTTGGCATGATTGTTTCTATGACACTGTGCTTTCGCCTATATTCTAAGATTTTGGATGCAATATTATTGGACAAGATAGTATCCCAATCCATTACTTCAGTATCATAAGTAGATTGAATCAAGGGAACCCATTCAACTGTAAATTTTTGTGTGTTCGGAACACTGAACAATCTATATATCATAGCAGCATCATAACAAAATGGATCGGCAAGAGAAGCTAAAGAATAGATACCTTTACTATCATGCTTGTGCTTGCTTGGGTCTTGTCTCCATTGTCTAATGGGCTCTGATTCCAATTTGTTCTTCTCTGCAATTTTTTTGAGAAACTGATTGTCATAAATCTTCTGAGGGTCTGGAAAATGATACATCCTCTTCAAATATGTAGCTTTGAAGGATCCTACTATCATTTTCCTTGGTTTCAAGAACATCCTGTCTTCAATATTCACATTATCAATCATCCACTTAATCATATTTGCATAGGGTAATATTTTAGGTCACGCAGCAATTCGGTGAAGAAAGGAATTAGTGACACGAGAGAAGTTAGCCTCGGATGATGATGAGGCATCAGTTGTTTCTTGCTTAAATGCTACTACTCTAGCATTTTATTCTTCAAATAGTTTATACATTGACTCCCAAGAAAAAGTACCAGAGTTTGGCGTGCATGTGGTGTCTGTGAATAACAGAGCCATCTTTGTTGCTTCTGGTTTGAATTGAGTTACTTATGTTTGAACAGGAGGCCTCTTTCCTTTCTTTCCTTCTTTGGACATTTCAATGGAATTTCGTTTATTAGTATTATCTTGCAGAAAGGAAATAAAAAGGAATGTTTTAGATCTCCAAGGACGAAAGGACACGCGAGAAAAATACATACGTTTCAAATAACAACTTTCCAATTAAATCAATTTCGTCAACCGAGGAACATTAAAACTGTTAGATTTGAAATTTAATGAAAATGTAAGTACACACGGATCCTCATTAAGTGGAGCTTAGTCAGCAATTTTTCATCGCAAATCTTCTTTGGAAGTATTTCGTTTGAAGTGATGTTGTGATCTGCGATGTGTGATTTGTGATATGAAATATCGCATACATGCATCGAAGATTACACAGTGTCTCTTTTATATCGTAATCGCAAAATAGAGATGTATGAGCTAAATAAAGAGCTGGTAGGGATTTGCGACTCACGATCTGCGATAATGACATTTCTCTGTGGTGGGTCCAATGAAGCTTTATGTGTGGGGGTGTGTTTTTTCTTTGTTTTCTTCATTTTATTAAGAGAAGCTTTATTTGCAAGCAATATCTCATATTGCAACGTTTGATAAGGGATATTATCATGACTTCTAATAATTTTGCGATGCATTGTTTTATTTAAAAAGTAAACCTAAGTTATTCAACTAAGACTTAAACCTAAAACATGACAGAACATGACATCTATAAATAATAGGGGATTATTGGGTACCACCACAATTGGTGATTCACTGGAAGAACCAATTATCTCTGAAAATTTATAAAATGAACTTTTAAACTTAAAAGTAAGGACCTTAAGGAAAGAAAAACAATTTTGAAAATGAGATAAATAAAATTTCTCTGAATCAAAAGTTTCACTTAACTATAAAGTTCCTTATCACTTTTATAGATAAAAATCTTTAATCATTAAAATCAGTCCTTAATTGGTAATAAAGATAAAGTAAAAGAATATTTGAAACTTAGCTTTTGATGAACTTATTTTGGCATAAATAGAGCCACTGTTGCCAATGAGCATCCATAGCCTTGACAGGGTTATCTTTTTCCAAATGGTGAACCAGTATCCTATCCATCTTTGTAAATATTTAGAGGTAATTTTAAGGATTCATTTTCTTTTTCAAGGATATTTAGAAGTCATTTTCCTGGTATGGTGGCCAGATAATGACAATGCCGTTCACAAGTGATAACAGAATTGAACAAGCCAACTCGCGATGAGAATCCTTGTCTTATACTTTTTTTTAAAGTATAAGCCACTATCCTGGTTTGGTGGCCAGTAATGACAATTTCAACTTGTTATTTCCTTATGATCATGGTGAGCAAGCTCGTGATGAGACTTCTTAGCCTCTAAGTTTCTTATATTTTAGAATTACACTCTAAAAATACTTGAACAATGAGTGGGGAGGTTCACCTACTCCTTAAGAGTAATGGATGACAATTGAAGCTAAAGATACTAAGATTTCAAAATAGCCTTTTAATTTGTTAAAGGAACATTTCTTCACTGATTATAAAGAATCAATGTTTTATGAGGTTTGAAGTGATAAGGATCTACAAATTTAATGTATAAAAATTTTAGATTTTTAAAGTATTTATCTGGTCTTCAATTTTGAGATTGCTTTCTCTTAAAATCGATACCTTTCAAGCTTAAAGTTATAAATGAATAGAGATTTTAAATGAAAGCCAATAATGTGTTACTCAATCTTATTTATAACAAAAACATGGATATATACATATAATACATTAGAACAGAAGTTCTACTAAAAGAATTGTTTGAGAATTAGTCCATTCACAAAGAATCTCTCTAACCTTATAGATCTTGTAAAACAAAATTCGACCTAACTGTTCAACGATTTGGAATGGTCCAAGACATAATTTCTAAAATTTGGTGTGCTTTCTTTTTTCCTCATGTGCCTTGTCCCATTTCAAAACTAAGTCACCAATTTGAAAATATTTTTTTCTAACTGAGCTTGCATCAAAGGAAGATTTTACTAACTGTTGATTATGTGCATGGGCTTGTTTAGCCTTTTCCCTTTCTTCTTCTAATTTTAGAATTTAAGACATCCTTAATTGTATATAAGAGGAGGGGTTTTCTTCAATAAATTGTACTAAGGCCAATGAAGGAAGAGCTAGACTGGGAGGGAAAATTGCTTCTTTTCCATAAACTAAATTGAAAGGAGTAGTTCTAATAGAAGCTTCCATAGTTATCATATCAACCCATAAAGCAAACACCAAAGATTTATGCCAATTCTTTTGACTTTGATCAAAAGTACGCTTGATAATCCTAATGAGGTTTTTATTGGTAAATTCTGCTAAACCATTTCCTTGAGGATAATAATTAGCAGAGTATTTTAGCTTAAATCCTCTTTTTAATGCAAATTCAGTCATATTGTTTCCTGAGAAATAAGATGCATTGTCAAAGATGAGTGCATTAGGTAATCCAAATCTAGTAATAATAAATTGATCGATGAATTCAATAATGTTATTAGAATACCTTCAGTGGAATTGCCTCTACCCACTTTGTGAAATAATCTGTGGCAGTCAGGATGAACTTATGTTGCTTAGAAGAGTGATGAACGATCTCACTTATTATATCCAGTCCCCATTGTTCAAAATGTTGTTCAATGTTAACTGGTTGGAGTGGTTGGGCAGCTAGTTTCCTTTGTCTTCCTGTAGCGGCCTGAAAAATTTTGCATTTCTCATGTAGGCATGTGTATCTCTGAACAACGTTGGCCAATAATGTCCACATGAAGGATTTTATGTGCAGTAGTATCTCCTCCAAAATTTTCTCCAACTGGTCCATCATAGACGTCCTGCAAAAAAAATTCTGCTTCATATTTTTCTACTCATCTTAATAAAACAGAGTCATAATTTCTTTTGAATAACACACCATCAATGATCTCATACTGTTTTTCTTTAAGTCTTATAACCCTTTTGGTGGAGCATAGCCATTTTTTAAATAGAACAAAAGATAAGCATATTGAGATTCAATGTCAATAAGAAATACCTCGAATATTTAAATTGTATTACATGAATCTCCATTTGCCGAAATATTTGAGGCTCTAGTAATCAGTCTGCAAAAACCTTGTCCTCTAACAATTTTAGCAGGTTTAATGTCAAGATCATATTCTTGTAGAGTTGTTACCCATTTTGCTCTTTTTTCACCTAACTCTTTCTGTATAAGTAATTGTCTCACTGCTGAGAATGGAACAATAACTTTTGTATGAGATTTTAGTAAAAAGGATCTAAAATGTTTGATAGACTTGAAGACTGCAAAGGCCTGCTTCTCTACTTCAGGATTATTGAGTTCTTCTCCTTGAAAATTCGAACTAAATAAAGAGATAGGTGCTTCTATATTTTGATCGTTGATTTGTGTTAGCATTGCAACATAAGACAATTCGGAAGCAAAAGTATACAAAATAAAAGGATTGGAAAAATTGGGAGTGATTAAAGAGGGGGCATCAATTATAGCTTGTTTGATTAATTGAAAGGATTACCTTTCATTATTTTCCCATTTAAAAACAAAAATATTTTTGATCATGATTTATAAAGGTAAAACAATTTGGGAAAAATCAGGAGCAAATATTTTTACAAAATTAATTTGTCCTAAGAAAGATTGCATCAATTTCTTGTTATGGGGCAAACGGATTTCTGAAGTAGCCTTAATTATGTTTGGATCTATACAGATTCCTTCTTTAGAGACAACGAATCCTAGAAGTTTTCCTTCACTTAAAGAAAAGTAGGAATTTTTAGGATTTAGAGAAATCCCATATCTTCTACATCTCTCAAATATTTGTTTCAGGTCATGATAGTTATTGTTTCTCTTCTTAGAATATATGGTAATGTCATCCAAATAAACAACAATTGTTTTTTTAATCAGACCTGTTAGGGTCCAATAATTTTTATAGGATTTCTTGATTATAGCTGATGATTATTATATTTCAAATGTTGTAAATAATATTCCATGTTGTAAATTATTTTAAAAAAAGGTCAAAACCTTGAGAAAATAAAAAAAATATGCTTGCAAGTCGAAATGCAACATTAGAGAATAATTAAGTGTGTTTAGATTAAATTAATCACATCATTTAAATGTGATTAAATAAATTGTAATAAGGCCTTGGTACTATAGCTTTGATTTTATTGTAAAATTGATAACGACAAAAGGAGATTTGTCATATGTGGTTAAACTACGCACATCTTTCACGCCCGATCTTCAGCGCACATCCGATCTGACGACACCCGATCTAATTCGGACCCCCTCACCTTATCTCCCTTTATCAGTGGTGTTGGGGGGTTTGAAATTATTGATTTTACCCTCGAGCCCCGATACTACGTGTCTCCCTTAGAGTATTTTGGACCCCCCTTCACTAATACCACAATCTGCCTCTACCCCCCTCCGAAAGTGGTATCCGCTCCTTGCCGCAAACTGCCTTCCCAATTATGTCACCCCCCACTTCCACTCAACTACCACTTCACTACTACCATGTATCCTCTGCCTAATTACTCTCGTACCAACGTCCACCTGCCATGTCCCTCCTCATATTCCACTCCTATTCTTCCACCTAATCATATTTCCACCAACCATGTGCCTCCACATTATCCCCCACCTCCATGTCACCTCCCGCCTCCACGTCATATGTCTGTTTCATGGTCAAGTAAAACTATGTTTTTATCTATACAACACAATAATTTCAAAAATAGTTTACACACAATTGAGAATGCATTTTCGAACACTGAAAGATTTTTTTGTTTCGAACATCCTCCGGCACAAAAACCTCTCTCATTTTTGTAACATATGTTATGGTTTGGGAGATTCAGATGAATCTTTTCAGGTATATTTTCCCTAATTTTCTTGTTTTCAATCAGTGTTTTCAAATGCAGTTTCCGAGCAGGTTGAAATGAATTTTCAGAATTTAAAGAAAGGTTTTTGTTCCAACATCATCATTTACAAAAACCTCTCTTAGTTTTCTAACAGCTATTATGGTTTGGGATATAAAAAGGTATTATAGGACCTTATTTTTCAAAATTTCAGGAGGAAAAAGCGCAGAGACAGTTAGTGACTTGGGTGCCACCTCATCAAATAAGAGTTGCTATCAAATCTGAATTTCTTTTCTTTGTCACCAGCAATCCAAAAATATAGTGGCAAGTATATTCATTAGTTTTGAATGTCCTATATTTTAGTTATATTTGTGTAATATGGTTTGAGATATTTGTAACAAATCTTGATATTTTTTCAAGATATTTTAGTTTAGAATTTTTATAGATACTTCATCATTTGAAGTAAGATAGGTTGATTGCTGAGAATAATTTCCTCTGCGAATTGTAATTTTTCAAAGTTACTGGAAGCATCAATAATACAAAGACATTTTCACGGGATTCATGTGGTGTACGAAATGGTGATGTTCTTCTTCAATTTATGTGTTTAATCATTGTCTCATTTCTCTGTCATTTCTAAAAAGCTTAATTACATAACAGAAACTGTGATGAATAGGATATGTTATACAGAGCACCCTATTCTGGCTATTATTAATTTATATGTTTTCTGCTGAAGTCAAATATAGGAATCCTTCATTGTTCCTTAGTTTCTACTAAATCTTACATTTCTTATGTTTCATAATTCATTTAAATTGTTGAAAGATCCAACTAGTGAAACCTAGCTTTCCCTATGAAACTCCTTCAAAATTTGATGCAAATCCAATTAATCTTTAGACTCCATATGCCAATGGAATTATAACAATTTAATCAACCAAGCAATCCAATCAAAAACAATCAGTACAGTCACAACTAGCCTAAAATTCACATCAAACATAGCTAAATTTTACAGAGAGATCCCTCTCTGAAGCTAGCAGGGCTAGATCTCAGCTTCCAAATTGGTTTTGATGTTTTCCTTACTCGCTCAACCTCAGAAATACAGAACGACAACAAGACCTTTGAAAGTGATGTCCATTTCTCTTTGAAAAGTAGCTCCTACGTTTATTAATCGGAAAGGTATTTTCTGATACGCATAAGTTCCCCATTTAGTTCTAAATGTAGTCTTTAATCTATCATCTGGATGAACAAGTACTTGATTGTAACCTGTGGTGAGCACCAGTATTGCAGCAATAATGCTGCAACTCCTGGGCTGCCTACTTTACTCTTATCAACTCGGTAATTCGTAACAAACTTGGAAGCGACGGTGTTGTATACACAAGTACTAGTTCTTACTGCAGGTTGTCACTTAGTCAGCCAACGCAAGATCACTAGGAGCTCAAGCCAACTTCTATGGATTCTAGAAGAAGCTCTATATGTGATGAAAGGAAAAAGAGAGGTTACTCTACATATGTTATTCTACTTATAGAAAGGAACACTGAAATGTAAAGCAAACTAAGTAAATCCTACTTAACCAACTAATCCTACTTTTGCATAAAGCACTATGAAAACCATGAAAAGAATGCCATCTAACTATTCAAAGAAGTAAACAACATCTAACTAATCTATCTCAGGAAGTAAATGAGAAAAAACATCTTTTTGGATTTTTATGTATTTTTATGTGAATTTGACATGTATGTGATTTATTGTTTATGAATGTGGCAGTGCATAGGTGGTGTTGAAAGGCGGTTTTGGGACTTGAGAGGATGTAGGATGGTGTGGTTGGGTCCTAGGAGGTCTCAGGTGGCCTTCTAGAGGTTTTTTCTACACTCGACCTCCAAAAGGAAGCCTACAGGAAAGTCTACAGGAGGACATAGGACATCTACAGGAGGAGAAACAACATTCTACATGAGGCCTACAGGAGGAGGCCGAGAGTAGTTTTGGCTATGTTGAAGGTGTGAGAGTGGGTAGAAAAGGTGGATTAAGGTTGGAATGAGGTTTTAGGGCACCTAGGGTCTACCAAGAATCATTAGGAGAGAGAAAGATGATTGGATTTTCTCAAGGAGAGAGGAAGAAGTTCTATGTAAAATGTAGGAAACTACGGCAGAATTGAGGGGAGACTTGGGTTACCTATAGGGCATGGATTATATGGAGGATGGGATGGCTAATAGGTTGACCTGCTGCTAGAAGATATCTACTACATAAGCAACTAACAGTCAACCAATGAGATTAAGCAAGAAAGGAAGTAAGTGCATCTAGAAAAACAGAGTTTTTGCATCAAGTAGACTATAATCTATGGAAGGAAATGTTAATAACCATTGTAGGAAAATAAAGCATGAAAGAAGACTGTGAAAATAAGGAAATGAGCATGATGAAGAAGTTCTAAAGCAAAGCTAAACTAGACTATGAACCAACTAGGAAGCTGCAAACACTAGAAGTCCTATGAATGATGAAAATCTATGTTTTTGGGGCAACAGGAGGGTCTTTGCCTCAAATCATTGTCCCAAAGGGAGGAAGCGAGGCGAAGGCACTATTACTAGCCTTTTGGATCTTTTCTCTATCACTCCTTAACCTGCTATAGAAAGCACAAATGGAAGCAAACTATTGAATCATCAAAAGCAACCTATTCTTAACCATGCAAGAAATACATCTAACAATAATCTAATCTACAACTGAAATAAAACATACAAATACAAGTAAAGAGGAGCTTGGCTGCTTGGATTGGGCCCTAACCCAAGAGCTTCAGCCGTCTGAGGTAACTCAGTGCTAACTCAAAAAGTATTCCATCTTTATTCTCAAAACAATAACAAGATTACATGAACTGTCAAGATAATAAGCTCGAAGTTGAGCAGAGTCTACACAAGAAAAACTGCAACAAAAATCTGACCTTAGTGAGGCCCTAGGAGTCTCTACTTATACAAATGAAGCTACCAACAACTTCCTTAAAATCGGGGAGGCTTGTCTCCCAAAACTCGAGATAATCATCAGTCATCCTTCACTTGCTTAGCTACCTGCTAATGTATGACTTGGCTGCTTGTACTTCGAGCTGAATGAAGGGGAATTCTATTGGGTTGTGTTATATTCTTTCCACGTAGTTAACAGGGGGTTTGAGGGGCACCCGTAACCCCACTTTATGGGGTCCAGGGCAGCACCCTGGAAAATTTTGGTTTTAGACCCTATGTTAGGTTGGGCGAACCCACCTATGGTTTTGCATGATTTTCGCACATGTTTTTTGGACGCGATGGTTTTCGGTCCATGGTATTGGATGCTTCGACATGTATAAATATGTATTATAACATTGAAAGGAACATAATGAAAAATCAAGTTGGTAGTCCCAGTTTTGGGATCCAGGGGAAAATCTCTGTGTATATGTGTTTTATGTGTTATGCTCTCACATTGTTTATTTTTCTGTGTTTTAGAATTCGTATGCAGGTAATTTCTGTACAGGGTTAAAACATACATTTGGTATCAGAGCAGATTTGGCTTCAAGGGGACGCCTTTGTTGCTTAGGGGTTTCGCTCGGGCCTTTGGTAGACCCTGTTCAGTGGGAGATCTGCGAGATCGATTCTGGTGGTGAAAGAAGATGGCAAGCAATGGAAAGATAGAGATCGAGAAATTTAATGGTCATAGTTTTGAGTTGTGGAAAATCAAGATGGAGGATCTATTGGTGAATAAAGACCAGTGGATCACAATAGATCTGGGTACTAAACCAACGGGAGTGTCCGATGAAGAATGGAAGAAGTTGGATCAGAAGGAAAAGAGCACAATACGATTGTGTGTCTCAGATTCAATATTGTTGAATGTATCACGGGAAGCTACGATGAAGGCTTTGTGGGACAAGTTAGGGACTTTGTACCAATCTAAGTCTCTGGTGAATAAATTATTCCTGCAGAAAAAGCTGTATAACCTGAGGATGAAAGATGGAGACTCGGTGACAGAGCATTTGAATGCATTTAATATTATGGTAAGTCAGTTAGCATCTATTGATATTAAAATTTCAGATGAAGATACGTGCATCAGTTTGTTGTGCTCTCTACCAGATTCATGGGATAGTCTGGTTATTGCAATAGGTAGCAATGCAACTGCCTTTCATTTTGATGAAATAGTCTCATCCTTGCTGACGGAGGAGATGAGATGGAAAAATATGGAGAGCCAAAATGGTGATGCCTTGTCTGTACGAGGGCGGACCCAGAACAGAAACAAAAATAAGTCATCGAGTGGGAGATCTAAATCTAAAGGGAGATCTAAATCTCCAGGAAAACCTATAAAGGTGGTGTGCTAGAAATGCGGAAAGGAAGGCCACTTCAAAAGGGATTGTAAATATAAAGCTCCTGACAAAGGAAAGGGATCTGATGAGGCTCCTTCTGCAGAGGTGAAAACCACCTCAGATGAAGGTGGGGATGTGTACTTGGCTTCTTCAAGTACACATGTAGATCATGAGGCAAGGTTGATTGACTCAAGTGCGTCCTTTCACTTCACTGCCCATAGAGAGTGGTTCTGTGAGTATGAGAAATATGATGGTGGTGATGTCTTCTTAGGGGATGACAGGAAGGCTAGAATCATTGGTCGTGGAAAAGTAAAGTTGAAGCTGCAAGGTGGAAGGGTTAGAACACTTCCGGGTGTTCTGCATATTCCTGCATTAGCCAGAAATCTGATTTCTGTTAGTAAGCTGGATGATGCAGGTGTAAAAATGGTGTTCGAGAAGGATACCTGCAATATGGTTCAGGGAGCACTGGTATTCATGTGAGGAGTTCGGATTGGAACTCTGTACACGCTGCAAGGTAGCACTGTTATTGATGGGTGCAATAGTTCTATGGTCACTGAAAGTGGATCAGAAAATCTAGTGGTCTCTAGAGAAAATACCATGTTATGGCATCAAAGGCTTGGACATATTGGAGAAAAGGGCCTTCGAATACTTCATGGTAAAGGTATGGTAGAAGGTATGAGTAATAGCTCTCTAGATTTTGATTTCTATGAAAATTGTGTATATGGGAAGCAAAATCGGGTGAGTTTCCCCTCTAGTAGTAAGAGGGCGAAACATATATTAGAACTTGTGCACAGTGATGTGTTTGGACCTGTGAAGGTTCCATCACTGAGTAAGTCTGTGTACTAAGTATCATTTATAAATGACTTCTCAAGGAATACATGGATATATTTCCTTAAGAAGAAATCTGAAGTCTTTGATAAGTTTAAAGAATTTAACGCTCTAGTGGAAAACCAGACAAAGAATAAGATAAAGGTGTTGAGGACAGATAATGGTGGAGAGTTTTGCAGTAAGGAATTTGAAGAATTCTACAAGAAGTGTGGTATAGCACGGCAGAAGACTACTCCATATACACCTCAGCAAAATGGAGTTGCAGAAAGAATGAACAAGACGTTGATAGAAAGGGCAAGAAGCATGCTCAGTGGTGCCGGGTTAGGACAGGAATTATGGGCAGAGGCGGTGGATACTACATGTTACCTGGTCAACAGGTCACCTTCATCAGCATTGGAGGATAAGACTCCACAAGAGGTATGGACTGGTAAGAAACCCTCTCTTTCACATCTAAGGGTATTTGGATGTGATGCATATGTACATGTTCCAAAGGAGAAAAGAACCAAGTTGGATAGTAAATCTGAAAAGTGCATCTTTATTGGGTATAAGGATGGTTTAAAGGGTTATAAGATTTGGAACCCAATAACAAGGAAGGTTGTGTACAGCCGAGATGTGGTGTTCAGAGAGGTGAAAGATGTTATTAAACATGAATTCCAACCAAAGGAACCTGAGAAGATAGAGTTTGAGCTAAAGGAGGAAGAATCAGACTCTATAGCAGAGGAGGAATCAGAAGATGAAGAGCCACAAACTCCGGCTGTGAGAAGATCAGTTCGAGAAAGAAGACAGCCAAAAAGGTATAGTCCATCTGCTTTCTGTTCAAATTTTGCTTAGTCTGTTACTGATGATGATCCCATAACTATGAAGGAAGCAGTGGATTCAGAGGATGGAAAACTCTAGAAAGAGGCCATGGTTGATGAAATGGCATCTTTGCACAAAAATGAGGCTTGGAATCTGGTGGAGTTGTTGGCTGGAAGGAAACCCATTGGCAACAAATGGGTGTTCAAAAAGAAGACAAATGCAGAAGGAAAAGTGGAGAAATACAAAGCTTGGTTGGTAGAAAAAGGTTATCCCCAGGTGCCGGTAATTGATTTTGGTGATATTTTTTCTCCCGTTGCCAAGGTAACTTCTATTAGATTACTTTTATTTGTTGTTGCTACTTTTGATTTTGAGGTAGAACAGATGGATGTGAAGACAGCATTTCTTCATGGGAATGTGGAAGAGGAGATCTACATGAAGCAACCTGAAGGATTTGCAGTGAAGGGTAAGAAAGAACTGGTATGCAAGTTAAAGAAGTCTCTGTATGGGTTAAAACAATCACCAAGGATGTGGTATCAGAAATTTGATACATTTATATGGGGACTTGGCTTCACCAGAAGCAAAGCAGATCACTGTGTGTATTTTAAATTAACTAGTGACCATGTTATTTATCTGGTCTTGTATGTGGATGATATGTTGCTGGTTGGAAATGACAAAGAAATTATCCAGGATTTGAAGACCCAATTGTCCTCCAAATTCGACATGAAAGATCTTGGTGCTACAAACTATATTTTGGGCATGGAAATTAAAAGAGATCGTACAAAGAGAAAGCTATGGTTAAACCAGAGGAAGTATTTCGAGACAATACTGTAGAGGTTTAATATGCAGGATAGTAAACCGATGAAGGTTCCTATTCCTGTAGGTGTGAGGTTATCTACTGAACAGTGTCCCAAGACACAAGAAGAGGAAGAGGAAATGTCTCGTGTTCCATATGCAAGTGCAGTCAGTAGCCTCATGTATGCAATGGTTTGTACTAGACCGGACATTGCACATGCAGTGGGATTATTGAGCAGGTTTATGTCAAAACCAGGAAAGAAGCATTGGACAACAGTGAAGCGGGTTTTCAAGTATTTGCGTGGCGTGATTATGGTCTATGCTACCAAGGAAGACCAGCACTGGATAGAGTGTTGGATATTCGTGGCTTTGTTGATGCAGACTGGGCTAGAGATCTGGATCAGAGAAGATCTACAAGTGGTTATGTGTTTAACCTATTTGGAGGTGCAGTCAGTTGGATGAGTAAGAAACAATCTGTAGTGGCACTATCAACTACAGAGGCAGAATACATGGCAACTACTCATGCAAGCAAGGAAGAAGTTTGGTTGTAGAGATTGTGTTCAAGTATGGGGTTAGTATAGGAAGCTATAAGGATATACTGTGACAGCCAAAGTGCAATTTTCTTGGCAAAGAACCCCACATATCATTCAAAGACAAAGCACATTGATGTTCAGTATCACTTTGTGAGGGATATGATATAAGACAAAAAGGTGTTGCTGGTAAAGGTGGACACTTTGAAGAATACTGCAGATGCATTGACAAAAGCTGTGAGCTCTGAGAAGTTCTCTTGGTTTAGAGAGACAATGGGCATTTCAGGGCTGGAAAAATGACTAAGCTCTCTTGTGGCCCCCTGTGGAAAGAAAACAACAAGTGGGAGAATGTTGGGTTGTGTTATATTATTTCCACGTAGTTAACAGGGGGTTTGAGGGGCACCCGTAACCCCACTTTATGGGGTCCGGGGTAGCACCCCGGAAAATTTTGGTTTTGGACCCTATGTTAGGTTGGGCGGACCCACCTACGGTTTTGTGCATGATTTTCGCACATGTGTTTTTGGACGCGATTGTTTTCAGTCCATGCTATTGGACGCGATGGTTTTCGGTCCATGCTATTGAATGCTTTGGCATGTATAAATATGTATTATAACATTGAAAGGAACATAATGAAAAATCAAGTTGGTAGTCCCAGTTTTGGGATCCAGTGGAAAATCTCTGTGTATATGTGTTTTATGTTTTATGCTCTCACATTTTTATTTTTTTGTGTTTTAGAATTCGTATGCAGGTAATTTCTGTATAGGGTTAAAACCTACAAATTCAAAGTGGAGAGTAATAAATGAGGGAGATTCCCTCCTATAAGTCCTCTCCTTTGTCCACTTCGAGTTATTGCTTCCATTTGTCCACTGGATCCTTGAATTTGACCACAAAATTCATCAATAATCTGCATTAAACACATATTAGACCACATGGCATCATAACTAACTCAACTCACTCTATAAGCATAAATATAATCAGAAAATCATACAATAAGCTAAGAGAATGGTTGATTTGACTAGGTTAGGAGGTAAAATGAGCCCATATAATTACCCATTTATGAGGCTCATCATCACCCCCTACTGAAAGTGTTGCTCATCCTCTGAGCAACTTAGTCCATCTCCTCATCTTTTATGGCCCTGGTGGCCTCCCTAGCATCCCATGCTTCTGATGTGGTCTCCTCTTCCTTGTCATAGAATCTTGTCTTCCTTTCTATTTCTTCCCACTGCTCCTGCTCTTCTTCCTCTCTTCTGCCTTCCAACATGCCTAGCAGCAGTGGGGGACTCAATTTGAGGCCAATCCAATTGACCTTCAACCTCTGCATGGAGCGCTTATACATGGGCACTCTCCTTAATGCCTCCCTCATCCTCATTGGGGAATGATATTCCCTGATCTGCAGACTGTGTGTAAGGTATTCCATCTCCTCATACAGGCATGTAAACAGTCATCCCCAAGTAACCTTTCCATATCCTCAAAATGTGCAATGGCTTGTGCTTGATCACTTATATATCTAGGGTTAATCTGAGGATTATCGGCAAGCAAGTTATGTGTGCTGATGAGTGCCATGGGGTCTAATGGCTCAGATCTAATCATTAATGGCTCATTCTGCTCCTTTATTATCAACCTTCTTATTTTAGTTGCCCTTAACTCTTCATGGTTCATCCATGAGGTCATGGACATTATTTATAGGTCCCCTAGCCTAGCATTGGGGTCCCACACATTCATGTCTGTGAGGGCCATGTTATGCAGGTAGAATTCTGCCATCTTTGCCTTATCTTCTGATGTGCTCTGGTCATACATGTCCATAAACTGTCTGTAATATTGGAAAGGCATGGTGCCTCTTTTTGCCAAAGCCTTTATCTGAAATTGCAACCATTGATCCTTGAGATACAGGCCATAGGATTTTGTTGGTTGCTTACATTGCAATGCCTCCATGGACCAGCTGGCCATGCATGCCAGTTGGGTATCTTTCTCTTGGATCTATCTTCTTAGCAATTCATTTTCATTTTCAAGGTGACTTCTTGTGATTGCTTCCCTGTGTCTGACAGCACTTAACTCTCTGCCCATTTCTCTGAGTTTGTTCTCCATATGGCCAATATCCTCAACTCCCTTGGATTTGGCTATTTGCATCCACCTATGGGTCCTTATTCTTTCTTTCTCTAATTCAAAGAATAGGGGAATTGCAAATTTTTGGGGAATGATTCTTCCCCCCTCAAGAAGATTGTAGTAGGAGCCAAGACTAGGCTGGGGATCAAGTTCTTGTGCCTCTGTTGCTTCCTCCTTTCCCTGTGGCTGTCCTTCTACCCTTTTTTCCAGCTTTTGGGTCTCCTGTAGTTTTGACAGGGTCTCCTGTAGAACATTCTGTGCCTCCTGTAGAACTGTTTTTGATTCCTATAGTTCTACTTTTTCTTTCCATGTGGGAGATCTAGGAGTCCCCCTTTCATATGTGAGAGGTGCCTTGGAAGGGGATTCTTTTCCTTGGGCAGAGGGTGAATCTTCAATAATAATTGGCACTTTTGAAGAAGGTCGGGGTTTCCCTATTTTGATTCTTGTGCTCTTCCTAGCTTTGAAATACATTGAGGTCTGCCTCTTCCTTTTCTATTTTGGCTTAATTGGTGTGCTAAGGGCAGTGAGGGCGGTTGTTGCCTCTCTTTCTAGGGTCTCAGGGGACACTTCTGTATTTTCTGCCTCTTTTTCTCTCTGTTTTCTCTGTTTCCTCTTGCTCTATTTCTTCAGCTTTTTCCTCCTCTTATCTTGGTTTCTTCCTTCTTCTCTTCTTATAATTTTAACTCACAAGTTGCTTCACCTTCTCCCCCTTGCTACTCTTCCTCCTCACTACCAGTGGGGCTGATATCATAGGTCAGGGTCTTTATGTCATCTTCAGCTGTCATGTTTCTGAAGATTTCCCATGCTATAGGGAGTGTAAATGTATGTAGGGCTTCTTCCACTAATATCTTTATTAACCCATGGTGAGCTAGCTGCTCTATATTTCCTGCTTTTACTTTAGTACTGGAGTCAATGAGGGACTGTAGGAGGAAGTAAGGGATGTTGAGCTTCTGAGGGGCTGGAGTGTCCATGCCATACCTTAATTCATGAAGGATTCTAAAGTGGTAACCATAGACAATGTTGTACCTCCCCTCACATGAAATATACTTGATTATTTGATAGCTAACCTCATCCCAAGGATATGGTATACTAGCCCTTCTTATGTCGTTTTTATCTTCTACAGGGGTTTCATTGTTTTGGAAGAAGTTTTTCTTAGCTGCTTGGCCAATTAGCTTTTCATCCTTACTCCAAGGAAACCCAAGAGGAAGGGTAGTGACCCTACTGATAAATTCAGGGCTTACCTCCATGGAAAGGCCTCTAAAGGTGACAGTGGCATGTGTTCTGGTGTGAGGGACCAAAGAGTGGGAAAATTATTGAGCAATTTCCTCATCAAACCCTCGGAATTTCTCAAAAAAGTTCATCCAATTTGCTCTTGTGAATATGTCCACTATTGGGGGATGTGCATGGAGCCTAGAGGAGTTGGTGGTCTCCTTCCTCATAAAACCTCCTGTCATTTTTTTTATGCTTCCATGGAAAACCAAATATGGAGATGGAGAGAATAATTTTTGAAGAAAAACAGAGAGACTGTGTTTTCAAGAAATAAGCAGAAACTATTATGTATTTCCTCCACCTAAAAGGCTTTATTTCCTCCTCAAAATTAAACCATTGCTTGCATATTTTGATATTCAATGGAGGTATGCAAAGAACCTACCTCTTCAGCCCGAGAATTGTGCTAAAATCCATGTTTTCCCTCTCCAAAACAACTCACTGGCCTTCCTGTAGAAGACTGCTGGCCCTCCTGTAGAATTCCTGTAGGTTCTCCTGTAGAACCTGTAAGTGCTCCTGTAGAAAACGCCGAGAGCAGGGATATGGGAGAGATTAATGGAGAATGATGGTTTTGAGGCTGTGGGGGCACAAGAAGGTTGCAGGAGCGGAGTTTCGAGGAGAGAATGAAGGAAAAGGTGGTGAGAGTGCTCGGGGAGGAGTACTTATTGTTTTTTATGGATATTTCCGGTGATGGAGGGTGAGTTGGCCAAGTGTATGTTGGCCATATTAGGACTGTTGGTCCCCACCTGCCTTGTCATCATGGCCCTTTCCTCGTAATCATCCATCGTGATTGCATCGGAATTCACACCACCTCCACTACCTGTCCTTGACATCTCTCTTGAGTTGACTGTGTGCACGTGTGGGTGACATCTTCGGATGACTAGAGTCAACTAGATGAAGGTGGCCAAGTTAACTGGCCACCTTTCCTCATTCAACCTCAAGCATCTCATTGTTTTTTCATGCTTTCTAATTACACAAATGCAAGCAGAGGAGTGGGTGAGTTACTTACATGTGATCCCAATGCATTCGTTGTGAGGTGTTGTGCCTCTCTTTCTCTGTTGCATGCCTTTGGTTCCTTTGATGCATGATGTCTTCTTGCTGATGTGTGGCTGTGCTTTGTGTAGGTTCCTCTCTGGCTAGATTTGATCTGCAGGTGTCTTCTTCAACCTTCATATTTGCACCCTCTTACTGCTGATGTCGAATTTTAATGGGATCAGCTGCTACAGGAATTCCTACAGGAGCTCCTGTAGCTACTTCTCCCTTTGAAATTTTAGCTTCTTTCTGTGCCTAGAGCTGTGAGGATGATGCTAGAGATCTATATAGAGATGGAGAAGTAATGAGTGGCTTCAATTGAGGTGGATGGTGCTGTTTCTTTTCTCATTTTTTTAGTTCTTTTTTTTCTTTTTTTCTAAAAACTGTTTTTTCTGTGTTTTTTCCTTGGGTAGGAAGAAGAATGATGCTTGGGATGTGATGCAGGCTTGGAAATGATGGCAAGGAGGTTTGAAGACTACAGGAGGATTTATAGACTTTTTATGAAGCTTCCCTGTTCCTCAAACTGATTTTTTATATCCATTTCTGGCTCTCTGTAATTCCTACAGGAGCCTCCTGTAGAAAACACAGTTTTTGGAAAAGAAGCACAGTGAGGTGAAAAGAATGCCAAGAATGATGGAGAAAGGTGTGGGAAGGTAGGATAGGTGCTGGTATTGGTTTCAAGGCTCCCTTGGCACCTTCTGCTACTTCTTGTAGTCCTCCTGCAAACCTGTAATGCAACTGGAAATTCATTTTTCCCTCCTTTTTTTTTTGAAAACAACCAGGGTGCCACTGGGAGGTTTTCACCCTAATTGCTTGCCCTGGGCGCCTCCAAGGGAGGTTTTCACCCAGGGTTCTTTCTTCTCTTTTTTGACATCACTGGGCCACCTCAAAAGATATTTTCAACCCAATGATGGGACTCAAGCGCCTCATGAAGGTTTTCACTTGAGTCCTTATTTTTTTGTTTTTTCTTTTTCTTCAGTGAGTGGGTGAAGTGGAGGGTAAGACATGCTCCACTACCATCATTGTTTTATTCAAATCTTCAATGAATTCTCACTTAGAGAGAGGTTTCTTGTAGACTTTTAACCAGTGTCCATTGACAAGCATGGGGATGGCTTCATCATCAATGGTTCTAATCAGAACTGAACCATTTTCATTGCATTTCTCCATAGTGTAGGGTCCCAGCCATCTTGTCCTCAGCTTGCCCTTGAAATATTTGTATCTTGAGTCATAGATTAGTGCCCAATCTCCCTCTTGAAATTGCTTCTCCTTGATGTTTTTGTCATGCCATATCTTTCTCTGAAGCTGAACTACCTCTGTATGGAGAAGGGCTTGCATTATGTGTTCATCCAATCCATTGAGCTAGAGTAATCTTTCTTTCTGTGCATGGCTAAGGTCTAGGTCCAGCTGAGCTGCCATCCTCAGGGTATTGAATTCAAATTCTATTGACAGCAAAGCCTTCTTCCCATAGACCAGCTCATAGGGTGTGAACCCTGTAGTAGTCTTCCATGTTGTATTGTAGGCCCAAGTGGCCTCAACTAATCTATCCGCCTAGTCTTTCCTGTTGCTGCTCACTACCTTTGTCAGGATCCCTTCCAATGCTCTATTAGTGACCTCCACCTACCCATTGGCTTGTGGATGGTAAGGGGTTGAAGTCATGTGCTTGATTCTATGATGTGTGAGCAGGTCTTCAATCAGATTGGAAGTAAACTGGCTACCTTGATCTATGACCAATTCTCTTGGATACCCGAACTTGTAGAATATGTTCTCTCTAAAAAAGTCAGCTACTTTTTCCTTTGTCGTTGCTTTTATTGTTTTTGTCTCTGCCCACTTTGTCAGATAGTCGATGCACACAATGATGTATTGCTTCTGTTGTGAAGGAGGGCTAATAGGCCCCACAAAGTCCATGCCCTACTTCTCAAATGTCTCAAAGGTCACTTGAGGCTACATGGGCATTTCATCCTTTGGGGTAGGTTTCCCCATCCTTTAACACCAATCACACTGGCTGGTATATCTCCTCACATCTTGATGAAGAGTGGGCTGATAGTAGCCTGCTTGCAGTATCTTGAAGGCAGTTCTTTTTGCTGCAAAATGTCCTCCACAAGGCCCATCATGACAGGTCAGGAGGATGTCAAAGACATCCTCCTCCCTGACACATCTTCTCAAGATCTAATCTAGGCCAATTTTGAAGAGCTTGCCCCCAATCCAGGTGAAAGGGGTGCCTTTCCTCACTATCTTGCTCTTCTCTTTTGAGGACAGATGTGGTGGAAACTGTGCAGAAACCAAGTAGTTTGTTATATCAACAAACCATGGAGAGAGTACTGAGATAGAAAACAAGTGTTCATCTGGCATTTGGTCATCCACCATTCCTTCTTCACCTGTAGGCAAATTTACTCTAAACAAAAAGTCAGCAACAATATTTTCTTTCCCAGGCTTATCAACAATAGTCAAATCAAACTGTTGCAGTAAAAGAAACCATCTAATAATGTGAGCATTCACATCTGGTTTGTTCATTAAATATCTAATTGCAGCATGATCAGTGTGCACAAAGTTTGATAGGCTGTGATATAATGTTTGAATTTGTTTAAAGAATGTGCGACAGCTAGGAGCTCCTTCTCGGTCACTGTATAGTTTAATTCTGTCATTGACAAGTTTTTGCTTATAAGGTATATGGCATAAGGTAACTTTTCATCAATTTGTCCCAAGGTTGCTCCTATTGCTTTGTTCAAGGCATCTATGTGAATGTGGAAAGGGAGGGCCCAATTTGGGCCTCTCAGAATTGGGGCAGTCACAAGCTTACTTTTCAAGGTATCCAGGGCTTCTTGACAGTTTTCCGACCATATAAACTTGACATCTTTAGCTAAAAGGCCAAACAACATAGAGGCTAGCTTGTTGAAATATTTAATGAATCTCCAATAATACCCAGCTAAGCCTAGGAAACTTCTGACATCTCTCACTTTTTGAGGAGGTGGGACCCTTTGGATGATGGCAATTTTGTTGGGGTCCACCTGCAGTCCTTGTTGAGATATTGCATGAGCTAGCACGATCCCTTCAGTCATCAAAAATTCACATTTTTCCTGACTGAGGGACAGGTTCATATCAATACATTTGTCTAGAACTTTTCCTAGATTAGATAAGGCTTCCTGAAATTCAGAGCCATAAGGAGTAAAGTCATCCATATATATCTCTACTGCATCATGAACTAGTTCAAAAAATATACTCAGTACCGCTCTTTGGAAAGTGGCTGGAGCGTTACACAAACCAAAAGGAAGGACTTGGTATGCAAAGGTACCCCAAGGAAAAGTGAAAGTGGTCTTATCTTGGTCTTCCGGGTTGATTTGAGTCTCATTGTACCAGCTGAACCCATTTAGGAACGAGAAAAAAAATTTCCCTGCCAGACCATTTAACACTTGATTTATGAAAGGTAAAGGAAAATGGTCCTTTTTAGTGGCTTTTTCAATTCCTGATAGTTGACATAGATTCTCCACTTACCATTTTTCTTTGGCACTAGCACCAAAGGAGAGACCCATTCACTATCAGAGATGGGATAGATGAACCCTGCATCAAGCAATTTCTGCAGTTCTTCCTTAACAATATCTTTAAGTGTTGGATTCATCCCCCTTTGAGGCTGCCTGACTGGCTTGCAACCCTCCTTGATGTATATATGATGAGTACAGACTGAAGGATGCACTCCCTTCATCTCCTTATAACTCCAGGCGAAGGCATATAGGTGTTTTCTCAGCAAGCTACACAGTTCCTTCTCCTGGGAAGTGGATAGGGATGGATTGATCCTCAAGGTTCTTTCTGGGTCAAACTCTATATTCTTAACACAGAAAGAGGTGGAGTCGGCCGCACAAAGATCAGTTGAGGGGTTGGTTTGGGTTTCTCTTACTATGTCCTCTAATGGTGATACACTGAGAGGTGGATTCTGAATCATATTTTCAATCATATCATCCTCATCTTGTTGTTTGCCCCCCATGGCGATTCCTAATGCACAAAGCGATGCACAATAAACTTCATCCTCATCTTCCGGCTCCAACCAGAGAGGTAAATCATGTTCGAGCAAGGTTTGGGCAAGAGGATATAGGACTAACCGCTTGGACATATGCCCGTTCTTTATGGTCATGTTCCTAGCTTGACAGCTGATGTAGGCATCGGCGGTAGCCAACCAGGGTCTTCCCAGAATGAGAGGATACCCAGTGAGCTTTGCCTTTGGCTGGAGAACTAAGAAATCAGCAGCGTACTCCCAAGAATCAATGGAGACCATCACATCTTCCACAATCCCCTCAAAGGTCACGGTGGAGTGGTCTACAAGCTATAGCACGGTTGTGGTCTTCCTCAAGGAGCCCTGGAGGTTGAGTTTGAGCATTGTGTCCTTTGTCATCACATTAATGGCAGCTCCCAGATCAATCAAGTTGTGTGGGATCACGGTGCCATTGATGTGGACATCAACTACTGGGCTTTCAGGGTCTAGATATTTTGGACAGATTACCTGCCCTAACATCAGGTCAGACAGTTGTCCTATGACATTGATGGTTGGGGCATCTCTCTTGCGCCTTCCTGGATGCCTAAAGCACTTCTCTTTGATCAACCTATTGTAGATAGGCACATCTTTTATGGCTTGGAGAAGTGGTATCTTCACACATAAATGTTTCAATTCTCCCAGGAGTTCAGTTTCTTCTGGGGTAGGCTAGACTATTGCGGATAGTCTCTCAGGAAAGGGTGGAATTGCTTTAGGTTCACTTTCCTCTTTATCTTCCTCAACCTCTCTGGGTGGAGGCTGGCTATCTGGGAGAACTTTCCCAGATTGCAAGTTAATTTCCTGAATCTCTACAGCATAAGTCGGGCATGATGGTTCCCCACTATATACTTGTTGAGCCTATTTGTTGTTCGTATTTGGCTTAGCAGGCATCCGGGGTTGCTTTGGTGGAGCAGGAGGTAATGGTTGTGGTTGGACAGGTGGTGGAGGCAAAAGAGCGGGAGGAGAGTTGTATTGGGGCCTCCACCCCTGATGAGATGCATTCCATTGAGGCTGCGGCGGAGCATAGGATTGAAATGAATGGGTGGCTGGTTGGGCATGATATGGAGATGTGAAGGACCAAGGAGGAGGTGTGGACCAGGAAGGATGAGCAGGGGGCCCCAAAGAAGGTATGGAAGTGACTTGGTTGGGGTTGTAGTATGCCTGAGATGTCCCTTGCATCCCCTGCTGATATGGTCTAGGTCCATGCGGCCTCCTTTGGTTTATGTAATAGAGCTGTTCAGTGACTCCCTCAGCCCCCTGATATACAACTTTAAGTCCGGGTAAGGAAGGACACTTGTCCGTAGAATGATTTTCTTCACAGACTGAACAAACTTCTATAGAGTTCAATGGGCATTCATTCCGAGGATGCCTCCTGGTGCATCTAGGACAAAAAATGGCCAAAGCCCTCTCTGCTTCCTCTTGTTTCCTTTTGATATGTAAGGTATCCATTTGCATGGCAAGAGTCTGCAGCATCTCACTCTTGAAGTCTTCCAGCATGTTTCCAATTTCTCCTTTAATGGATGAGCTAGAGGAAGAGGTACTGACTATGGGTTGACTCCCCCTACCTTTCTTTCTGGCTGCTCTAGAATGGTTTGTAAAAATAGTCTTTATGTCCTCATAGGATAGTTGGTAGATGTGTCCCCCGGCCAGTAGATGGAGGGTGTCTAAAAGGTCTTCCCAAATTCCCCTGAGCAGGACCAACTTCAGCGACTCAAGGTCGAGTGTACACCCAACCCTTTTATAACTAAGCTAGAACCTCTCTTCAGAGTCCTCCAAGGACTCATCACTTCATATGGTCATTCGAAAGATTTCTTCTTTAGTATCTTTTGACCTACAATAGTCTCGATACTTGTTTTTAAAGGCTTGCTGCATCTGAGCCCAAGTTGTGATGCTATTACTAGGTAATCCCATGAACCAGCGCAATGTTGCATCCTTGAGAGTAGAAGGGAACAGTTTCAACTTTTGCTCATCTTCTACATAGTCATAGGTTCAACAGATGACAGCAAAATCAAACAAGAAGGTGTCAAGATATTTTGTAGTTAGACCATGGAAATGAGGTAGGGAGGAAGGGCTTATATTCTTCATTTTGGTGTCCCCATTGGTCTCCCGAATGGGAAAGGTACCCTCTATTCTTTCTCCATTCCCCCTAGCATTTCTGTGTTCAGCCATTGGCTCCAAAGGAATGTTTTCTTCTTCTTCTTCCCCTATAGGTTCTTCAAATATGTCAGGTTATTTGCCTAAGGGTTCTTCTTGATCGTAGCCACCGAAGAAGAGAGAAGGTTGGCTGTGTGAAGTAGTGGGGGTGTTGGGCAAGAATTTTCCTGAATTATCTCTATTCCTACGAGGCATGAAAGGAAATCTTTTTGGTTGGTTTTTGTTTCTTTTTCCCCACACTGATAGTACCTGTAAAACTGAAATTGATTGAACAAAACAAATTGCAACTAATCTGAAATGAACTTGCTGAAATGAAATTTGCAGAATTGAAAAGGAAAGAAAGGAAATGCAGAACTTGAAAGGAAAGGAAATGACTATTCTACTCTTGCTAAAATGAAATTTGCAGAATTGAAAAAGGAAAGCTAGGAAAGGACTAGTCTACTCTTGCTGAAATAAACTATTAGCAGAATGTTGCGAGAAGAAAATAGAAGAAAGCAGTAATCACAGAATACTCTGACGCTTCCCCAGCAATGGCGCCAAAAAAGTGGTGAGCACTAGTATTGCAGAAATAATGTTGCAACTCTTGGGCTGCCTACTTTACTCTTATCAACCCGGTAGTTCATAACAAACTTGGAAGCAACGGTGTTGTATGCACAAGTACTAGTTCTTACTGCAGGTTGTCACTTGGTCAGCTGGCGCAAGATCACTAAGAGCTCAAGCCAACTTCTATGGATTCTAGAAGAAGCTCTATATGTGATGAAAGGAAAAATAAAGGTTACTCTACTCTACAGATGCTATTATACTTGCAGAAAGGAAGACTGAAATGTAAAGCAAACAAAGTAAATCCTACTTAACCAATTAATCCTACTTTTGCATAAAACACTATGAAAACCATGAAAATAATTCCATCTAACTATCAAAGAAGTAAACAACATCTAACTAAGCTATCTCTGGAAGTAAATGAGAAAAAAAACATCTTTTTTTATTTTTATTTATTTTTATGTGAATTTGACATGTATGTGATTTATTGTTTATGAATGTGGCAGAAAATAGGTGGTGTTGAAAGGCGGTTTTGGGACTTGAGAGGATGTAGGATGGTGTGGTTGGGTCCTAGGAGGTCTCAGGTGGACTTCTAGAGGCTTTTCCCACACTCGGCCTCCAAAAGGAAGCCTACAAGAAAGTCTACAGGAGGACACCGGAAATCTACACGAGGAAAAACAACGTTCTACAAGAGGCCTACAAGAGGAGGCCGAGAGCAGTTTTTGTTGTTTTGAAGGTGTGAGAGTGCGTGGAAAAGGTGGATGAAGTTTGGAATGAGGTTGTAGGGCACCTAGGGTCTACCAAGAATTATTAGGAGAGAGAAAGATGATTGGATTTTCTCAAGGAGAGAGGAAGAAGTTCTATGGAAAATGTAGGAAACTAAAGCAGAATTGAGGGGAGACTTGGGCAACCTGTAGGGCATGGATCAGATGGAGGATGGGATGGCTAATAGGTTGACCTACTACTAGAAGATATCTACTGCATAAACAATTGACAGTCAACCAATGAGATTAAGCAAGCAAGGAAATAAGTGCATCTAGAAAAACAGAGTTTTTGCATCAAGTAGACTATGATCTATGGAAGGAAATGCTGATAACCATTGCAGGAAAATAAAGCATGAAAGAAGACTGTGAAAATAAGGAAATGAGAATGATCAAGAAGTTTTGAAGCAAAGCTAAACTAGACTATGAACCAACTAAAAAGCTGCAAACACTAGAAGTCCTATGAATGAGGAAAATCTGTGTTTTTGGGGTAGCAAGAGGGTATTTGCCTCAAATCACTGTCCCAAAGGGAGGAAGAGAGGCCAAGGCACTGTTTCTAGCCTTTTGGATCTTTTCTTTATCACTGCTTAACCTGCTATAGAAAGCACAAATGGAAGAAAACTATTGAATCATCAAAAGCAAACTATTCTTAACCATGCAAGAAATACATCTAACAGTAATCTAATCTACAACTGAAATAAAACATACAAATACAAGTAAAGAGGAGCTTGGCTGCTTGAATTGGGCCCTAACCCAAGATCTTCAGCCCTCTGAGGTAACTCAGTGCTAACTCAAAAAGGATTCCATCTTTATTCTCAAAACAATAACAAGATTACATGAACTGTCAAGATAATAAGCTCGAAGTTGAGCAGAGTTTACACAAGCAAAACTGCAGCAAAAATCAAGTAAAAATCTGACCCTAGTGAGGCTCAAGGCCTCTCTACTTATACAAATGAAGCTACCAACAACTTCCTTAAAATCAGAGAGGCTTGGCTCCCAAAACTCGAGATAATCATCAATCATCCTTCACTTGCTCGGCTGCCTACTAATGCATGACTTGGTTGCTTGTATTCCGAGCTGAATGAAGGGGAATTGGAAGTGTGGAGTAATAAATGAGGGGGATTCCCTCCTATAATTCCTCTCATTTTTCCACTTCGAGTTATTGCTGCCATTTGTCCACTAGATCCTTGACTTTGACCACAAAATTCATCAATAATCTGCATTAAACACATATTAGACCACATGGCATCATAACCAACTCAACTCACTCTATAAGCATAAATATAATCAGAGAATCATACAATAAGCTAAGAGAAGGGTTGATTTGACTAGGTTAGGAGGTAAAATGAGCCCATATAATTACCCATTTATGAGGCTCATCAACCTGAGAAACCATCAAGAAAATACATAAGCTCAGAACCGGCAATTGACTGCAAGATTTGTTCCATAGGTAAGGAAAATTGTCTTTTTCACTGCCTTTATTCAAATTGCAAAAATCTATACAAATCCTAATGTCACCATTCTTCTTCCTAATTGGTACTAAATTAGATACACATTTGGAACGCCTCACTGGAAAAACGATTTTTGCTTTAAGGAGATTATTCAGTTCATTTTTTATTTGTTTCTCCAGATTTGGATGAATATTTCTTAATTTTCGTTGAACAGGCTTGACATCAGGCATCATTGGAATGGTGTGTTGAATGATGGAAGTATCATAAGTATTTAGATATTCATAATTCCAGGCAAAGACATCTTTATATTTCTTCAACAGATGAATAAAACATAATCTCTTATCGAGAGAAAGACTCAAACCTAAATTGACATTTTGAGGTTTAGATTTAGATCCAAGGTTTACTAATTCAAACCTCAATGTTGAACTCTGGAGTTTACAATTAGATACTTTCTTGAATCTATCTTTTAGATCATAAAGGTTTTCAAGTTTAACCACAGATTTGGGGAGAATTATCTTCATTTGCTTGTTTCATCTGTTTGTCATGTTTATCTTTGCCAATTATCTTATCAGAATATGATTCTTCAGATGTTAAGAAACTTAATATATCTTCATCATCATTAAACACACGCCATTTTGTAATGTTATCAGGAATGGAAGGGATAAAAATTAGCTCAATCAAAAAACGATCTAGACTGAAATCTTCAGGTGGAATTATTTTGGATGCAACATTAACTAACAAATCAGCACTGCCATTTTGAAGTCTAGGGATTTGGAGAAATATCAAAAACCAAGAAATGTGAAGTAAGAGATTGAACTAGAATATGATAATGTTTCAAATGGTTGGAGATACAATGAATAATATTTCTTACATGTTTGATAACAATTTCTGAACCTCCAAATGCTTGAAGATACTGGACATCAAGAGATATTGCTTTGTACAAGCCTTGAACTAGAGCTTCATAGTCAGAAACACTACTTGTACATTCAAACTATAATCGACAAGTTAGCATTATTTTTTCTCCATCGGGACTAATTAAGACACATCCTACTCTAGCACCATCATTAAATCTAGATCCATCAAAATACAAAGTCCAAAACAAAGATTTAACTAAAGGCTTATCTACAAAATTTACACATTTGGCTAAATCTGTCTGTGAATAATTTTCAATTTGTGATGTGATAGAATTAACTGAGAAAGGTGATTCTTGAGCTCTGAAGTTACCCCAAAAAGACTCTGAGAAATAATTCCCAAGAATATTACTAGTGAAGATGACTGGTTCATTTTCTTCATCTAGATCAGTTACTGAATATTTCATATGTTTTTCACGATCCACACAGATTTGATTTGGTTTTCCATTATATGGTAACCACATATGAGACCAATCTATAGAAAAGTAACCATGTAACTTTTCAGACCAATCCCTACTTAGGATTAAACCATAGAAATCCAGAATATCAGCAACTAAAATGTCAATGATTTGAAATACTTCAGGATTAGAAGAAAGTCTAATGAGGACTGAGTTGATTTCTCCTAATACTTTAACTTTTGTTCTATCAAGTTGCACTATATGAACAACAGACTTCTGGGGAGATATGTTCAATTTTGAACAAACTAATTGGGGCATTATATTTGATGACGCTCCAGAATCGACTAAGAAATTGTGCACATTTTTATTGAAGAGTTCAAAAGTTAAAAGAAATGGGGGAGTGTGAGAATTTGATCTGTCTCCAATCAAGATAGTATCTGTGGAAGCAACTTTCTATAGAATTAGTAGGAGGCTTACCTATTCCTCATGCAACTTTAGAAGCGACAACAACTGGTAAAGGAGATGCATTCAATTCATTAAGAAGATACCTCTGTTGTTGTTTTAATTTTGAAACTTCATATAAAGAAATGTTAGCCTTAACTTTTTTCATATCTTCCACTATATTATACTCAATGTTATCAGAGACAACCAAAGTTTTTGATGTGGATGGAGGATTAGAAGAAGAAGAAGGGGTTGTTTTGTTGATGTTCTTGTCTTTAGTGGCAGAAATAGAAGCCTTTTGTTTATGGATTGTTTGAGGAGAATCAGGTGATCCTTTACTTCTTGTACTTACAGGTAAGGCTTCGTGTTCTTCTTCATTGTCAGAAGTAGGGAGGATAAAATCCCAAAGCCCATGAACTTCTACAAATTCTTCATCTTGAGAATCCTCAACAGACATAATTATTTCTTCTTCATCGTCATCTTCATCTGATTCTACATTCGATATGACATTGGGGGGTTGGGAGGTCGAAGTCTGAGTTCTTTTAAAGAGTCTGAAATATTTATTTAAAGATTCAGTGACTTGTTTTTTAATCTCAACCATCTCGTTAGACATAGTTTTGAGGACTTTCTATAGTCCTTCGAGATCAAAAGGATCTTTTGGAGTTTTCTTCTTTGGCTCATCCTTAAATGTAACCTTTTTGGCTTTTCTTTCATCCTGTGCAGGTTTTTTTTCTAAAGCAAGTATTCTTTTCTCAACTGCTAATGCTTCTTTCATGTTTTCTACTAGAGTCATTTTATTAGCCTTATAGACAAAAATTGTGATATTTGAAGGTGAGGCAGATATATCCCACTTGTTTTGTATGTCAACACCAGGTTTGGATGTGTCTGTGATTTTACTCAATATTTTATTAAATCTATAATTAAAATCCTTAATTTTTTTCATTAGGACTTATTTTAAGATTGGAGGGATCAATAATCAAAGTGGCAGTAGTGAGATCATCACCGAAATTAGTTAATAATTGTTCTTCAAATATATCCCAGCTAGTAATGGACCCTGATGGTAATGAAAAATACCATGAACCTGCAGATCCTTCAAAAGTGTATGGAAATAATCTTACTACACAGTCCTCTTCAACAACTCCATTCAGATTAATGGCTAACATATAATTGTGAAGATGTTCTTCAGCAGGAAGTCCATCATCAGGATTAAATTTTGGTAGCCATCCTTTAGAATGTTTGGGTGGAGCATGGAGAGGTTAGCATTTGCACAGCCCCAGGATTGGCCCATGGTCTGACTGGAGGTTGTCTTCCAAACATTATTTGAGTTTGGGTAAAGGTGGATGTAGAAGGTGATTGTGCAGAAGAAGAGGAAGATTGTGTATTAGTGCTAGATGAACTGGCACCAGTACTCTGAGAGGAACGGGTATGAATAGAAAGATTGATTGGAGGAAATGTATGAAATGAAGGTGTTTGTGGAGGTGAGTTTGACAAAATCTCACTAGTGGGTGTTTGTGATTCAAATTTCTTAGTCTTCTTTCGGAAAGAAAGAAGAGGAAACTTGAATGGAGTAAATCCAAGTTTTTCACTCTGAAAATGATTTAAATTCCAAGTAGATTGAAGAGATGAAGATACACTACCTTCAGATATTTCTGATCGTTGAGGTTTTTCTCAAGAAATATAAATACTTTCCAATTTTTAAATTAAGGTTTCAACCTCTGGTACTTGATGAGAAGAAGGTGGATCGAAGGATCAAGGTAATGTTTTAGGAGATTTTGTAGATGTTTGTTCAACTTTTGATCTAGAAGTAGGAGGTTTAGAAGAAGATCTAAAATTTGGAGGTGACATTGAGGGCGAGTGACTCTTAGAATGCCCTTTAGATTTAGGTTCATCTCTTTTTTCCATTCATGGTTGGGGCCCTCCTTCTAGCACCAAAAATGTTGAAGACTCAAAATGTCCTTGCCTCAACATCGGGGAAACCACCCAGTCAGGAACTTGAAAATCATTCCTTTTTTGTTTGGGATAGCGGTTCCGACTGGGGATATAGATACTAGTTTCCCGTTCAAATATATAACGAAGTTTGGGGTGTGATATAGATGGGGTGAAATATTTGATAGAGTAAATATGAATGAAAAAAAAAAAAAAAAATATATATATATATCTATCTATCTAATTCCCTGGATATAACTAACTTTGCGTATGTGATTTCATAAAGATTTCTTTATAAATGAAATACAATATAAATCATCAAACATTTAAAAGAGTTAAAACAAATTAAAGAAAATTAAATTGATTAAATGGTTAATCAATTTAATTGTGAAGCACATATCGCATAAAAATTATACCATTTCATACATACAACTAAAGGCAACAATTAATACACTTTTCAATAGTGAAACAATGCTTAATTGAGTTGTGATATTGTATATAATAAAATGGTGATAAAACTTAACTGACTTTTAAACATAAAACATAGCATTAATAAAATATAATAGTACCACATATATCAATTCTCCACTTAAGGAAGAAGGCAGTCTGTGGCCCAGCGTTTCTATTAAAATTATTAAAGAAATTCAGAAGTGCAAGTTCCTTAAGTCTTCTTACAAAAATTCTAAACCACTTCTCTAAAAACATGAGAGGGTATTTATAAATAAAATTCATACTATCAAAATAGAAAATGCATATTTTTCTGAGGAGGTTGAAACAAACACTCCTCGAAATAGGGAACAGAAAGATAAAAATAGCTTCTGTTTTAACAAGAAACTAAATATAGGAAGTTGATTGCTCTCCCATTTGCTCTCGTAACCTATAAATAGCTTCCATCGGCTTCAATTCTGGGGGATGAGCTAGCCTGATCTTCATCTGTCCTGCAAAAAATGCATCTAAAGGAGGTGGGAGTATGTATTTAGTTGCATTAACAAGGCTGCGAAGAACTAACCATTGTCCATAGGGCTTTACCAAAAATTGTTGATGATATTCAAGATTTAACTTAGATAATTTCTTGATGCTATCTTCTTTTTCCTTTGATTTGTTATGCCAATACTCTATGAGTGTTTGAGTATCTAGCAAGCATTCTCCTGGGCACTCAATAATAAGATTAGCATCTGTTAGACTTTCTCTAACAGTTTTGGTAATTTGGCCTATTAGGTCTCTTTCTCTGTAAGTTTCTTCTTTTGCCTGTCTTATTCTAATATCCCAATCTCTGAAAAGAAGATCTTTGTATGATTTTTGTATTTTGGGAAGATTTGCTTTTATTCCATGTGAACTATCCTGCCAAGTGATGAAATCATAAATCTTATTGTTGATATATTCATAGTATGTTCTTAATTTAGACATTTGATCAGTCAATGAGACATTGTTTTTGCAGAGGTCATTGATGATCTTTAACTTCTTACAGAAGTTTACTTCTTGTTGTGCGAGGAGAGCATTGAATCTCCAGCTTCTTTTCTGAATTCTTCAATATCAATGTCCTTCTGTATCTAAGTTATTCTAAGTTGAAGCTGGTCAATATGTGCATTTCAGCTCTGAATATTAGCTTCGTTTTGAACTTTCAATTGATCAAACTCAGTTTGTAATTTTCACAACTCGAGTTTCCATTCCTGCTCGATATCATGTCTTGAATTAAGTATTGTTTGTTCTAACTGTAAGATTTTTTTCATCTTTTTCTTTAACCAGTTGTTGAACTTCAGTAGCTTTGAAAATGGTGGTCGTAGCATAGGCTCCTACATATTGTGAAAGCTTAGCTAAATCATCAGACGAATTAGCTTGATAATCTTTCCATACCACATCTAATGGAATGCTTCTAGGAAGAAGTTCCTGAGAATGTTCCATTCTTATTTTCTTCTTCTATTGACTCACAACAACACAATGTTCAGGACTGTAAAAAATATCAAGAGGTGGAATCTCTTCTACTCTGAGGATGATCTCAGAGGTGGGGACTACCGGGATAACTTCTTTATCCATTATTTGACTTGATGACTCATTTACAGGAGACTTTGTCTTACTAGCTATAGGAGTCTTATCTATCTCCATTGAAGTTGAATCTTGCACTTCCTTCTCTTGTGTGTTATCTAGTTCTTTGTTGAACTGATCCCAGACTTTATCGAGCTCACTAGTAGATAGGAGCTCTTCTATTTGTTTCTCTGAGAGTGCAGTAGTGGGTATTTTTTCTGTTTCCTTTGTAGACGACGGAAAATATTTTCCTATAGGCAATTCTGGCTGTAAAGAAATTAGGCATTCAGAAGGTAGTTTATGTAGCCTTTTATTTATGTACTCTTGGAATAAGACAAAATCCTTGGGGCCCAGTCGAATTTGTGCTAAATGTTCCACTTGTCTATATGACTCACATGTCTCAAACAAATCATCAAAATCATCAGGTTCATGAACAAATGGCCTTATTTTAACCTAAGTAGTGAAATCATGAATGACCTTTTTGGGTTCGTACTATCTAAGAGGAATAGTGGGGAGATGCATTCCTTCGATTTGTTTGATTTCTAGGATAGCATGACTGTAATTATCAAGAGCATAGAGTCCACATTGAATAGCAAATTGTGGCCAAATAGCCTTTTTGGAGTCTTTCAAGACTTTAGTTATACCATGATCTACGGTCTGATAGGAAACTTCTCGGGCAGAAGCTTATCGAGAACATAATTATGAAGAACATGTGGGGCCGTAAGACTCACAAATACTCTAACATAAGTGAAATTTTCTTCAGTAAACCAACTACCAATAGCAGTGAAGTCTATTGTTGCTTCTTTAGACAACCTGGGGGAATTTCAATTAAAAATGGCTTCGTACAAAGGCAACATTACCTTATTGAAAATTTTGTAAAAATGAGGTTGGTACTTAGATTCCCATAGGATATCATGATATAAGTGAATTGGTGTAGGGTCTTCAAGTGTCCATTTCCATCCCATTGAAGGAAAATCAAAAGAGAAACAAATGGCATCCATAATATAGGCACTCATATAAAAAGTTGGCACAATTCTTTCTAAGACACTATGCTTTTGCCTATATTCTAAGATTTTGGATGCAATATTGTTGGAAAAGATAGTAGCCCAATCCATTACTTCAGAATTAGAAGCAGCTTGAATCAAGGGAACCCATTCAACTGTAAATTTTTGTGTGTTCAGAGAACCGAACAATCTACATATCATAGCAGCATAACAAAACGGACCGGAAAGAGAAGCTAAAGAATACATACCCTTACTATCATGCTTGTGCTTGCTTGGGTCTTGTCTCCATTGTCTAATGGGCTCTGATTCTAATTTGTTCTTCTCTGCAAATTTTTTGAGAAACTGTTTATCGTAAATCTTCTGAGGGTCTGGAAAATGATACATCCTCTTTAAATCTGTAGCTTTGAAGGATCCTACTATCATTTTCCTTGACATCAAGAATGTTTTTTCTTCAATATTCACATTATGAATCATCCACTTAATCATATCTGCATAGGGTAATATTTTAGGTCGGACAACAATTCGATGAAGAAAGGAATTGGCGACATCAAAGAAGTTAGCCTCGGATGATGATGAGGCGTCAGTTGTTGCTTTCTTAACCACTACTACTCTGGGGTTTTCTTCTTCAAATAGTTTGTACATTGACTCCCAAGAAGAAGCACCAGAGTCCGACGTGGATGTGGTGTCCGTGAATAACGGAGCCATCTCTGTTGCTTCTGGTTTGAATTGAGTTACTTCTGTTTGAACAGACGACCCTTTTCCTTTCTTTCTTGCTTTGGAAATTTCAACAGAATGTCGTTTATTAGTATTAGTCTGCAGAAAGGAAATAGAGAGGAATGTTTTAGATCTCCAAGGACGAAAGGACGCACGGGAAAAATACATACGTTTCAAATAACAACTTGCCAATTAAATCAATTTCATCAACCAAGGAACGTTAAAACTGTTAGATTTGAAATTTAATGTAAATCTAATTACACACGGATCCTCATTAAGTTTTCGCATCGCAAATATTCTTCGGAAGTCTTTTGTTTGAAGTGATGCTGTGATCTACAATGTGCGATTCATGATATGCAATATCACATACATGCATCGGAGATCAGGCAGTGTTTCTTTTATATTGCAATCACAACATAGAGATGTATGAGCTAATAAAGAGTCGGTAGGGATGTGTGACTCGCGATCTGCGATAATGACATGTCTCTATGGCGGGTCCAATGAAGTTTTATGTGTGGGAGTGTGTTTTTTCTTTGTTTTCTTCGTTTTATTAAGAGAATATTTATTTTCAAACGATATCTCGTATAGCAACATTTAATAAGGGATATTATCATGACTTCTAATCATTTTGTGATGCACGATTTTATTTAAAAAGTAAACCTAAGTTATTCAACTAGGAATTAAACCTAAAAGATAATCAAACATGACATCTTTTGGGGTTTTTGGAATTTTTTGGAATATAAATCTAAAGCAAAATTTTAAAAGGGTCCCCATTATTTAAATGTTCTATCTATAAATAATAGGGGATTGTTGGGTACCACAACACTTTCCAACCAGCTGACCGCCTCAAGGAGGTTTTCAATTAGTGAGCCAATATCAGGCACCTCAAAAGAGGTTTCCACCTAATACCTTATTTTTTTCCTCTTATTTTTTCTTTTTCCATTTTTTATTTATTTTTTGTATCCTACTCTACTTGAAAAAACAGAATCTCTTTCAAGTATAGGAATACTTCCAATGGAGACAAGTGCATATCAAGATGATGGAAAAAATCATGTGTAGACTCAAAATATATGTTTTGACATGTACCTAAATGTGAGAGACCAACTAGTTTAATGATGTTAAGAATTGTTGAAAAGGAGTTTGTTGTTGCAACTTAGTGATTGTTTGGAACTAGATTTCAATATAGTTGTGATGCCCTTCCTTGGTTCACTTGCACATTTGGATCACTTTATGTGTCCTCTTCTACCATGACTTTCAAATATTCTTTTTTTGTTGTTGATTATTCTCTTGAATACATAGAGGATCTGATGGTAAACATGATGGAACTTTCTCAATCTTTGATTCTGATGTCTCCTCTCCATCAAGTGCAACCCATGATTCTTTGTTCTCCTCATTTGAATATTCTTTTTCTGAATGTTGTCCTTCAATGACATCAAGAGAATCTCTTTGTTGCAATACGCTTCCTGATCTAATGTGAATACCATTCATATAAATAGGAGGTTTTTGGAAGTATTGTACCTCAACATTGTAAATGGGTTGAGTTACTAGATTGTTTGGGTTCGGAAATGGTTGTACAGGTAGTTGAGTAGGAGTGGATATTTGAGATGGATGTGGTTATGGTGAAGGTGGATGGTATGGATAACATGAAGTTTGGTACGGAGGATATTTATGAAAATTTTGAGGATATTGTGGATTTCTCCCATAAGGTCCTTTCCAACCTTGTTGCCAAGATTGTTTTTGGGGTTAATATGGCCAAGGTTTACAAGGAAAGAGTTTGTTCCAATTACTTTGAGATGTATGTGCGTAACCTTGAAATTATGAATTAGGTTCTTGCATCATACGAGTTTGACTAGGCTATCATGGTCCTTGGAGCTACATAGCATAGTTGCTTTGATGATTGACTTGCTCCATTGTCCTCCTGGTAAAATTCCTCCAACCTTGGTAATGATGGGAAATATTTAATAGCATGTGATTCTGCATGGACAACATAAATATCAACATCTTCTTTTTGCTCATTTTTCATTCTTAAAATTTCTACTTGTTCACTTAGATTGCTAAGAATTTATGTTTTAAATTTATCGAGCAAATTTCCAAGCTCAACTTGACTTACCAATCTCGATATTGATCGACTTATCTTGCCCTTCCTCTTGATACGTGTTTGCATATTTCACAAATTTATTCAAATGATAATTGGTATACATCACCTTTACTCATGAGATCAATGAGATCAATCCACTCATCTCTAATTGTTCTAAGTAAGAGGGGCTTTAGTGTGTCAAAACCTAAATGATGTAATTTTTCCCTCTTAACATTATACATAAATCTCTCTATTAGATCCTCAAGACTCTCATCATCCTTTTGAGTCATTCTAAATATTTCTTCTTTAAGATCATGTGATTTATATTTTTCTACAAATATCTTTTGCATCTCATTCCATGGTCTTATTGAATTAGTCCTTAAACTCATAAACCATTTAAGAGCTCTATCCTTCAATGTTTCCAGAAACAAACTCAAATTTTGAGTGTTTAATAAGTAATCATAAGATCTACAAATGATTTCAAATTTAAAGAGAAAGGTTTTTGGATCCTCTGAGCTCATTCCATGGAAGTTGAAAAGGAAAAATGGAGGGATTTTCTTCATATGAACATTGATATCAGTATCTTGAATGGGAAATCCAAGAGGATGTTCCTCATTGTCATCATCTCCATCCATTGATTCTACCTTCTTTGCCACGTCTTTTTCTTCTATCTGCAAAAATGGATGGTGATATGGTTCTTACTACACCACGTGGTCAAATGGGGGCTTTGGTGTTGGAGAGGTTTTTAAATAAGAATGCTAATGCAACGCAATATGCCTAATTTTTTTTGTTTTCTGCAAAAAGTAAAAGAAATGAATCAACTAGGGAAAAAAACAATGCATGCTTTGACACCTCGCCGACAACGACGCCAAAAGGTGATGAGCCCGAGTATTGCGACAAAAATGTTGTAACCCAAGGCTACCAACTTAAATTATCAACCTGGGGTTCGTACAAACTTAAGAGGTGTCACTATATGTGCAGCATGCATTGTGTCCTTCTTTCATTGATATGATGTAATGGAATGAATGTCATGAAATCAAAGCCTAAACTAATTACAGAAATGAAAAGGTTACTTTATTTGCAAGAAATGGAAATGTTTTTTGCTCAAATGTAAATTCTAATCCTAATTGCAAAAATGTAAAGGTTATACTACTTGCCAAAATGTAAACATTAAGCTACTTGCAAAATGTAAATGTTGCATTGAAAGGAAACTTAGTCTATGGAATGGAAATAATAGTGCTTGAAATAGAAACCCTAGATTAAGAATAAAGAAAGAAAAACAATATAAATTTCATGAATTAAAGAGCATGTAATCAATAAGAGATTAGATCCATTTACAAAGTTCATTAGATACTTCATGTGGCAATCATTATTGTGCTATACAATTCATAAATCTGTCTACTAACCCAAACTGTTGAGATGTATTGCAGGGGTAAAAAGGCAAGTTCAAAATGGTCTCGGTTCCTCCTCAATCATTGATTTAGAGCCTAGAGATAATTATTTAAGCCTAAAGGACAAAAACCAAGCTTTCGAAGTGAATCTAGTCAAGTTTAGGGAATGTTACAGGACTACTACAGGATTGCTACTCCTCGAGATAACTTGTTGAATGCCCAAGCAAATAAAATGAAAATGAGATAGAGAAATTTTTGTTATTAAGTAGGATGTCCCAGGACTCCATTCCAAGTAGAATCACTCAAAAATACCCATGTTAACATGTGCTAATAAATAGCATAAAATTACTACTCTAAAAACCGGAAATTCAAGAATTAGTGAGCTAGTTAACTTATCAAATGTCTAAATTGATCAAGTGAAAATGATATGGGGTGAATTTTTTTATTAACTTCAATGTTTTTAGGAATCAATACAAGTGGAATCAACTCAAAATGGTCTCATTAACACGTGCTAAAAAATAGTAGAAAATCACTATTATTCTGCTAGAAGAGACTTCCAGAAATTCTAGATTTGTGAACTAGTAAACCAATCCAAGTAGCTCAATGATGAATATGAATTTTGAAACTTGTTCTAAGGTTGAATAATTCTTTTGAATGTGTAAATAACCACAAAATAACTCAATTCAATTCAATCATTTAACCAATATGACCTACAACAAAGAATCATGAATAGTAAATACAGAAATTAGAGATGCAAGTGAAAAATACATTCAAAGGAAATAAAAAATTGTATATGAAGGATATGAGGCTCCTGGGTTGGTCAAACCCAAGGATGCTCAGATTCATATGAAAGAAACCAAACTTTAGAAGCTAAAAATGGCACCAAAACTTCATTATTTGAATCAATCCAAGTACATCCCTGCTAGAAATGAAAGTGGAGTTGCTAAATAACAAGTTTTCTCCACAAGAAGACTAAAAAATACATGCCTCTAGAGGAAAATTCAAATTAGTACTTATACAAAGTGATGAGGAAACATTATCCTTGAAAGGAGACAACTTGTCCATACAAAATCCCTCAAAAAGTGGATCTAGTTCCCAACACTAGGAATTTGCACTAAATGACAGGGAGCACATTGCTAGATTTTATCAATCATTGGAGCTCCAGAGTTTGTCAATAATTTCATGATATCTTGTTCATTTATTATCTAAACTTGGTCTATCATGTAGTAGGGAGCGAGTCCCTATATTATCCCATTCAATATTCTCTCAATATTCTACAAAATTAAATAATATTAGGCACATAATATGCAATTATCTCTAAACCTTCCTAAGAATATAAAAAAACATTATTAAGTGTAGCATAAGAGATTTAATATAGCCTTTATGTGCCTAAGAAATGTTAGATGGGCCTTAATTTGTGTCTAATTTGGAGGCCCATCAATTTCCATGGACTTTATAGGTGGTTTACCAACAACTAGGAAGGGACATGACTACTTGTTTGTGGTATTTGACAGATTCAACAGGATGTGTTTTTTGACACCTTGTAAAAACATCATCAGTGGGAAAGAAGAAACAAACTTGTTCTTTGGACAGGTATATGTGCACCGTGGGATAACAAGGACCATCATTTCAGACAAGGAAATGAGATTTCTTAATGTATTTTGGACTAATTATGGGAGAAGATGGGCATGAAGTTGAAAAGGTTTGCAACATTCCATCAATAGAAAAATGGGAAGAAAGTAGTCAACAAGACTTTGGTGCAACTTTTGAGTGGTTACAATTAGAAGCATCTAAAGACCTGGGATGAAAATATGGTATACATACAACACTCTTATAACATGACAGTCCACACTTTTACTGGTAACTCCCTATTTGAAACTTGTATTGGATATTTTCCACCTTCACCTTTGGATATTGAATATGGGCAGCAAGGAGGAGTGAGGAAAGATCTTGGGTTGGGTTGGTGTATCTGGGATATGTGAGCGCTGGAGGAGAGCTAAAGTTAGATCCTTCCAAGATGGAGGCCATCATGAAATGGTCAGTGCCTACTAATTTTTCTGAGGTCAGGTGTTTCATTGGGGCAACACTAAAGAAATTCATAACCTTGTTTTTAGCGGTAGCAACACCGCTCCATGCCATAACAACAAGTGGAAAGAGTTTCCAGTGGGGAAAGGTCAAAAAAAGGCTTTCAAGGAGCTAAAGAAGAATATTATTCAAGCCCTAATTATGGCATTACCAAACTTGCAACGACCCTTCGAAGTGGAGACAGATGCAAGTGGGTATGCTATGGGAGTTGTCATGATGCATGGAGGAAGGCATGTATGCTACCATTCTGAAGAATTGCATGGGGCAGTCCTTAACTACCCTACCTACGATAAGGAGCTCTATGCCACGATGCAAGTTGTGAATAAGTGGAAGCACTATCTAATAGGAAAGGAGACAATAATCCACACAAATCACAAGCCATTACAGTACTTGCATGCCCAGAGTAAGCTATTGTAGACAAGGCATTACAAGTGGATGGGGCTTTTACAAAAGTTTCATTTGGTGATCAAGTATAAGAAGGGAAGCACAAACAAGTTGTCTGACATGCTTTCAAGGCCACCCACATCAAAGATTACAGTTTTGGGGACTCTTATGCACATGGATCCATTCACCCATGATGCATAGAGAGAGGCATATTTTGAAGATGAGGACTTCAAGGAGGTGTATCATCGGTTGTAGAATTAGAGTCATGCACAATGGTGACAACACCATTGACTACCATATCTAAGACAGTTTACTCTATGGGCTAGATAAGTTGTGTGTTCCTAAAGGTGAGTGATTTCCGCTGATTAGAGAGGCTGACACCTCCAAGGTTGCAGGGCATTTTGGTGTAGGGAAGACCATGTCTAACGTGCAGAGCTATGTGTATTCGCCCAAGATGCAAGAGTAGTTAGCTACGTTCATAAGAGGATGCATGATTTTTTGTACCAACAAGCCTAGCAACAAGAAACATGGTCTATATCATCCCTTACATGTACCTACTTGTCCTTGGGAAAGCTTTCTATGGAATTTGTGGGAGGATTACTGACAACCAGGAAGGGACATGACCACCTGTTCGTGGTAGTTGATAGGTTTAGAAAGATGTGTGTTCTAATGCCCTTTAAAAGGCCATCAGCGGGAAAGAAGCAACAAACTTGTTCTTTGGATAGGTCTGGGTGCACTTTGGGATAACAAGGAGCATCATTTATACAATATTTCTCAGTGCATTCCGGACTACATTGTGGGAGAAGATGGACACGAAATTGAGGGGATATACAACATTCCATCCATAAACAGATGGGCAGATAGAAGTAGTTAACAGGAATTTGGTGCAAATTCTGAGGAGATACAACCAGAAGCATCTGAAGACCTGGGATGAAAATTTGGTATATACACAACATTCTTATAATAGAGCAATCCACACTTCTACATGAAAGTCCCCATTTGAAACTTGTTCTGGATATTTTCCACCTTCACCTTTGGATATTTCATATGGAAAATAAGGATGAGTGAGGGAAGATCTTATAGGAGATGCTTTGAGGGATGAAAATTTATAGAAAATATCAAGCAGATGCATCTACAAGTATAGGAAACACTATAAAATTAGCAAGAGAAGTACAATGCTAGGCATGATCAAGACCTAACAGAGAAGTGATTCAAGGCGGGAGACAAAGTATGGTTACAGTTGAACAAGGAGAGGCTACGGAGGCCCAGTAAGAAAATCAAGGCTCTGATGAAGACCGTCGTGTTGCTTTACAAACCATTGAAGTGGCCAAAAAGCGTACCAAAGCCCAGTATGACCGAAAATTCCACCCTTATACCTTCCATGAAGGTGATCTTGTTCTGGTGTATGACCAAGCCCATGATGTCCTAGGACATGGGAAGTTCAAATCATTATGGCTAGGACCTTACATCATTCATAAGGACTTAGGCAAGGGGGCATATCTCTTAGAGGATTTCGAAGGCCAACTTCTTCCTAATCCTCGCAATGCACTCTACCTTAAAAAAATTTACCCATAACATATCCCATTGATTTGCGTGTATTTATTTCTGTCATGCATTTAGGTAGGTTGCATCATCTCATTTGTTGTCTTTTGCACCTTTCAGATGGATCCATCATCCACACTGTATATCGGTTATGCCGACGGTGCGAGTCACTTCTCCAGGAATCTAGCCTCGGCAGCATGGGCCATTTTCACCCCCTTGCATACATTAGCCCATTCTAATGGTGTGTGCATTGGATTTTCCAACAATAAGTAGGCCGAATATGATGCAATGATAGGTTTTTTAGTCGATGCCTTTGCTCATCGCATCCTTCATCTTCATGTTCGTTTATATCCTTGTTGTTTGTCATGCAATTGAATGGTGTGTATCATGTGCATAACCAATTCCTATTTAGAAAATATCTACGAATTAGGTTGTTGGTACGTGAATTTGAAACCATTACTTTTATTCATGTTCCTTGAGCCCAAAATAACTATGTAAATACCATTGCAAATAACATTCTAGATTGGCATTTATCACATGTATACCACAGAAGACAACCATAAACAAAACACGTGGTGAACCATCATCGTCATATATATATAAAAGATGCATAATCACATTATGTATCACATAAAACATATAAGAGTTTGGAGCCCATAGCTCTAAGTACATCCGACATGACCATAGCATGTTACAAAAATCAAAACAAAGGGACAGTGGGTTCTCTAACAGCTTGAGAACTCCGTAGCGAGCTAGTGCCCCTTGAACAACCTGATTCCCCTGAATCTCAAAGAGAAGGGCGTCCAAATCTCGTTCGTGACAGATGATTTCCGCTCTGCCATACTTGCAAAACACCACATGTATTGTTAGTTCAAAGATGAAAACATTGGTCTTCATTGTTTAGCCTCCAACCCCCACCAGACCAGCAGATCACCCTCCCTCTCAGGCCCAACTCGCAGTTTTCAGCCAGAAAAGGGAGAGCTCGTAGGTTTTTGACCAATTCCTACGATCCATATCACACTTTAGGCCCAAAAAAATGCAAGCCAACTGTGAGGAGCAGCAGGGGTCTCCTAGGGAGTTGTGGGGCACCAAAATCAGCAAGTAAACCATTGAAATTGAAGAGATGAGTAAGGCCACCTACCTAAAATTCAAAGATCCTGATTCTGACAGTCAGTTTGCCCTCTATGATCTCCACAAGTTTTAGGGCCTTTTCCTCCTCTCCAAATTCACCAAAGTTCAATGTGCAAATGAATTAAATTGGAGGGAAAACACCCTTTTATAGGAAAACCCTTAGTTTTTTTAGTGACACTGAGGAGATGACACAGGTAGAGCAGGAGGAGATTCTTTCTGACTTTCAGGTTGAGGATTCTTCTTTGGATGAGTCCATGGGTTCATATGAGGATGCTTCTGAGGAGCATGAGCAGTGATGTGCAGTTGTTGATAGCAACCTAGATTTATATTTGGGTGTGTATAGTGAGCAGTCAGTGGACCCTATGGGGGACATTCATGATGATGAGTCACCAAAGACGATTCAACATGAGTAGCATATGGTGGATCATGAGTCACTTGATGAGGATGATATGCACAGTATGCATGATGAGACTTTTGTGGAAATCCAGTTGGAGGTTCATGTTGAGCCCATGATAAAGGAGGATGAGTAGCCATCTTTTGGACAGGCATTGATGTGAAGCAGACAGATGCACAGACAACCAGTGGGGTGGTAGCACTTGTAGACACTTGTCATTTGGGGGTGGAATCTGACAAGATAGTTTTAAAGGAGGTTGGTAGACTAGAGGAGCATGGAGTTTCCTGTTAGACGAGGAAGATGGTGGTGCATCCATCTTTGGGTCTACCGATTGAAGTTGCAACATTTTTAGGCAGCAACCCTCTCCATGAGTACATAGATAAGGCTTGCAGCACAACTTGCCCACTTTCTCCCATTCTAGGAAGAAGGGCAGGATGGATTTCTTGGACAAATCTTGTTGGTGGACCAGACAGAGAAGCATGAGTTGAGCATGGACCAATGTCATCATATTAGACTTGTTCCATACATACATGTCCATGCATTTGATTCTTTCCACGGGGTATATTGGCGAGAGATCGTGAGTTGGTTTCATATTGATGGAGTGTCATTCTTAGTCAGGAGCATGGTACAACAAGGGCCCTTAGAGATAAGGGACACTACATTCCCTGGTTGGCAACATGTTAAAATTGGAAACCAGGGCAAAACTTCATGTGGGTCATCTTATTCATGGCTAATAATATTTTTATTAGATTCCTCTCGTCGAGAGGTGTAGGATTGATATAAAGATCATCCAATTCCGATAAGTATTCATGGAGATATGAATTTATTTTGATTATGGAATTATTATCAAGCCGACCTACAACTCATGTAGGCTCAGAAGCCCAACAGTCGCATCTATTCACCCACCAACGTTGTGTATAAATATAAGAGGACTTTTCCTCATTTGGACTCACTCATCTCATCACATCTCTCTCTCTCTACTGCGCAGATATGAGTCTCTTCTCTACTGCGCTGAAATGGGTCTCTCTCTCTCACACATGTGAAGCCGGAAGCTATTGAATTTGAAGCTGCAACTGCAGAAGTAAAGATTGACTTGCGTGGCCTAGAAGATCTCCTCTTTGGAACTGCGCTGTAGGTTCATCTGAACCTCCTTTGAAAGCCACAACTTTTGGTGGTGGAATGAAGTCAATCCGACGAACGATTTGCAAGATATCGACTGCCCTAGTTTGAAGCCGGAAACTGCTGAAACTGAAGCTGCAACTGCAGAAGTAAAGATTGACTTGCGTGGCCTAGAATATCTCCTCATCTGAACTGCGCTGTAGGTTCATCTGAACCTCCTCTGGAAGCCGAAACTTTTGGTGGTGGAATGAAGTCAATCCGACTGTCGGTTTGTGAGATATGGTCTGCCCTAGTTTGATAATGAAGCCGCTAATGCTGATGCTACTGATCTAGGGTTTGCTACCGCTGATATGAATCAGATTTATTGTACTATTTCTCTCTGCTGAATTATTGAAGATAAAAGAAGATTTGATCAAAGGGTTTCCCCACACATTGTGGGGTTTGTCCCTGGCTAGCCGCCACATCTTGTGTCTCTTGTCTTGGCTTGTTTTCTGTCGATCGTTTAATGTTCTATCTGCACTTTACTTTATGTACATGTGATTGCTAATCGGTGGAATATAATAAGAAAAATAAGTAAACTGTTATAAGCATAGAACATACCATAACTCAACATGGTATCGGAGCTGAGGTGAAGACAAAGCCCGAGCAAGAGCAAGAGCAATCATTGAAGAGAAGATTGGCAAGGCTATCCTAAAAGAACTATGGGGTCCTCAACACTCTTTCCTGCCGAAGACAAGCTTCGTGAGAAAGCTGACTATCACGGATGGAAGATGTCTATCGATCTAACCCTTGAAGATAAAGGAGTGTTGGACCATGTAAGAGGCAATATTGTTGAGCCTTCATCAAATGCATCTGCTGTTGCCTGGAACAAATGGAAAAATGGAGAAGTCAAAACAAAGAAGATCATCCGGGACTCTATCGACAAGCGCTTGGTGGCCTACATCTCTGATCTAGACACCTCCAAGGAAATCTACGACAGAATGGTGAGTTTATTTAAAGTTAATGATGCAAATCAAGTTTTGTTTCTTAGAAATAAGTTGAGGGAAATCAAGAAGGGTAAAGATGAAAGTATGCAAGCATACTTCTTAAGAATCACCGAGATCAAGAACGATCCCCTATCTATTGGGGAAGCCATTACTGACAGAGAAATGGCACTCACAACTCTCGGAGGATTACCATCTGAATGGTATGTGTTCAGGACTACTCTTCTGAACAATAATGTAATTCCTAGTTTCGAGGAATTAATGGCTAGATGCATTCAAGAACAAACAAGGGTAGAAGAGCAGGAAATGCCCTTGCCTAAAGGTCCTCCTGCTGCTTTTTCTTCTCATGCTAAGAAAAGAAATAATTCTGGGTCTAAATCGAAAAGAAAGGCTGGATTTAAGGGTGGAAGAAAAGGACGATGTTTCATTTGCAATAAAGCAGGTCACTATGCAAGGGAATGCCCTGATAGAAAGGACTCTCACCGTGACGATGATCAAAATCCCTCTCATGGTAATCGAAGGAATGGAAAATTCAACAACAAAGGAAAAAGGAATGCGGGAAATCAAGGAAGAGGGCAACCATTCAAGAAGGCTAGAAATTCTAGGTATGAATCTAACACTGTTGACGATAAGCAGGCTGAATATTATCTACCAGCTGCTCTATCTACCTTCGCTCCTTCGGACTCAATGGGAATTTGGCTCATTGATAGTGGTGCCTCAAGACACTTCACTGGTTACAAAGAAGTACTCTATAATCTGGTAGAGAAAGAAACTAACCTGGAAATTGTCCTTGGAGATGACATGAAATACCCAGTGAAAGGTGTAGGCAATGTTTCTCTTAAACTGAATCAAGGCAATACGATTCACTTACAAGATGTATTATATGTACCTGATCTCAAAAAGAACCTGGTATCCATCTCGGCAATGGAAGACAAAGGCTATAAGGTAACCTTCAGCGATGGTAAGGTACGCATATGGAAAAATAATGTTAAAGATGCTTTCACTCTTGGGTTTCGAGTTGATTCTTTATATCAAGTCGGTGGAAGTCCGCTAGGTGTCATGTCTTGTGACACAACGTTTCAGTCCGAACTTTGGCATCGTAGGTTTGCCCACCTTCATTACAAAGCTCTACCCGATGTAAGACAGATGGTAACAGGGATGCCTGAATTCCAAGTAGAGAAAGAAGGTGTATGTCCGGGATGTGCCGAAGGAAAGCTCAAAAGGGGAGCATTCCCTTCAAGTCAAAGCAAGAACTCCGATATATTACAACTAGTTCACTCAGACATATCAGGTATGATGCCTGTGAACTCCTTGGGAGGATACTCATATTATCTCACTTTTACAGATGACCATTCTCGAAAGACCTGGATATACTTCTTGAAAAAGAAGGATGAAGTGTTCCCTTGGTTCCGACACTTCAAAGACCTAATCGAGAATCAAACCGAAAAGAAGATCAAGATCTTAAGAACTAACAATGGGACTGAATATGAATCTAATGAGTTCCATGATTTTTGTAAAGAGGCTGGCATCAAGAGGGAGACTACTACACCATATACTCCTGAACAAAATGGTGTGGCAGAAAGGAAGAACCGCACAATTATGGAAGCTGTCCGGGCCATGCTACATGATCAAAGTCTTCCTAAGTTTCTATGGGCTGAAGCTGCAAACACTGCCGTATATGTACAAAATCGATGCCCTCATCAAGCATTGGGTTCCAAGACTCCTGAAGAAAAATTCACCGGTAAGAAACCTGATGTTTCTCATTTTAAAATTTTTGGAAGCCCTGTATACTTTCATGTGCCGAAAGAGAAAAGAAATAAATTGGGAGCATCTGGAAAGAAGGGAATTTTCGTGGGTTATGGTGAAAATACTAAAGGCTATAGAATCTATGTAGCCGGTCAAAGGGAAGTCATAATTAGTCATGATGTCACCTTTGACGAAGATATGGCTCTCAGCAAGGTGATCAATCTTCCGACTTTGAGGAGCTCTCAAGAAGCCGACACCAGGAAACCGAAAGAAAAGGATGATGAATCAATGCTTGATCCGATTGATCCTCCTCCATATGAGCCTTCCTCTTCTAGGAAGAGGCCTTCATGGCTTAAGGGGTTACTTGATGATGCTGAAGGACATGTTGCACCCCGAGGAACCTTTCGTGAAAGTAAGAAACCTAATAGGTATCAAGGATACCTGACCATCATGAGCACGATCATACAAAATGAGCCTTCGTCATTCTCAGATGCCGTCAAGCATCAAGTATGGAAGGATGCTATGACCAAAGAATATGAGTCTATCATAAAGAATGATGTTTGGGAAGTAGTTCCCAGACCCCAAGACAAGACTGTTGTTACTTCCAAATGGCTTTACAAGATAAAGCATGCAGCAGATGGAAGCACGGAAAAGTATAAGGCTCGTTTTGTTGCTCGAGGTTTCTCCCAAAAGGAAGGTATAGACTATGATGAGATATTTGCACCTGTTTCCAGATATACGACCATCCGCTCGATCATAGCCCTTGCCGCTTCACAAGGATGGAACCTACATCAGATGGATGTCAAGACTGCGTTCTTGCATGGCTCGATCAAAGAAGAGGTCTACGTGGAGCAACCCGAAGGATTTGAGATTTATGATCGAAAATCTCATGTATGCAGGTTGAAGAAAGCTCTCTATGGGCTGAAGCAAGCTCCCCGAGCATGGTATGAGAGGATCGATAGCTACTTGATGAAGCTGGGATTCACTAGGAGTGAAGCCGATCCTAACCTTTACTTTAAGGTTGAAAATGACAAGCCTCTCATACTGGTGTTGTATGTGGATGACCTCTTTCTAACAGGTGCAGACCCTCTCATTCACAAATGTAAGAGGGAGCTGGCCTCTGAATTTGAAATGAAAGACCTAGGACTGATGCACTACTTCCTAGGACTTGAAGTGTGGCAAAAGCCAGGAGAAATTTTCCTATCTCAAGGAAAATATGTGGTGAAGATATTGGAAAGATTCGGAATGGTGGACTGCAAGCCTGTAACTACTCCGATGGAGCTTGACTTCAAGAAGTTAAGTGGTAGTGCTGCTGGACCTGTTTTACGAAATGCTACCGAGTATCGGCAACTCGTCGGAGCATTAATGTTCTTAGTGAAATCCCATCCAGATATATGCTTTGCAGTCAACACGTTGAGCCAGCATATGGTTGAACCCCACCACATACACTGGATTGGTGCCAAGAATCTGCTGAGATATCTTCGTGGCACTATCACTTATGGGTTAAGATACATTGCCAGAGATGTGAGACTATTTGGATACACAGATGCTGACTGGGCAGGCAATGTGGAGGACCGTAAGAGAACTTTCGGGTGTTGTTTCTCCTTGGGATCTGCTTCGATATCCTGGATGAGCAAGAAACAAAAGTCGGTGGCTTTGAGCACCGCCGAAGCAGAGTATATTGCTGCTAGCATGGCTTCTTGTGAGGCAGTTTGGTTGCGAAAGCTCTTCAGTGAGTTGTTTGGATTCACATTGGATACCACTGTGATTCTTTGTGACAACCAAAGTGGGATTCGTTTGTCAGAGAATCCCGTATTCCATGATCGCTCCAAGCATATTGATATCAGATACCATTATATTCGAGATATGGTGCAACGGGGAGCTATAAGGCTCCATCATATCGGTACAGATGAACAGGTCGCCGACATTCTGACAAAACCCCTTGGGAAAGTAAAATTTCTGACTTTCCGTGAACAACTTGGAGTTGTTCAAAGACCCTCCAATGAGGGTCATGTATGATGCATTGAGCTCTGAGAGCTCCAGGGGGGTGCGGGGTGCTTCTTGGAGCAGCATATGACCACAGGATTATTCACTATCCCCTGGTGGTATACATGTACACCCCGTGGCGACATTGTAGCAGGATTGATGTGTTCTCCTGTGAGGCCTGGATTGATGTGTTCTCCATGGCAGCCTGGATTGATGTGTTCTCCATGGCAATTGTAGCAGGATTGATGTGTTCTCCTGTGAGGCCTGGATTGATGTGTTCTCCATGGCAATTGTAGCAGGATTGATTAGTTCTCCTGTCGAGGCATCCTACCCATGCAGTCTGGGACTCATGGGAAGTACCTCTCATCTAATCAATGAGCAGGGAAATGAAGTTAGGGACCATAGTAGTACAGATGGACGCATCGTTGTAACTACCGTACTCCCTACGCTAGGATGACCTCCATTGATCTGGGATCAATGATACTGGTCTGGGACCAGTGGTAGGAGTTGTACCATACTATGACGCTGACTTCGGGTCGGTTGAGACTGGTCTGGGATCAGTGGTACATACTCTGAGACTGACTTTGAGTCAGTGGAGGATGATATTGGTCTGGGACCATTGGAGTTGTACTCACTATGACGCTGACTTTGGGTTGGTTGAGACTGGTCTGGGACCAGTGGTACGTACTCTAAGATTGACTTTGAGTCAGTATGATACATCCTCGATCATTTCTTCTTCTTCATAATTTGGACAAAAGCAGAGTAGAACAGAACAATGCAAGAGCAGAGCAGAACAAAACAAAACAGTACATATCAGTGCAGGGCAGAACAAGACAAAGCAGAATAGGAAAAATAGAGCAGAGCAGGGCAAGGGTCAGGCTGTACAAGGCAGTGCATTTGATGGATGAATAGCAACGACCAATAGACAGATTGCAGATGAAGTTCTCCATGGTTGAGAGGGAGTGTTAAAATTGGCAACCAGGGAAAAACATCACGTGGGTCATCTTATTCATGGCTAATAATATTTTTATTAGATTCCTCTCGTCGAGAGGTGTAGGATTGATATAAAGATCATCCAATTCTGATAAGTATTCATGGAGATATGAATTTATTTTGATTATGGAATTATTATCAAACCGACCTACAACTCATGTAGGCTCAGAACCCCAACAGTCGCATCTATTCACCCACCAACGTTGTGTATAAATATAAGAGGACTTTTCCTCATTTGGACTCACTCATCTCATCACATCTCTCTCTCTATTGCGCAGATATGAGTCTCTTCTCTACTGCGCTGAAATGGGTCTCTCTCTCTCTCACATGTGAAGCCGGAAGTTGTTGAATTTGAAGCTGCAACTGCAGAAGTAAAGATTGACTTGCGTGGCCTAGAAGAGATCCTCTTTGGAACTGCGATGTAGGTTCATCTGAACCTCCTTTGAAAGCCGCAACTTTTGGTGGTGGAATGAAGTCAATCCGACGAATGGTTTGCAAGATATCGACTGCCCTAGTTTGAAGCCGGAAACTGCTGAAACTGAAGCTGCAACTGCAGAAGTAAAGATTGACTTGCGTGGCCTAGAAGATCTCCTCATCTGAACTGCGTTGTAGGTTCATCTGAACCTCCTCTGGAAGCCGAAACTTTTGGTGGTGGAATGAAGTCAATCCGACTGTCGGTTTGTGAGATATGGTCTGCCATAGTTTGATAATGAAGCCGCTAATGCTGATGCTACTGATCTAGGGTTTGCTACTGCTGATATGAATCAGATTTATTGTACTATTTCTCTCTGCTGAATTATTGAAGATAAAAGAAGATTTGATCAAAGGGTTTCCCCACACATTGTGTGGTTTGTCCCTGGCTAGCCGCCACATCTTGTGTCTCTTGTCTTGGCTTGTTTTCTGTCGATCGTTTAATGTTCTATCTGCACTTTACTTTATGTACATGTGATTGCTAATCAATGGAATATAATAAGAAAAATAAGTAAACTGTTATAAGCATAGAACATACCATAACTTAACACAACAGGACATAGGTTGGTCGTCCATCAACATTCTTTCACAGCATCAACATAGTGGGGTTGACCTTGGTTTATGCCAAGGGTTGGACTGGAGAGAGGTGATGATTTGGTTTTCTACTAGTGGAGTAGCATCTATGGCCAGAGGCAGAGCACAGTCAGGGCCATGGGATTTGGGCGATGATTGTCCATGGTGGCATTGGGATTCAGGTGGATTTACTAGTAATAGGATGAGTCAGAGATGGGCTTGGGATCCAGGTATTGAGGGATCCATTCATGTTTGGATTTCTTGGAGGCATGATGTCGACTAGTGGTTCATATGGAATCCTAATATCTGTTTGCAAATGCCTCTAGAGTGGATAGGTGTGGATTGCTTGGGGGCAAGCAATCTTGGGGCGGGAGGATTTGTCATGTCCCCATTTTATTTTCCTCTATAATACAACCATGACGGTTTCCAGGGTATGTGATGGTCAGGCCGCAATAGCGAGATTACATCATTAGAGATTTCGGAGGAAATTTGAAGAGTTTTTATGGGATTTGATGGCATTCGCTTGTTATATTCCATCATTCGCACAGCTTAGATTTCATTTTGTTGCATTCCGACAACTTTCAAAAAATGACTTTATTATTGGGCCTAACTTAATTAATTATGCTTAAGGTAGCATTCTGGGAGGATAATTTAATGGAACGTCTTAGTGTAATAACTCGTTGGAACTGAAACAAGAAAATCTACATAATGGGACATGTTACCGCTCAAACTAGCAAGGGACCTAAAGGGGAAATGCTAGGCCAAAGGCAACAAATGGAGTCTTAGCCCACTATCACCTCATCTAAGGCTCCCTTATATTTACGTACTTCCACCGATGGGAGGAGACCCAGTATATGTGGGGTAACTAATGAAGGATGAGTCAATGGAAATGAGTGACCCAAATATCCCTTTCCCAGAATTTGAAGGATAAAGACTGTTTGCTTTATAAGCAAGGTACTAAGTAATCTAGGGAAAGGAAGAAAGGCTTTGAGGGTTAGGTTTATGGGATAAGATTTGTGAAGTATTTTCCCAATCCCTAAAATCCTTGTTAGAATTAGTATCCCAGATGGTTCTTGAAGAATGGTCTTTCAAAGGAGTGGGAACACACGAGGCCGAGTGGACTCGGTCTAAGGTATGAGGAAGGAATGTAGCAACCAATGATCTTCTTACCCTAGACAAGGTGGGGAGGGGATCAAAGGAAGTATAATTGCTCAAAGATGTTGGTTTGACCCTAGGAAGTGCTAGCCTTGGGGATGCCAGAGCAAGTTTCGGTCCCGAAGCTAGGGCTTGGCTTTTCTCCCAATTCCACTGTTGGAATGTCTTCAAATTTGGAGGAGGGCTAAAGAAGGGCCAGTGCAAGAGACCCTAGGAGATCGAATTTTTTCAATGGCTAGCTTGGCGGGAAATTGATTCCCTAGGCACCCCAATGTGGTTAGAGTTGGGAGAAGGTGAAAGAATAAGATTTTTGGTGACCACCCTTGGTAGATCAGTGCCTTAATCCTTGATAGAATGGAGTCTTTGTTCATTATGTGTAAGATTTATTGGTTCCCAGTCAAGGAGGCAGTGCCTTAATCCTTGATAGAATGGAGTCTTTGTTCATTATGTGTAAGATTTATTGGTTCCCAATCAAGGAGGCATCAAAATGACTTCACAAACCCTCTAGGTCAAGTGAAAGCAATCTTGCAGCGTTTATACTTCCAATGCACAAGAGGAATGGCATATCAAGGTCAAATTTTACCCCTAGGATATTTCGTTCACACTACATGGATCATACATGGAGAGAACGTTATAATAGAGACAATTCCACAATATTAAGCAATAACGGCATGCAACAATTAGCCCTAAAACAACGAAAATCCCAATCCAGCATATATGATAAAATAACAAGAATAACATCAAAATTTTGTACTTACATGTAGTAGAGTATATCCCACTATTCACAAATGACAATAGAGAAGCTCCAAGAGAAGATAGACCAATAACCATACATCAAAATTCATCCATAAAAGCTCCAATTCATCCTCCAGAAAAAAGTGTGAAATTCTCTAAAGATAGAGAGATCCAATCCAAATTGATGATGAGAAATCATCTCACTTCACCTGTATTTATACACATCTAAGGAGTTCAAATTAGCCTTCTCGACCTACAGAAGCCCCAAAAATAAAATAATGTGATAATAATACAACTTTTGGTGGCAAGCCCACCAAACTAGCTCATGAATGAAAAGATAAGCTTCTCAAGAGGTCAAATAATAATATATGCATGTCGTAGGGCCCTCTAAGAGGCCTAATGAGGTTCATGGGTGCCCTAATGAAGAGAATGACCCTCAAAAGAAGTGGAGAAGGGGGTGCCCCTTTGTGGTAACCTATGGTGATCCAAATGACATCTGGGGGCACACAAGTGTCCTCATGGGTCTCCAAACAAATTGAAGATGTCTGTAGGTCACCCTTAAGGGCTAGGATGATGGTGTAGGTGATGCCACATCATTGTGAAAGTTCTAGATCATCCGCCAAGTGTATAGTGTAGATCTGGGGCCAGCTAGGCATGATGGATCAAGTGCATCCTCCTCATCCAATAAGTGAACCACGAGCAATCTCTGTTAGGTCCCTATAATACTAGTGTATTCTCTCATTGTTATTATCAGTGTAACCCCCTTATTGTTATTGTTGTGCCTATGTAGTCCCCATATTGTTATTATTGTGCCCCATAGAAACCCATTATTGTTCTTTTTGTGCCCTTACATTATTATTGTTATGTCGACTCTAATTATATTGTGACCCCTTAGACTCTTATATATAGAAAGGAGGTTTTGTCATTTGAATCATGGAAGAATTATTCATTTGTGTAATGTAAAGGAGGTTTCCCCCCTCAAAGAGGCTAACTTTGAAGTCGTTGATCTATCTCTTCTTCTATTTTGTGAGTTGGTTGCATAAAATTTGGTATCAGAGCTTTGGATTCTAGAGTTTCGCTACTTCATACAGGCCATCGTGGAATTTTCGCTATTTCTTTTTTTCTACAAAGATTCAAAAGTTGAAAATGAAACCACGTGGAGCTGAAATATTGGTGAACCTCGTGAACGAATTTCAGATCTTGTCTCGCTATATTTTCGGAGATATGATCAGAGGAAGTTAGGGTTTTTGCAGGCTCCAGAATTATATCTCAAACAAATGACCTTGGGAAAATTGCCATAACTTTCTCTCTAAGCATCATATTTAAATTTCTTAAAAATTGACAGAAAGAGGATAGATTGCAGTCTTTTGGGTATCATTTTCAGGGCCAAAGGTCGAAATAGTGACACGTGGCACTACGTACAAGTTCTCTCTACCGAACCAGTCTATAATCAGGTCATCGTGGGAGATTGGGCATAACTCTTTCTTGAAGAATCCAATCTCAATCAGACTTGTGGGGTTGGAAAGAGAACTCAGAGGGCTACCATAGAACGAAAGTTCAGATCTTGAAGGTCTGAAATTACAGAGATACAACAAATTCAATATCTAGTTGTGTGTAGTTTTAAACTTTGCATAAGTTTTGTTTAAAAAATTAATTTGAAGTAATTCAAAGGGAATAATGAAGCATATTTATCATTAATTGATGAATCAAAGAAAGAAAATGGAAACACCTAGTAAGAAACCTGAAAGCTCTACTATGACACATGAAGAAGAGAAAGAAATGCAACATGATATATCAAATTTACGAGACCAAGTGCAACAAATTTCGCTCTTGTAAAAAGTAACAAAAAATGAATTGGAAACCATGATGAATGTTAAGATAAATGGTATAAAAAGGGACATGGGAATCCTAAATGATGGTTTAAAAGAAGACAAAGAAGCAATGATGAATGTCAAGATAGAGGGGTTGAGGGAAGGTTTGGCAAAGTTTCTAGAAGAAAGGGTCTCAGTGGTGACAAAGCGATCCATGAAAATCATGATGAAGAAAAAAGGAATATCAATTACGATTTTAGAGACTCCAATTTGGGTTTTAAGAACCACCACATTCCAAAGATAGATATGAGGAAGTTTGATGGCAAAGATCCGGTAACTTGGATACTATTTATGGAGCAAAATTTTGATCTACATGATGTGAAACCCTCACAAAATGTGTATATTACATCTTTATATTTCGAACCCAATCAGTTTGTATGGTATAGATGGCTTTGTTCTCGTAAACCACTTGTCACCTAGTCAATTTTTACGGAGGAAATGATAGCACATTATGAAGATACAAAGAGCAACACGTTCTTTAGCCAATTGATAAATCTCAAACAAAAGGGTTCAATGGCAGAACACATTAAAGACTTTCAAAAATTGAATATTAAGGTAACCAATAATCCAGAGGAGCATAGGATTGATGTCTTCATAGGGACTTTAAAAGATAACATTCAACATGAGGTTCGCCTTTGGGATTTTGATTCATTGGAGAAGGCATTCAAGGTGGCAAGGAAATTTGAAAGCAAAATTATGGCAACAAGGAAGTCTACCCTCACAACTATAAAGATGGAAGTTTTTCTAGTCCTAGTCTTGAACAACCTACAAGGTTGGCACTGCAACAATTGGATGAAAAAGGAGCAAAAGGACTTTGTTACAGTAGTGATAGAAAATACACTAAAAGTCATAAGTGTGCTGAGAAGAATTTATTGTACATAGATTGTGAAGAGAAAGAAAAGGAATAAGAAACATCAAAAGATGATATACATCAGGAACCAACCCCAGAGAAAGAAGAAATGAATCCGACCATATTTTGTAATGCATTGGCGGGAATTACCACTCCTCAAACTCTCAAAATAGAAGGACATATCAAGATGAAAAAGGTAATAGTGTTGATTGATTTGGGTAGTACCCATAATTTTATTCATTGTAAGATAGACAAGGAATTGAATTGCTTTATATATCCAGCACCAGTGTCAAGTGATGGTTGCAAATGGAGGAACTATAAGTTGGTCTAGAAAGTGTCATAATATCAAGCTATCCATGGGAGAATATGTATTGAATAGTCCAATTATTTCCATTCCACTGGGTGGTGTTGATATTGTACTGGGCGTCCAACGGTTACAATCTTTGGATATGATAACTTTTAATTTTCAAGAACTTTTCTTGAAATTTTTTTAGGAAGGAAATGAAGTTGAATTAAGGGGTATCGCAAGGAAACCAGGAAAGATAATCAGCTCTAATGGCATGACAAAGCTTCTAAAGAAAGAACAACGAGGCGTAATTGCACAATTATGTTCACTAGAGGTTCAAACATTGAAATCATTTATTTCTCCATATCTCCAAAAATTCTTGGACAATCATTATAAAGTTCAATAAGTGGAAGATCATGGAGAATCAACAAGAAATTCTCCAACTCTTAAAGGATAACCTCACCTTGGCACAGAGTATAATGAAACAATAGACAGGTCAACATCGCAGTGAAACAAGTTTTGATGTAGGGACTAAGTATTTTTACGGCTACAACCATACAAACAAATGTCCCTCAAGCAAGCTAAGAAGGATAATAAATTATCACCAAAGTATTATGGTCTTTACAAGCGGTTGCAAAAAATTGGTACTATGGCATACAAATTGGAGTTTCTTGCATCTTCCCGAGTGCACCCAGTTTTCCATTTTTCATGTTTAATTAAAGTTATAGTGACAAGCTCCCAATTCAAACAATATTGACAGAACTTGACAAGGAAGGAAAAATCATATTGGAACCTGAAGCGGTCACGGAAACAAGAACTCGACAGCTATGAAATCGATCAATTTCGGAGTATCTCATCAAGTGGAAGAACTTACCCGCTGAAGATTCCACATGGGAGGATGGGAATTTTATATATGAGCATCTAGAACTACTAAAGCATTGAGGACAACACTTTTTTGAAGGAGAAGGGTATGTTAAGTCCCTATAATACTAGTGAATTTACTCATTTTTATTGTCAGTGTAGCCGCCTTATTGTTATTGTTGTGCCCATGTAGTCCCCATATTGTTATTATTGTGCCCCATAAAAGCCCACTATTGTCATTGTTGCGCCCTTGGTAGTATCAGGGCCTTTAGTTAGCGTCCTTGAGAAATGACCAGTTTGTGACCCCTTAGACTCCTATATATAGAAAGGAGGTTCTGTCACTTGAATCATGGAAGAATTTTTCATTTGTGTAATGTAAAGGAGGTTGTCCCCTCGAATAGGGTAATTTTGAAGGCATTGATCTATCTCTTCTTCTATTTTGTGAGTTCGTTGCATAACAATCTCTGAATGGTTGTGGGGATCCATGGAGTGTAATTCGCTGTTGTGGAGGCCCATGGCTCTCAACACTCACCGTACATGTGCCAATGTAGCCCTCTGGAGGATTAGGACTTCGTATAGGGAGACCAAACCCCAAATGGAAACCATCTGCAATCCTGCAGAAGATTCAATGCGTCCCCTAGCCTTCCAATACAACAAGTCATTAGATAAATCGAGTAAATGAGCTTACCTAATCATGGACCACAGGTGGGGACTTCATAATGGTCTGTCCTTCCATAATGGGCTTTGTGATGTGTCAATATCTCCTAAACTCCAAATGGGTTAACCAAGCACCCTATTAGGTGGTTTTTACCTCTAAAGGGGATAATATAATCAATGTACATCCATCAAAAGGTGGTGGCATGTAACAAATAGGTGAATGAAGTAGGGGATGAGAAGGGGCAGCCCTAAGTCACATGTTGGAGTACGAGGGTAGCTAATAAGAGGGAAGCCCACACTTTTGGGTTTATAGTGTGTAGGCGGGGTAGGGGGGGAGCAATCGCAGTACATGAGGTCCCCCGACCTTGGTTTTTCCACCCTTCTTTATATGCCTTTTGCCTTTTATGATTTTCTTTGATTAATTGCTCGGAGTTCGAGTGGTTAGAGCATGATGTGTGAGATATAGTAGTGGAATCCCCCCTTTTATTTTAAGGTGGAGCGGTTCATCGCCCACCAGGGGTTGGGACAATCCTGGGTTCCTATATGATGAAGAAAGCTCATAGAACATGTAGGAACCAGGGTAATGGCCATGATAATGGGGTAGAGCTCATGTATCGGCTTTTGCCCACGTGCTAAAATGTTTTTGTCCCGACCATCTTTTGCATTTTGTGGTACTTTCCTGTTGAATGTGGTCATATATGCTTTTAACTTTTTTTTCAGCGGCATCAACCTCTTGGCTTCATTCCAGGCCATGAACCAAGGTGCAGACAAGGGGAAGGGGCAGGCTAACCCTATGTGGACCCAATAGAAGAATGTGGACCCAAGCGGGACAAATGATAGATGGGATAGTAATGAGTGAAAAGAGGATAATATAAGTGGATAAGGGAGCGGGGCCACACAACCAAAATAAGGGGTTCTTGTGAAATACCATCCCTGAAACCAAATGGTCAGTAAAAGAGATCCCACGGGACTAAAATCCAAGGTTAATTCCTAAAAGAGGTCTAAGAGATAGAAGCATAGACCTAGCCCATTCTTTCTGTTGAATCCCCCCATTAATCCATGCCCCGAAGTGTCCATGATAAGCAAACTACAAAACTCAATTTCAAAATGACAAGGCATACCTTCAAATTTGGGAGGCCCATCTTCAAACATACGATCATGACAGATGGGCGAGGGACCACATGGCTGGTTCAGGTGGCGGAGAAATGGCACAATGAGCTAGCTGATGGTTGCAAGGGGTTGCTAGCTGCCGATTAAGGACCATCTTGGAGAAAAAATTATCCTAAGGATGTTACCCACAAAATGGTGGTTAACAGGACGCTAATAAGTGACTTCCAGTGGCCGGAGAAAGTATGGTGGGTGATTTACCATTTTCCCAGATTAAAAATGACTTTAATTAGTCATTTAATTAAAAGGGGAGAATAATTAATTGGAGGAAAAAGGCCAAGTTAAAATAAAATTAAAAAGTCAGTTATGATAGGGAGGAACTTCTAGAATAATAATAAAATAAGATGTTTCTAGAGGATTGGAGATCTATCTATGGAGTCTTTAAAAAGAGGAGGAGAAGATCATTTGGGACATCTTGCTTTGAGCATTTGTCATTGGTGGATTGGAGAAACCAGTTCTCTACCTTAGTAGCCCCAGGACAAAAACCCTTGGGTGATTTAGTGAGAGTGGGTGAGAACCCACCTTTTCCCTTGGTGGATCCATTCAGGATTCACAGGTTGTACTCTTTAGTTGCAGTTATTGTGGGAGGTCGGCATCAGCTTGTAGCAGAATATTTGGAGGTCTTCTAGGCTATTATCTCAGCTATTGAGTTAGCATGTAACTCTGCTCTTATATTATGATAAATAAAGTTGAGATTTCCCGCATGTGTTTATTGCCTATTATAAGATTGCAGTTTATATATTTACAGTTTGCCGTCAATTTTGTGGATTAATTTATGAAATCTGTTTGTGAAATTCGCGGCATTAATTTCCGAAGCAATTTTCTGAAAATTTATAATTTTGAACATTACACACAATATCAGATCTTGAAGAAATATGTGATGGAAAAATCCTGAAGTTTGAAGGTTAAAGCACAATACATAGGATTTTGCATCAAAATTTCACCACTTAACATAACTTGTATCCATGATGTCCATAGCATTTCATATTAGACTTATATCCTTATACAAGCTTACTGAGGCCAAACCAAACCACTGCAAATGAAATAAGCAGTCTGCTGATTCAGCTCAGGTTCCCACAATCCCAACAGATCTGCTTAGCACCTGATTTATTAGAATTGTCCAATCAGTGAAACAGGACTCTTTTACTTGATTGAGTACTTGCAAGCATGGCTTGCAATCCTGGGAAGCTGAGTCAAAGTTTTTAGCAAGCTTCTTCAGACTTGGGTATTTTGTTCAAACTCGGGGAGCTATTGTGGAGTTTTGCTGAGTTTATATTGCTTGATTTTTTTTCCATTCTTTTGAGTTTATATTTCTTTATTTTTTTTAAAACTGAGTTATTGCCTAGTTTTCTGCCCAGTTGCCAAGTTGACTTCCCATTTTGTTTTGTCAGATTGTTGAGTCCAAGTTGTGTGTCTACGGTCTATATATATTGTTGAGTCCAAGTTGTGTGACTACGGTCTATATATATTGTTGAGTCCAAGCTCTCTCTATCTCTCTTGATATATATATATATATATATATATATATATATAAAAGCATGGCAGTTGCAGTATACAACCTAAGGATGGATTGACTTTTCAAATTCCAAATATCCATCGAAATAATGAAAAACCAATAGATTGATCCATCTGTCTTCAGATCTCTTTGACAAATCATTCTTCCTTGTGGTACTTGAAAACAGTGGTAATGTACAAATGAAATTACCAGTCGCTACAAATCCAAAATAAACATGGGAGGACTGCAACCAAGTGCTTGTTTGATTTGTTGCATTTATGTACAGAGAGATCTGTTTCAGCACAAAGTAGATCAAGGGTCTTCTTATTACAGAGAATATATCAGATCTCTAGTTTTATAATGGTGTCATTTTCAAGAAAAATAATTTAAAGGGAGTTAAGGAAATATAAATATCCAGAAACTTGTTCCTCGTTAGCTCTCATTTATTTAGTTTCATTTCTCAAGCAACCCCATTTTTTATCCTGTCAATGTGTCTCCACAACTAGTAGTGGGATTTTCTTCACAGAATCAGTCTGAAGAATTTGATCTAAATGTTCTTCACCACAATTAAGCACCTGGCACATCATGTCTCCAACTAGCACATAGATGCTCTGCTCCGAAGCAGGTAAAAAACTGGATCATTGTCACCCATCTTTTCACTGCATGGCCTCTGAGATATGAAATTTGATCAAAATACTTCAAGGGCTTCCTCACCACTGGCATCTATCAAATCTCTAGAAGGAATGTTAGTCTGTGTAGTGATATACTGAGACAGAAGCCCATGTTTCTTGTGGCTTGGTTACTTTGAACTTTGAAGACTCCCAACTATACCATAACCATTGTCATAATAAGCTCCACTAGTAGAGCTACTAGTTGCTTCCTGGTCAGTGTGAGGACTGTGAAGCTTCTCACCCAACTGTCTACTGCATTGCTCATCTATGACATTCAAATTCTGAGAAATCCTTACCTGCAATAGAGCCAGACATGAGTGAGAGAGAAAATCAGGAAATCAGATTCATCACCATCACAAGCTGATGGATAAATCTGGACTGTCTGCACATTGTTGTTCAAAAAAAATCATTGGCCATTGCTGCAGACATACTAACCATTGGACCAAACAAGCCCTCAAATTTAACCATGAGACAACATAAACTGCAGCAGTAAAACATATTTGAATTTTCAAAGTCATTTTTCATCCATATCTACCATAAGATCCTTCAGGAATCTAAATCTACAATGTTCTAAAACAGATTTTGAATTTTCACGACCATGAAGGAAAAGCCCGTATCTGACTAGCCTTTGCACAAAAATGTAAAATATATATGAAGCATGTTAGGAAATGCCTCAAAACCATAATGACAAAGATGCAAGAAGATATATAGTATATACTCTGAAAACAAACATAACTTTACCCGTTTTTGAAACTCCGCAAATTCTTCAGAACTCAAAGAACCATCACTGTTTGCATCTACTAGCTGCATCAGCTCCTTTGCATCTTCTTTATTAGCTCCAAGCTCCTCCATCATTTCTTTGAGCTCCTCCATACTAATCAAGCCATCTTGGTTTTTATCAAATAACTTGAAAATTCGACTCTTCATATCATTGTGTATAGTAGATCCTTCAGAAGACTTCTTAGGAAGACCTTGAAAATGGAAAGCTGCAAGATCAGCAGCAGCCGTCATGATTGCCTTAAGTTGCTTAACCTGTGCAGAATTGTAAAAACTGTAAATCTTCTAAATATCCATCACCGTTTCTCTATTAAATATGCGAAGGAACTCACATCTTGTATTCCCCACAAGTCTCCAGAACAAAAGTAAATGCACAAAAAAATAATTCAAATAATGGTTACAAATCTGTGCTTCTATAATGCGTGAGAACCAAATTAGTAAAATATGTACAAGTAATGAATGAGATGAGAATGCAACTGTCATCTTAATCAGATATGTAGCCATCCTAAAGAACCAATTTCAAAGAATTCAAGAAGACTTGTAGAATCCACTGTTTACCTGCCATCATGCCATGCTACTCTAATTTTAAACTAAATATCCTACAGTCTACTACAAACCCTTTTAAAGTCACAACACAAGCAGTCTGTTGAATGTAGTTTTTGGACCCTGGAAACAATCCTGATTAGATGTATTGACCACACAGTTGACACCTAAATAAATCACAAGGGCTTGACAAATGAGTGTAGAAAATGTATCAACTTATAAATCATATCCCACCTCAGGGAATCATGATAAGAAGTTGCATATGTCACAGAGGCCTTTATGCTACAACTTGTACATCATATGTGGCTCATAACATAAAGGGCAATTAAACTAAAAAGAGTTATGCTTTAGGTCTTCTTATTATTCATTACAATGGATTATTTTAGTTGTTATTTGACATTTTTAGCTCCAGCTTTCATGTCCATCATGTTAGATATTATCAATTCCTTTGAATAAATGATCATAAGGTAATCTTATGGGGAACTTATGGTGATTTAAACTTTAAAGCTGGATAGCTTTCATAAAAAATTGTTACACAATTTCAATGCCCTTAGTCCATGACACTCAGCTTGTAAAGAAGTGAGGTTTCTTGGACACCATATGATGACCTCGATTAGCTTGAAAATGGATATATAAAGTACACCATGAACCATCATGAGCTAAGTGTCCATTATGGTCTTCATGAGAAGCTTTTGTCCCTCTTATTTTTTGTCACCCACAAGCAGTATCCTAAGGTTCCAAAAGAAGACAATGTTTAAGGTTTAACTTCTTCTAGTTATTTCCATGCTAAACTCTAATCTTAAACCACGCCAGATTCTCATTTACAACTTAAGTTTTTCTTGATGAATGATTATTCTTATATGTTGTGCATGTAGCTTTAATAGAAATTGACCCAGAAATATGGGAGAATTTATTGTACTACAATATGTATTGTTACGTTCTCGGTGCTCACCTTTTTTCCAAGGAAATATTCTCAAGGTGAAACCCAAGGGATGCTTCCCCACATTCGTGGATGGCATCCCTAATAAACCTATTGGCATAGACCAGTGAGCATAACCTAGGGAGCTTCAAATAAGGCACCTGCAGACACAAAACTAGCAACAACTAGTTGAGCTATGCCTTGGGCTTTCTCAGTGCTCACCTATGGAACAAGTTTGAAGTATTTGTATTTTTTTGCACTAGAGGAATTGGCAACTAGGCCAATTTTGTTAGCCTCATACATATATTAACAATCATTAAGTCCAAATTAAATGTTGATTAAGTATTTATTAAAGGGAGTGTGAAGGAATAATTCATAAGAAAATATGAAATTATTAGTAATGAAAGTAGACTTACTCTAGAAGTCTACAACCAAAGATGAGAATAATGAGAGAAGTTAGGGATGGAGATCACACAAAATCAGCTAAGATGTTCATGGAAATATAGTGGAAGAAGCTATGGAGAAGGTTCAACCAATTAGCCAAATTGGTAATTTGTTATGAGAACCTCAATTCTATAATACGAGGCCTCATGTGTGTGAATAATGTATCATCATTTGTAAATTAATGAATTAAGGCAACAAAGCCTTTTCTCCCAAATTTCTGTCTTATGTTTCTGATATATATTTTTTTATTAATCACTTCAATTGGTATCAGAGCACTTGTGGTTCTTAGCCCTGACTGAATCCATGGTAGTTTTCCATGGAAAATCTTATTGTCTATATAGTTTTGCTGCATCTATATGAAGTCACTATTGGAGTTGTGTGAAAAATCGATATTTGCACGAAGTCCATCGAATGATTGAGGAGTGTGTTCTGCAGATGGACGAAGTTGCTTGGAGGTTGTTGCATGAGTCCGTTGCTCTGGAAAATTATGGGTGATCAGTCCCTGTCATAGCTACGGTGAGCGGACTGGTGCATCGTGACTATGTTGCATAGCCTGCGAATTGAATATGCCCAATCACCATTTGTGTATGGTGGATACAAAGTTTTCTGTCACAACACTGAAAGCCTAAACATTCATAGAGCGAGAGGAGGAGAAAGTCGAGCACTGTGCATAGGGAGGTTTGTTGGGGTGTTGTGATTTTTATATTATGAATTATTCACTTCAGAGAGGATGCACTGTGTGTTGATTGCACATGGTCTACGTAGATATTGCAACCACCCTTGTAAATCGACTTGAAATTTCAGTATTTTGATGTGTGCCACAAACATATTATTAACCCAAAGCTTTGGCGTGCAACACAATAGTTCCACTTCTCAGCCAGTGGTTCTAATCCATTAGCTTCAGTTTTCATGCATGGAAGAACAAATACAAGTGTTAAAGAAATTTGCGTGAGGAGACCAGCATGAAAGAGATCTGCAGCATGAGGAGTTGCGTTGAAGTCTTGTGTGGAAGACCTACAATGTGGAAGTGGACTACATCCAAGTCAAAGGAAAAATAATTAAATGAATAAGGTCGTTGAAAATTCTCCCCAACGAATTACTTTTTATGGTGAGTATTTTGCTTTATGCTTTTACATGTATAAATTATAAAATTCTTTGAAAGAAGAAAGAAAGAAGGACATTATTTTAACATTCACGAGCTAAAGATAGCCTATGGGACAGATTGCTTCTTCATCTGTTTGATGTATTCGGCCCTTTTTCTGTGAACCCTCACAATAAATGCTCCTAGCGTCTCGACAAACCCCTCGCTAAATAGATTATCCCAAGAGCTCGCTGCCAACATATCTGCATAACTTTCCCTGTTGTCTTTGAAGGCCTCACATTCTAAAATGAAATGCTTTTCTGTTTCCACTTTTCCGGAAGAACAAAAAATGCATACTCTTTCCTCCCACACTTCTTTTGGCCTTTTCCAATGCCCTGTTTCACAACGGAGTTGATGAGAATTAGTCCTTAACTGAGCAATAAGAATTTTGGCTCTCCAAGAGATATTGGCCTCTATGTATGCTTTTGGTTGATGACTATGAGTGGGATTAAACACTTCAATATAGTACTTTATCTTTCTTCCTAGATCCTTATCCCAAGTACGCTTGTGGGACTTATCCATAACAAAAGATTTTATCTCTTTGTTGTTTATGGGACACGTGTTCAAGAAAATACCCCATTTACAACCATGTGTTATTTTGTTCCATCCGAGTCTTTTTTCTGTTGCACAATATGTCATTAAAGACAACCCTAGGCCATCTACCTTCTTCCATTTGCTAATTTTTTTTTTAATACCTTATGACTCGCACCATAGCAATTGCACTTTTTCACCTAACAAGATAGCATAAGGAACTGCACTTTTAGTCTTGAATTTGTTTGTAATCAAACGCTTCTGAATGTTCTCAATTTGTTTCCATGGGATTTATGTAAAAGCATTTTAAAAAGTAAATTTTATTAATGGAGAGAAGGCGTGTTATTTATTTTTGAAATTTGTAATTTTAATGAAGAGATAACGAGTTTCGGTGGAGTAATAAGGTAATTTTCTTATGGAGGTGTAAATTTTTGGAGAGATAAGGTGTATTAAATTTTTAACATAAGGTTTTTTTATGGAGGAATAAGGTATATTTTGTAATATTTGAAGTGATAAGTGATTTGTAATATGGAGTCATAAGTGAATTTTTTTTAAGGGAAGGTCATTGTTGTAATCCAAAGTAATGTTTTACTTTGAGAGAGGGTGAGCTGAATCATTAAATTCAAGATTGTAATCGAACTTTGGGGTGCATTATCGGTAGTACCCGACACCCTAAGGTCACATAATCAAGCGAACGTGATAATCAAGCGAACATGTTAAAGACCAAAATGGGTAAAGGAGGAAAGCGCCTGCAAAATGCATCTCAAGAAATTAAAGAATTGCAAGAGTGCAATCATGAATTGCACAACAAAATTGAAGTACTTGAGTGGAAGTTAAAGCAAAATCAAAACATAATTAATCAAATGACTAGCACATTAGAAGCAACAAAAGATATTCAAAATGAACTAGATATGAAAGAAAAACTCATTAATGCACTCCAGATAAAATTGAGGCAAAAACAAGATCTACTTGATGCAAGATGTACAGAAAGATAGATGCAGTCTATGACACAGAAGACCTCATCCAAACAACAAATGCAATTTGTGAAACAGATGACCTCATTCAGCATGTTGATGAAAGTTGTGACACAAATGATCTAATCCACCAGGTTGATGAAAGTTGTGACACAGATGATCTCATCCAGCAAGTTGTGCTACTAAATAAAAATGATGCAACTAGTTGTACTGAATATCTAATTGAAAAGTTTGATGCAGCATGCGATACAGATGAATTGTTAATAGAGATGATTGATGCTCAGTGTGATACAAATGACTTAATGAACCAAGCAAAGAATATTAGTAGCAGTAATAGTGGTGAAGAAAAACAATAAGAAAATGGTCTTTCCAAGATGGTGATCAAACCTTGGGAAGAAATTTCATTCAACAAAGATTGACATGGTTTGGGGTACAACAAAGAAAACAACTTTATGTTCCAGATTTCTCAAAACCAATTCAGTTTGTAAGTGCAGGTTTTCTAGAAAATACCCAGAATCTTGTTAAGTGTAACCATTGTAAAAGAAATGGTCATATGGAGAGTAAATGTTTTGACCTCCATCCTTGTCTTCATTGTGGGAAGACAAATCATCTATAAGAGAAATGTCGAAAGTAGAAGAAGACTAAAATGGCAGTTAATTATGGATGGATAAACCCTTGGAGATGGAATCTATAAGTAAAGAAGTTGCGTAAGTCCTACAATCTACTCAAGCAGAGGTAAAGATAAAGTTGCCTAAAGAATTGAACAAAATTAAAAAGAGAAACTCTCCTACACCTTAAGGGGGGAGTTCAAAAATCAAATGTAGATGATCGGTGGTCAAACAAAACCCACCTATTGTCTCTCCTTTCAGCTGAAAAAGGGGGGAAATGATGATGGAATTGAAGATGGTTGTCAGACTAAAAGTTTCGACAAACTCAACAAATTTTCCAATGAACAACAAATCTACCAGTGGGCATTAACAAATTTGCCAATGGGCCTCAACAAATATGCCAGTGAGCACCATCAAATTTGCCCAATGGGCAAGCAAACTTTGAGTTTTCAACATTCAGTTTTAATGGTTTTTCAGGCAATTCTTCAGCAGCTCAACACAGGAGTTTTTTCAGCGACTCAACACAGTAGTTCTTCAACAGCCCAACACTGAAGAATCAACATGAATACTTGGTGTGAAAATTCTATCACTGTAGCAAATGATTTACTTTTCCTACTTATTTCATCATAAGTTATTCATGAAATTACTTCAAGAAACATTAAAATAAATATTGCTGCAGATATCACACCGTAATACAGAAACAAACATATGCACACATTGACATAGTTATTTTGGACTAATGTCCCTGGAAAAACCCAATGTGGGAAAATCGGTGCAGCAAGGGAGGATTTTATTATTCAGCAATTTTCTAGTACAACAGGGTGCCAAACTGGCTTAGCCACAAATAGACAAATGTCCAGCAGTTCTTCTAAATCAAGCGTAGACCATACTGACCTCTGTGTCAGCCTCCTGAGGCTCTGCACAGCCTCTCTGACCTTCTGCATCACTCCTGCAGGCTCTGCGTGGATGACGCAGGCCCTTCTGGCTCTGCGCAGTCTCTGCGTGACTTTCCCTGACTCTACGTTTGCCTCTTCTGCCTCTGCGCTGATCTCCCACCTCTCTGTTCCGTACTTGTTGCCTCCTGACTGCTCTCCAAACCACTAGTTCTATTTCTCAGCAAACCACGCTCCAGAAATTGAACTGACTGGTCTCCCTCAGTATGTTCTCCAAGTGACCCTCAAGCCTCCTCTTATACTTTCCTCGTTGACAAATCAACAGCCGAGATTAAATCCCTAGTCAACGGCTAAGATTAGATCTAGCTTGATCCTTGTCATTTAGACCACTCTAACACAAATTCATATTAAAACACATTAATATTTTATTTTCCCTAAGTTTAGACTTAGGGACTCCATTAAAAATATTAATTATTGTAATATCTCCTAATCTGTTTAGAATCTGCCCAAACCCTTTCTGGGTATTAGATATCTCATGTGCCCTAACCTCCACCAAATTTCATGGCTAGAGCACATCTGATGCTACCCCAAATAAACACTCCCTCTTAGCGAGGATTGTGCTCTAGTAATACTCCTCACTGAGTATCACCTTGATCATCTGGCATCGGTCCCTGTGCTGATGTTAAGCCTCCTTGCCCAACATCCTCTGCACTGCTACATCCTATACTGCTACCCATGACTCTGCTACTGCCACTGCTGCATCTGTACAACAGCTCCCTGTGCATTCGTGTTGCTGCTGGTCCTTTCTCCCAACACTGCATCCGCACTGCAACTCCTTCTGCGTCTATGTTGTTGTTGGTCCTTTCTCCCAACACTGCATTTGCACTGAACTCCCTCTACATCTATGTTGTTGTTGGTCCTTTCTCCCAACACTACATTTGCACTGCAACTCCCTCTTCATTCGTGCTGCCAACACACTACTTCTGAAAGGGGTTCCGTACCATCCCCATCTTTTCCCTGAAGTAGTCAAATTTTGACTTTCCAAGGGCCTTGGTGAGGATATCTGCCACTTGCTCCCCTTTAGGAGTGTAGCTTAACTGTACAGCTCCTCGTTAGACACAATCTCTGACAAAGTGATACCGGATATCAATATGCTTCGACCTATCATGGAATACTGGATTCTCAGAGAGTTTGATGCAACTCTGATTATCACACATGATCCTGGTCGCCTCCATATTTCTTTTGAATAGGTTTACACGCTGTTTTCTAAGCCATATGGCCTCACACGAAGTTGTGCTTGCTGCTATATATTATGCCTCAAACAAGCTCAAAGCCACAGAATTTTGTTTCCTACTGCACCAAGAGGTCATTCCTGATCCAATCCAATGTTGAAACAGTACCCAGAGGTACTTTTCCGATCTACTAAACTTCCTGCCCAATCTGCATCAGTAAATCCACTCAACCTGATATCCTTCCCCTTGGTGTATAAGAGCTCATAATCAATTGTTCCCTGTAAATACCTAAGAACATGTTTGGCTGCTGCCTAGTGAGCCCTCTTTGGTTCCAACATGAACTGACTGAGGGTGTTGACAGCGTAGCAAATATTTGGCCTAGTATTAACTAGATACATCAAGGACCCTATGAGCTATCGGTATAGGGTGGGATCGACATCCTTGTCTTCTGATGCATCAATCTTCTTCCAGTTGGTGATCATTGGCGTAGCCATAGGTCCATAGTCTCCCATCCCAAACCTTTTCAAGATTTTTGTAGCATACCTCCCTTGCCCAAGGAAGATTTCTCCTTTTTGCTGCCAAACTTCCAACCCTAGGAAATAGTGCATTTGTCCCAGATCCTTCATATCAAACTCTGTGGCTAGATTCTTCTTGCAGTCCTCAATGAATCTGGATGATCCTGTCAGGAAGAGATCATCCACATATAATACTAAGAAAAGTGGCTCGTTCTCTACGACCAGATAGTAGAGATTTGGGTCCACGTCACTCTTGACAAACCCCATCTTCTGCAAGTAGCCATCTATTCGACCATATCACACTCTTGGTGCTTGCTTCAGCCCATACAAGGCTTTCTTCAGTGTGCATACATGAGACTTCTTCTCATGGCTTTCAAAGCCCTCTAGTTGTTCAATGTATACTTCTTCTTCTGTTACCCCGTTCAGAAATGTCGTCTTGACATCCATCTGATGGATCTCCCATCTCATCTAAGCTACAAGAGATATCACAGTCCTAATAGATGTATACCTGGCTACCGGGGCGAAGGTTTCTTCATAGTCAATCCCTTCCTTTTGAGCATACCCTAGCCTTGTACCTTGTATTTTTCAACACTGTCGTCCGCAGCATATTTGATCTTGTAGATCCATCTTGAACCTACCACAAATCTGTCTTGAGGCCTTGACACCACCTCCCAGACATCGTTAACCATTATGGAGTTATACTCCTCCACCATCGCATCTAGCCAGCCCTGATGCTGAGCTGCCTCCTTGAAGCTGACAGGCTCCCCATCCTGAGCTACTAACGCTTGATACCTGTCTAGTTGTTTTCGCTCCCTTTTACTGTTCCTTGGCTCTCCGATGAAGTTCTCTGCATCACGAAGAATCTGACGAAGTTCCCTACTGGTTCTTCCTCTGCCAATAGGTGCTTCTGTTCGCTCCTCCTCATCTTGAGAATCTTCCTGATCTGAGGAAGAATTCTTCACTTCCGTTGGTTGAAGAGGTATGACCAACGGATCCTCTTTCAACTGCTCCTCGGAAGGCATTTTGCGAGATCTTCTGAAAGCTCTGTCCTCCATGAACTTTACATCTCGTCGTACTACTACCTTCCTGCTCCCTAGAAGATAGATTCTGTATGCCTTAGCATTCTCGCTATATCCTACCAGATACCCCTTTTCTGCAGTCTGATCCAGCTTCTTCCTCTTTTCTTCGGGTATGCAACAATATGCTAAACTCCCAAATATCCTAAAATGACTGACTTTAGGTGTCTTCCCAGTGAAGACTTTCTCTGGAGTAATCTTACCCAATGCCCGATGAGGAGTCATGTTCTGAACGAAGACAGTTGTGTTGCATGCTTCCACCCACAAGAATTTTGGCATATCCTGATCATACAGCATGGCCCTAGTTGCTTCTACAATAGTCATCTTTTACCTTTCTGCCACCCCATTCTGCTCTGGATTTTAGGGAGCTGTCCACTTTCTTCTGATGCCCTCCTTAGCGCAATAATCAGTGAAGTCCTTATCGACATACTCTCCACCATTATCTGAGTGCAAGACTTTTATTTTCTTACCTGTCAGATTCTCCACTAGAGCCTTGAACTCCTTGAATCAACAGAAAACCTCGTCCTTGGTTTTCAAAAAATAGATCCAAATTTTTCTCGACTGGTCATCAATGAAGGTAAGGAAATACTCGGCACCGCTGAGAGCTTTGACGGACATAGGTCCACACATATCTGAGTGTATCAATCTTAGTACACTCTTGGCCCTATGGTTGCTCCTAGGAAATGTCGCCTTGGCATACTTTCCTAGAGCGCATCCCCTACATACATCATCTCGTTCAATACTCAGATCCGGAACTCCTGTTGCAGTGCTCCTGAGAATTCCCAGAGCTCCATGGTGCAAGTGACCCATCCTTCTGTGCCATAGTTTGTTCAAGTCTTTGTCCCCATGACTGCCTATTAGTGCCATTGGAGATTCTAGTTGTAATCTATACAACCAATTACTTTTGATCCCGATTTGCACTTTCTTTTTCCAGCTCGGGTGTTTGACGTATACCTTTTCCTTGATGAAGTAGACGTCATAGCCCTTGCCTCGTAGTTGTGACATGGAAAGTAAGTTCATCCCCAATCCTGGTACATGCAATACATTTGTGGCACGGAACCGCTCTCCCGATTCTATCTGAAAAACTATGGTGCCCTTTCCTACTAGAGTACACTTTGCCTTGTTCCACATGGTGATGTGAAAGTTCATCTTCTCTTCTTGATATTCTGAGAAACACTCCCTAATTCCCGTCATATGCCATGAGGCTCCACTGTCTATCTACCATACTTCTGATGATGCAGCACTAGTCATGCACGCCACTTCTTCTTCCAACTTGGAAGACAACATAGAGAAATCGAAATCTCTCTCTTGTGCAATCTTCCAAAAATCTGTGTGAGTCCCTTAAGGTGGATGCCTCTGCATCATGGTCTTGACCCGTAACTGATTTTCCCTTTCTGTCTCTGATTACTTCCTCTGATACCATGTGAAAATTCTGTCACTACGGCAATTGATTTACTTTTCCTATTTATTTCATCATAAGTTATTCATGAAATTACTTCAACAAACATTAAAATAAATGTCACTGCAGATATCACATCGCAATACAGAAACAAACATATGCACACATTGACACAGTTATTTTGGACTAATGTCCCCGAAAAAACCCAATGTGGGAAAACCAGTGCAGTAAGGGAGGATTTTATTATTCAGCGATTTTCTAGTACAACAGGGTGCTAAACTGGCTTACCCACAGATAGACAAATTTCCAGTGTTGATTTGGGGTAGCATCAGATGTGCTCCAGCCACAAAATTTGGTGGATAGGTTGGGGCACATGAGATCTCCAATACACAGAAAGGGTTTGGGCAGATTCTAAACAGTTCAGGGGATATTAAAATAATTAATATTTTTAATGGAGTCCCTAAGTTTAAACTTAGAGAAAATAAAATATTAATGTGTATTAATATGAAACTGTGTTAGAATGGTCCAAAAGACATGGATCAAGCCAGATCTAATCTTAGCCGTTGATTAGGAACTTAATCTCGGTCGTTGATATGTCAACAGGAAAAGTATAAGAGGAGGCTTGAGGGTCACTTGGAGAATACACCAGAGTGATCAGTCATTCTATTCTCTAGAGCGGGGTTTGCTAAGAGAGATAGAATTAGTGATCAGGAGATGCAGCTAAGGGGCAATTGAGTACAAAGAGACAGAGAGGCAGAGACAATGTCAAGAGAGTGACGCAGAACCAGCCAAGGCCATGCAGAGGCAGCCGGGAGCTGCACAGAGCCTCAGAGAGGCTAGCGTTGCTGACGCAGAGGGCCAAAGAGCTGACGCAGGGCATTCCAGGGCTAACACAGACCTATCCAGGGTGACACAAGGCCATCGTGAGGCAGAGAGTGGCTGACGCAGTCCAGAGAGAGGCTGATGCTGGGGTTTCTAGGGCAGATTTGTGCTGAGTAGCTGCCAGAAGGATTATCTGGGGTTTCAGCCAGGAGATTTGTCAGAAACTAAGAGGTATTACTGCCAAGGAAATTTTCTGTTGGGTAGGCCAGTTACGACACCCAGATTGTACTATGATATTTGCTTAATAAGAAAACCCTCAGATAGTTGCACCGATTTTCCCACATTGGGTTTTTCCAGGGACATTAGTCCAAAAATAATGGTGTCCTACGCTGTGTTTGTTTCTATTTCTTTTAGTTGCTGATCTGTAATATGTTGAGCATGCACTAGTGTTTATTTTCAGTATTTACATTGTAAATAACTTGTTAAGGAAAATAACAAGTAGGTAGGAATAAATCAAATAAAGTGCATGGAGGGTTTCTAACTAAGTAAACTTAGAAACTTCAACATGGTATCAGAGGGTGATTGCAGATCACAGGAGGACTAAAGGACATCAGCCAAGCGAAGCAATAGCAGCAGAAAACAGTTGTCTCAAGGTGACAAAAGTTGTTTCTAGCAGAGCAGTAACAAAGGAAGGGTGACGCAGTAACTGTGTCATCAAAGGTGAGCCGAGAAGAGGCAGTGCAGAGGCTAAGGAAGGTAAAAGAAGCCTCATGCAGTAGCTGGGAGGGCTGATGCAGTTGGCTGAGGAGGCCGGGTTGTTGGTGCCAGGATTGCGTAGAGCCTAGGAGCTCTCACCTTCAGGTTGCTGGGGTTTAGAAGGCTGTGGGAATATTGCAGAGTGGAGTTGGTGAGGTACTGTAGTCAAAACAGTACCTGACAGAGCAAGGCCAGAGGAGTTGCTACCGAGGGTTTCTAACCGAGGAACCCGGATCAGTAGTGCAGTTGCATAAGATGATCAGAGTAGGGGGCATCTTGATAGCGGCAGAAGGATATCCAAGAGGGAAATCAGGACTTAGAGGGAGTCCAAAAGAGAACTTCCAGACGGGAAGTAGAGACTCAGAGGAGTCCAACAGAGAACTTCCAGGAGGGAAGTAGAGCAGCATCATGGCACTACATGGAGTAAGAGACTAGGATAGACTGGATAGAGCGTCGAATTTTGCAGTCTAGAAGGCCAGAATCTTATTGGTACTTGACAGAAATCGTGTCAAGAACTTCGCCTTGAAGGTAATAGCTACCCCAGTCGACCCCAATGATAACGACAAGTACGAGGAGGCAATGGCGAGGGCCAATAGCATCATCATTGATGGGGTCAAGGATCATGTAGTACCACACATAGCCGAGAAGGAAACGGCATTTGAGATGTGGGAGGTTCTCAAGAAGTTGTACCAGCATACTTCTGTGCAAAGAAGAATGTTGCTTGAGAATCAATTGAGGTCGTATCAGATGAAGAAGGGAGAACCGATTGACAAATTCCTCGGAGGACTGAATGAGATCCGAGATCAGTTGACTGCTATAGAGGCGACATCGGATCAGGAATTGATGGTGTGGACAACCTTGAACGCTGTCTCAGAAGACTGGGAGGTATTTTTCCAGAGTATACTGGGCAAAGGGACTCTCCCACCTTGGGACGAGATGTGGGCAGCTCTTCGCCAGGAAGAGATCAGACGGCAGTCGAAGACGGGTAGCAGCAGCAAGGGGATCAAAGTCAAGCACGAGGAGGAAGATGTGGCCCTAGCATCTGAGGGAAATCAGGAAAAGCAGAAGAAGAAAGATCTCTCCAAGATCAAGTGCTTCCACTGTGGGGAGCTGGGTCATTATGCGACCCAGTGTCCAAGGAAGAAGAGTAAGGGAGAGTCTTCTGAGACTAAGGCAGCGCCAGCACGGGCAGAGAAGGAAGTTTTGACAGACGATCATTGTGCCATGAGTGCACACGCACCACCTGAGCAGAAGTGGGGAGACATCAAGCCGTAGTCAGGCGGACTACAGGCGATGAGGGGCAAGATCCTCAAGGTACCCTGCCTCTTGGATTAGACCTTGCTACAGGAGCCCCGAAGAGGAGTAGCAGGACTGGTTGAGTCGGGTAGAGACGGATGCGGATGAAGCGACAGAGAGAGCTACAGTGCAGGAATCCCAAGACAACGCGAGGCTAGCAGGCTACAGTAGTGTGAGAGGCACAGGAGTGTTGCACCAGTGCAAGATGGCACAGAGAGGTGTGCAACGGTACGAGATGCAGGGAGTTGTTGCAGCAACGTAGAGGTCAGAGAGGGAGCACTTATTAGCGGCAGAGGGAGCTTCAGCATCAGTGGGTGTCTCTAGCCCAACAGGGAGGTTAGATTGAGAGATCAGTTACTTACTTCTCAATAATTGAGTTGCAGTGCAGCAGTAGGCAGCACGATGCAACATGATGAGAGGAGGTGCAGTGCAGATGCAGTGCTAGGAGAAAGGACCAGCAGCAGCACGGATGCAGAGGGCGTTGTCGTACAGATGCAGCAGTGGCAGTAGCAGAGTCATGGGCAGCAGTACAAGATGCAACAGTGCAGAGGATGTTGGGCAAGGAGGCTTAACATCAGCACAGGGACCGATGCCAGATGATCAAGGTGATACTCAGTGAGGAGTATTACTAGAGCACAGTCCTTGCTAAGAGGGAGTGTTGATTTGAGGTAGCATCAGATGTGCTCTAGCCACGAAATTTGGTGGAGAGGTTGGGGCACATGAGATCTCCAATACCTAGAAAGGGTTTGGGCAGATTCTAAACAGTTCAGGAGATATTAAAATAATTAATATTTTTAATGGAGTCCCTAAGTCTAAACTTAGGGAAAATAAAATATTAATGTATATTAATAAGAAACTGTGTTAAAATGGTCCAAAAGACATGGATCAAGCCAGATCTAATCTTAGCCGTTGATTAGGGACTTAATCTCGGTCGTTGATATGTCAACAAGAAAAGTATAAGAGGAGGCTTGACGGTCATTTGGAGAATACACCAAAGTGATCAATCATTCTATTCTCTAGAGCGGGGTTTGTTAAGAGAGATAGAATTAGTGATTGGGACATGCAGCTGAGGGGAAATTGAGAACAGAGAGACAAAGAGGCAGAGATAGTGCCAAGAGAGTGACGCAAAACCAGCCAGGGCTCACGCAGGGCCACGCAGAGGCAGCCAGGGGCTACGCAGAGCCTCAGAGAGGCCAGCGTTGCTGACACAGAGAGCCAGAGGGCTAACGCAGGGCATCCCAGGGCTGATGCAAACCCATCTGAGGTGACGTAGGGCCAGTGTGAGGCAGAGAGGGGCTGACGCAGTCCAAAGAGAGGCTGACGCTGGGGTTTCTGGGGCAGATTTGTGCTGAGTAGCTGCCGGAAGGATTATCCAGGGTTTCAGCCAGGAGATTTGTCAAAAACTAAGAGGTATTACTACCAAGGAAATTTTCTGTTGGGTAGGCCAGTTACGACACCCAGATTGTACTCTGATATTTGCTTAATAAGAAAACCCTTAGATAGCTGCGTCGGTTTTCCCATATTGGGTTTTTCTGGGGACATTAGTCCAAAAATAATGGTGTCATACGGTGTGTTTGTTTCTGTTTCTTTTAGTTGTTGATCTGTAATATGTTGAGCATGCACTAGTGTTTATTTTTAGTATTTACATTGTAAATAACTTGTTAAGGAAAATAACAAGTAGGTAGGAATAAATCAGATAAAGTGCATGCAGGGTTTGTAACTCAGTAAACTTAGAAACTTCAACATGGTATCAGAGGGTGATTGCAGATCAAAGAAGGACTAAAGGACATTAGACGAGCGGAGCAATAGCAGCAGAAAACAGTTGTCTCGAGGTGACAGAAGTTGTTTCTAGCAGAGCAGCAACAAAGGATGGGTGACGCAGTGCTTGCATCATCAAAGGTGAGCCGCGAAGAGGCAGTGCAGAGGCTAAGGGAGGCAAAAGAAGCCTCACGCAGTAGCTGGGAGGACTGATGTAGTTGGCTGAGGCCGGGTTGTTGGTGTCGGGATTGCGTAGAGCCTAGGAGCTCTTACCTTCAGGTTGTTGGGGTTTAAAAGGTTGTGGGAATATTGCAGAGTGGAGCTGGTGAGGTACTGTAGTCAGAACAGTACCTGACAGAGCAAGGCCAGAGGAGTTGCTACCGAGGGTTTCTAGCCGAGGAACCCAGATCAGTAGTGCAGTTGCACAAGACGATCAAAGTAGGGGGCATCTCGACAGCGGAAGAAGGATTTCCAGGAGGGAAATCAGGACTCAGAGGGAGTCCAGAAGAGAACTTCCAGACAGGAAGTAGAGACTCAAAGGAGTCGAACAGAGAACTTCCAAGAGGGAAGTAGAGGAGCATCATGGCACTACACGGAGTAAGAGACCAGGATAGACAAGACGAAGCGTCGAACTTTGCAGTCTTGAAGGCCAAAATCTTATCCGTACTTAACAGAAATCGATTCAAGAACTTCGCCTTGAAGGTAATAGCTATCCCAGTCGACCCCAATGATAATGACAAGTACGAGGAGGCAATGGTGAGGGCCAATAGCATCATCCTTGACGAGGTCAAGGATCATGTAGTACCACACATGGCTGAGAAGGAAACGGAATTTCAGATGTGGGAGGTTCTCAAGAAGTTGTACCAACATACTTTTGTGCAGAGAAGAATGTTGCTTGAGAATCAGTTGAGGTCGTATCAGATGAAGAAGGGAGAACCGATTGACACATTCCTCGGAGGACTGAATGAGATCCGAGATCAGTTGACTGCTATAGAGGCGACACCAGATTAGGAATTGATGGTGAGGACAACCTTGAATGTTGTCTCATAAGACTAGGAGGTATTTGTCTAGAGTATACATGGCAGAGGGACTCTCCCACCTTGGGACGAGATGTGGGCAGCTCTTCGCCAGGAAGAGATCAAACGGTAGTCGAAGACGGGTAGCAGCAGCAAGGGGATCAAAGTCAAGAACGAAGAGGAAGATGTGGCCCTAGCATCTGAGGGAAAGCATGAAAAGCTAAGTTGCAGGAAACGCAGGTACAGGGTCCGTTTCCGGCCAGAAACGAAACGGAAACGCGTTTCCGCGTACCGTACGGCCTGGAAACGCGTTTCCGGCCGTACGGGCACGTTTCCCGAAATGGAAACGTGCCCGTACGGCCGGAAACGCGTTTCCAGGCCGTACGGGCCCCGTTTCCCCAAAAAAATGACTTGTTTTTTAATTTTTTTTTTTTTTCTAATTAGTTTTTAAATTTTTTTAGGGTTTCTACGCTGTTTATGTGCACTCCAACCTTCGCCTTGCATCTCGTAGGGGTCCAGAATACAACAGTGGTCCTTCTAAAGAATGGGATGTGGATGCAGAAAATCCTGATTTGGATCTCTTTCTTGCTGCCCTGAATATTGAGGAGGATTCTGGAAGTGGAATTGGTGCATCATCTTCTTCAGCACCACCATCCACTGTTGAGCATTCTGCTGCTTCTATTTTTGATGAGGATTGTTATGATGAGGATTAGTCTTTTGTGACTTGTCTCTATAGTTCTTGCAGCCTTATAGTCTTTATTGTACTTGCAGCCTCATATACTAATATAAATAAAGGCTGATTTTGGATTTTCCAGTTCCTATATTTTTATTTTCATTATGTGATGACTCATGAGTAAATGTGATCATTGTGATGTAAATTTAATCTTAATGTTAAAATGTTTAAGTAAATGTATCATTAATGCTTTATGATTGCACATATATATATTAATAATTTTTAAATGTTTTTAATATATATATATATATATATATTATATATATTCGCGTTTCCCCGTTTCCAAAATTTGGGGAGGTCGCGTTTCGTTTCGCTTCCGCGTTTCGTTTCGCTTCCCCGTTTCCCCGTTTCGTGCAACTTAGATGAAAAGCGAAAGAAGAAAGATCTCTCCAAGATCTCTTCATTATGTGACCCAGTGTCCAAGGAAGAAGAGTAAGGGATAGTCTTCCGAGACTAAGGCAGTGCCAGCACAGGCAGAGAAGGAAGTTTTGACAGATGATAACTATGCCATGAGTGCACACGCACCACTTGAGCGGAAGTGGGGAGACATCGAGCTGTAGTCAAGCGGACTACAGGAGATGAGGAGCAGGATCCTCGAGGTACCCTACCTCTTGGATTAGACCTTGCTACAGGAGCCCCAAAGAGGAGTAGCAGGACTGGCTAAGTCGGGTAGAGACGGATGCGAATGAAGCGGTAGAGAGAGCTACAGTGCAGGAGTCCCGAGACAACGCGAGGCTAGCAGGCTACAGCAGTGTGAGAGGCACAGGAGTGTTGCACCAGTGCAAGATGGCACAAAGAGGTGTGCAACGGTACGAGATGCAGGTAGTTGTTGCAGCAGCGCAGAGGTCAGAGAGGGAGCACTTGTTAGCGGCAGAGGGAGCTTCAGCATCAGTGGGTATCTCTAGCCCAACAGGGAGGTCAGATTGGGAGATCAATTACTTACCTCTCAGTAACTGAGTTGCAGTGCAGTAGTGGGCAACACGATGCAACATGATCAGAGGAGGTGCAGTGCAAATGCAGTGCTGGGAGAAAGGACCAGCAGCAGCACAGATGCAAAGGGAGCTGTTATACGGATGCAGCAATGGCAGTGGAAAAACCATGGGCAACAGTACAGGATACAGCAGTGCAGAGGATGGTGGGCAGCACGCCTAACATCAGCACAGGGACTGACGTTGGATGATCAGAGTAATACTCAATGAAGAGTATTGCTAGAGTGCAATCCTCGCTAAAAGGGAGTGTTGATTTGGGGTAGCATCAGATGTGCTCTAGCCACGAAATTTGGTGGAGAGGTTGGGGCACATGAGATCTCCAATACCCCGAAAGGGTTTGGCAGATTCTAAACAGTTCAGGAGATATTAAAATAATTAATATTTTTAATGGAGTCCCTAAGTCTAAACTTAGGGAAAATAAAATATCAATGTGTATTAATAAGAAACTGTGTTAGAATGGTCAAAAAGACATGGATCAAGCCAGATCTAATCTTTGTCGTTGATTAAGGACTTAATCTCAGTCGTTGATATGTCAACAGGAAAAGTATAAGAGGAGGCTTGAGGGTCACTTGGAGAATACACCAGAGTGATCAGTCATTCTATCTTCTAGAGCGGGGTTTGCTAAGAGAGATAGAATTAGTGATCGGGACATGCAGCTGAGGGGCAATTGATTACAGAGAGACAGAGAGGCAGAGATAGTGCCAAGAGAGTGACTCAGAGCCAGCCAGGGCTCACGCAGGCAATGTTCCACCGAGGTTCCGGGACGAGGGGGCGAGGGAGCGAGGGGGCGCGGGAGCGGCCTATGCAAAAGCTCCCTACCATTTTTTAGGAAACGTGGGGGAGCGTGAGGGTCTTAAAAATTTATAAATATAAAATATAATTTATTAATTGAGTCCACTATGACAATTTGGTTTGAATTGAAAAGCTGCCAAGCACGATCATTGATATGAATTCCTGGAGCAAGAAAGCAATGAATTTGAAAATTTACACAATCCTTCTTAGAAGAAAACTTAAACAAAGAGAGAACTGTCCTTCTTAGAAGAAAACTTAAACATAGAGAGAACTCAGAACTCTAGTGGATTATGTATAATGATTTTGAGAAATTGGACTTCTCAGTTCTTGACATATTAGTTAGGCAGGTCGTAGATTTTCAACTGATAATATTAATATATGAATAACCTATTTGGCAATGCTTCCATAGGACTAGCCCATAGGTCTGATATACCTTCACAATTTTGTTTTAGATACTACTAACCTAGAGAAAAAGTCTAAAAGAAATCATTTTTGGAACTTAGACTAAACGAAACTTGGATGCTTTTTCCACAGGTAAAGACCATAGGCCTAATATAGTAATAGGCTGACCGTCTATTGTTTATTCAGTTCCCAGGTGACCATTGCGACAACCATAACCTTGTGCCATAGATTTTTCCATGGGAAATCTCATGCAAAAACTGATAGACACGTAAGTGGAAGTTACTTTCTTCTTTTCATGTTGTTAGACTGCTTAGTTAGTTTCCATTTTACAGATCTTGCTAGTTTCTTTCTTTGAGTGAATGTATATTTTGAACCCTTTAAGTTCTCATGGGATCAAAATTAGATGTCAGGGCAAAATTTTGAGAAATCATATAGGAAAGTAGTTGGGTGGCTAGTGGAATATTAACATTCTGTATTTTAATCAGGTCTTATTATATCAACAATATTATATTTCAGTCAGGGCTCATCAACATGACGCATGGTAGTCAAGGAGGCAGTCTTTTAAGTTTTTACAAGTCGGATTTTTCACCCATACTTGTGGTTAATTGGTTCCTGGAAACAAAATACTAAAATAGTCAGATCCACTTTTCAAAACATGTGACAGTAGGCTCTTTTCCTAAACCTACTATCACCATGAACAGGGAGAGCCCATATTGAACCGATTCAAGGTCGTGGTTTTCCTAGCTTGCACTTTCAACAAATTGTATGAATTCATCTGACTTTTTTTAGGTAATTTACCTTTTGTATACAATTCCTAATACAATCAATAATGATACAGGCATTGTTTATTAAAATCCGAACAGTGAAATCCAACGCTGTGAGTGGGGCGCTCAGCGAACTTGCAAAGGCTGTGAGTGTGTTGTTCATGGTTCAGGGTGTCGTTTTTATAACATGAAAAAACGATTTTCCAAAACCCTAAACGTTAATTAACTCTTAATTAAAGATTAAGTTCAACGTTTAGTTAATTAAAATGGTTTTTAATGCATTAAAGGTGTGCCACGTCCCCCCTCGTCCCCCCACGTCCCCTCTCGCCCCCCCTCGTCCCCTCTCGTCCCCCCACGCCCCCCCACGTCCCCCTTTTCGGAAACGCCCCCTCAGGGAAGGGAAACGTTTCCCTGGCACGTCCCCCTGAGTTTCCTCCATTTTGGGAGCGTGGGGAAACGTCCCCTACTCGTCCCCAAGTCCCCGGAGCGCGGGGGAGCGAGGAAACTAGACCCCTTGGGGGGGGCGAGTCCCCGTGGAACACTGCACGCTGGGCCACGCAGAGGTAGCCGGGAGTTGCACAGAGCCTCAGAGAGGCCAGCATCGCTGACACAGAGGGCCAGAGTGCCGACGCAGGGCTTCCCAGTGCTGACACAAGGTATCCCAGGGCTGACGCAGACCCATCCGGGGTGACACAGGGCCAGCGTGAGGTAGAGAGGGGCTGACGCAGTCCAGAGAGGCTGACACTGGGGTTTCTGGGGTAGATTTGTGTTGAGTAGCTTCCAAAAGGATTATCCGGGGTTTCAGCCAGGAGATTTGTCAGAAACTGAGAGGTATTACTACCAAGGAAACTTTCTGTTAGATAGGCCAGTTACGACACCCAGATTGTACTCTGATATTTGCTTAATAAGAAAACCCTCAAATAGTTGCACCGGCTTTCCCACATTGGGTTTTTCCGAGGACACTAGTCCAAAAATAATGGTATCATACAGCGTGTTTGTTTCTGTTTCTTTTAGTTGTTGATCTGTAATATGTTGAGCATGCACTAGTGTTTATTTTCAGTATTTACATTGTAAATAACTTGTTAAGGAAAATAACAAGTAGGTAGGAATAAATCAGATAAAGTGCATAGAGGGTTTCTAACTAAGTAAACTTAGAAACTTCAACATCCAGTAGCTCTTCTGAATCCAGTGTAGGCCCTACTGACCTCTGTGTCGGCCTGAAACCTTCTGCGTCAGCCTGAAACCCTCTGCATCAACCTCCTAAGGCTCTACACAGCCTCTCTGGCCTTCTGCGTCACTCCTACAGCCTCTGTGTGGATGACGCAGGCCCTTCTAGCTCTCTGCAGTCTCTACGTGACTTTCTCTGGCTCTGCATCTGCCTCTTCTGCCTCTGCGTTGATCTCCCGTCTCTCTGTTCCATACTTGCTGCCTCCTGACTGCTCTCCAAACCACTGGTTCAATTTCTCAACAAACCCCGCTCCAAAAATTACACTGACTGGTCTCCCTCAGTATGTTCTCCAAGTGACCCTCAAGCCTCCTCTTATACTTTCCTCGTTGACAAATCAACAGCCGAGATTAAGTCCCTAATCAACGACTAAGATTAGATCTGGCTTGATCCTTGTCTTTTGGACCACTCTAACACAGATTCATATTAATACACATTAATATTTTATTTTCCCTAAGTTTAGACGTAGGGACTCCATTAAAAATATTAATTATTTTAATATCTCCTGATCTGTTTAGAATCTTCCCAAACCCTTTTTGGGTATTGGAGATCTCATGTGCCCCAAACTCTCCACCAAATTTCGTGGCTAGAGCAAATCCGATGCTACACCAAATCAACACTTGGAGATGGTATCAGGATATTACTCTGGACTTATGATTGAGGGCGGGAACGTTAGCCTCATACATATATTAACAATCATTAAGTCCAAATTAAATGTTGATTAAGTATTTATTAAAGGGAGTGTGAAGGAATAATTCATAAGAAAATATGAAATTATTCATAATGAAAGTAGACTTACTCTAGAAGTCTATGTATGACCAAAGATGAGAATAATGAGAGAAGTTAGGGATGGAGATCACACAAAATCAACTAAGATATTTGTGGAGATATTCATGGAGATATTGTGGAGAAAGTTATGGAGAAGGTTCAACCAATTAGCCAAATTGGTAATTTGTTATGAGAACCTCAATTCTATAATACAAGGCCTCATGTGTGTGAATAATGTATCATTATTTGTAAATTAATGAATTAAGGCAACAAAGTCTTTTCTCCCAATTTTCTGTCTCATGTTTCTGATATCTTGTTTTTATTAATTACTTCAGATTTCACATTTGTGTGACACAAGGTCGATTCCGACCATTGCCCCTATACCTCTAGGTCCCTAAGTATGCCCCTCTTGCAAGCACAAGGTAATTGGGCAATTTAAACCTTGAATCTCATAGTTTACACAATACTTCATATCACAACAATCGCCAATTGAGCTGCCCCCAAAAGTCTAAGTTTGAACTATCAGTTATAAGTTGTTGGCCCCATTGGTTGTTGACTTGTTAAGTTTGAACTATTTGTTATAAGTTGTTGGACTATGTAACTCCAGAGAAGCGAGGGGGGAGGTGAAGATGAAGCCAATGGGGTCAACATCTCCCAAATCTGATGGTTGATGTCGAGGGAGGCAAGCAAGGAAATCTCTCCCTAGAACCATTGCGAAATCAAATTGAATGATCCTAGGGGGAGTATAAGAGTGAGTGTTCCTCCTAACATTCGAGGCCGAAAGGAAAAAGTTGTTGATCATTCTCAATCTATTGTGTTATGTCTGGGAGGAGGTTTAGCGAGCGAGAAGTGCCCTACGTTGTCTCTGCGTTGAGCCATTCCCTCTGGCTCTTTGAGGGTAGGTCGACTGAAGCATGGTACTACATCGACGGACCGATCTCGAATGTACCTGTCTATCATGGACTAGGGGGGGTTGTGGAAAACCTTGAGGTCTCACCATTCTCCCCTCTGCTGCAAACTAAGACTCTACCTATAGCTTGTCATTTCGACCAGACAAAACAACCTGTAAGTAAGAGGTGATAGTGGGTGTTGCCGCAAAATCTAGCAAGCCTTATGAATGGATTCGCAAGGCAAGGACCAGACTGTATGGCAATAATGAGGAAGGATTGCTACATTCACCTTAGCAATCTTTCTCCTACTGTTTAGTGGAATGTCACCACAAGGAAGGCTTCCCTGTATTCACCTATAAGGGTATTCTAATTAGAGAGCTGAAGGTGATATGAGTGGCCTAGGGAAAGATACCTTAAAGCTTAAATAGACTCAAATATTCTTTATAAAGGAACAAATACTCTAACCCTAGACTACTAAGAACTATTACAAGTTAGGGCTTATAGATATACAATGATGAGTATCTAGACATGTAGAAGTCACAGACAGGATTCCTTCAATAAATTAACTCAACAAAGGAATAGGGGAACCCAGGGTTGCGGGGGTGCGCACCCTCCCCCTTGAACTCGCTCCCGAAGCACACTCCCTAGCTTTTTTCAGTGATTTTTTTTGCAAACACGTTCCAAACACATCTTTTTGAAAGAAACAAAATTTTTTTAGTGGGGCAACCTAATGATCATGCCTATGGCCCTAGTATTGATATGCAATTCATGGTAATGTTAAATTCTTAAATTAAAAGTGACATTCTCCTTTATCTTTCATTTTCGTCCTTTTATTTAAATTTTTAACATTACCATGAAATGACTCAAGATGTTTGAGAGTGGTTCCGGCTTCATTGGATTTCATATAGAGAAAGTAGAATTTTAGATCTCACTCAAAATCCAACAGACTTATCATTTTTTCAAGATTTTAGGATTAGGGAGATTCCAATGTTTCCATTGGATTTTATCATGTACTAGGGTATGGAACTCGTATTTAATCAAGAGCACCAATCCCTCTATGTACCTTGATGTTAGTGACATTGGGTGTCGAACTCTATCATGACCCTACTAAAAATGTACCCATCACTCAAACAAAATATTGATTTGACATGCTATGTTTCTTCTATCTTATGTTAATGCTTAGAGGGTGATATTAATGACAAAGATCCCAAGATAGTCAATGATTTTGATGATATGTAGGTATTTGTTGTAGCGTGATTTTTTTGGATGCTAGAGGCCATCTAGAGCATGTTTGTTGATATATTTTCAATTCAGAGATGGATTGCACTTGATGATATTTTGGCTATGTGCACCCTTACATGCTATATAAATTAAAACTTGTAACTTGTGGACCTGTAGTTGATGAAGATTGTAACTACTAGATGATCGATGTTATATGGTTTAATCCATGTTTTTATGTTTTTTATGACTAATTCATCATTCTACATGCTTTTGTTGACATATATGCATCAAAATATATAAAAAATATATATTATATAAAAATTCACTCCCAAACCGGGAGCTTTTGAAAATGTCGCTCCGTGCTCCCGCTCCTTGCTCCCCACTTCTGCTCCCGCTCCCAAGTAACCTTGGGGGAACCCTCAAGTAGGCCTCAAGTTGAAGCTCTGCTAGGGACTAGGGTTTTTAATGACACAAAGGACATTGAAAAATATGACATCAGCCCTAATTAGGGAGGTTTTACCAAAATTAATGCTAGATTTTGTGTTTAAAAGGTTTATGAAGGACAATATTGGAATTTCATCAACAAGCATCCACTCAAACTCAACCTTATGACAAATTGGCCCTAGAAAAACCCTAACAAGTTGCCTTAAAAAGCCTAGGAGAAATAAGAAAAGATAAATATTTAGGTTTTGATTGTTTTTTATCAACACAACCTTAGCTAGTGCCTAATCCTACTTGGGCTAATGGAGTTTTAGGGAAAATTTTAAAGGAAGATGAAAATTGATTGGAGTAGGAGGGAAATAATTTTCCTCTTGTAAAACCCTAGCTATCCTTTTTGTGAGGGGATAAATTATATATAGAAGATGCATCATAGGCAATCTATAGGTTTCAAGGAAGAATAATTTTAATATGCAAAATTTCACCAAGATTTCCAATAAACAATATGCATTTAGTCATGGAACATTTAGAAACCCTAGCATAAATTCTTTCACATCAAAATATAGAAAAATCAGCAACAGAATTACAGATTCCATCAAGAAAGCCTTCTTCCAATCCCAAAAAGACGTCTCTAATGAAAAAATCAATCTCCAATATAAAGATGCTCCACAAAAATCACATTTTGCCAAGTAGTGAAATAGACAAAGGCAATTTGCACTCTCTAAGGAGGCCAAATTCACATTTGTGATGATGAAAAGAAGTGGAGGGATCCTATATTTATATGAGGTCTATCCCTTCACTTTTACAAAATAATAAAGCCTACAAGCCCTAAAACAAGTTTGATTTTGAGTGCTTCATAAGACAAGAGGTTACAAGCCAACCTCATAGCTCTAAACAATAAAATAATGCTATAAATGCCTACACGTGTGGGTCAATATCCTCTGTAAGCATGATGTCATCTCCTTTTTGAGCAATAAATGTCGCAACAAGTTGTGGAATGGGCTAAGGAGATGCCACACTATCATAATTAACTCAAAATCTTGAGGGAAAGCCTCAAGAAATGCCTCAAAGTGCCTCCATGTCCAAAAACTATGCTCTGGGTGCCCTACATCACCCTGTCAAGGGCTAAGTGGGTGACGTGGCAATCTCACTCTCCAACATTGGGCTCCAAGAATGGGTACAAGTCCTCCCTTGTCATCCTTGGGATGATCATTGTTGACCACACTTTGTCAACAATCCAGGAAGCAAAGTACAAAACAACAAATCAATTTTTTCTAGATCGATGTAGTCATCAGTCAACATTAATATTATTATTGTAAACCCAATTTTTGCAAAAGTTTATTGTAAATAATGCTAGTATGACCATTGAATCATGTAATTGCACCTAGGTAATCCTATGATTTTTGTCAAAGGATTTCATCCTAGGAAGTTTTTTAACCTCCCCAAATTATGTGAGTTTGTAAGCATGCATAATCAACAGAGTTTTTCTTCCAGCTATAACCCCAAAGCTAAGGTGAGTCCTAGTGTTTATCGAGTCTATTGCAAAAGTGTGTTTAGGAATATTTTAGTGCATGGTGTTGAAAGTTGTAACTAGTTTCGGCCTTCATAATTGTATTTGGCTCATGACATGATGTAATTATTGTTGTACTTGTCAAAAGAAAGAAAAATAAAATATTTTTGTAAAAGAAAATGATTTATTTTGAGAATGGAATTCTTGCCCATGGTCATTGGTCCTAGGTCCAACACCCATTGAGTGCTCTAGAAATTTAGTCTCGAGTCAAAGTCAATGTAATGATGTAAAAGACCCATTGGGCATTTGTATCAAGAAAAAGAAATATTATTTGATATAAAGAAGTGTCTAGAGTCCACAAAAGATCAGGTCGGCCAGCCCTTAAAGTCAGCTCAAATGAGACCCTTCCTGCCTAGCAAAAGCCTATATAAATAAGAGGAATTCGACCTCTTGAAGCACAATCACTTGGCATACATTCTTGTGCGGTTATCTGCAGCTAAAGAAGATCCTGAGAGTCCTAGAAGAGGACTAGAATATCAGCGAAGAAGGGAGGAAGGATAGACAGTTTGATATCTGAAGTTTTTTTTGTCTTGCTCTCCTATGGGAATTTTCTGTGGTACCTAGGGTTTCCACAGGACTGAGTTTTGTAGAAGACAGTGGCAGACTTTGTTGAAGAAGTTGATCTCTTGTTGGGTGGCTGGCCTGATCTTGATGAGTTGGTCTTGTGTCTTGGGTCTTGTAAGCCTCCTTTGCAAAAGATGCTACAAGAAGAAGTTCTCTGGGTTTTCCCCTGTTGAGGGGTTTTACCCTGGCTTGGAGCCTATCTCTGGTGTTCTCTTTGTCTTTGTGATCTTCTTGTTTGGCATTTGTCTTGATGATGAACAAAACATGATAATAATGATGAAAAACTATTATAATATCAAAATAACTTGTCAAAGTTTAAGAGATATCATGAAAAGAAACTCTAACTATATGCTGCCCTAGATTTTCAACATGGTTTCAGAGCTTGGTTCATTTGCATAAGGGCAGGAAGGAGATAACAAGGACTTCAAGTCAAGCAAAGAAGTCTGGTCATCCAAGACCGACCACCTAGAAGGATAAAAATCCGAATGCTGGGCACTAATAAGACCTAATTATAGTGACTAGGCTGCAGACTTATGCATGAACAGCGAAGAAGTATTAGGAGGATAGAAGCACTGTTTTGGAAGGCCGAAAGGCTAAGGATATAGCAAACGCAAGGCTGAGTTTCTTGAGGAAAGGATCGAAGCCTTGGGCATAATTCCCATGATCTGAAATCATCATTAAAGAAGTCTGAATTCTGGTGCCTTTTCAGAGATCCGAAAAATTTCAGAGGTCTATGCATAATTATGAACTACCGAATCAAGGAATGAATTGAGGACTTGACAGCTAGCGAGAGAATCACTCATTAAGAAACCAGGGCCGAGGCATTGGAGGCCTATTTGGAAACTACAGTCACCTTAAAAGGATCCAAGAATTGTGTGTAGAAGTAAGAAGCCCTTAGAAGCCAGCGAAGGGAGTTGTCTTCAAGATCCAACCTGTAAGAGCCAAAATCATCTTCAGAAATCTCTGTGTATCTTGTGAACTAGCGAAGAGTTTACTTAAAGAAGAGACCTTGAAGGCGTTATCTCTATGGTTTGAATCTTCAAGATTCTATGCATATATGTGTGTGTGTGTGTGTGTAGGCCCAGCCCTACTATGACATTGAAGCCAACATTGTAGAATAGAAACATCTCTGCAAGTATATGGAGTTTATTTGAAGGTTTATTTGCAGTAAATGGTAAAGCCCTAATCAAAGGATTTTAACATCAGATCCATATTAGAAGAAGCTCCAGTTCTCATCAAGCTGTGCATCATTGAAGAACATCACGTCAATACTCTTTGGAGCAGTATAATGTGAGCTATAAAAGGAAGCAGACCTATGCTCATATATATATGAAGTCCAACAGTGGTCTGGAAGCCGACTTGTGGAGGATTTCTCAGTAATTGCCTACATCAGTTATGTTGAAGAATGTAACTAGGTTCGGTCTTCATAAATTGTACTTGAGTCAAAATGTAATATTTTTGTCAAAAGGATTATTAATTGAATTGACTTGTTAAAGCATGGGTTTCATGCTTGGGTCAATTGTTATAGGTCAAGCCTCCATTGTAGGCTTTAGGATTGTTTACTTGAGTCCAAAAGTCAAAGTTTGTTTGGTCAAAGACTCCTCCATCAAGTCTCCTTCAAGTTGGCCTCAAAAGAATCATCATCAAGTCGGCTTCCCTCAATGAACTCAAGTCGGCCTAACCTTATATGGAGACACAACTGCTCAAGCACTCATGGCGGTGTATTTCTCATGGAGACAACTATATATATAAGCATAAGGACTTTGCTCAAATGATAAGGAGACAAGTTTGGATTTCAGCGAGAAATTTTTGGTACTATTACAGTGAAACAGTTTGGATCTTTTCCAGAGAACGGGTTCACAGAATTTCGGTGCACAGTATAATGAAAATATAACTTTGTTGTAAATTGCAGAGATGATTTCGGTGCAGTGACAAGATCGAGGTGCTATAACAGTAAGATGATCTCGGTGCTACCATCGTGACAAAGTCTAGGTGCTGTGACAAGGTTTCGGTGCTACCACACTAACAAGGTCTCGGTGCAGTGACAAGGTCTAGGTGCAGTGACTAGGCCCCGGTGCTATCACAGTGAGATGATTTTGTTGCTATCACAATGACAAGGTTACAGTTTCTCAATAGCGACAAGGACTCAATGCTCACACAGTGACATGAAGAAGATCAAACAAGGATGAATTGATGGAGGGAGTCTCTATTCTAGGTTGTGAGCGTCTTGGTTATCTCGTCTTGTTTTGAATCTACTGAAGGAAGAATTCTTGACCGGGTTTTCCCCTAGAGTAGGGTTTTGCCCTGGCTGTGTACCTACATCTTGTGTCCTCTTCTATTTGTTGATTGGCATTAGTCTTGATGATAATGAAAAGATAAATTGAATGAAAGAATAATAATAATAATCCATTACAAGATAATGTCATAAGAAGATAAATTAATTAACTGCCACACTTTGGATTTCTCAACATGGGATCAGAGCTATGGTCATGGTCAAAGGCAGTTTGAAGACCACTTATACATCTCTGAAGTATTCTCAGTGAAAGGTTCTGTTTGCATTTGTCTTGAAGAACATGTCAGCTAGATCAAGATCCCAGCTTAATAAGGACATTTCTGGGCTAATAGAACTAAGATTACAGTGAGCTAGTTCAATCTTTATTCACCATATCAAGACCCCTTAAAGAAGAAGCAGGATTTCAATATACCACAGTAAAGGAATTCGGATCAATCTTCAGACAATAAGAATCGGTGAATTCACAGTCTAGAAGAGATATAACTTGCTCAAATTACAAAGAAAGTTTTCGGTGGAATCAAGTGACACAGTTTCAGTATACCACAGTGAACTAGTTCGATTATATTCAGGGTGATGATCTCGTGAGCTCTCAGAAGACAAGTGCAGAAATCACAGTGAATGAGATTGTAGAAATCAGTCAAGTCACAGTAACCTTGCTATATATTACAGTGAAGACTATAACAAAGACAGAATGACACTATATGGATATTATTACAGAGATATAACATAAGTTATTGAATAGAACCAAAGCATGAAGCATATGACTGAACTGTGTCATCACATAAAAAAATCCAAAGTCTGTCCTATGGAAAATGAAATTCAAGCCTTCAGGATCTAAATTGATTGTCCGAGTACAAGGTACCAGCTCAAGGAAATCAAGTAAGTATTGTCACTTAATAAGGTGCACATACAACAAGTCTAATAAGCTATCAAATCACACGTACGTAAACACAAGGTATGTATATTCATAAGTTTCTTCAATGTATCTAATGCTTCATATAATCCTTAATTATAGCTAGTCTAGGATAAAAATTGTAATCCTTACATAACATACGAAAATCTCATCTTCTAGGGGTTACAAGTAATCTAAGATATCAAGTAAAAGTCCTAATGTTGATTAAAAGAACGAATAACTTGATCTTTGATATCATAGGATTCCATCCTCCATGATCACATAGAAGATATAACTTACGAAATTAAATCATGTTCTTGGTATCACATGTTTTTGCTTGAAAGTATGTATTACAGGTATAAAAGATTATGGCTTAATTCAAAGAGAACACTTCAAGGAATCCTTACAAGGTTTGTCAAGAAACATCTCCAGGTATGTCTTAGACTATACATCTTATAAAATTCTCTTAATATAAAAAGTATGTTCATCTTATTTTGAAATTTGTATTATTAACATCTTTTTGTCTAGCTTCCTTGAATCTTAAAGATTCTTGATTGGGCGATTCATCATTAGATAAATCTACCCTCCTCATATCTCTGATTGCTCTTATGGAACCCTAGAAAGGTTCATTGTAAAAACCCTAACTTAAGGGTATGTCGATGATTATCTGTGAAACCCTAATCTGCTTAGGGTTATTGTTGAAAGAAAATATCTGATGTTTTGATGAAGTCTAAAGTAACTGACTGTTGCTTGGATGATGTCGTGTTTAGGGTTTTGGTATGGTTATGGAAACCCTAACGTGTTAGGGTTGATTGATAATGTCTAAAACTCCAAACCATTGAAGTATTGGTAATTTAGGGTTTGTTTTGTATTAAAACCCATCATTAGGGTTTGGTAGAGTGTAGAAGAAAGACCCTTATAATGTCTTAGAAATGAAATCCTTGGCATGTGTGGGTTTATCTGATCAAACCCTAGTCTGATCAAGTTTGTTATATGTCTAACTCTTATTGATATTTGTAAAGTGTGTTTGACTAACACATGATATGAAATGCCTATGCATGATGATGAAGTCCTAGATGTATGAATTGACCTGTTTGTCAATGGTCATGAGTCCTAGGGTGCGGACCTAAGCCCTAGTCGAAGTTTGTTTCTCTAGGATGACAATATTTGTGAATTCTAGGGTTATGAGAGTTAAACCTTAGTAGAAGTGAAAAATCTTTGATGTATGATGATAATGTGATAATTTGAAATCTAAGTTTTAGTTATGATTGATGAGAAAATCTAGGGTTTGCAACAAACCTTGGTGGAAGCTAGTCATGTTGTTGGTTGAGTTGTGATTGGTTTTAACTTTTGATTGTTAAATCTCATGTATGAAATCTGGGGCTTGTATGAAATCCTAGCGGGAAGTCTAACATATGAATTCTGAAAGTTGTTAGATACTTTGCAGATCTATATTGGTCTAAATTGTTTCTTGGGTTTACTATATGTTGTAGTAGGGTATGCCATACCTTTGGAAGAAACATTCAAACCCTAGACATAATGAAAGTTGTTATGAAATAAGCCTTGATGAAGTAGTCTAGGGTTTATGACAAAGTCCCTAGCAAGATGTTGAAGAGTATGTGTCTCTTGTTTGTAAGTTTGGGCATTTGATATATCAAGTTGAATGCTTCCGTGATTTCGATATGGTTAACTTCATGCTTTTATAGATTTGGTTATACTTGCTATCTAAGTTGTGCAGGTACGTGATCTTCAAGATAGTGAAGATGTTCGTAAAGAAAAGTTTATGTGATAAGCATGATGTGAAATTTGAATAACTCCGATAAGAAGGATGGATGCCATAAAAGATTCTCCAATGTCATAAAAAAGTAGAACTCCCTAAATTAAGAGGGGCCCTGGATGAAAGGTTAAGAGGGAGCTTGAATGACAAAAATCTCCCCAAGAGAAGAGGATGGTTGAGAATATTCCTTGTACAAGAATGGTTAGATCCTCTCTGATTAAGAGGGAGTGACAGATATGTTTCTCTCCTTCATGTGTCATGCACTAGACTAGGACTAACAACCGTAAGTTTTAGTGAAGGCTGTGAGTGAGAGAAGAAAATTGGAGAATGTATTTTTGAAGGGTTGTTGAGTTAAGAAAAGCCGGATCGATTTATGAAATAATGTTGCTGCATGAGAAGTAGGAAAGGAAGTTGCATGGTTGAGGAATCTTCTGTCAAGATTCATTGAGAAAACTCTAAGTCCTTCTATGGAAAGTTGAGAAGCAACAAGAAGTTGTCTAGAAGACCCCTGAGGTTTGTATCTGTTTGAAAGTTTGTCACTGATTAGGGTTGTGTTTGTATAGGTAAATCTCTCGAAGTTTTGATAGCATGTTGGTTACCAATCAATTTGATCGGGAGAGATTTGTTGAGGCTTTGTGAGTGAAGCATTGTCTAGGAGGACATTTGGCCGACACCTTGTGTTGATGTCTAGGTCCCGAAGTAGGAAGGGAGGTGTTGGTCATTGAGCTCTGACCTCGGATACACACCTAGATCCTTGGGTTGATGGTTAGCAAGTAAGCCCGATGGCACCTAGAGAGGCTAAAAGATTTAGTCCATCTTAGTTCCACTTGGATAGATTGCCCTGGTCAGGAATCTAGTTCATGGCATTGCGGTGCCTAAATTGTTGAGAGACCTTGGATATATTGCCCTGGTCAGGAATCTAGTCCATGGCATTATAGTGCCTAAACTTCTTCGTAGACGATGGTTTTTGAGATCTTCCATGTACCTCTTTGTTTATATAAATATGAATACCTCCCTAGTTAAGAGGGAGTGTTGAAGAATGTAACTAGGTTCGGTCTTCATAAATTGTACTTGAGTCAAAATGTAATATATTTGTCAAAAGGAATTTTATTATTAATTGAATTGACTTGTTAAAGCATGGGTTTCATGCTTGGGTCAATTGTTATAGGTCAAGCCTCCATTGTAGGCTTTAGGATTGTTTACTTGAGTCAAAAGTCAAAGTTTGTTTGGTCAAAGACTCCTCCATCAAGTCTCCTTCAAGTCGGCCTCATCATCAAGTTGACTTCCCTCAATGAACTCAAGTCGGCCTAACCTTATATGGAGACATGACTGCTCAAGCACTCATGTCGGCTTATTTCTCATGGAGACAACTATATATATAAGCATAAGGACTTCGCTCAAATGACAAGGAGACAAGTTTGGATTTCAAAGAGAAATTTTCGGTACTATTACAGTGAAACAGTTCAGATCTTTTCTAGAGAATGGGTTCACAGAATTTCAGTGAATGCACAGTATAATGAAAATATAACTTCGTTGTAAATTGCAGAGATGATTTCGGTGCAGTGACAAGATCGAGGTGTTATCATAGTGAGATGATCTCAGTGCTACCATAGTGACAAAGTCTAGGTGTTGTGACAAGTTTTCGGTGCTACCACAGTAACAAGGTCTCGGTGCGGTGACAAGGTCTAGGTGCAGTGACTAGGCCTCGGTGCTATCACAGTGAGATGGTTTCATTGCTATCACAGTGACAAGAATTCGGTGTCTCAATAGTGACAAGGACTCGATGCTCACACTATGACATGAAGAAGATCAAACAAGGATGACTCGATGGAGGGAGTCTCTAGTCTAGGTTGTGAGGGTCTTGGTTATCTCGTCTTGTTTTGAATCTACTGAAGAAAGAATTCTTGACCAGATTTTCCCATAGAGTGGGTTTTGCCCTCGCTGCGTGCCTACATCTTGTGTCCTCTTCTATTTGTCGATTGGCATTAGTCTTGATGATAATGAAAAGATAAATTGAATGACAGGATAATAATAATAATAATCCATCACAAGATAATGTCATAATAAGAGAAATCAATTAACTGCCACACTTTGGATTTCTCAACAAGTTATAGCAGCTCTTTTGCATCACACGTTGTGTCATTATGAGCATACTTATATATAAGGAATCATGATATAACAAGCCTTATACCAAAAGTCTATATTCAATGGTCGATGTAACCCTACTCAAAGGGTCACACTGTAGTTTATATATCAGTTGTTGACAAGGTCTATATTAGTGTTTGAAGAAGTCCTAACCAGAGGACAAAATATCTATGAAGAAATATGCTGGAAGGTTGCCTTATGATACAGAAGCTACAGTTGGCGATGTTCTTGACAAGGTCATGATATTGATGAAGGTTGTAGTACCTATGTAGGCAGCTTATGATCTTGGCATTGTTGAAAGTCTTCACTTTCGTAAGTAGTAAGAAAATCATGACATCCAACGGAAGGCCTTATAGCAACTTCTATGATTATAAAGGAACAAATGTACGTAATCATGAGGTATGTATAGTATATTCATTTGTTAAGGACCTAACATGAAGTGTTTTAGGCTTCAATGGCTTATATGATTCTAGGGTTTATAGAATTCAATTTTTTAAGGTTGTTGATATCTAGGATTGTAAGCCCTAGATGATATGTGAAAAACCCTAGTCATATGGAAACCTTGTTGAAGAATGTAACTAGTGTCGATCTTCATAATTATATTTAAGTCATGATGTAATGTATTTGTCAAAAGAAAGAGCCCTGGGAGCCACTACTATATGATGATGAATCAATTCCATGAATTGAGTGGATGACTTTGGCACGTTGTCCAAAGGAATGGATGACTACTATATACACCACGATGTTAGGAAAGGTAGTAGTTTGATGATAGTTGGATGGTCATGTCTTGGTAGATCACTTTCCTGATGTGCAAAAGGAGTTATGTTAAAGCTCTATGATGATTGGTTCGTGAATATAAAGTTGATGAAGACTGATGATATGGAAAGTGATAGTGAGCCCTGTCCTGATAAGAGGGCTCTGTGATGTTTATAGAGATCAAATTCTGCACGAAAGAGCCCTGGGAACCACTACTATGATTTCCACTGGTGAACAAGTAGTTGAGAGGGAGCTTGGTTGTATTCCCTTGTGTGTGGGGGAATGAGCATATACTCTTGGGTTAAGAGGGAGTGACGGATATAGTTCTTTGCTTCATGTGTCATGCACTAGACTAGGACTAACAGCCGTAAGTCTTAGTGAAGGCCATGAGGAGAGAATGGGCTCCAAAGGATTGGGTAAGCATCTGAGACCAGTATTCCTTGAGGATTTGGTATCCAAGACAGGAAGTGGTCTTGTGACCTGTTATTTTTTGTAGTATCGGAGGTGTTCTAGTATCGAAACTTTGTGGAGAGACTAAAACACAGGAGTTCTCCATAACCCAAAAATCGTTTCTGGAAATTCCACCTAGAAATGTCTCAATTAAATAATTAACCTATTTTTAAATATTTCCTAAGTTTAAACTTAGGAAAAGGGGTTAATTAATCAGTATAATTGAGAAAGGTGTGAATTATCTAGAAACACATACAAATCGATCCAAATATGATCTCAGCCAGTTGATTATGTTTTAATCTTGGCCATTGGAGTCCCAACTGGAGATTATAAGAGGAGGTCGATGGATAGATGCAGAACATACACTTGAGTTCTATTTCCTTGGGTAGTTCAATTCTCCAGAGAGCAGCAGCAATTGTCGAAAGAGTTCGAGCCAGAGAAGGGAAGCAAAGACAGAGGGGCAGAGACAGTGAGTCTGGAGGAAGATCTTTCTAGTTCCAAAGAGTCAGAAAGAGGAGGTCGATATTTTCTCCAGGAGGCTGCGCAAAGGTAGCGTAGGGCCTCAAGAAGGTAATTCGATCCAGTTGAATAGGAAGGAGTTTTCAGTTCCAGGGGCAGAGAGTTTTCCAGATGGTCGGAGAAGCGTTTTCCCAATCAACAGCAGCCAAGACGACTAGATTGGTAGCTAATTCAGGCAAAGCGTTTGAGAGATTGCACTAGGGTCACACAAGGCCTGCGCAGAGCTAGTTGGATGGCTAGCTTTTCAAGGGCAGTCAAGTGTCGTGATTGCTCAGAGTGAGGGTAAATTCCCTCAGATAATTTTTGTCAGTATTCTTCTTGAATAGATTCGCCAGTTTGACGATATTTATTGTACTCCAATTATTTCACTGTTGCTTGATAATTAAAACCCTCAACTGCTACCCCGGTTTTCCCAAGTTGGATTTTTCTAGGGACATTTGTCCAAAAATAAGCATGTCATTTTTGTGTGTGCACTAGCATATTTCTCAGTTCCAACACTTTTATTTTCCACAGTATTTTTGTGAAGATTGCAGTGTGATTATTTCATTGTTGCTGTAACAATAAACTACTAAATTAATTTACAGTTAGAAGAAACAATTCCAGTTGTTGCAATAGGATTTCAGTAGTGAAATTTTCATATGGTATCAGAGCGAGATTGATCATACAGGGAAGCTCAGAAGCGAAGGAAGAAATTAGTTGTTCAGAGGGAGCAGCAGGACAAATTTCTGGAGAATGTGCAGAGCCTAAGCTAGGCAGTGCGAGTTGCTTGAGCAAGTTCGATTTTTTCAATGCAAGTTGGCAGAAAAAATTCAACTTGCTAGATTGAGTGATTCCAACATACAAAGGGAGCAATGGTCCAGTATTTTCACTGAACAAATTCCTTGTTTAGGCGCAGGAGGGTTTTGCAACAGTTTGCAGTAGCAGAATCAATGTCGGGTGGAAGAGGAAGAGCACACAGAGAGAGAAATTTTTTTAGAAGGTTTCTAGTCTAGAAACCCGATTTTCCCAGTTGCGGTCGGCAGTTGCTGGAGGCAATTTTCTCACTCCAGAAGGGAGTGTGAATAGCAGATTCAACAGCCAAGCAAAGGAAGAGGGAGATTTTCGATCAGATTTAGGGATGGCCACAACTGGGCTTCGAGATCAGGATAGGTTGGAGGGAGCCTCCAACTTTGTCATCTGGAAGGATAGGATGTCCTTCATGCTGGATGAATTTGGTCTGAAGACCTATGCAGAAAACATTGTGGCAAAACCTCAAGACCTAGATCAACTGAAGGAGTACAAGAAAGAGATGGCAAAGGCGAAGAGGTTGATCCTGGATGGAGTCCAGGACCATATAGTCTCACATATATCTGGCAAGAACACTGCCAAGGAGATGTGGAACACTCTCAACCAGCTATATCAAAATTCTTCCGAGCAGCGAAAGATGTTCCTGCAAGAAAAGTTGTTAAAATTCGCAACTAGGGCCAAACTCCATGTGGGTCATCTTATTCATGGCTAATAATATTTTTATTAGATTCCTCTCGTCGAGAGGTGTAGGATTGATCTAAAGATCATCTGATTCCGATAAGTATTTATGGAGATATGAATTTATTTTGATTATGGAATAATTATCAAGCTGACCTACAACTCATGTAGGCTCAGAAGCCCAACAGTCGCATCTATTCAATCATCAACAGTTCTGTATAAATACAGGAGGCCTTTTCCTCATTTGGACACACTCATCTCATCACATCTCTCTCTCAACTGCGCAGAAAAGAGTCTCTTCTCTCTCTTGCGCAGAAAAGGCTCTTTCTCACAGATGTGGAAGGAAGGTGCAGAATTTATGGCTGCAACTGCAGAACCAAAGTTTGACCAGCATTGGCCAGAAGACTCCCTCCTCATAACTGCGTTGTAGGTCCATTTGGTTCTCCTCTGAAGGCCACATTTTTTGGTGGTGGAATCAAGCCGATCCGACGGTCAGTTTGCAATATATTGTCTACCCTAGTTTGGCTGATCTAGGGTTTGTTGTTGCTGATGTAAATCAGATTTATGTACTATTCCTCTCTGCTGGATTATTGAAGATAAAGGAAGATTTGATCAAAGGGTTTCCCCAAATTGGGGTTTGTCCCTGGCTAGCCGCCACATCTTGTGTCTCTTATCTTGGTTTGTTTTCTGTCGATCGTTTAATGTTTTATCTGCACTTTACTTTATGTACATGTAATTGCTAATCTGTGGATAATAATAAGAAAGATAAGTAAATTGTTATAAGCATAGAACATACCATAAATTAACAAAGTTGAGGAGCATAAGAATGGAGAAGGGTGAAGGCATAGATCCCTTCCTCACCAGGATTCAGGATGTCCGTGATCAGCTTGCAGCCGTTGGGGAGGCACCTCAACTGATAGAGCTTGTTCAGTTAGCACTAAACAATGTCGTAGAGAAGTGGCAGGGCTTTGTCCAAAGTATCTTGGGCCGAGACACATTGCCTAGATGGGATAGGATGTGATCAAACCTACTGCAGGAGGAGTTGAGCCGAGATCTATTAAAGAGCACCATTAGCGGAAGCAACAACAAGGGCACGAAGGGTGAGAAGGAAGAGGAAAATGTGGCCCTAGCATTAAAGGGTCAGGGAGAGAAGAAGAAGAAGAAGGACCTATCTAAGGTCAAGTGCTTCAAGTGTGGCGATTTTGGCCACTACAAATCTCAGTGTACTCTCAGGAAGAAGGACAAGCAAGAGAAGCAAGACCAAGCAGCAACGTTTGCAGAGATAGACAAGTTGTCCTCTAGGATGGAGGAAGACTTCGCTATGTTTGCAACTATACCTCCAAGAGTAAGGTGGAGCGATATGGAGCTATAGTCCCAGGGCAACGCAAAGGTTCGGGTAGGTCCATTGAGGTGTCCTCCTCATGGATCATTACCTTGCTATATTCAATAGCAAGATGGACTAGTGCCTGATGATGCAATCAGATTCCAGAGTGATAGTTGCAAACTAGTTGCAGTCAGGTATTGAGGAGTGCAGATGCAGTTTTGACAATAGAGTAGGTGGCTCAATGCAAAGTTAGCAGCAACGCAGATTCTTTCATGGACAGTGCAGAGGCTAGTAGCAGCCAAATACTCAGGAGACAGATGCAACACAAACATCATTGATTCAGTATTTTGGATGCTTCTCAGTTGTAGTAGTTGCAGTAGCAACAACAACAGATGAGAGGGAGTTGTAGTGCGGATGCAGAGTTGGCAGCAATACAACAGTGTCAGCAATAGCACAAATGCAACATCAAAGTTGCGCAGTAGTTGGTGGGCAATGGCTAGACATCAGCAGCATGACAGAGGGTGATACAGAGACAGGGTGTTGTAGCAGTAGTGCAGCACTAGAACACCTTCCTCGCTAAGAAGGAGTGTTAGTTTTTGTAGCATCGGATGTATTCTAGTCTCTCAACTCTACGCAAAGGCAAAAACATAGGATTTCTCCATAATCCAGAAATCGCTTCTACAAATTCCACCTAGAAATGTCTCAATTAGATCATTAGCCTATTTTTAAATATCTCCTAAGTCTAAACTTAGAAAAAGGGGTTAATTAATCAATATTAATTGAGAAAGGCGTGAATTATCTAGAAACTCACACAGATCGATCTAGATATGATCTCAAACATCGATTATGTTTTAATCTTGGTTATTGGAGTCCTAACTGGAGATTATAAGAGAAGGTCGATGAGTAGATGGAGAACATACACTTGAGTTCGATTTCCTTGGGCAATTCGATTCTCCAGAGAGCAGCAGTAGTTGTCGGAAGAGTTTGAGCAAGAGAAGGGAAGCAGAGACAGAGAGGAGCAGAGACAGTGAGTCTGGACAGAGATCTCTCCAGTTTCGGAGAGTCAAAAAGAGGAGGCTGAGATTTTCTCCAGGAGGCTATGCAAAGGCAGCACGGGCCTCAAGAAGTCAATCTAATCTAACTGAAAAGGAAGGTGTTTTCAGTTCCAAAAGTCGGGAAAGTTTTCCAGAGGGCCAGAGAAGTGTTTTTCCAGTCAGCAACAGGCAGAAAGACTAGATTGACAATTGATTCAAGCGGAGCATTTGAGGGACTGCACTAGGGTGACGCAGGGCCTGCACAGAGCTGTTGGACGACTAGCTTTTCAAGGGCAGTCAAGTGTCAGGATTTCTCAGAGTGAGGGAAATTCCCTTGGATAATTTTTGCCAGTATTCCTCTTGGATAGATTCGCCAGTTTCGCGATATTTATTGTACTCATATTATTTCACTGCTCCTTAATAATTAAAACCCTCAGCTGCTACACCGGTTTTCCCAAGTTGGTTTTTTCCAGGGACATTTGTCCAAAAAGAAGTGTATCAATTTTTATGTGTGTGTGCTAACATATTTCTCAGTTTCCAACGCTTTTTTGTGAAGATTGCAGTGTGATTATTTCGTTGTTGTCGTAGCAATAAACTATTAAATTAATTTACAGTTAGAAGAAATAATTCCAATTGCGACAATAGGATTTCAGTAGTGAATTTTTCACATGACCGACACTCTTTGAGGATCTAACAGGGTATCCAAGAGAAGAGTGTTCGACGAGGATGGAAATTCTTTGAGAATTGGGATCTAAGATAAGAATAGTCCTAGTAGGACATACCTTGTAAACATCCAGATAGGGTATGTGCCTTGAGAGGTAGTGTCACAATGTAATGTCCCACGTAAAGCCTCCCAACATTGTTCTCTGATCTTGTGGAGAGACAGAGTATGTTAGTCAAGGCCTTGCTATGTTAACAATGTTGGTTTTGATGAATTGATCATTATGTTGATGCTTACAAGATGGCTTACCAATCCAACTCTTCTTATGAGAAATTTTCAAAGTATTGTCCATGTACCATAGTCAATTATGAATACCTCCCTAGTTAGGAGGGAGTGTTGAAACTTGTAACTAGTTTCGGTCTTCATAATTGTATTTGGCTCATGACATGATGTAATTATTATTGTACTTGTCAAAAGAAGAAAAAGAAAATATTTTTGTAAAAGAAAATTATTTATTTTGAGAGTGGGTTTCTTGGCCATGGTCATTGATCCTAAGTCCAACACCCATTGAGTGCTCTAGGAATTTAGTCTTGAGTCAAAGTCAATGTAATGATGTAAAAGAACCATTTGGGTATTTGTATCAAGAAAAAAAAAAAAATTAATATAAAGAAGTGTATAGAGTCCACAAAAGATCAAATCGGCAAGCCCTTCAAGTCGGCTCAAATGAGGCCCTTCCTGCCCAACAAAAGCCTATATAAAGAAGAGGACTTCAACCTCCTGAAGCACATTCACTTGGCATACATTCTTGTGTGGTTATCTGCGGCTAAAGAAGAGTCTGAGAGTCCTAGAAGAGGGCTAGAAGATCAACGAAGAAGGAGGAAGGATAGATAGTTTGATCTCTAAAGTTTCTTTTATCTTGCGATCCTATGCGAATTTTCTGTGGTACCTAGGGTTTCCACAGGCCTGAGTTTTGTAGAAGACAGTGGCAGACTTTGTTGAAGAAGTTGATCTCTTGTTGGGTGGCTGCCTGATCTTGATGAGTTGGTCTTGTGTCATGGGTCTTGGAAGTCTCGTTTGCAAAAGATTCTATAAGAAGTTCTTTGGTTTTTCCCCTGTTGAGGGGTTTTGCCCTGGTTTGGAGGCTATCTCTGGTGTTTTCTTTGTCTTTGTGATCTTCTTGCTTGGAATTTGTCTTGATGATGAACAAAGCATGATAATAATGATGAAGAACTAATATAATATCACAAGAACTTGTCAAAGTTTAAGAGAAATCATGAAAAGAAACCCTAACTATATGTTGCCCTAGATTTTCAACACATGGTCCCTCATAATTAGAACAGCATGGCTAAATTATTTTATTATAAGCACACTTGGTTTCATACTAGATCATATTGTGTCGCAAAATTGGGTAATGTCTAGAGGGTATGTTTTAAATGCGTATTTCTCCTTCTAAGGGTTGAATTAAATTGTAATATCTTGATGAAAACAATATTTTAGTGCATGGTCCCTCATAATTAGACACCATGGCTAAAATATTTGAGGGTGGAAAAATAATTAAATCCCCCTAGCCGTGGCCTCTTGAGCCTTGATCCCTACCATTGTTGCCCTTATCTTGGCCTTCTAGCCTCATAGTTGGCCTATTTAGCCCTTCCCTAGCGCTCATTCAATCACATCTTGAGTTTGCATTGTTTTTGTGACTCTAACATCTTGTTTTGCAGGCATCTCAAGTGGTTTTGGAGCTAATAGTTGTTGTTGCAGGTGGACAAGATCGTTAGAGGACTCCTAGTTCACCAACAAGGCCATTAGGCCTAGTGGTTTGACCTCCTATCCCTCCTCTCTCATCACTATTTCATATATAATTCTGAAGCATATTGTTGACAGTGGTATGTTCAAGGCCTAAACACACATAAATCAACCATAAATTCATTTATCATTCTCTTAAGGTAATAAACATTGATCTTGTGGTTATATTGGTGTCTTACAAGTGAAAATTGGAGGACTGTCGTTGAATTTCAAGGTCTGATATATCACCTACAGCCACCATAAGTCACCTACAACAGTGACATAAATACATAACAATGGCATAAAGGCTAACATATAATCATCTCATCTCATTGGTAAAACATTTGTATGGTTAGGCTTGCATATTGCTTGTAATTTTAAGGACTGTTGTGATCATTTTTTTGGCTGCCTCATATTTGCATCTCTTGCATTCATTGCACTCTCTTGCAAAAGCATTCACAGTTGGCAATCTCATCTAAGTGATAAGATACAAGTGTGCTCAAGAACCTAAGTGCTCTAAGGGCCTATTGACCGCTCTGTGTCAACGACCCCATAGCAATACACCCCTTTTTTTCGCAAAAGGGATCTATCATGTTCGATTGTTCGCGCCTTACAGATTTCATCATCAGTTGGCAATTTTGTAAAGATGTCAACCCATTTTGCATATGTATAATGTAAATAATCCTAGTATGACCGTGTCTGTATGTAACAGCCTAGATAAACCTATGGTTTTGGTGATGATCTCCATTCTAGAAGGTTTTTTGTCTCACAGATTCATCTGTGTCTCTAAACACAAATGATCAAATAGAGTTTTTCCCTCCACCCTCACCCCAAAGCTAAGGTGGATTTTGTCGTCAAGATCTTAGGTGAGTCCTAGTGTTTTAGATCGAGTCATTGTAAAAGTGACTTCGGAATAATTTTGTCTAATTGGCTAAATTATTTTATTACAAGTCACTTGTTCTACTAGATTATATTTATTGTGTCGCATAAATGGATAAATATTGAGGGCCTATAACGAATGGGTTTTCCCCCTTCATGTATTAAATTGTAATATCTTGATGTAAAAAATATTTAGTGCATGGTACCTCATAATTAGACACCATGGCTAAGTATTATAGGGTTGGAAAAATAATTAATCCCCTCATAAGTCAATTAATTATATTTTCTGACCAAATTAAATTAAAATCCTAAGCCATAAATTTAACTAATTCTGTGTCTTGGGTAAAATTAAATTCTCCAATGGTGAAATTCGTGGTTTTAAAGAAGTTAATTTTTGGAAGTCCCGGCCAAGGGAATATTGAGGAAATCAAGAAATTTTGGACCCTTGGGCCTTAGCGTTTAAGTCAAAATCAAATTTTTGAGGAAATAAACTCAAAATAATTAATTTTGAGTTAATTAAAATCAATTAAATGAAAATTTCGATTTTTCCTCAAAAATTAAATAATTTCAACGGTGATGATTAAAGATTAATTAAATCTTTATGAACGGTCAAGATTAATTTGACAGGGATCAAGCCAACTAGTCGTTGGAGATTTTACCTTTAAATTAGAGGTCAATGTCAGTGTATATTTTCATTCGATCTTTGAATCATGTACTAAGCTCTCAAGCTCTCTTGTATATTTTTTCGAAATTAATGCAAAAGTCTTTGGGGTTTCAACATGCGGTGGTGTTCCTCTTCATGAATTTATAGTAACATTGTTTTAATTTCTGCTTAATATTATGTGAAAACTATCAATCAATAGCTCTCCTAGAATAAACTGAATACAGGTATCTTATTCAATTTGTTGGATTTAGGGTAACATTTTTAATTTTGATTGAAGTAGTAGGTATCTCTATTTCTTCAGAATTTTATTGTTGTTCTATTTCTCTACTTGGTTTCATTGTTGATCTAGTGTTTGCAGAAGATCTCTCAAGTTCTCATTGAGCATTTGGGGATAGTCCTCGATTGGACCAGCCAACTCTCAACATATATTTTCTAAAGAGCTACCTCATATAAGCTCCAAGACTTATCTCAAGATTAAATTTTCTCTGCAAAGTGTTTTTGGGCTAATACCTCTCTAAAAAGTTCAAAATCTTTTAAACTTTTTGTGAAAAAGTTGATAGATCTGGCTATTGAGAGTTTTAGATTATCAGACCTGGAAGTGAAGTTGGACTCATACTCCTCAGATCTGATATATCTACCATCTTGGTGCATAGATTTGTAAATTTTTTATATAGATCTGGAATTTTTTTCTAACTTTGGTTTCTAGGGATTTTATTTATTTTTGTATATCTAGCTTCTGGGTATTTTTGTTTTCGTTTTATTTGCATGTGAAAATCTGAAGGAAAAAATTTATTTGAAACTAAATCTAGACACTGGAGGGTAAGATTTGGCCTCAATAACATTTTGCATGGACATTATTCAAAGTTTTTTTTATATTCCGGGGGTTTCATGAGTTTTCCTGAGAGGATTTGAAGCGGGAATATGTCATTTTAAAAATATAAATCTTTGGAAAAAAATTTAAGGTTGTTGGGCTACCGTTCACTACCATGAACCGCCCTTTAAAATTTTGTTGCTCCCTTTGTCTGGTTTTTCTTTATTTTCTCTAAAATTGAAGTCTTCTCCTCTGCGTTTTTCTCCTTCCATCTTGTTGGACACCTAATCCTCTATGGGTTGGCGTGGAATGTGAACAACCATCGAAGTCCAAGAGACCTTGGAATATGGAATCCAACGGTCGCTCCAATGTACTATAAATGTATATCATGTCAATAATATATGCAATCTAATGCTATCTTTCATATGTGTTGTTTGCATTCCATGTGAGTTTAATATGGTATCAGAGCTGCAGGCGAATTTCTGCCCTGCTCAAATTTGAGCCACTCATTGTGGCCTCTTTGTGCATGTCAGTTCTGCATTCCTGTGCATGCCTATTTCATGTTGTGCACTGTCTGGCTGACCTCTCTCAGCTAGATTCGTGCTGGGTTCTCTATCCACTGTCTCAAATAGCAAAAACACCTCTGCCATTTCTCCATTGCTCCATTCTTGCCAATGATGGAATATGATTAATTCATTATTTGCACTGCCTAATCTCTGTGTTCAAAACATGGCTATTTAGCTCATCTTTGTCTTCTCTACAAGAATTAAATAAGTTATACAGCGCAGTGTGAGCCGACTCGCTAGAGCTTTAGACACCTGGACGACTCCATGGGAAACGACAACCAAAGGGTTGTTTTATTGTTGGAATATAGTGTAGTATATGCATTGTTGAACTCCAGGGGCGTTGAAAGTTTCATAACTAATACCACTGCTCCTAATATGATTTCCAGTCTACGCATACGTTGTCTGCAGTTATCCCCACAACATTCACAGTCATACACTCCTCCTCTCGTTGCTAATTGAACCCCCGACTTCTCCTATACACCGCACTCTGTCAGTTATATCCCTACACCATTGCACAATACAACCTTGTCCATCCACGCTGGCCATCCCGGTTTACGTTGGTCCAACTCCACTGCTATACATCTACACCATTTGATGTTCTATGTCCATATTAAATCACAGTTATACTAATGCTGCTATCCCCACTGCGCATATTGACTATGGTTGCATTGCATCCCATACACCTGACTCAGTGCTGCGACATCGTCATACCACAATCCACTCCTCACGGCTCCCATGTATAATTGTCAAACTCGCTGCGTTTTTAATTCGTAGATGGTTTGTCTATTGCATAATATTCATATTCCGCTTGGTATAACGTCTGGCCTACCACCATACGCTGACCTCCACGCTGTTGAATGATAACTCTGGTTTGAAGACATGCATTTTTAGAGCATCAAAAACATATTTCTCTGTCCTCTAGTGAAGTCGTTCAACATCTTCCTCAAATTCTCAACGTTGTCTCTTCTGATGCCTGCCTGAAGATTTGAAGGTTGAAGGGAATACAAAACAGTTTGACATTGTATTGAATGATGGAATGGTGAATGAAGCATCAGCCTTTGCTTTGAACGTTATGCATTGAAACTCTCGTGTTGTGTATTGAACAGTGAGTTTATCCCTGGATTAGATGCCATATGGGCTTAGTTATCTACATTGGAATGGAGTCTTGAATTTTGTGCGTAGAAATGGTGCGTTGAACGTGAACTACATGCTTTGAACAGTAAGTTATGTGTGCGTGTTGCAATGGTGTTCGAAAGTTGTTTAATTAATGTCTTCAAATATTTATATATGTGCGCCTTAGGGGTTCCATTCAGATACTGAGAGGTGATTCATGTATCTTGGTTGATGCTGATTATGTATTTTGCTCGAGCTATTTGAATGATTGTGGTTCGAGATTCAATACATATGCGTGTTAGTGAATTATATGTTGAAGTCAACGTTATTTGTATATCGTATTTGTTGCCAAAGCTCCAACGTTGATTCATTTATGCGTTGATTTATATGTGCCTCAATTCAGTGTGTTGAATTACAATAAGATGGGTTGAATTATATGTTCGTTGATGTATTGAATGCCAAAGCATCCATGTGCGTTGAGCTTTGAAGTCAAGACATTTATATGTGCCACTGCCAGCAGCGAACATATACGTACAGTCAACTGAGTTTCTGGCAGGTTTACTGAATTTCTTTTATAGAGTTGATATTGTTTCAAAAGGAAGTGCAGGCTCAACCAATGTGATCAAATTCAAACATCTCAAAATGAGGCACCACTTCAAAGGTTTTGAGCTTCTGTTGGTGTAAGAGGGTGGAATTTGAAGTGCTAGTTATGAGTTTTATTGTCAATATTATTTCTAAAATCCTCCTTAGCAACAATATCTGATCACATGACCTGTACAAGGCAGTAATATCTCCCTCTCACATCTTTGTTGAGTTGAATTATACACCTAAAAACTCTGTGTTGGTATCATTTTCCATCTTTGAGGCCAAAATTTTTACTTGCACTTATTGGTTGAGCTTGAAAAAGGTCAGAATTACTGAGTTATTAGAGTTGCTAAATACTTTAATGCACTCCAATGTTCATGATACAATTGAAATTGGCAAAATCACTCTCACAGACATTCGAACCTGCTTGCAAAATGCACAAGAAAAGATTGATTTTTTGCAGCTTGAATCTCAACTTCAACAAGATGAGTTACAGCAGAAAAGGCATCATTCTAAACTTGTTTTTGTTTAGAACAATCCCCTATCTGACTTTGAAACAAGATCCTATCAGCAGCCAGCAAGTCATCAAGTCAATAATGTTGATTCAGATCAAGTGCTCATTTCAGAAGCACATTTGCATGTTGATGCAAAAATTCAATCTTCACTTCTCAAGCCGATCATCAAACCTTCAGAAGAGCTTGTCCATAACAAGCACAAAACAGGGTGTGGCTATGATAAGGAGGTTTCCTTTCACATTCCAGATTACTCAAAGCCCATCCAGCTTCAGAGTGTTGGATTTCTTCATGACAGTTCACCTTCAGCTGTTTCAGATTCTCGTCCTCTTCCACAGTAGCCACAACAGATTGTTAAATGCCAACATTGTGACAGAGTTGGCCATGTGAAAGATCATTTGTTTTGATCTTCATCCGTGCAAGCATTGTGATCAACGTACTCATTCTTCAAACAGGTGCTTCAAAAACAAGCCTCCTGCAAGAACAAAGATTCATCTTGGATGGATCACTTCTTGGCAATGGGCTTCAACAGCCAAGAAGATATTTCAGTCATATGTCAGAACTTGTTCTAGAGTATTGAACAATATTTCACTTGAGTTTTATCCATCATCTCACCTTGTATCTGACAAGGGGGGAAGTGATGGTCATCTACAAGCTTCAAACCCACATCAAACGAGCCTGAGCCACAACCTGCCATACCAGATTCAGAGTTGTAGTCAGAGACAAAGATGCCCCTGAGCATGCCTTCGGTTGGTGATCAACCTTAAACCATCTATGCAGGGTTGAGACATCTCTTCAAAGAATTGAGGACACTTCCTCTAGCAGAAGACTTCAGCTTCTTGCCAGTTTTGGAAGAGTTCCAGGAATTGCATTAAGCATTCCAGAGTTGGTGGTCATCCTTAAACCATCACAGGTTGAGACCTCCCTTTTTAGGTTGAGGTTCTCCCTTTTTATGTGGGGTGAGACCTCCCTTTCAAGGTTGAAGGTTTCCCTCTTCAAAACATGAGGAGCACTTCCTCTAGCAGAAGACCTCAGCTTCATGCCAGATTTGGAAGAGTTTCGGGAACTGCACTAAGCGTTCCAGTGTTGGTGGTCATCCTTAAACCACCCCCCTTATACCAACATTTCAAAGAGCACATTCAGCCTAGTGTTGCCATGCATTTTTTGCACATCGTGTATTATAGCTCTCTTCTTGGACTCATACATACCCCTTCGGATTAAGGGGGGAATGTTGGACACATAATCCTCTATGGGTTGGTGTGGAATGTGAACAGCCACTGGAGTCCAAGAGACCTTGGAATATGGAATCCAACGGTCACTCCAATGTACTATAAATGTATATCATGTCAATAATATATGCAATCTAATGCTTATCTTTCATATGCGTTGTTTGCATTCCATGTGAGTTTAACACATCTACTGCCCAAATTTTCATTTGTTGCTAACACTTCTCCTCTGCTTTTTTCTTTTGCTACTGCGTTTTTTCTCTTGTTTATCCATTTCTTTGCTTCTCATTTCTATGTTTTTCTTTTCCCGTGGCTTCATTCCTTGATGCATGTGTGTTGCCCAACGTGTCTCCTCCTCGACATGCATCTTTCTCCTTGTTGCTCCTCACTTAACTCATCCTCGCAGCTCTTCCCTCTCTCAGTTTCATGTGTCTCCTCACGTTGCTCCCTTAACCTGTGTGTGAACCCTTCTTTGTCTACGCTCTGCCATTCTCCTCACCCTCCCTTTGTGTCCCTTCCTACTCGTTGCTCCTCGCTCCTTTGCCATCGCCACCATTTTCCTTCGACTTGCAAAAAAGCTTTCTCATTTCCTTTTTGTTTTCCCTTTGTATTTTATGTTTTAATTCTTTTAGGGTTTAAGCTTTTTATTTAAATTTGTTTGCTCTTCATTTTTATTTTTATTTTTATTTTGAAACAAAATAAAAATTTAAAATTTTCATTTTTTTTTTTTTTATGAGTTTGCTTTTTTTTTACATTTTTTTTTTTTTGTTTAACTTAAAAAGAAAACTTTAAACTTTTGATTTAAATTTTAATTTCTTTTAGTGTGACTTTGATTTCTTTTTTTTAGAAATTGAATTTCATTTTGTTTGCTTTTCTTTTTTGTTTTGATTTTTTATGACATTTTAAATCTTGTTTTTATTTTTAGACAAAAAATAAAAATTTAAAATTTCGATTCCCATTTTTTTAATATGGCTTTGATGTTTCTAAAGAATTAAATCAAAAGAAAACTTTGTGCTTTCACATTAAAATTTTAAATTCTTATATGGCCTTTGGCCCATTAAAAATTTAATTTATTAAGCCTTTTGATTATTTACATTTGTCACATTAAAAAACTTAACTAATCATTTGCCACATTAAATTTGCCTAAGGAATAATTAAATTTTTAATCTAAAGTTCCTTCATGGGGTTTTTGTGCGAAGGGTTTGGGGCTTTAAAATTTGAAGGGGAAATTTTTTGTGGAGTTAAAAAATTTTAATTTCTCTATAGTCAAAACATGTTTAAATCATTTTTAAATCGTCTCTAAAGATTGACTATAAGAAACCAATAAGTTTTTCTAGATTTGGGTCACATAAGAAAAATCATTTTTATTCTGGTATTATTTGAATTGTATAGCATTTGAATTTCATGGTTCTTCATGGTATTTAAATTTTCGAAATTTAATTGCTAGAGTATTTTGCATGCTAAGGTTTTGAGCATTTTCTTATGCTTGAGATCTATCGAGATTGTTCATCGTTGAATTAACTCTAAGCGTGGTATAATTACTTGAACTATTGGATATTTATTGCATATTTTTGGTGAATTTTTCGAGTAATTATTAAGTACTCTATCATGGAATTGTGATAAATTGCATATCTTTTGTTTGCTAAGCTGAGCATTTTTTGAGCATCTGATATTAAATTGTGAAGAAGTTTTTGTTCTCTTTGAGCTAAAATTGTATTAGAAAGATTTCAAGTAAGCTTGTGGTTTAATTGTGATATTGCTAAGAAGTTTATCTTTCAATCTTTGTCTAGTTAAATGAACATTTCATTTTTTGATTAAGAGCTTTGATAGATTGTGACATAAGCACTTTTAATCCTCGAATCTAACCTAATCATTTCTTCTAATCATCTCGTGCATTTGCATATGAAGTTAGTTTTGCATAACTAAAATTTGCTTCCAAGCATAAGCTTAGTCAATAGAGAGATAGGTACCCATCCATCTTTGCTTGACAAGCTTGTTTTTACTAGTACTTAAAATGGTGACCTTGTAGTGGTCAGAGTCACAACTCTCTGTAACGTCGGAGGCACCGGGTATGTTAGATTTTCAGGAGAGGTATCATTAATCACAACTTTGTGTGCTTCACCTTATCTTCTCTCTGCCAATTACTACAAAATCAAGCTCAATATAGAAAGGATCGAAGGGTTAAAACTTAGAGAGGCATTTAACTAAAATTGACCAAGATTCCCGCATCTCACATTAGTTTTAGGATCTGCATTTCATATAAGATAGTTATTCATCCAAGCAGAAGTTGCTAATCAACTACTTGGTCCTAAACTTCCTAGCAAGATTGTTGACTCCATAAGGCACTGGTATCAATCGTTTAAATCTAATTAAATCCTATAAGTCTTGTTAAATCTTAATCAAGTACTTGGTCGTTTCACTGTGTCTCCCGAATTGGTTGGTTCCCTGTTAATCAAGGTTGTCATTGATGTCAATATGGCAGTAGTCGGGATGGAAAATATTCGTAAGATGCCACAATGTCATTGATGAAGATGCCAAGTCATTAATGAAGAAGTGCCAAGAGTACCTTGATGATCTAGGAGCTCTTGATGACCTATGTGATAAATGTCCTTACCTTTGATAGTCTTCATGATCTTATGAAGCCATAACCTTAGATGTCCTTACCTCCAATAATCTTGATAATGGAAGACTATATGATGATGATGAAAGACTACATTCTGCATATGATTGATGACACATCACTATCTTGGGGACATGATGACATTTATGAGCCTAAGAGCCTTGATGAAGAAACCAAACAAAAGTAAGCTCGTCCATGAGAAGCCCATCCATGAAAAATGTTGTTGTCCTATATTTCTGCACTAAATAACGACCAGTCATATTAAAAATTATTTTTCACCTCCTTAGAGGCAGAATCTTTCCATCAGACCTACACCATCTTTTAGAGCATAATTTCGTCTTTCCAATGAGTTATTACACAGCCCGAAACTCCAAGCGGTTTGAACGAATTTTTGAAGTTAATTTATTAAGTCTGGACAGTGAGCCGACCTTAACTTGGCCTACTCATGTCGGCCAGCATCAGAGACGTGTCCCTTCATGTTTAGTCGAAAATCACTATAAATATATGTCTAAACCTTCATTTTTCACCATGAATTCGGTCAAGATTTCAGAGAATAATCACAGAAGGATAAAGGAGGCCAAAGAGGATAGGAAAACATTGTTTCGGAAATTCTTTAAGATCAGATCACTGTTTAAATACCTGAAGCAACTCAGACCTGTGGAGTATATATATATTTCAGACCTTACCTGTTGCAGCCTCGGTGGAGCTCGGACCTGTGGAGTAAATACATATTTCAGACCTTGTTCTATTGCAGCTACAGGACTTTGGATTAGGTGTTTAAGGGGTCGGATCTGTAGCAGCTCACTGGCTGTGGAAATTATAGTGTTTTAGACTTCGGACTGTGGGCTCAGATTCTTGACATTGAACTATGGTGTAGCCTTAACTTGGCATGGATTCTTCAGCTTGACAGTGGTAGCTTGACTGTGGTGCAGAAGTGATGATTAGGTGCAGCAACATAGCTCGAATCTCTCCTTCAGACTGTTTCATCTAATACAGTGATTGTGGTAGCTCATAAGCATAACTGTGGCAGTGAATATACTGTTGTGGTAACTCAGACAGGGTATAAGCCTGACTGTGGTAGCTCGGATAGTGGACAAACCTCCTGCAGTGTAATATCATCAACTAGATTAGACCTCTAGTAAACAGACTTAAGGCAGCCCGAACAGGAGGACAGTCAAGGTTGTAGACCTTGAGGATTTGTATACATTTGAAGCAGCCTTCTCTTGTACTACTTGTAGCAAAAGAGGATATCTTGAGGACATTGTTGAAGTCCTGATGGAATAATCTTATGAAGAATATCTTGGGGAGATATGAATTGTTTAGGAGACCCTTTCTACAATAGACAAAGTTGTCATTAAGTAATGAAGGGTTATTGAAGACTAAGCAAGGACACTGTGTGCAGACCTATTGAAGCCATCATCATTGAAGTTGGTTGAAGACCTTTTGGAGCACCTGTGAAGTATTGTTTGGAGCTTATCTCACATACCTTTGAGTAGCATATCTGAAGCATTTTTGGAGCAACCTTTGAAGAGGCTTAGAGCAGGTGCAGAGCTTAGTGCTGCACATTGTAGACACATTGAAGAATTGTGGAGATCATTGGAGACCATGATGCATTGATCATCATGAGGTGACTTGGAGAGATCTTTGCTTGGGTATAATGAAGAGTAGTGGTGACACCTTCTATGAGACAAGGTTGTCATTGATGATATGATGTGATGATTAAGTGAAGGGATTGTTGAAGATTGACAGGCTCATTGAAGAAGACTTTAGGAGACATGAAGAACAACCTAACATATCTTGACAAAGCAAAGCTAAAGGATTGGTGTCCTTGGAGTTGGTGCTCCTAAACTCAAGGTTGGTGTCTTGGATAAGATAGGGTCGAAGCTCCAGAGGTCGGAGCCTCACTAAAGTCCAAATAGGTGCTTGGCACATCCCAGGTTGGAGCCTAGGTATCTTCATGAAGGGTTGGAGCCCTACCCATATTGTACTTGATTCATTATAAAGATTATATTAATAAAATTGTTTACTTCTATTGTTCATTTTTGTGTTCTAAATATAAGTTGGGTCTACCACCCTTAGCCTGTTGTAGGGAGACAACTTAAACGGAGAGATTGGGGATCAGGGTGATAGCCCCCGATCTGAGACGTTGTCGCAGTGCCTAGACATTCTGTGCGACAACATTTTTTGGCGCCGTTGCCGGGATAGAGTTTTTTTGTCCTTGGTCCTCACGAAATTTTTCTAATCATCTAACCTTTTCCGCCATTCATTAGCCCGTCAAGCGACACAACATTTTTTGGCGCCATTATCGGGGACCAATTTATTGGACCTTGGTTTTACGACATTCATCCTCATCTTTTCAGTGTTTTATCATTTTCCCATCAATGCCACATTTTCTGGCACTATTATACTTCTTCATCTTTTCATCACCTTATCTTTCATCACCTCACTAATCCTTTCATCTTCTCTATCTACACATTTAGCACCTGGACATTTCGGTTGGTTTCCTATTTGGGTGGAAACTCCACTTATTCATCCATTAATCCTCAAACAAGAAACCCTCCATGGTATCCATCTGCTTTCTCCCTGACTAACCTTTTGGTTTGCCTTTTGGATCTTAGAGCTAGATTCATGCTCAAGTGGCGACTCCATTTCTTTCATTTCTTACAAGAATTTCTGCTAGAAGCTCGTTTCTTGGGGATCTCTTGATTTTCTTGAGCAAGGGTCTCTCTCTAGCATCCATTTGGTCCCTCCTTTTCCCTTTAAACAAGTCATCATGGATGACTTGTTTGCCCCGTGTCATTTTTCTAACTTTCTTCATGATATGACAGAAGAGGCCATTCATAAATTGCCTTTGTTCTCGGGAGGTGATTCAGCCACTGCTAGAAAGCATCTCTCCAGGGTTGCTCATATAATAACCAGATATTGTCTTCTTTCACAATATAATCATGAAGATGTTAAGATGCGTCTCTTTGCCTTTTCTTTAGAAGGTGATGCTTTGGATTGGTTTCGTAATTGTCCTGAGGATTCTTTCGCTTCTTTACAATACATCATCAATGCTTTTAAAGATATATATGGAGATCAAGGTGGCTCGCCTTGTGCCCCTAGTACTATGCAAAAGGATGAAAGTGATCTTGTAAAGAACCCAACTATCAACGAAATATTTCAAGACAATTCTCCATATCAAAATATGCCATATTGCAGGCATTGTGAATGTTCTCATGATGAATCCAATTGTACCGTTGCAAGACAAATCCATGATAGTGGAAAAGCAGGAACAAGTTGTCAAATCAGTATCGAGAATGAAAGGGAAAATGATAAGCATCTTATTAAAGAACTAAAGCAGCTGGTAAAAAACATGGAGCTTAATCAAGAAAAATTGATAGCTGATTACACCAAGGATATGAGAACTTTGTACACCTAGCTAGAAAAACGTGATGAGGAGACAAAATCATGAAAATTAAACACTCTAATCACATAGCCACCGTAGTAGAAAAGTTTGCTCAAAAGATGGAGGCTACGAGGATCGACATGCAGAGTCATCATGAGAAAGAAATGAGTACTATTTAGGTACATCATAACACAATGATGAAGAACATGGAAGCTGGACAGATTTCTCTTCAAAACAGATTATTGACCATGGCGGAAAGCCATGCCAAGGAAATCAATGTTGTGAAGGTTGAACACTCTAACCAAATTGATGTCATCAAAATAGAAAAGGCCACTCTTCAGGATAAGCGGCAAATGACAAAAAACACACAAGTTCTGAGACTTCAGGTTAGATCAAAGCACAAACGGTTTGTCACGACTCACAGATCTCCTAGTTCACTGAAGCATTTCCCATCTCATCGCAAGGAGGTAATTTTTCCCATTAAGGACAAGTCGACTTTGTTAAGAGAAAGACCGAGCTTGTGTATCACCATGAATAGAGTATATTCAGAATAAGAATGGGCATACTTCAAATTCTTCACATATTTCATCCAAAAATCTTCAAGATCAGGATAGGAAATCTATAGTGGTCTCATTGTTGACATCATAGCCCACCCAGAAGAAGTGGAAAAAGCATAAAAGCGGAAGGAAGCGATTTGATGCATCTGATGGTCGAGAGTAGCTTGATTTTCGGATAAGACAAAGCCCTACGATATGCAGGATTGGGCATGGCACATTCGAAAAACAACCCACAAATTTGCCAAAAAGCAAGCAAATGCTCAGTATGCATTATATTGAACACATCTGATGCCACAAGGCATCCTTTGTATTGTATCTCTAACCCTACACCTTGTCATTTCAGCATTTCATTTCTGTTTTAGGATTAGATTTATTTTTCATGATTAGTAGAATTGTTAATGATAGAAGAGCTTCTATTTTCATGTACTGAATGTTATATGATGATTTTTGGATGGATGCTACTTATGTAATCTTGTGTGTTGCTTGGATGCAAATTCTGGATTCTCACATTCCTCCAATGAAGCAATGTGTCCCCAAGTAGAGCCAGATGTTGATCGCTCTGTGTCAACGACCCCATAGCATTACACCCTTTTTTTCGCAAAAGGGATCTATTGTGTTCGAGTGTTCGCGCCTTACAAATTTCATCATCAGTTGGCAATTTTGTAAAGATGTCAACCCATTATGCATATTTATAACATAAATAATCCTAGTAGGACTACATCTGTATGAAACAGCCTGGGTAAACCTATGGTTTTGGTGACGATCTCCATTCTATGAGGTTTTTTGTCTCACTGATTCATCTCTGTCTCTAGACACAAATGATCAGCAGAGCTTTTCCCTCCACCCTCACCCCAAAGCTAGGGTGGATTTTGTCAAGATCTTAAGCGAGTCCTAGTGTTTTAGATCAAGTCTTTGTAAAAGTAACTTGGAAATAATTTTAGCCAATTGAATAAATTATTTTATTACAAGTCACTTGATCTACTAGATTATATTTATTTTGTCACAGAAATGGGTAAATATTGAGGGTTTATAACGAATGGGTTTCCCCCTTCATGTGTTAAATTGTAATATCTTGACGTAAAAAATATTTAGTGCATGGTCCTTCATAATTAGACACCATGGATAAGTATTATAGGGTTAAAAAATTAATTAATCTCCTCACAAGTCAATTAATTAAATTTTCTGGCCAAATTAAATTAAAATCCTAAGCCAGAAATTTAATTAATTTTGTGTCCTGGGTAAAATTAAGTTCTCCAATGGTGAAATTCGTGAGCTTTAAAGAAGTTAATTTTCGGAGGTCCCTGGCCAAAGGAATATTGAGGAAATCAAGAAATTTTGGACCCTTGGGACTTGGCGGTTAAGTCAAGGTCATTTTTTTGAGGAAATTAAATCAAAATAATTAATTTTGAGTTAATTAAAAATCAAGTAAATGAAAAATTCGATTTTTCCTCAAAAACTAAATAATTTCGGCGGTGATGATTAAATATTAATTAAATCTTTATAAACGATCAAGATTAATTTGACAAGGATCAAGCCAACTAGCCATTGGAGATTTTACCTATAGATTAGAGGTCAGCGTCAGTCAATTTTTTCATTCGATCTTTGAATCGTGTACTAGGACTCAAGCTCTCTCGTATACTTTTTCGAAATTAATGCAAAAGTCTTTGGGGTTTCAACGTGCGATGGTGTTCCTCTTCATGAATTTATGGTAACATTGTTTTAATTTCTGCTTAATATTATGTGAAAACTATCAATCAATAGCTCTCTTAGAATAATCTGAATACAGGTACCTTATTTAGCTTGTTCGATTTAGGGTAACATTTTTAATTTTGATTGAAGTAGCAAGTATCTCTATTTGTTCATAATTTTATTGTTGTTCTATTTCTCTACTTGGTTTGATGGTTGATCTAGTGTTTGCAGAACATCTTTCAGGTTCTCATTGAGCGTTTGGGGATAGTCCTCGGTTGAACCAGCAAACTCTCAACATATATTTTCTAAAGAGCCTACCTCATATAAGCTCCAGGACTTATCTCAAGATTAAAAATTTTCTACAAGGTGTTTTTGGGCTACTACCTCTCTAAAAAGTTCAAAATATTTTAAGCTTTTTGAGGAAAAATTGATAAATCTAGCTACTGAGAACCTTAGATTATCGGATCTGGGAGCAGAGTTGGACTCATACTCCTCAGATCTGATAGATCTACCATCTTTGTGCATAGATCTGTAAAATTTTTATATAGATCTGGAAATTTTTTCTAACTTGGGTTTCTGGGGTTTTTATTTATTTTTGTATATCTGGGTTTTGGGTATTTTTGTTTTTGTTTTATTTGCAGGTGCAGATATGAAGAAAAAAATTTATTTGAAGCCAGATCTAGACCTTGGAGGGTAAGATCTGGCCTCAATACCATTTTGCAGGGACATTATTCAAAGTTTTTTACAGTCCGAGGGTTTCAAAATTTAGATCTAGGGATTTCATGAGTTTTCCTAAGAGGATTTGAAGCAGGAATATATCATTTTAAAAATATAAATCTCTAGAAAAATATTTTAATGTTGTTCGGCTACCATCTGCTGCCCTGAAGCACCCTTTAAAATTTTGCTACTCCCTCTGTCTACGTTTTTCTTTATTTTCTCTGAAATTGCAACCTTCTCCTCTGCGTTTTTCTCCTTCCATCTGCTGCTCAAATTTCCATTTGTTGCTAACCCTTCTTCTCTGTGTTTTTCTTCTGCTGCTGTGCTTTTTCTCTTTGTTTATCCATTTCTCTAGTTCTCATTTCTGCGTTTTTCTTTTCTCGTGGCTTTATTCCTTGCTGCCTGCATATTGCCTAGTGCGTCTCCTCGAGTTGCATATTTTCTCCTCGCTGCTCCTCGCTTAACTCATCCTCGCAGCACTTCCCTCTCTCAATCTCCTACATTTCCTCACATTGCTCCCTTAACTTGTGTGTGAACCCTTCTCTACCTGTCCGTTGCCATTCTCCTCGCCCTCCCTTTGCGTCCCTTCCTGCTCGCTGCTCCTCGCTCCTTTTCCATCGTCGCCATTTTCCTTCGACCTGCAAAAACGCTTTCTCATTTCCTTTTCGTTTTCCCTTTTATGTTTTAATTCTTTTAGGGTTTAAGATTTTTATTTAAATTTGTTTGCTTTTCACTTTAATTTTTAGTTTGAAACAAAATAAAAATACAAATTTATAGGTAAAATCTCCAACGGCTAGTTGGCTTGATCCCTGTCAAATTAATCTCGACCATTCATAAAGATTTAATTAATCTTTAATCATCACCATCGAAATTATTTAATTTTTGAGGACTTAAATTGGAGATTTAAATTTTAACCTTTTTTTTAGTGACTTTGATTTCTTTTTTTTAGAAATCGAATTTCATTTTGTTTGCTTTTCCTTTTTGTTTTGATTTTTTATGACATTTTGATTTATTTATTTTTTAGAAAAAAATAAAAATTTAGAAATTTTGATTCCCATTTTTTAATGTGCCTTTGATGTTTCTAAATAATTAAATCAAAAGAAAAATTTGTGCTTTCACATTAGAATTTTAAATTTTTATATGGCCTTTGGCCCATTAAATATTTTATTTATTAAGCCATTTGATTTTTTACATTTGTCACATTAAAAAACTTAATTAATCGTTTTCCACATTAAATTTGCCTAAGGAATAATTAAATTTTTAATCTAAAGTTCTTTCATGGGGTTTTTGTGCAAGGGGTTTAAGACTTTAAAGTTTTAAAGGGAAAATTTTTGTGGAGTTAAAAATTTTAATTTCTCCATAGTCAAAACACGTTTAAATAATTTTTAAATCGTCTCTAAAGATTGACTATAACAAAGCAATAATTTTTTCCAGATTTGGGTCACATAAGAAAAATCATTTTTATTCCGGAATTATTTGAATTGCATAGCATTTGAATTTCATGGTTCTTCATGGTATTTAAATTTTCGAAATTTAATTGCTAGAGTATTTTGCACGCTAAGGTTTTGAGCATTTTCTTATGCTTGACATCTATCGAGATTGTTCGTCGTTGAATTAATTTTAAGCATAGTTTAATTACTTGAATTTTTGGATATTTATTGCATATTTCTTAGTGAGTTTTTTCAATAATTATTAAGTACTCTATCATGGAATTGTGATAAATTACATATCTTTTGTTTCCTAAGCTGAGTATTTTTTGAGCATCTGATATTAAATTTTGAAGAAGCTTTTGTTCTCTTTGAGCTATAATTGTATTAGAAAGATTTGAAGTAAGCTTATGGTTTAATTGTGATATTGCTAAGAAGTTTATCTTTCAATCTTTGTCTAGTGAAGTGAACATTTCATTTTGGTGATTACGAGCTTTGATAGATTATGACATAAGCGCATCTAATGCTCGAATCTAACCTCATCTCATCTTATACTCATCTTGTGCATTTGCATATTAAGTTAGTTCTGCATAACTAAAATTTACTTCCAAGCATAAGCTTCGTCGATAGAGAGATAGGTACCCATCCCTCTTTGCTTGAGAAGCTTGCTTTTACAAGTACTTAAAACAGTGACCTTGCAGTGGTCAAAGCCACAACTCTCTGCAGCGCCGGAGGCACCGGGTATGTTAGATTTTCAGGAGAGTTATCGTTAATCACACCTTAGTGTGCTTCACTTTATCTTCTCTCTGCCAATTACTACGAAATCAGGCTCAATATAGAAAGGATCGAAGGGTTAAAACATAGACAGGTATTTAACTAAAATTGACCAAGATTCCTACATCTCACATTAGTTTTAGGATCTGCATTTCATATAAGATAGTTAGTCATCCAAGCAGCAGTTGCTAATCAATTACTTGGTCCTAAATTTCCTAGCAAGATTGTTGACTCCATAAGGCACTAGTACCAATTGTTTAAATCCTAATCAAATCCTATAAGTCTTGCTAAATCTTAATCAAGTACTTGGTCGCTTCACTGTGTCTCCCGAACTGGTTGGTTCCCAACTAGTTCTCTTTCATTCCATTTTTGTAGGGTCTACCCCCCCTAGCCTGTTGTAGGGAGACAGCGTAAACGGAGAGATTAGGGATCAGGGTGACAGCCCCCAAGCTGAGCCGTTGTCGCGATGCCTAGACATTTTGTGTGACAACAGGGCCAATTGGCTAGGATTGAATTGGCAATTGTTGTAAGAGATAAGTTTGTTGCCCTCTATGTTTTGCTCTTGTTTTCTTGAGTGTCATTAACATAAGTTGAAGAGTAACAGTGATGTTCCTTTTTCTGGTGATCCTTATGACATGGTTAGGATGGACTTTCAGGGTTGGTTGGAGGCAGACAAGTCATAGGTGCTGGTTTGCTTCATCAATGGGCCCAGGGCTTTTGGAGATATTTCATGGGGTTTTGAGGAGTTTTTATGGGATCCGATGGCGCATTCGCATGGCATATTCCATCATCTGCACAGCTTGTCTTTTGTTTCGTTGCATTCCGACAACTTTCAAAAAACAAGGTTATTATTGGGCCTAACGCAACTAATTACGCTTAAGGTGGCATTCCAAGAGGATTACTTGACGGAATACCTTAGTGTAACAGCTCGTTGGAAGGAGAATGAGAATATCTATAGGATGGGATGGTTACAAGTGATTTTCAGTGCCCTGAGGAGGCATGGTGGCCAATTTACCATTTTCGCGCATTAAAAATAATATTTTAATTATAATAAAAAGAGGGAAATGTGTTCAATGATTAAAATAATAATAAAAAAAGAGGTTTTAAAAGGTCCCATTAGATTTATAAAAGAGGAGGGGGATGCCATTGGGGGACATCTTGGATTGTTGATATTTTATGTTGACGAGGTTTGGAGAACCTAGTTCCCAACTTCTATAGCCCCAGGACAAAAACCCTCGTGTTGCTAGTGGGTGTTGGACGAAAACCCAACACTCTTGAGGAGATTTCACTTAGAAACCTCACAGTGCTTCAGTAGAGTTTTGGAGAGAGTAGTTTGAAGTAACAGGTATGCAGCAGTCTTCTCGCTGGGCCATCTACATCATTGCCAGATTCGTTCATTAGTTGGATCAGCGATCTTTTTCTGGGTTTTGCTCCGCTTGCTTGGCAAGCTTAGGTTCCACTATTCCTTCATGTTGATGTACTCTTTTCAGTGGATTAATAAAATGGCTCAATGATTTTGTTGGCATTTATTTGTCTATCAATTTGTTGGTTGTGTGTCTATTTACGATTATTTTGTTGTTCAAGTTCATTTTTGGTATCTACAGTTAAATTTTCATTAGGGATATTACAGTAACATTCTTGAGCACTTTAAATTGCAAGCATCTTCATGTGTCATTGGTTAACAAATTGATGAATGATATGCTCTCTTTCTTTCATTGACATTAAAAGGCATTAATGCATTGGGTTGCCTAAAGGATAGCTAGCATTATTGTGACATTGGCCTTTGAAAGAATTCTTACTTGTCATTGCTATCACATCACTAAAGAAGTTGGCTATTGGATAATTGCTCACATTGCTTTTTTATGGTCATATTGGAATAAGCACTTCTTGTGGATTTACTTTGATGTACTAACTTCTTGTTTCCTTCAAGTGAGCTTCACATCTAAGATCATAATCTTGCAATATTTTAACACACTCTTAAGGCACTTAATTGATCACCATTGCAATTTTGGCATCTAAGTAATCTTAAGAAATTGCTAATTGTGTTGGAAGATTTTCATTGGCACTCTAATATTGTGAAGGAAAGCATTGGACTTATGCATTTATTGTCATTTCATCAAGTAATTGTCCATTGTGAGATTGCTAATCTTGAGATTGCTTTTACATAACATTTTATGGTGCCATCTAATTGGTTTATTTAGCACTGCTTTTGGTGAAGATTGTTATTGCAACCATTAAGTATTTTTTGTAAGAGCCGTAAACAGATGTACAGAAAACAGTAAGGGATTTAAAGCATGAACCTGTAACATTTTCAACAGAAACCTGACAAAATCAATTAACAGGATTGTTGAGATACCTACCTGTACTCCTACAGTTGAAGATGCCTCCGGCTACGTTGCTGCAGTTACCGAGAGACCGAATCCACCCAGCCAGACTGAGCAGAGACTGGATGCTCAATCCAGTAAGCTTCTTAACAGAAGCTGACTGTTCCCCCATGCCCAGAACCTCAGAACTCTCAAGCTCTTCCAATGGTTGATTCCCTCCGCTTCTGAATTCTTCCTCCTGGTTTTTGTGTCCCTCCGAATTCCATGTCCCGTGGTTTTTATGCTCTGGCTTGGCGGTGACCGCCCTTCCATCTGCAACCACCACTCACCCTGGTGAGGACACGCCTGTGCTTACGCATCCCTTCCTGGTCCTCCTTCCAGTCGTGAATGAATACGCCTTTATGTTTTAAACCATAAGGTATGTATTAATTATTCTTTTTAATATGACCATTATATGGTGTATACATGTATCTTTAAGACATTATAACGTTTAAAACATTATACCTGTATCATTATAATATTATAACGTATCATTATAACTATATAACATATCTTTATAACTTTATAATATTTAAAACATATCACATTGTTTTAAATATAACATTATAAACTTTATACTTGGATCCCCACTTTTTAATTAATTACTTATATTAATATTTAACATTTAATTTATTAATATACTTTTGTCAATAATATGGAACATATAATATGTATAGTCCTCTTTTAAGATCTAACCATGCATTACGCAATATTGATGAATGAGTAGAACTTTTATTCCAAGAAGTGTCATGGTATTTAGCACTTATAATAGATTTAATATAAAATACTAGTGCGGTGTATGCGACACATGCATATAGCTATCATATGCAGGTACCATATACCTGCTATTATGCTTGCGTTCTTTGTATTTATAGATGGGTCGTTACATTTTCCTTGCTCTAAATCGAATATCATTATCTGGGTAACTTGCTTTTAAAATATTTAAAACATTTAACAATCTCATCTAGGGCCAATCACTCATCTTGCACTTTCATTTTAGGATTAGCCTTGCATTAAATAACTTACCTCCAAGAGCCCGCAGGGGTTTGGTCTCGTGGCCAGCGGACGATCTGTTAAGTCATTCGTGCCGCTATGCAAGTCACAAGTTCGAGTCTCGTCTTACCGAGGGTCATTCTTGCGGGCTGGGCGGTTCCCCCTAGAGGTTATAGTGGCAGTTGGTGGGATTCGACCCTGTGTAACGTGAGTACGATACCACCATCGTTGCCAATTCCGCTAGTCAACAAAAAAAAAATAACTTACCTCCAAGCATACGCTTGGTTGAAAGACTCTAGGATCACCTTTATCACCCAGATTGCGAAGTCTAGACCCTCTCTTGTGGTTAACATAGTGACCTTGGAGTCATCAGAGCCACAGTCTCTGCAATGCCGGAGATATCGGGTGGTTAGAACTCCAAGGGAAGTATCGTTAATATAGCCTTTGCTATCTTTCACTGGGTTTCACTCCAAAACCTACACTTGAAACTAGTTTCTAAACAGTTGAGAGAAAGGATTCATTTAGATAGGCATCTAATTTAAAATTAACCAAGATTTTGCACTTCACATAGATCTAGGTGTTGCATTTCATATACGATAGTGTGCATCCTAAGCAGCAATTGTTCATTCAATAACTTGGTAACCAATTTATATTGAGCAAGTAATTTTGACTCCATAAGGCACTTATCTCTCTAATAATTTAATCTAATTGAGCTAATAATTAATTCATTTATGTCTCCCGGACTAGTCGGTTCTAGACAAGTCTCTCATCCACGCATTTCATAGGGACTAACCCCCCATAGCCTACTGTAGGGAGACAGCTAGAACGGAGAGGGCAGGGATCAGAGTGACAACCCGCGTCCTAAGCGTTGTCGCATCTTACCTGTATAATTTGGACTACAACATTTTCTGGTGCCAATGTCGGGGATAGATGTTCTCTGTCCTTTGTTCTGGTGACATTCTCTTCATCTTCTCATTATCATCTTCTTCACCTGTCAAGCGGCACATTTTTTGGCACCTCGACATCGTATCAATTTTCTCATTTGTTTATCGCCTTGTCCACCATTACTAACACCTTCTAGTTTCTATTTGCACCCCTAGCACCTAGACATTTGGGTAGGTTTCCTGTTGTTAATTTGGGGTAGCATTGGATGTGCTATAGGCCTCAAATTTTGCAGGGAGGCTTGAGCACATGCATTCCAAAGAACCTAGAAACTGTTTTCGGAAATTCCACCCAAAGACGATTACATTAAAATAATTAATATTTTTAATGGGGTTCCTAAGTGTATTAATCTAATTGTAGGTGAAACTTCTAGAAAAAGACTAAGATCAAGTCAAAACAATCTGAGCCTTTGATTAGGAGTTAATCTAGGTTGTTGATTGTCCACAAGAAGATATAAGAAGGGGCTTGAGGGTCATTTGGAAAATACACCAAGAGAGATCAAGAAATCGATTTTCTGAAGTGAGAAGTTCTCAAGAGGAAAATTTGATTGAGGAGATTTCTTGTAGTTGAGGGGCAGGGATAGCTTCTGGAGAGAGTGATTTTCTCAGCCGGAGAATCATCAGTAGAGAGAGGCAGAGAGTAATCCAGCAGTGGCAGCGTTGAGCCAGAGGGGTTGACGCAGAGCCACGCAGAGGCAGTGCAAAAGCCAGTGAGGAGTCCGAAATTTGCAGAGGGAATTCGAGTTTCAGAAGTCGGGAGCTGGGGTGTGAGACCAGGAGGCAGAAATCGAATCTCCTGGGCAGAAAATCGACCAGCCAGAGGAGTGACACAGTCCCTAGAGAGCTTGACGCTGGGCTGATGCAGAGGCAGCCAAAAAAGCCGAGGGCAATCAGTCTGGGACTGGATCAGCCAGGATTTCCAGTGAGTGTGAGGTAACGTCACAATTCTTTCTACCAGTGTTTCTCTCTGGACTGAATAACCCTGTGAGGTATTCAGAATTTGCTAATGCTTAATAATAATAAACCCTCAGAGTTGTTGCACCGATTTTCCCACATTGGGTTTTTCCGGGGACTTTTGTCCAAAAATAACTATGTCCTATGTGTTTGTATTTCCTTGCTCAATTTCTATGTTTCAGAATCATATTTAATTTGGTGTAGGTTGCTTCAATAATTTTCTTCAATATTTCAAGAAGAAATCTGAAATAATTTTGTAATGTAATTTACGATCTAGGTGAAGTAGATTCAACTGGTTGCAAGAGGATTCCAGAGATTGTTAAATCTACGAATTTTCACACCTTTTTGGGTGGCAACTCCACTTATTTATCCATTTACAAGAGCTTATACTAGAAGGAATCACGGTAGCTTGCATAACCCCACTCTTGATCCTTAAAAGGCTCTTAGAGCTCGGTTAAACAAATTACATTCTAGTAAGCACTTGATCTTTCTCAGAAAGGAAGCCCTCCTTGATATCCACTTGCTATTTATTCACCCCATAAATCAAGACATCATGGATATTTATGCTCCTTGCAACTTTCAGGGTCAGCTTCATGAGATGCCAGATTCTGGTTTAGACAGGATACCTACATTTCAGGGAAATAATCCAAGAACTGTTGGAGCACATCTCATTGCATTCTCAACCTTCTTAGCCAAGCATTGTAGCAAACCTACAAATAATCATGATGATGTAAAGTTGAGGCTTTTTTTCCTTTCTCTGGAACAAGATGCAATGCAATGGTACATGGACAAGCCTAATAATTCTTTCGACTCCTTGCAAGCCCTTATCACGATTCACAGCTTTTATGGATAAATATGGTGATAAAAGGGAAGGAAGATACTTTCTCAAAGCTATCAACACCATTAAGAAGAATGAAAATGAAACGGATGAAGAATTCAACAAAAGATTCAATGGCATCGTCAGGGAAATGCATCAAGACTACAAGCCAACTAATAAATCTTTGTTAGAGCAATATCTTGATGCATTTGTTTTTGATACCTCTTATGAGTTGAGACATTCTAGAATCTAAAACAACCAATTTAGTTGTTTCCCAAGGCATAGCTGAGGAATTGGAAACAGACAAGAAAGCATCTGGAAAATCTGAAATTCATGGTTTCGAAAGAGGTCTGGCTAAAGCTAAAGGGAAAGAGGTAAAACAGGAACATGATCCTATTAAAGAGTTAACTCAAATGGTCAAGGAAATGAAAGAGGAAATGAGAGTGGAGCATGCTAGAGAGATGAGTGCCATGCAAGCTAGGCTAATTCATCAAGCTCAAAATATATAGCCTAAGAAAATGCATGGCCAAGAAAGGATCACTCAACTAAGCAGAGACATCCTGATCTGTGAAAATTTCTACAACTGGAATCGCATTGCAGCAACTAGAATTTATTTTTCTAATTGTTAATTATTTTAACAATTTATCAGTTACGGCAAATATCAAATAAATCACACTGCAACCTTCACAAATAAAAACTGCGAAATAAAATAGCACTGAAACTAAGAAATGCTAGAACACACACATAAAAATTAACACCGTTATTTTTGGACAAATATCCGTAGAAAAACCTAATGCCGGAAAACCGATGCAGCAGATGAGGGTTTTATTTTATTACGCAGCAGTGAAATCCGAGTACAATCTATGGATGCCCAACTGGCAATCCAAACAGCAAGAAAATCTGGGCAAAATTATCTGAGGAAATTACCCTTCCTCCACAAGCATTCCCGGCAAAACTTCTCTTCAAAAATTTGTCTATTTCAAAGAACAGATAGGTATGGTGGAGAACCCGTTTCAGTAGCAGAGAGGTTATTTTGGATGTTGCAGATGTTGCAGTGGCAGCAGCAACAGATGAGAGGGAGTTGCAGTGCAGATGTAGTGTTGGCAACAGTATGGCAAGGTCAGCAGCAACACAGATGCAATGTATGCAGAGTTGCGGAGTAGTTGGTGGGCAACAGTAGCCAGACATCAACAGCGTGACAGGAGATGATGCAGAGACAGTATGTTGCTATTGGAGGCAGCAACTCTAGAACACATTCCTCGCAACGAGGGAGCGTTATTTTTTGTAGCATCGGATGTGTTCTAGCCACGAAATTTTGTGGAGATGCTAGAATACATGAGATCTTCAAAACCCAGAAATCGTTTCTAGAAATTCCTCCTAGAAGTGTCACAATTAGATTATTAGCCAATTTTTAAATATTTCCTAAGTTTAAACTTAGGTAATATGGTTAATTAATCAGTATTAATTGAGAGAAGGCGTGAATCATCTAGAAACTCACACGGATCGATCCAGAAATGATTCTAGCCATTGGTTAAGTTTTAATCTTGGTCGTTGGTGCTCTAACAGTGGATTATGAAATAAAGTTGATGTGGTGATGGAGATCATCCAGTGCAAATACTCAATTGCCCAGGCAATTCGATTTTCTCAGTAGCAGCAACTCAGCAGAGAAGATAGAGCCACAGGGTGAGTAGCAGGTGGAAGAGGAAAGTAGCAGCATTCTGGGAGGAAGTTTTCAGTTCCCGGAAGAGTTGAAGGAAGGAAGGCCGAAATCTTCAGAGGGCCAATGTAGGGACTGCGCAAAGGCTGACGCAAGCATCTCAGTGCAAAGGTCAAGGAAGTTATTTCAGAGGTAGAAAATAGTTGTGGGGCGAGAGAAAATTCTCACAATATTTTTTGCGAGTGTTTTCTTCAATTAGATTGCCAGCTCGGCATCTAAATTATTTTACTCAGAATTGCTGCTAAAAATTAATAATAAAACCCTCATCTGCTGCACTGGTTTTCCCAAGTGGGTTTTTCTGGGGACAATTGTCCAAAAATAACTGTGTCAATTTTATTGTGTGTGCTATAATTTCTTTGTTTCCAATATTTTATTTTCCGCAGTACTTTTATGGTGAAAATTGCAGCTGTGATTTTATTCATTATTTGCCGTAAGCAAATATACTGCAGAATTAATTTTTTGAGTTAGAAGAATAATCTCCAGTAGTTGCAATAGATAAAATTTCACACATAGTGCATCAAGAAACTAAAAAATTTCATCCCAGAAACAAGTGCGAAAATCTCTCAAGAGATACTAATCCAATCCAAGTGATGATGAGAGAGATGAATCATCCTCTCATCTATTTATACATTTCAATAGGGGAGGGGGAGGCTAACCCCTTGTGGACCCAATGGACGCACGTGGACCCGGATGGGAAAAGTGATAAATGGGGTTAAAATGAGCGGAGGGGAGTGATATATATGGTGTCAAGAAGCAGGACCAGGCAACCAAAATCGATATTTCCCATGTAGTGTCAGCTCTAAAGCTAATAGCCAATAAAGGAGATCCCACAGGACTAGGATACAAGGTTAACCACCAAATCGAGCAGAGGAGACAAGAGTACAAACCTAGCCCACTCTTTCTGTCGAATCCCCCCCACCAATCCATGCCTAAAAGTGTCCATGGTAAGTAAGCAAAATTACTCAACTACACCACTGAAAAGCCATACCTTCGAGGTCGAGAGGCCCACCTTCAAACATACGATCATAATAGATGAGCAAGAGACCACATGGCTAGCTCAAGTGGCAAAGATAGTGGCACTTCAACTTATCTGGTGGATGCAAGGGGTTGTTGGCTGCTGGATGAGGACCATCTAGGAGTAAATTTTCTCATATGGATACTACCCATAGGTGGTGGGTAAAAGGTCCATTGAGGTGTGCTCACCATGGATCGTTACCTTGCTACAGGGGCCCACAGTATTCAATAGCATGATGGATCAGTGTCAGTTGATGCAGTCAAATTCCCAAGTGACAATTACAGTCAGGTGTTGAGGAGCGCAGTGTAGTGTTGACAACAAAGCAAGTGGCTCAATGTAGATTTAGCAACAGAGTAGATTCCCCAGTGGGCAACACAGAGGCTAGTATCAGTCAGATGCTCGGGAGACGGATGCAGCACAAAGGCACAGTTGATTCAGTATTTTGGATGCTTCTCAATTGCAATAGTTGCAGTGGCAGCAGCAACAGATGAGAGGGAGTTGCAGTGCAAATGCAGAGTTGGAAGTTGTATAGCAGTGTTAGCAGCAGCACAGATGCGGCATCAAAGTTGAGCAGTGGTTGGTGGGCAGTGGCAGGCAGTCACAGTGGCCAGACATGAGCATCATGACTGAGGGTGATACAAAGACAAGATGTTGTAGCAGTGCAGCACTAGAACACCTTCCTCGCTATAAGAGTGTTAGTTTTTGTAGCATCGGAGGTCTTCTAGTCTCGAAACTTTTTGGAGAGGCTAAAACACAAGAGTTCTCCATAACCCATAAATCGTTTCCGAAAATTCCACCTAGAAATGTCTCAATTATATTATTAGCCTATTTTTAAATATTTCCTAATTCTAAACTTAGGAAAATGGGTTAATTAATCAGTATTAATTGTGAAAGGTGTGAATCATCTAGAAACTCACATGGATCGACAAGGAAATAATCTTAGCCATTGATTAAGATTTAATCTTGGTCGTTGGAGTCCCAACAGAATATTATAAGAAGAAGTCGATAGGTAGATGGAGAAACACACACTTGAGATCGATTTCCTTGGGCAGTTTGATTTTCCATAGGGCAGCAGCAATTGCCAAAAGAGTTTGAGCCATAGAAGGGAAGCAAAGGCAGGGAGGGGCAGAGACAGTGAGTCTGAAGAAAGTTTTCCAAATCCGAAGAGTCAGCAGTAGAAGGGTCGTATTTCCCAGAGAATTTGTGCAAAGGCATCGCAAATAGCTTCAAAGGGAGATCGATTTTGCTAAAGGTAAGGGAAATTCAGCTACTTTTGGTCCGGAAATTCTCCAACAGGCCAAGCGAATTTCTCCCAGAGGCAGAGATAGCCAGGACATATTTCTTGCAGTTCCAGGCTTCACGAGTTGGGGTCTGTGCAAGCACTGCGCAGAGGCAAAACAGCTAGCTAGTTTGGTCATTTGTTGGACCATGATCAAGCGTGGCGTTGAGGTATTTGCCTCACAGATATTTCGGCCAGTTTATTTTGCTGATTGGATTGCCAGCTGGGCATCCATAGATTGTACTAAGAATTTCACTGTTGCTTAATAATAAAAACCTTAGCTGCTACACCGTTTTCCCAAGTTGGGTTTTTCGACTTTTGTCAAAACATAAGTATGTCAAATTTATTGTGTGTGTGCTAGTATTTTCTTAGTTTCTCGTTTACCTTCCACATTATTTTATTTGTGAAGATTGTGGTGTGATTTATTCAATATTTGTCATAGCAAATAAACTGCTAATTAATTTACATTTAGAAGAATTTATTCCAATTGTTGCAATAAAAATTTCAGTGGTGAAATTTTCACATAAGGCACTAGTTAGCAACGATAATCCTAGAGATCAAGGGAGATATTACATAGGAGGATGGGCCATATAAATCATGGAGCACTCAGATTGCTTCGTGAGACAATGACAGGTATTCCGAATGTGAGCACAAAGCATGATGATGTATGTAGGGGATGTGGGTTGGGGAAGTTTGTGACAACAACTTTTACTAGGAGTAACACCAGATCCAAGGGTGTTCTTGATCTAGTGCATTCAAATATATGTGGACCGATGTCAACAAAGTCTCCTAGGGGATACGAGTACTTTGCTACTTTTATCAATGATTTCTCCAGGAAAACCTAGATATACTTCCTGAAGATGAAGGATGAGGTCTTTAGTCGCTTTCAGGAGTTTACAACTCTAGGGGAGAATGCGACAAGCAAGAAGGTGAAGGTTAGTCAATCAGAAAATGGAGGTGAGTACACTATAAAGGAGTTCCAGGAGTTCTGTACCAAGGCAGGAATCAAGAAAGAGTGGACGGTTCCTTGCAAACCAAAGCAGAATGGGGTTGTTGAGAGGAAGAATCGTTCTATATCGAAGGCAATGACGGCTATGTTGTAAGACTAGGATATGCCATGTTATTTATGGGTAGAGGCATGCAGTATAGTTGTCTACATTCACAACAAGGTTCCACATAAAGCATTAGGTAAGATGACACCAGAAGAAGCATTCATAGGGAAGAAGCTAGATGTCAGCCATTTTAGGATATTTGGTAGTTTAGCGTATTGTCACATTCCAAGAGATACATGTTCCAAGTTAGATTAGACTGCAAAGAGGGGGTACTTTGTGGGGTACAACAAGACCTCAAAGGCATATTGGATATTCATTCCAGGGGCCAGGAGGATTATTGTCAAATGAGATGCCAAGTCCATGGAGAACAAGGCATACAAGAGGTTCAGAGATTTGCTAGCAACAAATGATTAGAGTGAGCAGCCAGCAGAAGCTCCAAGAGTTAAGCAACAAGATCAAGGGCAGCAGAGCATGAGTACAGTTATCAATATGAGCACAGGATCAGGTGTAGGATTTTCTGAGAATTCGAAGAGTATGGACCATCAAATGCAACAGATGTCGCTTATTGTTTCAACCAGACGAAACAAGATGGAAGTAAGAGGTAATAGTTCTAGAAACCTTAGGGGGAGTTGATGTGTGCAAGAGTTGAGATCTGTATGCAAAAATTTCCCTAATAAAATGGGCTAGGCATCTCTAATCCTGGTACCAGAAAAAAGTAGAGAGGGAGCCCCTGGAGTGTGAAAATTTCAATACTAAATTTTTATTGCAGCAATTGGAATTAATTCTTCTAACTTTAAAAATAATTATGTATTTTATTGCTACGACAACAACGAATTAACCACATTGCAATCTTCACAAATAAAATATTACTGAAATAAAAGTGCTACCATACATAAAAATTATAACACCGTTATTTTCGGACAATTGTCCCCAAAAAGAAAACCCTATGTGGGAAAACCGGTGCAGCACTGAGGGTTTTTATTATTCTGCAGCAGCAAAATTTTTTAATACAATAAAATGTCGCCAAACTGGCGATTCTACCCAAGAGAAACACTGGCAAAAATATACTAAGGGATTTTACCCTCTCTCCAAGCAATCTCGGCACCTAACTGCCTCTGAAAGCAAGTCGTCCACCTAGCTCTGCACAAGCCCTGTGTCACCCTAGTGTAAACCCTTTCACGCTCAGCACGGAACTCTTGCAAATCAAGTCATCATGCCTGTTGTTGTCTGGGAAACTGTCTCTCCGGCACTCTGGAAAATATTCCCGACCTCTAGAACTGAAAACGAGCTTCTCCTCAACTCAATCGAGCTACTTAATTAAGGCTCTGCACTGCCTCTGTGCAACCTCTTGGAAAATAATTTTGGCCTTCTCTTTCTCACTATCTAGAACTGGAATCTCCTCTAGAATACTACTGTATTGCCCCTCTACCACCCACTACTCGATCCACTGGCTCGATTTCTCCTGCTGAATCACCTGCACTAAAAAATCAAACTACCCAGATCACTGAGTATCTGCACTAATGTATCTTCCATCTACCCATCGACCTCCTCATATAATCTCTAGTTGGGACTCCAATGGCCAAGATTAAAACTTAATCAATGGCTGAGATCATCTCCAAGTTGATTCATGTGAGTTTCTAGATGATTCACACCTTTCTCAATTAATTCCTATTAATTAACTACTTTTCCTAAGTTAGACTTAGGAAATTTTTAATTATGGTCAATTAATTTAATTGAGTCATCTCTAGGTGGAATTTCCAAAAATGATTTTTGGGTTTTGGAAAACTCTTGTGTTTTAGCCTCTCCACAAAGTCTTGAGACTAGACCACCATCTGATGCTATAAAAACTAACACAACCTCTTAGTGAGTAAGGTGTTCTAGTGTTGCACTGCTCCAACACCCTATCTCTGCATCATCCTCCATATGTTGCTGATGTTTGGTCATTGTGACTGCTTGCCACTGCCCACCAACCACTGAGCAACTCTGATGCTGCATCTATGCTGTTGCCAACTCTACATCTGCACTGCAACTCCCTCTCAACTATTGTTGCTGCTACTGCAACTATTGCAACTGAGAAGCATCCAACATACTTTGTCCCTGCCACTGAAATGGGTTCTCCACCATACCCATCTGTTCTCTAAAATAGACGAACTTAGCTCTCCCTAGAGCTTTTGTGAGTATATCTGCAACCTGCTCATCTGTGGAAACATACTGTAGTTGGACCGCTCCACGCTGCACACAATCTCTGATGAAATGACATCGAATATCTATGTGTTTCAACTTGTCATGAAACACTGGATTCTCAGAGAGCTTGATGCAACTCTGATTATCATAGTAGACACTGGTCACCTCCATCCTCTGCCTGAACAAGCTTACCAGCAGCTTCCAAAGCGATATAGATTTGCACATTGCTGTTCTAGCTGCCATATACTCTGCTTCTGCAGAGCTCAATGCTATTGACTTCTGCTTTCTGCTGCACCAAGAAACCATCCCTGATCCAACACTGAAGCAGTACCCTAAGGTACTCTTCCTGTCCACTGAATTGTCTGTCCAATCTGCATCTGTGAACCCACATAATCTGACGTCATCCCCTCAGGTATATTTCAACCCATACTCTGTTGTGCCACGTACATACTTCAAAATGTGCCTCGCTGTTGTCCAATGTACTCCCTTTGGTTCCACCATAAACTAACTGAGGGTATTGACCGCAAAGCAGATATCTGGCCTAATGTTGACTAGATACATGAGAGAACCGATGAGCTGTCTATAAAAGGTGGGGTCAACATCCTTGTCATCTGATGCGTCTATCTTCTTCCAGTTGGTGATCAACAAAAGACAATATCAGTTCCTCTAATTGGACTGGAGAATGATTATCTTCTAAAACACATTACCATCTAGAGACAGAACTGATATTGATCATATGGTGGGGGCTTACAGACTTCCTATAGATTTGGTTAGAAATAAAATATTTTGTAACTAAAAAAGGACAATACTTAAAACTTGAAATTATTCTTAAGGACCAAGACAAAAATTGCTTCTAAGAAAACAACCACTTGAAGATCATCTCCATGTCTATTTTTTAGCAGAGACTCTTCACACGAAAGCTACATTCTTCCAACAATAAAATTCATGTACATGCTAGTACTTGTGTCATTAAACACAAATAAGCAACATTTTCTTTTCCCCTGTGAGGAGAGGAATGTGAGATAACAATCTCAAAATTTGTATGGAAGTATTAGCCCTTTCTTGAGGTTGGAAATCAGCCAAACTGTGCACCAACATAGGCTTGACATTTATCAAATTCAATTTGAGACAGGAAATGACAATTTTCTGTGCCTCATGATTTAACTACAATATGCATTTCCCCATCTATATCAGATAAGAAAATCCAGCTCAATGCACCTTCTGAACAATAAACAGGCTTTTCAAATATTTTGATAGTCATTACTAAATTTCACGAGTATAAAGAATATCAACAAAAATCACAAGGGTTCATGTTTTATACGAAGAGTCAAGAATGAATTGCTGGAAGGTACCTGCTCTGGATCTGTTAGCCCGCCTTTGTACAAACCATGAGAAGCATCCCCACCAACAGCCTGAGCATCCATTTCGGCTGTGCGAATTTGGATCTCCATGTAAGGGGATTCAAAATTACTGTCATTAAGATCAAGTGTTAAGTGCAGGCTCTCATACCCATTTTGTTTTGGCTTAGAAATGTAGTCTTTCATTCTTTCTGGCACTTCTTTCCACAAGGATCGAATAACATCACGGGCCCTGTAGCATGCCTTCCTTCCTATCTCTTGTGCATCCTTCCCTGGCCTAGGGTTCAAGACAATCCGTAAGCCTAGTATATCATATACTTCCTCTGGTTTACGGCCGTCTTTCAGAAGTTTCTTCATAGTGCTAAAATGGCTTTTGTATCGTCCCTGTATAGAGATCTTATCCACCATCTTTTCCAATTCATAATCTTTCTGTAGAGCTTCAAATAGATGGCATCTATATTCATTTAAAATGGCTTCACCCCATGTTCCATGGTTTCTTAACCATGTATGTACAAATGAATATGAATTTGGAAATAAAGACTGGAAAGCAAGGTCTTCAAGCTCTAATGATAAGCCGCCAGTGCCTATTGCATGGGCAAGAGGTGCGTATATTTGCATGACATCAAGAGCCAGTGTTTGTTGACAATATTTTGGGAGATGCTTTAAATGCCTCATCATATCCAATCGAGCAGCAATTTCTACAATCACAGCTCTGATATCATGGTAAGATAAACAAAACTTTCTCAGTGCATAGGCATTGTCATCATCCAAAATGTCTACTCTTGTTGGTATTTTCTTCACCCGCAAGCAATCATGCAATAAATGAGTAACTCCACGACCAAGTTGAAGGTTTATATCATGCCTGCTAATAGCACCAACCTCGAGCAGTTCTCTCAAAAGACAAACAACTATGACTTCTGCTTCAACCTATGAAACATTGGTATGAAAAGATTAAAACTGAGTCCAATCAAAGGAAGTGAATGAATTTCAAGCAGATAAAAAGGAGAAATAAAGAAACAGAACAAAAAAAAATTAACGCCATTTCTAATAGGCTAAAAGTTCAATCTAGTTCGAAAAGAAAATATAGTGAAATCAGAAGCAGAGTCATAACAGAATGGAATTCAAGAAACTTGACACAACAATAACATTTTAGAGTAAAAACCCGAGTTACTGAATTGTCTGACCAGCAAGACAACCATTATAGTTTAAGAAAACAAATTATCATTCACCATGAATCATTTCACTTTCTTAGCCTTTATTGAAAGAATGTCTTAATATGGTATGCATACAACAGACAGTATGAATCATTGCCATAGTTGTCCCACCCTTCTTTCCCCCATTCCTACTAGTAATGGCTAAGCTCCTCAAGGAAGCCATCTTCAGATTCTGTAGGGAGGGACTCAAGCTTCTCAGAACTGCAAGGTGGTTTCACCGTTATAATCAAACCCTCCTGGGTAATTTCCTAAATTACCTCCTTCCAGCCCTTCTCTTTGCCATTTCTTCATTTTCTAAATTTTATCTTTGGCATCAAGGCATGTCAAATCCAGATGGGGCACTACTGACATGGAAATACTAACATGGGATTAATTACTAAGTTTTTAATTGATCACCTTTTTTAATTATTAATTTAATATTTGCTCACGAAATTTTCTACATTTCCAAGGCCTTGAAAATGCCAAAAGAACTTATAAGCAAATAGTTACTTGCCTAGACCAACCAAGTATATACCTAAAGGAGGCTAGTTATGCCTAGAGTATTCTTGAGTTGGTCAAGGAAATAGCTCAATCAGAGGATAATTTGCAAAAGAGGATAGCACAATTGGGAAAGAATGGAAGACTTCCAAGATTTTTGTTTTATTTTTGAAATGCTACATATATTACTTCATCGAACAAATAAGTACATCCTAGGCCAGAAATTTACATCATACAAACAAGGATACCAGGAAAATTCCATACTAAAAAAGCCAAAAAGGAAAGCATATGCTCTTGTGCACCAAGATAAAAAGGCTTAACATCACAATGAAAAACACTAAGTTTGACTTTCACGAGTAAAGCCAACTCCTCTGCTTAAAACTCTTCAAATCCCCTAGGCTACGAGGGGAGGGATCCTCCTTAAAAGTAACTTTGCATCGATGTTTCCAAATTAAGGCAATAGCAAACAACCATACTAAGTGCCACAAGGATGTGTAGTTGTCCCTAATCATCCAACTGCTTCCTAGAAGAGGACCTTTCCACAATAGTGGGGCAATGAAGAAGTGGTGATACTAAACCTGAAAAAATGTCCAAAACACCTTGGCAGCCCAACATCTCCAAAAATGCATGTTTCATTGCTTCATCCTTACCATTCAGTGAAGCATGACCCGTATTAGACCCGCGATTACTCGCGGGTCTTGGCGGGTTCTATACCGAGCCGAGTCACTGGCATAGAACCCGTGTTTAAGACCCGGACTCAGCGGGTATCTTATTGAACCCGTCTACCTATACAAGACCCACGGGTATTCTATAAGACCCGTATCAGACCCCTATAGAACCCATCGAGCCTCAAAAGGCATAGTTTGTTCAATTTTTTTTATTTTTTTTCTTTTTTGGAAATGAGGTGATCTATTTGTTGCACGCCAATTAAACTTATACCATCTAGCTCTTTCAAATCGTTACTTCCTTGAGGTACACATCCAGCCACTACCAATGGCATCTTTGCAACTCTACCCTTGTGAATCAAGGTCTCCATGGTTGATTGACTGGGTGACTTTACTATGCATTTGTTCTAAAAGCATATAGTTATTCACCTTGTGTGTGCTATCCATGTCCACAGTGCTTGAAACCCTCTTGAATTCTGACCAAAGATTCTTCAATTTCTTTCCTTTATAGATTTGTATAGTAATGCACTTGTATCTACTAGCCAATGGGCTTTATTTCTCTGCACCACCACCTTCTTGGAAAGGAAATTACCTCTTTAGAAGAAAGTTACATGCTTGCTAAAAGCCAATTATGCTACAAAATAAAGTGAGGGGTCAGGAACGATCCTTTGACTCAAAATAGTTTCAGAGGTGGGTGTACATGCTTTTCTATTATGGTGCAATTTTGGCCATACCCGTCACTCAATTGAATGACCTTTAAGCTTACATTCTTGGGGTCACACATCCTATTTGCTAGCACGCTTTCACAGATGAGTTTGATTTAGATTTAGAGTAGAGTTTTCTTTTACTATGCTCTTTGCTGGTAGGTGCATTATGCATTCCTGCATTCCTTTTATAGTTGTTGATGCATGTTAACTTATTTTGGTCATTTGTGGATGTTAATCAAATTTCAATTTTTGTATAGCTTGCATACATTTTTCTCAAAGCCCCTCCTGAGTTTTGTAAAAAAGTGTCAATCTAACCTTCCTCCGTTGAACTAGGTTTAATGTCCCCTATCTAGTATCAACATCTTCTCTCTAAACTTCATCACTACTTTATCTTTCTCCTGCTTGGTAAAGTTTGATGGTTCATGAACTTTTTTCATTTCCTGTTGTGGTGGTTTTGGCGGTAGCCCCTCATCTTACTTTTGCTTCTGCAGGGCCCCTTGTATGTGCTTATTTTGAAGAATGTAATCTCTAGTCCCTTCGACCTAGTTTCATCTTTAGTGGTGAAGAATGTAATCTCTAGTCCCTTTGACCTAGTTTCATCACTGTGAATGTAATCTTTAGTCCCTTTTGTGCTTAAAATTTACCATATTTTAACGTTTTTTTGTATTTTGACGAGTCGTATAAGGGTCCTTCTAGAGTCTTATACGAGTCGACGAGTCAATGTCGTGACGAGTCTTATACGAGTAAGAGTCGTGCAACATTTCTTACCATATAGAACACAAGTAACATAACATCAATTTTTTGAAGCCTACACTTGATAGCCAACCCTTGTTGGAGCAGAAACCATCCCCAAACTTTGTTTAAAGAGGATTTTCATTTCCTAATGGACTGGAACCTCCACAACCAGCATGTCGCAAGGTCCTTCAAATCCCATTTTTTGTTCAAACAAGCTATAATGTTAGAAGTATGCCCCAACATATCATAAAGATCCTTGGTCACATAAATAAAGGATTCCCATTTTTCAATCTCCAATCTGTCCAAAATGGGTTTGACCTATGCAACTACATCTTAAAAAGACAATCTACAGGGATCATGCAATAAAGACCCTATAAAACAAATTTGTCCAAACTACTGAGTGGTTGGACCCAGTGAAGAGCTCACCAAGTATACCATCCATCATGCTCATGAATCAAGATACCATAAATCCTTCCAAAAAAAGGTACATTTCATTGAAGACTTTTTTCTCGCAAACCCAGATGAAAGACTAACTTGTCTGTTGGTGGATAGGACATCCAAATTATCCATGTTGACAAATCCCAAGCATCTAGAGGCCCTTCAAACTACTAAGCGAGAAAACCAGACAAAACATGCCAATTTTCCCACACACTCCTAAGTGGGGCATGTTAGCCTTCTTTCAACAAGGGTAGCCCAAACTTTTTAATAAAAGACCATGCCATTTGTAAGCCCAAATGTGTGCAATCTATGGCCCTGTAGACCATGTGGGATGAAATGTGAAAATGTATCCTAGTCCCCCTTTGGTGGACAGTCAAGACCAATCTTTTTAGTTCATCTTCATGGTGCTTGGTTTTATGGCTTTGCTAACTCCCCTAGTGGTAAGTAACTCCCTTCCTTGATGGACATTCTTATGTCTTAGATTGGTATTCAGGCATCATGTAGGTGGATCTATTATGACACTTGGATTAAAGGAACACTTATTATATTATTCCTATAAAGGTGATCGCACTATGTAAGGGTGGAAACACCCATCTCTTTATTGTCTTAATGCACCTATCTTTTATTCCCTGTTGAGATTTGTAGCTTGGGAGGTACTCCAAACCCTAGTGTACAAGGTTGTGGAAGAATTTGGCAGCACAAAGTCACTTGTGGGCTAAGTACCCAAGATGTGGGCTTTGCACCCAAGTTTGTGAGTGTGAAACCAAGAGAACGTTTGATGATTTGACACTTGGAGATGGAAGAGCACCCTTAGAGGAGCAAGGGGCTGCTTCAAGCACCAAGAGAGGATTTATATTTTGAGAGATATTAATTTTTATGTGTTTTGAGTGGGTGAATTTGTTGGGTCCCTATAATAATAGTGATTACCCCATTACTACTGTAATTGTACCCCTTATTGATATTGTTGTGCCCCTATTATCCCCATATTGTTATTATTGTGCCCCATAGAATCCCTCTATTGTTATTTTTGTGGCTTTATATTATTATTGTTAGGTCGGCTGGGCTATATTGTGACTCCTTAGACTCCTATATATAGAAAGGAGGTTTTGTCATTTGTATCATTCAAGAATTGTTCATTTATGTAATGTAAAGGAGGTTTCCCCCTCGAAGAAGCTGAATTCTAAGGCGTTGATCTATCTTTTCTATCTTTTTCTTGAGCTGGTTTCATAACATTTGGTATCAGAGCTTTGGATTCTAGGGTTTCGCTGCTCCAAACAGGTCATCGTGGCATTTTCGCTATAACTTTTTTTCTGTGACGTTTCATAAGTTGCAAAAAAAACCCATTTGAGAAGAAATCGCGCTGAACCTCGGGTCCGAATTTCAGAGCTTTTCGCGCTATATTTGCGGAGATATGATCTGAGGAAGTTGGTCTTTTTGCAGACTCCTGAATTACATTCCAAACAGGTGACCTGGGGGAAATCATCATAACTTTCTCTCTGGGGATCGGATTGAAATTTCGTAAGAAGGTACAAAAAGAGGACGGACTGTAGTTTCTTGTATGCATTTTTCAGATCCAAAGGTCAAAACAGTGACTCGTGGCACGTCGTACAAGTTCGCTCTACTGAACTAGTATATAATCAAGTCACTGTGGGAGATTTCGCATAACTCTTCCTTGGAGAATCCAATTTGGCTCAGACTTGTGGCATTGGAAAGAGGACACAGAGGGCTACTGCAGGTCACAAATTCAAACTAGATGATCGGAAAGTACAGAGATACATCAGAGGCAATATCGAGCTCCTACAAAGTGAAAAAAGGTGTGTAGATTTTCTTAAATTTTTGCTTAAGCTTGGTTTGAAAATTTATTTTGAAAGGAATTCAAAGGGCATAGTAGAGCATTATTATCAGTAACTGATGCCCCGAGGAAAGAAAATGCAAACACCTAGTAAGGAACCTGAAAGCTCTAGCATGACTCATGAAGAAGATGAAGAAATGCAACATGATATATCAAAATTACAAGACCAAGTGCAACAACTGCCCCTTGCACAAAAAGGAACAGAATCTAAGATGGATGGTTTAAAGAAAGATGTAGAAGCTAAGATGGATGGTTTAAAGAAAGGTGTAGAAGCTAAGATGGACTGTTTAAAGAAAGGCGTAGAAGCTAAGATGATTGACGTGGAAGCTAAGATGGATGATTTGAAGATAGATTTGAAGACAAACATGGAAGATTTGAAGACAGGCATGGAAGATTTGAAGACAGATTTAACAAAGTTTCTACAAGAAATGTTTACTAATGGTGAAAGGGTAGTAAAGGAAACTCATGATGAGAACAAAAGAAATGTTAATCATGATTTCATAGACTCTAATGTTGGATCGAAGACCCACCATATTCCAAAAATCGATATGAGGAAGTTTGATGGCAAGGATCCCGCAACATGGATATTACAGATGGAGCAATTTTTCGATCTCAATAATGTGCAAAACACACAAAAGGTACGTATTGCAACTTTATATTTGGAACCAAATCAGTTTGTATGGTATCAATGGCTTTGCTCTCGTAAACAATTTATCACTTGGGCAATTTTTACGGAAGAATTGATAGCACATTATGAGGATACAAAAAGCAACACTTTTTTTAGCCAATTGATAAGTCTCAAACAAAAGGGTTCAATAATGGAGCACATTGAGGAGTTCCAAAAATTGAACATAAGGGTAAAAAATATTCCAGAGGAGCATAGGATTGATGTGTTCATAGGGTCTTTAAAGGATAATATCCAACATGATGTTCGCCTTTGGGAACCTGATTCATTAGAGAAGGCATTCAGGTTAGCAAGAAAAATGGAAAGCAAAATTATGGCAACCAGGAAGCATACCACTCACAACTATAAAGACGGAAGTGTTGTTGCCCATAGTCTTCCACAACCTATAAGGTTGACACCACAACAATTGGAAGAAAAAAGAGCAAAAGGGCTTTGTTACAGTTGTGATAGCAAATACACTAAAGGTCATAAGTGTGCTGAGAAGAAATTATTCTACATAGATTGTGAAGAGGAAGAAGAAAAGGAGCAAGAAAGGTCAAAAGAAGAGGATATACTCCAGGAACAAAGCCTAGATAAAGAAGAAATGAATCCGACCATATCTTGTAATGCATTGGCGGGAATTACCACTCCTCAAACCATCAAGATAGAAGGACAAATCAAGAAGAAAAAGGTAATAGTGTTGATTGATTCAGGAAGTACCCACAATTTTATTCATTGTAAGGTAGCAAAAGAATTGAATTGCTTCTTATATCCAGCACCAGAGTGTCAAGTGATGGTTGCAAATGGAGGAACAATAAATTGCTCTGGAAAGTGCCATAATATCAAGCTATCCATGGGAGAATATGTATTGACTAGCCCAATGCTTTCCATTCCAATGGGAGGTGCTGATGTTGTACTAGGAGTCCAATGGCTACAATCCTTGGGTACAATAGCTTTTAATTTTCAAGAACTTTTCATCAAATTTTCTATGGAAGGAAAGGAAGTTGAATTAAGGGGTATTGCAGGGAAACCAGGAAAGATAATCAGCTCTAATGGTATGACAAAGCTTCTAAAAAAGGAACAAAGAGGTGTAATTGCACAATTATGTTCGCTAGATGTTTCCACATTGGAATCATCTATTTCTCCAGATCTCCAAAAAGTCCTGGACAATCATTCCAAGGTATTTGAGACTCCCAAAGGTCTCCCACCTATGCGTGATCATGATCATGCTATTCATCTGATTCCAGGAAGTGTTCCTCCAAACATCAGGCCGTACAGATATCCCTATGCCCAAAAGAGTGAAATTGAACGTATGGTTGCAGAAATGCTAGAGGCTGGTATAATTCAACCGAGTCAAAGTTCTTTCTCTGCTCCAGTAGTATTGGTGCACAAGAAGGATGGATCATGGCGCATGTGTCCGGATTATAGGGAGCTCAACAAGCTCACTATTAAAGATAAGTTTCCCATTCCTGTCATTGATGAATTACTGGATGAATTGCATGGATCAATTTACTTCACCAAGTTGGATCTTCGTTCAGGATATCATCAAATCAGAATGAAGATTGAAGACATTCCGAAAACAGCATTTAGAACTCATGAGGGTCATTATGAATTTTTGGTCATGCCTTTTGGCCTTACCAATGCACCTTCAACATTTCAAGGTTTGATGAATTCAATTTTCAAACCATTCCTTAGAAAATTTGTGTTAGTATTTTTTGATGATATACTAATCTACAGCAAGTCTTGGAAGGATCATGTTGAACATGTTGACAGGGTGCTACAACTATTGGAGGAGAAACAATTATATGCAAAAAGATCCAAATGTTTCTTTGGAGTCCAAGAGGTGGAATATCTGGGTCATATTGTATCTCATGAAGGAGTTAAGGTAGACCCTAGCAAAATTAAAGCCATTAAGGAATGGAAAATCCCCACATCCATAAAGCATCTGCGAGGATTTCTCGGGTTGACAGGGTATTATCGCAAGTTTGTTAAGAATTATGGGAGAATAGCAGCACCTCTAACAACATTATTGAAGAAAGATGCATTTTCATGGACTCCGGAAGCAACAAAGGCCTTCGAACATCTTAAAGAGGCAATGTGCCAAGCACCGGTCTTAGCTACACCGGACTTCACAAAAACCTTTATTGTGGAATGTGATGCTTCAGGAAATGGAATTGGTGTTGTTCTAATGCAAGATGAAAGACCCATTGCTTTTGAAAGTCGTCCAATCAAGGGAAAGTTTTTACACAAAGCTATTTATGAGAAGGAAATGTTGGCAATACTCCATGCACTTAAGAAATGGCGACCCTACCTAATGGGAAGACACTTCAAGGTAAAAACGGATCATGATAGCCTTAAATACTTTTTAGAACAAAGATTATCCTCTGAAGAGCAACAAAAGTGGGTCACAAAGATGTTGGGTTATGACTTTGAAATCATCTACAAAAAAGGGAAGCAAAATGTGGTGGCAGATGCACTCTCAAGAAAGGATGAGGATGTGGAAGCATTGTTGTGCGCCATTTCTATTATCCAACCAGATTGGATAAACGAAGCAAGGGAGGAATGGAAGAATGACGAAGAAGTGTGGGCACTTATTCGAAAGTTACAACAAGATTCCAGTACGTCTGATACATTTAGCTGGAAAAATGATTCGTTATGGTACAAAGATCGCTTATACCTCTGTAAGAATTCCCAGCTAAAACAAAAGATTCTTATGGAATTGCACACTTCTCCCTTAGGAGGGCACTCAGGATTTTTAAAAACTTACCACAGGGTTAAGAAGGAATTTTTTGGGATGGCCTTAAATCAGATATTCAAAAGTTTGTGGCGGAATGTTTGGTTTGCCAACAAAATAAAGTTGAAACAATTAAGACACCGGGTCTATTACAACCTTTATCCATTCCAAGCCAACGTTGGGAGGAGGTTTCAATGGATTTTATCACAGGTTTACCCAAGTCTGAGGGAAAGAGTGTCATCATGGTGGTAGTTGACAGACTTACCAAGTATGCACACTTTTGTGCATTATCACATCCATTTAAAGCCAGTACAGTTTCTACTGCATTTATGGAAACAATTCAAAAGCTACATGGAAACCCAAAGATTATTGTAAGTGACAGAGATCCCATTTTCACTGGAAATTTTTGGACAGAATTATTTTCTTGTCTTGGTACTCAGTTAGCTCATAGCTCATCTTATCATCCTCAATCTGATGGGCAAACTGAGATAGTAAACAAATGTTTGGAAGGATATCTTCGTTGCTTTGTATCTGATAAACAGACACAATGGGTCAAATGGTTGCCTCTGGCTGAATGGTGGTATAACACTTCCTTCCATACAGCAACAAAAATGACCCCATTTATGGCACTTTATGGGTATCAGCCACCATCCATCACATCATATTTAAGAGAAAATTCTAAGGTTCAGGCAGTGGAACATCACATCGAACATCAACAACAAGTCCTCCAACTCTTAAAGGATAACCTCGTGTTGGCACAGAATAGAATGAAACAACAGGCAGATCAACATCGCAGCGAAAGAAGTTTTGATGTAGGTGATTGGGTATTCCTACGGCTACAACCATATAAGCAAATGTCCCTCAAGCAAGCTAAGAAGGATAATAAATTATCACCAAAGTATTATGGTCCATACAAGGTGTTGCAAAAGATTGGTACTATGGCATACAAATTGGAGCTTCCTGCAGCTTCTCGATTGCACCCAGTTTTCCATGTTTCATGTTTAAAGAAGGTTATAGGCGACAAGCTCCCAGTTCAAACAATATTGCCAGAACTTGATGAGGAAGGAAAAATTATATTGGAACCGGAAGCAGTCACAGAAACAAGAACTCGACAGCTACGAAATCGATCAATTTCGGAGTATCTTATCAAGTGGAAGAACTTATCCGCTGAAGATTCCACATGGGAGGATGAGAATTTTATACAGAAGTATCCAGAACTACTCAAGCGTTGAGGACAACACTTTTTTGAAGGAGAGGGGCATGTTGGGTCCCTATAATACTAGTGATTACCAGTGTTCCACGGGGACTCGCCCCCCCCCCTTAGGGGTCTAGTTTCCTCGCTCCCCTGCGCTCCGGGGACTTGGGGACGAGTAGGGGACATTTCCCCACGCTCCCAAAATGGAGGAAACTCAGGGGGACGTGCCAGGGAAACGTTTCCCTTCCCAGAGGGTACGTTTCCCCACGCTCCCAAAAAAATGGCCTTGCTTATAGTTTATGATTTAATAGACCTAAAGTGGTACAAAGCTACTCATGTTCTGTATGGGGATAATGTCTTGTGCTGTCTTTTGGTTTCAAAGAGCGTTATTTTAGAGGGTCAGTATCATGGAAATTTGTTGGACCATATAGCACGTACATGAATTTTCCCTTTTAAAACTTCTCCATTTTTTCTCAAGTGATGGCTGGATTACAGTGGGGAGATAACTGGAGTGACAGGCAAAGAATATGAGACATTCAGTTTGTGTTCTTAATTTGCATGACATTTGACATACAAACTATGGAAGCAGCACCTATGTCATGTGGGAAATAATTGGGTGGACTATAGACTAACATGCGTTTACTGCAAGCATGACAAAATACTATGGGCAGCAAGAAATCTCAGGCACTGTCGTTATATATGAATTTATACAGTTACAAAATTTACATAGACCACAGTTGCTCAGCTTGAATTCTTAGGTCTGAAAATTATTTTCACCCCTGAAATACACTGCTAGTTTGAAGTTTGAACTACATGGCATTGCTCTAATAAGGTAGACAAATTATCCATGCCATCGTTGGTCACCCAAGTTGGTTCGCAGATGGTCATCCTGCAGTCAATGTCATTTGATAGTAAACTGTCAGAAACTCTTTCATGTGATGGTCATCCTGCAGTCAATGTCATTTGATAGTAAACTGTCAGAAACTCTTTCATGTGATCTTCTCATCTCTCCTGGAACTAAAACTCTTCTTTGAGCATATGGTGTACTGTCTATATTATATATAATATAACAAACTTTCTAGCTGTTGGATCCAATACAGCTGGACAACCCATTGTAGTTGCCCCTTCTACTGCGAATGCAATGTTCCTAATCTATTCATTTACCTTTTCACAGAATTCAGTGGCTACCTTATCAAGCTGAAGCTCTCCCTCTGTCTGACCAAAATCTAAATTAGAATTTGACCAAGCTGAATTAGAATTTTAAATTTATTATTTTATATGATATTATAAATTTGGATAATGTCAAATGATATTCATATCAATGATCATGCTTTGCAGCTTTTCAATTCAAACCAAATTGTCATAGTGGACTCAATTAATAAATTATATTTTATATTTATAAATTTTTAAGACCCTGACGCTCCCCCACGTTTCCTAAAAAATGGTAGGGAGCTTTTGCATAGGCCGCTCCCGCGCCCCCTCGCTCCCTCGCCCCCTCGTCCCGGAACCTTGGTGAAACATTGGTGATTACCCCATTACTACTGTAATTGTACCCCTTATTAATATTGTTGTGCCCCTATTATCCCCATATTGTTATTACTGTGCCCCATAGAATCCTCTATTGTTATTTTTGTGGCTTTATATTATTATTGTTAGGTCGGCTAGGTTATATTGTGACTCCTTAGACTCCTATATATAGAAAGGAGGTTTTGTCATTTGTATCATCCAAGAATTGTTCATTTATGTAATGTAAAGGAGGTTGCCCCCTCAAAGAGGCTGAATTCTAAGGCGTTGATCTATCTTTTCTATCTTTTTCTTGAGCTGGTTTCATAACAGAATTATCTTAAAGATTAAGTCGGCCTTAGTTAAAGAGACCCTTCTTGAAGGGCTAAACATCACCCTAAAGAGACATATAAAAAGGTGAGAGGAGAGACCTCATTTCGCATCCAAGTGCAACGAATCATAATGAGAACATCATTTGAAGTGGTTGTGGACCATTGGAGCTCGACGAAGGAGGGAAAGACACTTGTTTTGGGTAATTTCCATGACTGTTAGGAACCAAGTTTGGTAGGAGTGTTGGCCAAGTAGGAAAGGATCATTTCTAGGCATTGAACTCTTCAAGGAACAAGGGCCAAGATTTCTTTTTGATTGCGGGTAGGGCCGAAGCCCTATAGTGGCTTGTTTGGAGGCCAAAAGTTTGTTTTGAAGGCACAAAAAAGCCAAGCAAGCAATTGTGGGAAGGATGAGTATGAAGGCAGATAAGGCAGGTTGTTAGGGAAGGTTCCAGCGCAGTTTTGGAGGAGAATTAAGGCAGGATGGAGGGTTGTGCAGTGCCCTAACTAGAGTTCAGTGACCTAAAGGGGCAAGATTCATTGATAGAGGTAGATTGGTGTTGTTGCAAATTGGGAGTAGAAGGACCAGCAGAAGTGTTCAAGGTATGACCAAGTGGAGTTGTGATGGTGCACTACATCAGCTAGTAGGTCAGTTGTATCTTGTTCAGGGTAGATTGGTTGTCATAGTTGTTGACACCAAACCCTAGTTTGTATTCTTGTATCAATGATTGTATGAGGGCCATGATCCCTGGTACAGGAGCCCTAGACAGTTGTATTATAGATTGATAATATAATGAAGTTGGATTGTTGAAAAATTGAAAAAGTTGTCTATTTGTGCACATGTTTATTTACTGTTGTATTTATTCCCTATGCAAATTAGTTGTCGTGGCATTTGAGTTGGTTGTGTCAGAGATTCTAAGACCCTAACCTAGATTCTCCAGTGTCATGGAAAAACAAAACACATGGATCATTTCTCTCATGTATGCAAACCTCTTTGGCCACGGCCATCATTCTTCATGGCAGTCTCATGATTCACGATGCATTTGCGCTCCCCAATGCAACATCCCACATTCTCTAAAGCAAGGAGGAGGTCCATTGCACTCTCTAAGGTATGCCAAATCATCTCTAAGTTGAAGCAACTCAAAATGCCATTTCAAGCATTATTTCTTCACTAAGAGGAAGGCCAACTTCTTTGGGGGTAATCATGAGAGGTACAAGAGGCGACATGGCACATCTTATGAGCAAAGCAAGGATCACTTCAAGTGAAGATCGTTACCCACCCAAAAGTGGGTAACACATAGGAGAAAACTTTTCTCCTCCTTGGATAGCCAGCTAGCCAACAATGCTATATGATTAGCCCATAACATGAATGCCAGGATCCTTCACTTCTTACTCCAGTTAGATTTCTATCCCCGACCTAGCACTCCTTAAAGGAAGGTGGGTCATCCATCAACAAGTATTTTAACCATCTTCCAATCATGTGCTTTCACTTAATGTTATTGGCATACCAATATGCATCAAGGGGAAAACTAGATGACTCACAGATCTTGATTGTATTCATGTTCCCCCACTTCACCTAGGAGGTTAGTCTTTGACTCTAATCTAGTGGGACCTCCTCTGAGGCCTTAAGGTTTTAGCAAAAGAAATATTGGGGAAGCTCTAATTGAAGTAGTATGTCCACTATATTCCATACTTACCACTTTATATCTTTCCCTAATTCATCTCCATTCTTCAAGCTAGGGGTCATTGGTCATTGGGATTGGCACCCTTTCTTCCTCATCCTTGACTCTGGGCCTAGAAAACTTTGCCTCGAAGGTTGATGTAGCTAAAAGAAAGATAAAATCATAAGAAAGACACAACGAAAAAAAAAAAGATGGTTAGGACATTTGTTTAGCACATGGACAAAAGCCTAGCATGAGCTCTACCGTCCTCATTAGCCATCACCCAATTCGTCAAGCACATGATGCTTCATTTATAAAAGGAACTCTTGTATTGTCCCAACCCTAATGAGCAATAAACTAACTCATTTGTAAGGGGTAATGGAAAATATCAAAGGCAAGATTGAGCTCATGAGCTTTGCACCCAAATCGAAGAAAATCATAAAAAAGTAAAAGGTGCACCAAAGGGGTAGAAAAAGCAGGTTGAGGAAAGGGGTAACTAATGCCTCCACGATTGCTCCCTCCTTGTATCTATACACTCAAGATGTGGACCTCCATTAGCTAGTCACATGGCTATGGCACCTTGCACCAAAGTCATTCCACTCCACAACCACCATTTTCACACATGCCTATGGATTGATAGGCTAACTTGGGACACGTCACTTCCCTTGGGGGCTAGAAACACCTAATAGGGTTATTCATCTAACCATCCCTAACATAAGGAGGTAACTCATTTACGGGACTTGATCTAGTTAGACATTTGAAGTTGAGCTTTGTGCGAAGTATTTGTGTGCCCCTGACATTCAGTATGGTCCACTATGATGCATTTATGGTTATTGTCCCTAATGATTGGTGGTTTCACTTGATTTTGAGTAAGGCTTTTCTAGATAGGGTCGTCATATAAGCAGAGGCCTTTTGAGAGATGATTATAACTACATTGAGTAATATTCTAGAGGTTGTTTTACCCATTCCAAAGATATGACCTTATTGATGCAACATTGCCCACCCAAAGCAAAGCGTTAGGCTATATGATGGTTCCACATGGTAATTAATACTCTAAGGTACCCCCAAATGCTGAAATGTTGAGTCAGTTAGGCTTGGTGTTTGATTTATAAATGATGTGCCCAAATGGACCTAGGACACCCCCAGGCTAGACTTGACATTGTTTGATGGGTGTTGTTTGTTCCAGATCCCATATGATGATGGTTACCCTTGAGATGATAGGGGAGAGCTTGCACATCACTATTTGACCCCAACGCTTGAGTATATTGGTGCCAAGTCACCCCTCTTGCCCTTTAGAGGATGACGTAGGGCACATTGGTGAAGACATCTTAGTTTGTAGGCATTTTTGGAGGCATGACCATGGACTTTGAGCTACCTTTTGGAGTATGAAGCACTCATTGACTTATTTGTCACTTGCATGTGGCATCTTGAGCTCCTTTGGAGGATGACATCAGAGTGGAGCAGGCTTTTCTCCCATACATGTGGGTTATTTTGGCGTCATTTTTTATGTTTTGAGTTATTATGAGGTTGGATTGTAACCTTTCACTTGTTGAACACTCAAAGTAAACTTGTAATAGGAATTTTACTTGTATTTTTGTAAAAATAAGGTGGTAAGCCTCATATAAATATAGACTCCCCTTATTTCATTTCATCATCACACATTTTTTCACTCTCTAGCAAAGAGTGTGAATTAGTCCTTTTTCACTACTTGGGCAGGATGTGACTTTCCTATGGTGTGAATTTCTTGTGGAGATGGTATTTTGCATGGAGACCTTTTTTTTGGATTCAAAGAAATGCTTCTTTGGATAATTTTGTAACTTTCATGCTTTACCTTCTATTGCACCTATTTTGTCACGAGTCTAAGGAAGCAGTGGTACACAAATTTTCAGAGTTCAAAATCATCAGCTAGTTGCCTGTCATGTCATTGTAAACCCAATTTATGCAAATTGTAATGTAAATGACGCTAGTACGATCGTTTAATTATGTAACAGCCTAGGTAAGCCTTTGATTTTGGCGAGGAATTTCATCCTAGGAGGTTTTTTAACCTCACCGCATTACCCGTGTTTCTAAACACGAATAATCGGGAGAGTTTTTCCTTTTGCTTAAACCCCAAAGCTAGGGTGTAATTCATTGACAGAGTCTTAGGTGAGTCCTAGTGTTATATCGAGTCTTTGTAAAAGTGATTTGGGAATGATTTAAGTTATTTGGCTAAATTATTTTATTACAGATCGCTTGGTCTACTAGATCATACTGTGTCGCAGAATTGGGTAATTATTTTGAGGGTCTATAACGAATGGTATTCCCCCTTTGAGGGTTGAATTTGTAATTATCTAATGTGAAAAATATTTCACTGCATGATCCCTCATACTTAGACACCATGGCTAAAATATGTGAGGGTAGAAAAACAATTAATCCCCTCAGGTGTCAATCAAATGATTTTTCTGGCAAAATAAAATTAAAACCTAAGCTAGAAAATTAATTAATTTAGAGTCAAAAATTAATTTTAGAGAAATCAATTTCTCCAAGTGGAAAATGACCAAAAAAAATTGTGGGTTAAAAAGAAGTTAATTTTTGGAGTGTTGAAAAGTGTAACTAGGTTCATTCTTCATAATGACGTGTAAATGTGATTTTATGTAATTGTTGTAAAGAAGAAAAAATAAAATTATTTTTGTAATGTTTGTCTCATGGGTTTCATGAGCAAGGAATTTTATTTTTAGTAATGGCTCTCATTATAAGCCCTTAGGATTGGTCATAAAGTCTAAAAGAGTCAATGTCATGTATGAAGAACCCTTCTTGGGCATGTTATATTTGTATATGAGTCAATGAAAGTGTCAAATAGCCCTCCAAGACAAGCACAAGTCACCTCCTTCAAGTCGGCTTCAAAAGAATAATGAATTCTCTCAAAAAGGACACGTCGACTCACCCTCAATTCATGTCGGCTCATTATGGAAGGTCCAACGACTATAAATGGGCAGCTTGACCTCATTTCAGAACAAACAATTCCGGTGAAGCAAGTCTGAAATCAAGAAGTGCGAAGATCATTTGGGAAGGAGCCTTATCATCAGCGAAAAGAAGACGAAGAAGAGCAAAGTCCTTAAGCATCAATTCGGATTTGTTTTGGGTTTGTTTTTAGGGTTGTTCTTCACACGTGCGAAAAAGCTTGGGATCATCTACTGCAGGAAGGCCGAGAGGGTTACAATCATCCAAGGTAACCGAAGTGGAAGAGAAGGACAAAGGGAAGCCGAGTTATCAAGAAGAAGTCTCCTTCTAAAAGTGAAGATAGTCAAGGGTCAAATTTGGTCAACTATATGAGCTAGGGTTTCTAATTTAGAACCGAAAGTTGTAGACCTAAATCAAGGGGCCGAAAATCTGAAGGATGGCCGAGAAGAAGGAGAAACAAAGGGTTTGACTATTGTTGACTCAAGGAAGAAGGGGAAGCTTTGTGTCTTGGTCTTGGAGGGGAAAATAGGTCAAGGGTCTTGGTCTTGGTATTCATCAATTGAAGAATCTGTTTGGGTCTTCCTCTCAAGTGGGAGAGGTTTTGGCCCTGGCTGATAGCCTATATATTATGTCTCGTCTTTTTATGGTTTAAGCATTGGTAGTTGTTTGATGAAGAATAACACTATAATAAAATATGTAAAAGAATATCCTAATCTAAGAAGTAAAAAGAATTCACAAGCAGTTTTCAATAGAAGAGAAATCACCTAATTGTTCTGCCCTAGATTTCTCAACATGGTATCAGAGCTAAGGTGACTAAATCAAGGAAGGGCATCTTATCAAGAGACATTCAAGAATCAAATCTCGAGGAAGGCATCAAAGCAAAGATCATCTTGAAGTCAAGATCTACAAAGGAAGCATCATAACCCTAGATCAAAGAAATCTACAAAGAAGTATTAGGATCATCATCAAGAAAAGAAGGACAAAACTCTACATCACTTCAAGTTGAAGAGATCTACGAATCAAGGTAAGCTTGAAGTTTATTCATCCAAGAAAAGCACTTCAAGATCAAGATCATATCATCATCAATCAAAGAAGCATTCCTGGGATCCACTCTCAATCACTTTGAAGTTGAAGTGTCTTGAAGACTATTCATCCAAAGGAAGCTAGATCAAAAGGCGTTGTCATCAAGACTCTAAGACGATCTCTCTCACGTTGAAGCAAGATTTCTACCATTGAAGCCATCATCAAGAAGTCATCATTGATCTTCATCAACAAGACTCCACCATCAAAGGATCCTAAGGGATCTCCCTCTTTGTGGGATCAAGGATCATTATTGAAGAAAATTATCTTCATCAAGGAGAAGTTTTCTATTCTCTATATCATCATCAACATCAAGGAAGCAGCAAGAAGAAGGAGCATCCTATCAAGTAAGTATATTTATGTCCACAACTGAATCTGTCAAAATGTCTTTTTGCAAGGACAGCAACAAATTGGTTGGGTGTAACAACCAAAAGTCATATATGCAGCCAAAATCTTTAAAATACTTCAAAGACATAAATGTCTACTGTAAGACATGTAACTGTATATTGATTATTGTATATTGAATTGATGTGAGATATGAGATGATTATAGATGAGAATGAGGCCCTGCTTATATACCCTAGGCAGGTGCCCTTTCATGAATGGTCATGTCTCTAAGACATGCCTCTTCATTACTAACTAACTAACCATTAGTCAATTAATTATTATTTATTATTATTATTTTTACATGAATTATATTCATAACATTGCCTCTCTCTTCAAGAAGCTTTGTCCTCAAAGTTTACTGAGAATATCTTCTCGTCTCTGAACTTTCATCTTCGTTGATACAAGATGATATGATGCTCTGAGTGATAGAAAAAATTGTCGTACTGAGAACGGATCGGACCATCCTAAATTAATCTTTTGTGGAATCTTCTGATCTTTGGAAATTTGTGATGAATAGTTATCATTGGACTGGATTCTGCAAACTTCAATATTCTTGGGAACATAAATTTTCATTTTATGTTCTGAGTGACACTGATACGTAGATTGATTGGAAAGTCTGCTCTTGTGATTCGGATGTCAATAAATAGTTCCTCTGGTTGGAATTTCCCTTATCATGTTAGTGGTTGTTTCCTGATTTCCTTCTGGCGTTGTTATTGTTGAGTTGGCTACTGAATCATCATTTGTAATGCCCATCGTTTGAACCAACGTTGCACGAAGTGGGGACGTTTTTTGGAAGCGAGGACGCGGAAGCGTCATTTTCCAAAAATTTAAGAAGCGAAGCGTCTCAGAAGAGTCTACTATATATATATTTATATTTTTTTTGCATTTATATTCAAAACAAACATCCCAAATACCAAATTAGTTGTAGAAGACATGAAAACATTCATATTTTTACATAAATCAAGATAGATATGGCATCCATGGTTCCATTGTACATCAATGATTAATTTGAGCATCAACCATCTATATTCTAGCAATTACAAACATACGTCAAATTTTTAAGCATATTATAAAACATAAAACATAAAGCATATTATCTAGCAAGTGAGCAACTGTCAACATTAGTCATGTCCAAAATTCAAATAATAATGTTTACAAAATAGGCCACTTGGCCACCACCAAGACAAAAAAGTTCAAATTCACAACAAGCCTACAAGTCTAATCTATGACAAAAGTAGTAAATTGTGAATATATCTACTAATCTCTCCTCCTTCCACCACGAAGAGTACGTGGTGGTGGGCCTCCACGTGGTGGCAATGAAGAAGATGGTGGTCGTGGAAGTTGTGGCACTGAAACTGATGAAGACGAAGCCCCTGTTGTTGGTGTTGAACCATGGAACCTGGGAACCAAGGGACCAGATGGGGGTGGCATCTCAACTCGATCATCATCATCTTGGATAAGAGCATCCTCTAATTGCTCTAATCGCAACACTCCATCCTCCAAATTGGGCTCCTTTGGATTCCTGTCCCAAACCTTAAGGTCTTTATTAGTCTTTGCATCATCACAGTAATGGGACAACAATCGCAAGTTGTAATGAACATAAACCAAGCTCTCTGCCCAATCTAAACTCAACCTCTTCCTTTTAACACTATGGATGAAAGAATAAGAGCTCCAACACCTCTCTGCAGAAGAAGTGTTTACCACATGTGATAGCACCCGCAATGCCAAAGTCTGTAGAAGTGGAGTAGCACCTCCATGCATGTTCCACCACTCAAGAGAAGAAAAATTCTTTCGATCTCTAATTGCATGCATGCTCCCAAATGGACCAGTGCTAAGCATATAGTTGCTCAACTGTTTCCGTACCATGGCAGCCTCCTCCTCATCAGGGACTAATTTATCCAATGCAATCATATATTTTTCTAGAACCTTTGGATCTAGGTGTGGTTTTCTCTTGCTCCCCCCCAGGTGCTGGTGTTGAAAGCCATGATGGATGATAGTATTTAGGTGTCAAAACATATGCTAATGCATGCAATGGAACATTTAGCATATCCCATCATTTTTCCACCTCTGCACGAATATAATTGTACAAGGTGATATCTCTAGGCTCAACAATGTCTTTAATCTGCCCCAACATGCTATCCATTTGCTCATACACCTCTCCAATTATTGGCCGATCTGAATCTGTAAACTTGATAATGTAATAAATTGGTTTGGTGAATTTCAAAACATATTTAACCTATGACCAAAAGAATATGTCAACAATAGTGTCCTTAGCTACATTAGCACCATCTCTATCAGTGTTAATTTCCTCCCATGATTCAAAGGTCACCATATTAGTTAAAGCTTGTCTCACCTTCACTAGCCGCCTAAAGGTGAGGTAATAAATTGCAAATCTTGTTTTTGCAATTTTAAGCAAATGAAACTTGGATTAAGTGCCATAGAAGTAGTTTACCCTTGTATGCCCTGTGATAAATTTAATGAGTTGCTTCCCTCTCTTGTAAAGCTCATTAATCCACCCACATTCTTTATGCTTCACAATATCATGCATCAAAAGGTTCAATGTGTGCACCAAGCACCCAGACCAAAAGATGTGTGGATGAGTACGCTCAATAAATTTTCTTGTTGCCTTACAATTTGCTACATTATCTTTGATCACTTGAACCACATTTTGAGGACCAACATCTTTGATTGATTGCAATAGGAGATCTGCAATGTTTTGGGAAGTTGCACTGATGGAGGAGGATTCATGACATGTAATAAATATTGCACCACTAGTAGAAACACCAAGATCATTTATCAAATGTTGGTTTCTAATATTTGTCCACCCATCTGATACAATGGATACCCCACAATCCACCCACTCATTTGTAAAATGTGTCAAAACTCTTTGAACCTTTTCTTTTTCTCTTTCTAGTAACACTATTCTAACTTTGTCATAGTTGGGGTCCTTGTATCCTTTTGGGGCTTCATTGATGGTCTTTACCATTTCATGCCAATAGGGAGAGTGAAGCACATTGAATGGTACACCGCAAGCACAAAGAAATCGGACTATCTTTCCATCCACATCATCCCTCCCAACAACATTCAGGAAATTCCCTATTGTTATTTTACCTCCAAAGCTTTCAGAAGTACCATGAGGAGATGAGCTACCAAATCTAGAGGTTGCACTTGATTTAGATTGAGTTTTTTGTTTCTTGTTTTTTTGTTGTGCAACCTCCTCTATTTGGATGTATTTTCTTCTTTGTTCAACTGAAACCTTTGGGCAAATTGCTATCCCCACGACACCCTTTTTCTCATCACTGTCCATCACCCCACAAAGATGCCTCCTCACATGGGTATATGAACCACTATATGGTTTTCCTCCATGACAACCATGAGGGCACAAAAACTTGTAGCTTCCACCACCTTTTCCCCCTTCAAGTTTGGTCACATAGTTCCACAAGGGTGTCAATGCAGCTTTCCCCTCTAGTGTTTCAATGTTCTCATCAGGTTCATCCCCTTCCTCTTCAAACCCTTCCTCCTCATCATACATTGGGTCACTCATATGGGGACTACTATTCTCTTCTTCTTCTTCTTCCCTTCTATTCCTACTCCCCCTTGCCATCATGAAAACCAAAAGTGGAATGATACATATAAGCCAAAAAAACACCATCTTGGAATATGAATATAGGTGGTGGACAACCTGCAAATAAATGAGCAAGAAGAAAGAATGGGAAAGAGTAGGAGAGGGAGGAGAGAAAATACAAAAAACAATGACAAAAAAATGAGGGAGTTTGGGGTTTGCACTTACCTCTTTAGCTCTTGTAGATGGAAGCCCTTCTTTACTCCTCCAAGCTCCTCCTCCTTCAATGCTCCTAGCTCCTCCTTCACTCCTCCAAGCTCTCCTCAACTCTCTCTTCTCCAAGCTCTCTTCTCCTCTCTTCTCCAAGCTCTCCAAAAACATAAGAGTGAGCAAATGAGAGGTGAAAGGACTTTTATCCTTTTCATTTCATCCCTAACCCAACACTAAAACTACCCCCCAACCCAAATTAAGCCAAAAAAAAGAAAAGAAAAAATTAAAAAAAAATAGTTTAAGTGGGCTGCACTGTGGAACCGGCTGGCGGGCCCATAGAAGCAATCAAGATCCGCCCGGAAGTGGCCCCGATCCACGGCGGATCCACAAGCCGATCCGCCCTCCAAAATGCGGATCCGGCATATTGAAACGCGGATAGGGGCACACGGTTCTCACAATCCAGGAATCGTCCGATCCGGCCCAATCCACGTTTTGGTTTTTCGAAGTCGCGTTTCAGAGGATAGATCGGCCACATTTCTGTACGGGACGCGGATCAAACTTTGGAGCCGGGGGGAGGGATGTTTCCTGCAACACTAATTTGAACTGCAACTTCTGCATGTGTATTTACTATTTACTTCAGTAGGTTTATCCTCTACTTGAGTTACGATTTTGACTGGATCGGTATTTGTTTCTTCATCTTCAACTTGGACTAAAATGACTAGAGACTTCGATACTACTTCTTGAAGTTGTTCTAACTTGTCATTTAGTGATTTTTTATCACTTTTAAGTTTCTTAGTTATGATTCCTTAGATGTTAAAGTTCATCATTTTTTGAATCGTTGACTTTGTCCTTAGTATCTTTCTCTCTATCTTTTAATTTTTTATTTGCTCTAATAACTTTTTATTAAGGGTTTTTAGGCACAAATTTTCTTTTTCTTTTTCTGATAGATTTTCCTTTAGTTCCTTATTAGAACTTTCCTTTTCTTGTTTTAGTGTTTGTTCCTTAACCTTGAACTTTTTTATCTATGAAAGTAATTTCTCATTGTGGTCCCTTAGACGCCAAAATTTCGTTGTTACTTCTGTTGGTTTTCCATGAAACCGATCTTCGAGATCTTTATATTTCTTTTCTGATGCTTCGTTCTTTTGTTGAAGTTTTCCAATTTCTTCCTTTAATTTTTTTATTTGTATTTGCTCATTATCGTTATTCTCTTCGGTACTAAATAATCTTCCACACCTTGGACATCTTAAATTGCATTTTTTTTCAATATAAGTATATCCAATTTGGTCTAAACAAAATGGACATTTAGTCCAAAATAGTGATTGTTGTGTGGGACTCATCTTGACTACTTCCTTCATTATTTTCGAATTAGGCTCCATTTTTCTTGACTTGATAACCTTCCTTGGCAATTTGATTTTTTTATTATATATATATATATAGATATTCTCAACAACTCTCTTCTTCTTTTTTCTTTTTTTTAACATTCTGTTTCTTTTTCTTTTTTAACTTTAATTAGTTTTATTTATTTTTATAAACTTTTTTTTCTATATATATTTATAATATTTTATTTTATTTTGAAATGTTACAACCCTAGTGAAACATGGCTATTCACCTCTTTGGGGTATAATATAAAATATATGTCCACGTATGTGCTTTTCTCCACATAAAAAGTAAAACTTAGCATTCACATAAAGAGCTTTTGTATTCTTTTTGTTCTTCTTTAACCTTGAAAATACCATGGGAAATTACCATGGGTTGCTAAAACCATGAACTTGTAAACGACTTAATGAAGAATCAAGATAATCTTATCTACTCTTCCTTCTTTTATGTATAGTTTTAAAGATATTTGGAAAGATTCTCTTTTGACCTTATCATGCACTTTTTATCAATAATGTAGAACCTTTATATATATATATATGAATGTTCTCCTTCAAAATTTACATCGGACTATATATTTTTTTTACTAGAATCATTGAAATATCAATGGTCAAAGGTCTTTTTTCTTTTTCCTTTTTTTTAAATTTAATTTTTTGGGGCCAAAGGCCTAAATGGCGATATGGAGAATCTCCAAACTCTAAGTGAAACGCTTCAATTACACAACAACAAGGTTGACGAGAGGTTGATGGCTAAAGGCCAATGATTAGCCAATGCGGCTATGATACCAATGTAACGACCAAAAGTCGTATACGCAGTGGAAATCTTTAAAATACCTCAAAGACATAAATGTGCATTGTAAGACATGTAACTATATATTGATTATTGTATATTGAATTGATGTAAGATATGAGATAATTACATATGAGAATGGGGGCCTACTTATATACCCTAGGAAGGTGCCCTTTCATGAATGGTCATGTCTCTAAGACATGCCTCTTCATTACTAACTAACTAACCATTAGTTAATTAATTGTTATTTATTATTATTATATTTATATTTATATTTATTATTTTTATATGAATTATATTCATAACATTGGGGCTTCAAACTATCTTGCATGGAAAAAAAGGATCGATCTAAATCTCATTGAGAATGAGGTTATGGAACATGTCAAAGGATCTATCACTAAACCAAGAAAGGAAGATGCTCAAGCTCTTGCAAAGTATATGAAAGGGGAAGTTAGGGCTCAAAGGATTCTTATAGAATCCATCAAGGATCCCCTCATCCCATATGTATCTAAACTCGAAACTTCAAAATAAATCTATGACAAACTGGTAGAGTTGTATTCCGTAAGCACTGCTGGAGAAGTCATCTCATTAAGGCAAGAACTCTACAAGCTGAAGATGTCAAGGGAAAATGGAATAGCCTCATACTTTATGAGGATATCTGAAATCCGGGATCAACTACAAGATCTGGGAGAAGTCATGTCTGATAGAGAAATGACTACAGTTGTACTAAATGCACTACCGGAGGAGTGGGGTAACTTTACTTCAAGTATTTATGGGAAGAAAGAAGCTACTCCATTCTAGGATCTATGGTCACTGTGTAAGATTGAAGAATCTAGACTAAAGGCCAAATCTGATGTGGGAGTAGGTGAGCAAAATCAAGCTTATGCTACAATGACAAGAAGAAAGGGAAAATTTGGGAAGTCTGATTCTCAGAAAAAAGAAAAGGGACGTGGCTAAGATTCAATGTTATGGGTGTCAAGAATATGGGCACTACAAAAGAGATTGTCTGAAGATCAAGAAAGACAATAACAAAAGAAGAAGAGAAGAAACCCATATCACTGAAGAAGTGGAGGAAGCTAAAAAGAAGAAGTCCAAGAAAGAGGAAGTAAGAGATCTCTATTATGACTAAGATAGTCTTCCTCACCTAAGTTCTTTTCAAGTTCCTAAGTCTTCTATTGTAAGATATGGCTATCATGATTTACTAAGAAAAAATGATGGGATGCATCCTGGCATCATGGAAGCATTGAAAACAAGAGCTCGGGACATCATCATAGAGAAGCATGAAAGATGGAATCTATGGCAATCAACTATGAAGGATATAGCTCTTGGGAACCTCATTGGAAACATAAGTGACACTTATGGAAAGGAAAAAGTCATCCAAGACAAAACTCATCATACATCAGTCAATGGGGATACTCTAGATCCTCAAGATTCTCTGATGGAATCTTCATCGAAAGGTTCAACGATCAAGAGAGGAAGCAAGTGTTTCATCAAGAATTCCAAACTTGTGGAATTCATGGGATGATGGTATGATGACATAAGAGGTGAAGCAGATCAAGGGATTGAAACTCTTTTCAATCAAGGAAGCTACTCTAGATGACATAAAGAAAAATGAGGTATGTATGCTTATATTCGATATTGTAAAGTCATGTCATATGGTTGCAGGTAACATGGATCAATGCTCTATCTTGAAAGCATAATCAATAGGAAGGATATTCTCCTTCAAAGAGACGCAGGAATGCATGGGTCACACATTCACTAGATGAAATCAACATGATATGTCCTCATATGCAATATGAGGTGGTTGACAGTAATTGGAGGAACTTTCATTGGAAAAGCCTAAGAATGAAATGTGTGAAAGAAAGTAAGGAAGAGATCATGGAATATGCAACCATGGAAAACGGCAATCAACATCCAAGAACCAAGAGATCTGACTAGGATACCTCCAAGAAAGATTTGTAGACTCTGATGCAGTCTAAAAAAGAAAGAGACCCTTGACAATATACATCTTTGGGAGATGCGTCGATATGTATGCAGGATGCTGATGCAAACTAGAAGATGCCATGCTGAAAGACCATCACAAAGGTAGTTTTGATTTAAGTGTTCATTTCTTATTTTTGAACAAATATCTAGATGGGCTTATGCAGGGTTGCCGAAGGAAGATCTATGGATATCTTCCACCACCGATGCTCATGTAGTAGGATGAAAGATCCTTAAGAAAACATGGCATGAAGAAGGCAACATGGCATGAAGGAAGGCGAGATATGAACGAATGGATCACTTTTCGTTGATGACATGACTAACTCATGGATGAAAGTGATGGATGATTTGTGCCCTATAAAGAAGTCCCAAACATGAAGACTCCTAAATAACAATACAAGTTCATGACATCGTGAGGAGGAGTTCATCAAGCAGCTAGTTGTCCCATCATCTCCACCTGAGGAGCTGTTGTAGGTCCCTAATTAAGAGGGAGCTTGGAAACAAGTTTCTTACTTGGAAGCAAAATTCCTAAGCCAAGAGGGAGCTTAGGTACATTCCTTCCATAGGAATGAGTACATTCCTTTATTGGAATACATGTCCTCCCTAATTAAGAGGGAGAGATAGACACATCATTCTTGTTTTCACTTGGGAAGATAGAATGGACAATTGGGGAAACATCTAGCATCTGATGCTCTTTGAGGATGAGTTAGGGCATCCAAGATAAGAATAGTCGTAGTGGACCGATATTCTTTGAGGATTGGGAATCCAAGATAAGAGTAGTCGTAGTGGACCGATATTCTTTGAGGATTGGGAATCCAAGATAAGAATAGTCCCGATGGAACACACCCTAAGAAATCGGGTGGGGTATGTTCCGAGAAAGACAATGATGAGGGTGTCTATACATCATTGGTCTTGCTAGCATTGTGCTCAAATCTCGTGGAAAGATAGAGTTGTTAGTCAAGCCCTTGCTATGTGACAATGCTAGTTGATATGATGCTATACAGATGGATTACCAATACGACTCTTCTTATGAGGAGTTCTTTAGATTGAGAATAACCAAGTACCATTATGAATACCTCTCTAGTTAAGAGGGAGTGTTGAAAAGTGTAACTAGATTCGGTCTTCATAATGACGTGTAAATGTGATTTTATGTAATTGATGTAAAGAAGAAAAAAATAAAATTATTTTTGTACCACCTCTCTCATCGGTTTTATGAGCAAGGAATTTTATTTTTAGTAATGGCTCCTGTTGCACTCAAATTGTCAAAGTTCCAAGGAAGCGGAAGTGCCAATTTTTTCCAACAGGATCAAATCACCTATCAGCAGTCCATGTGTCATGGCCACCCCATTCTGCAAGTTATATGATGTAAATGATCCTAGTAAGACCTTGAGTCTATGTAACAACTTAGGTAAGCCTATAATTTTGATGATAAATTTTATCCTAGGAGTTTTTTAACCTCACTGATTACCTATGTTTCTAAACATGGCTAATCAGAAGAGTTTTTCCCCTCCAACTTAAACCCCCAAAGTTGGGGTGAAATTTATTATTGAAATCTTAGGTGAGTCCTAGTGTTTTAGTCAAGTCTAATGTAAAAGTGGTTTGGGAATAATTTAAGCTAGTTGGCTTAATTATTTTATTACAAATCACTTGGTTTACTAGATCATGTCATGTCGCAGATGGGTTATGTGTCTTGAGGGTGTAGGCCTAATGTGTATTCCCTCTTTGAGTCTTATAAATGTAAAATCTTATGTATTAGAGGGTTGGAAAAATATTAAATCCCCTCATGTGTAAATTAATTAATTTTTCTAGCAAAATAAAATTAAATCTTAAGCCAGAAAATTAATTAATTTAAGTCAAATTTAAATTGTTTTAGGAAAATAAATTCTCCAAATGGAAAAAATTGTGGGTCTTAAAAAAGTCGTTTTTAAAGGTCTTCCACCAAGGAAATATTGCATATTTCAAGAAAAATTGGACCCTTGGGCCTTGGTGGTTAATTCAAAGTTAAATTTTTTAGGAAATTAGCTCAAAATAATTAATTTTGATGTGGAGTTAAATGATAAATTCAAAAATTCCTCAAAAATAAAAAAAATCAAGGACCAAGTTAAAAGATCTTGAAGTGTTTATCAACGGCCAAGATTATTTTGACAAGAATCAAAGAAACTAGGCGTTATTTTTCCATTTGGAAGATTTATCTATAAATTAGAGAGTCATTTGAGTCTCTAGTCATCTTGATCTCTGGCTAGAATTGTTGCTAAAGCATTTTGTAAATTATTGTCCTGCTAGGAACTATTTGTTTCTACTATAATAAAAGACTTTGGAGTGCAACTCGAGGTGTTCTTGTTCGTTGATCAGTGGTATGTATTGACTACGGGCTTCCTATGTGGTGCTTTACTTGCTATATTTTGAGATGATACATAGTGTTTACAAATTACAGGTACTCAATCCTTGGTCTCCAAGTTCACAGATTGTGAGCAAGGATCATCTTGCTTGGATTCCTAGTTTTTATAAGGTGAATTAAATCTTCGCTAGGGCTATAGTGAGCAATAATTTCTCTGAAGCGTTTTAACCATTCTTTCAAAAAAAAAAATTATAAAATTTATTTTAAAACCCATGTACAATTTGTAAAATAATTTTGTAATTTTAAGTGTAAATTGTTTTTCTAACTTGGATTGGGGTTTTAGATCTATTTTGTATATATTTGGGGTTTGGGTGTTTTTATTTTCATTTTTGCAGGTTGGATCAAGGGATCAAGTGAGAGAAGTGTTAGATCTAGGCCCTTGAGGGTAAGATCTAATCTCTAGACAATTTTGCAGGGACGTTTACTGAAGATTTGATGGCAAAATTCAGATCCGAAAAGGAAAAGAAAAAAATTAAGACACGGGTTTTCAGTTTTTGATCTCCTCTTGCAATTTCAGCCCTTGATCTATCATTTCAGCCCTTTTATCCCCACAAATTGGCTTTCCTTGGCCTTTTTTTGCCTTTTCTTGGCCTCTTTTGCCCTAATCTACCCTAAACCCTTATTTGAAATTTTTTAAAGCTAAATACTTGGTGGTTTTGTAGGTATTGAGGCTCAAAAATTCTAATTTTCAAGTGGCATCTTCATCCAAAATTTTGGGTCACTTGGGCAAGTGTTTCTACAAGGCCTTAGGCCTAGGGTTTGACCTCTAAACCCTTGTTTTACTTCAGTTTTATTACAGCAGTCAAATCAACAACAATTAAGCCCTAAAATCACATATTTAACAGTCAAAATCACTTAAAATTGTAAAATCTTAATTTTCATGAGTTTTGGCCACTTGGGCATCTTGGATTTGACCTAGATCTAAATTTTTGCTTGCTGCAATTTTCTTCGTAAATTGTTGAATCAAGCCTGCAATATTTTCTAAATCAAATACTTAAAGAGGGCCAAAAATTTTGAATTTTCAATTTCCAGCAAAATTTTGCTATTTTGGATATATTGGGGATTGTCTTGAGCATTGTTGGGTTGCTGATCTGTCATCTGTTTACTATTGTAATAAATAGATCAGATCTGAAATTTCTGAATCACATCCTCTAAATAGCCCTAAAAATTAATTTTTTCAAGTTTTGATGAAATTTTACTATTTTTGGACATCTTGGGCACTGTTTTGGGCCTCATTAGTTTGTTGATCTGTGATCTATTTACTGTTGTTATAAATATATCAGATCTGAAATATCACTTAATACTTCATCATAAAGTGGGTTAAACAAGTTAATTTACATTTGCTGGTCATTGGAAATTTTTATGTTTCATTGTTGAGCAAAATTTCATGATTTAAAGTGGCTTCCTCATTGCTGTCATAACACTAATAAAGTCTGGAATTTTTGAATTATTACTGCTGATATAGACTGTCATAAATCTGAAATTGGCTTATCTCATCTTGGTCTTAAAGGTTGTCTAACTTTGCACTCAAAATCTGAAGTTAATCTTGTAAATAGAGTTATCTTAGGCTTCTAAGTTTGAATTGGCATAATATTTTGTGTTGATACTCATTGGTGAATAGGTTGATTTACTTAAGCATCTTGTGGATTGACCTATAGTTGAATTTTGCACTTGTATCGTTAAACACTCATCTTGTATTAAGATTGTTTTTCCCATTGTTGTTAAATATTATTGGCATAGAGAGTAATCATAACTTAAGTACTTAAGAAACTCAAACAATCTTAATTCAAGATAACCTCACTCATCATCTTGCATTTAGCATCCTAGATCTAGCTTGCATTAATAATTTACCTCCTAGCATAAGCTAGGTTGATAGAGATATAGGGCAACCCTTTTCACACTAGCTTGAGAGATTCAGTTTCTCCTAGTAGTTAACACAGTGACCTTGCAGTCGTCAAAGACACAGTCTTTGCAGTGCCAAAGGCACTGGGTGAGTGGAACACAAGGGGAGGTATTGTTAATCAGGCCATTGCCTACTTCCCGTTGGCTTCCATTTCACAACTTACTTTGAGAATTGCTTCTCAAAACAATTGGGGAAAAGGTTACATTTAGACTAGGCATCTAATTAAAATTTACCAAGATCACTGCATCTCACATAGGTCCTAGGTCTTGCATATCATATAGGTTAGTCAAGCATTCAAGTAGCAGGTGTCCATCCAGTCATTTGGTTCCAATTTATAGAAAGAAATAATTTGTGACTCCATTAAGGCATTGGTCTCATAATAGAAAATCTAAATCTAATCAATAATCTTGCTTAATTTCAACCAAGTGGCTAGGCCACTCATCCGTGTCTCTCAAACAAGTTGGTTCCCAACTTGTCTTCCTTCGCCTCATTTCATACGAACTACCCCCCATAGCCTATTGTTGGGAGACAGCTAGAACAGAGTGGGCAAGGATCAGAGTGACAGCCCCCGTCCTAAGCGTTGTCACGGTGCCTGTACAATCCAAGCGACACTATTTCTTGGCGCCATTGCCGAGAATAGATTTTGTCGTTCCCAGTGTTTACAACAATATCTCAATCTTTCAATCTTTCCATTTTCTTCATTCCTTGTCCCATCAACGCCACAACATTTTATGGCGTCATTGTCGGGGACGAGTATGCTCGTTGCCGGGGTTTACGACATTCTATCATCTTGTGATATTTCATCCTTCATTCATTGTCCCGCCAACGCCACAACATTTTCTGGCGCCGCTGTCGGGGACTAATTTATTGGACTTTGGTGTTGATGACACTCTCATTAGTCTTCCTAATCTTCTAATCTTCCATCATTCTTCATCTTCTCATCACCTTATCTTTTTTCCTTTCACTAATCCTATCATCTTGTTCATTCACACTCTTAGCACCTGGACGTTTAGGTTGGTTTCCTGTTTGGGTGGCAACTCCACTTATTCATTCATTTTTCTCAAGCAAGAAGCTCTACTTGATATCTGTTGTCGCACAAAATGTTTAGGCAACACGACAACGGCTCAGATTAGGGGTTGTCACGCTGATCCCCAATCTCTTCGTTTACATTGTCTCCCAATAACAAACTAAGAGGGGTAGACCCTACGGAAATGGAATGAAGGAGAACCAGTTCGGGAGAGACAGTTAAGCAACCAAGTACTTGTTTTAGATTTAGCAAGACTTATAGGATTCGATTAGATTTAGACGATTGATACCAGTGCCTTATGGAGTCAACTATCTTGCTAGGAAATTTAGGACCAAGTAATTGATGAGCAACTACTACTTGGATGAATAACTATCTTATATGAAATGCAGATCCTAAAACTAATGTGAGATGCAGGAATCTTAGTTAATTTTAGTTAAATGCCTATCTAAGTTTTTGTTGAAGAATCTAGGGCATTGATGTATAGTAGGATTCTTCTAGACTTGATAACAATTTGTGAAGCACTTTTCCAATTTATCTTTGTTAGCTTGATCTTCTTCTTATTATTAGTGTGTGTGTTTACTTCATCAAACTGCTACCAAAACACAAGAAACAAGAACACAAGATGTTGGTTCTCTGCCAGGGCAAAACCTCTGTCTTAGAGAAGAAAACCCTTTCGTAAATTTCTCTTATTGAAGCTTCTATTGATTAATGCCAAACCCTAGACCCTTGACAAGAGGATCCTCCAAGCACAAGTCAAGCCCTTTCAAGGTCACTTCCTCTTGCAATACTTTGTCTTACCTCTTCTGGCACTTCGTCTTCCTCCTTCTGGCGCATTGTTCTTCTTCTTCCGGCAGTTGTAGAAACCCTAGATGGTATGCCCTATAGTGATCCTTGTCCTTTTTCTTCCTTCACTTGAGATGGAGCCTTTCTAACTTAAGAAGATGAACTTGTCACCTCCCAATTGAGCCTTCTTTTCTTCACGAAGATTGCAGACTTAGAGCAGCAGTAATACAACCCTAATTCTTCGCATCTGTGAGGGGATACCTTCACAAAAAACTATGTTAGATTCCTTCTTCTTCCTTTGCTTGTGTAGCCTTCTTTCTCGCTTGAATGAGAGGCCTTATAGGCATTCTTTTCTAGCCCAAACACTTCTCCTTTATGACTACAATAAGAGAGCTTGATATGACAGCAGAATAGCCTTCTTGCCTTCGCAATACATCCCCCTTGAATCCCCTTCATGAGAAATGCTCCTTGATAGCACGGTATGTCTTGAGGAACCCCGGGTAGCTTGCTAGATGGGAGCCATGCGCTACCTGCATAATCTTCTCCTTGAGCTAAGATTCGGGCACCAAGTATATCCGGTCCTTATAATATATCACATCATCCATCACCCTGAACTTGTCATCCCCATGTGTGCCATCTAGTATCTCACAAGCCTCCCTATCCTTGGAATACTCAACCAAAAGTTGAGCCTTCCAATCATGAGTGATATCCATCAAAGATAGTGTCGCGGGCCTCCGAGAGAGTGCATCTGCCACTACATTTTGCTTGCCCTTGACGTACTCAATCTCAAAGTCGTAGGCCTGGATTTTACTCACCCACTTCTGTTGCCTCTCTTGCAATGTCTGCTGCTCTAGGAAAAATCGAAGACTGTTGTGGTCAGTCTTCACCTTAAACCAATTTCCCACCAAATACTACCTAAACTTGGCCAGTGCATGCATCACGACCAGCATCTCCTTGTCATAAATAGAGTACAACCACTCATGGGGTAGCAGTTTCCTACTCTCAAATGCGATAGGATGGCCCCCCTGTGTCAACACAGCCCCAACTCCCTCACCAGAGGCATCACACTCCAGCACAAATGGTCATGTGAAATCTGGCAAAGCCAAAACAGGACAGTTGCTCATGACCTTCTTGAGGCACTCAAAGGCCTCTTGTGCCACCTGCGTCCACTCAAAAGCCCCCTTCTTAGTCAAATCCATGAGGGGTGCTGCAAGCTGTGAGAATCCTCTCACGAACCTCCTATAATATGTGCAAATGCCCAGAAATCCTCTCAACTCAGTCACATTCCTGGGTGTTGGCCAATCCAAAATGGCCCTAATCTTCTCCTAGTGTACCTTCACTCCATCCTCCCCTATCACGTGCCCAAGGTACAACATCTCTGTCAGTCCAAACTCACATTTGGACATCTTTGCATACAATTGTTGCTCCTCAAGTATGCGAAGTACTACCTCCAAGTGTTGGAGGTGCTCCTCCCAAGTCCGGCTATAGATGAGAATGTCGTCAAAGAAGACAAGGACAAAGCGCCGCAACTGCCCATGAAACACATGGTTCATACAAGACTGAAATGTGGCCGAAGCATTAGTTAGCCCGAAGGGCGTCACCAAGAACTCAAAGTGTCCATAGTGGCAGCGAAAGGCAACCTTGGGGATGTCCTGCTCCCTCACCCGGATCTAGTGATACCCCGAGCGCAGATCTATCTTAGAGAAGTATCTCGCTCCTCTAAGCTCATCCATCAGCTCATCGACGAACGAAATGGGATATCGATTCTTCAAAATATTCTTATTGAGGGCCATATAGTAAATGCACATGCAGAGAGCCCCATCCTTCTTCTTCACTAGCACCACGGAAGAAGAAAGGGGACTCAAACTAGGGCTAATGTGCCCCAATCTCAACAACTTCTATATTGCCCTCTCGACCTCATCCTGATAGGCTTTGGGATGCCTATACAGAGTAGTGATGACCGCATGCACTCCCTCCTCCAGCTCAATAGTATGCTTGAATCCTCGGTCTAGAGGTTTGCCTGGAGAAATCTACCTAAAAGCCTCTCCAACAAGGCTAGTATGTCTGGATGCACTGGTCGTGTCGGAGCCCCTGTCTCTGAAATCCTAAGCTCCACCACCCACTCTATGTCCCCATATCGTAAATTTTCCTCCATCTTATGAGCAGAAACTATCTGGGGTGGGTAAGAGTGCATCCCTCTCAGCACTACCAGCTTCCCATCTAGGCCTGTAAACTCCATCTCTAGCTTCTGCCAATCAGTGGTGACCCTCCCCAATGAGTATAACCACTGGACACCCATCACCACGTTGGTGTCTGAAACATCAACTACAAAGAAATGATCAGTGACGGAGTAGTTCCCCATCGTCAGAGTCAAGTTGGGAACATACTTCGTGCACTACATTGTCTAGTCTCTTGGCACCAACACCGAGAACCCCTCAAATGTCTTTGTGTGAATGCCCCTCCACTCCACCATCCAAGCATTGATAAAATTGTGGGTGGCCCCACTGTCTACTAGAACTAACACTCGCTGCCCTTGTACAGTCCCTCTGATCCTGAGTGACAAGTACTTCGAGACTCCCCGAAGTGAAGCAAGGACTCCGCCTGATGGATCAAATGGCCCTTCTCTATGTGGTGGCAGTGGTGGTGCTCCCCTTGATGATGGTGCCCCCTCATCTCCCTAATTTGCGGCTAGCTCAGTCTCCTCATTTGGCTCACTATCTGAATATACCTCAACGTAGTGGGCCTTGCCCTTGCTGCATTTATGCCCCGGTGCCCAAGGCTCCTAGCACGTGAAGCATAGTTTCCTCCTCTTGAGGTCCCTCCTAGTCTCCTCGTCCAACTGACCATGTCCTCCATCCCTCTGAGGTGGTCTAGCATCCTAGTTCCCCTATGGAGCAATAGGTCTAGTGGGGACTAAGGCTCGGGTCTTGGGCACTGCATCAATCATATCCCGGGTCCTAGAGATAGCGTCCATCAGCGATGTGGGCTTGTAGGCCCTCACCCAACCACACAATGGCTCAGCAAGCCCCTCCACAAATAGCATGATTAACTAAGCCTCTGAAATGTCAGTCATCATCACGACTAGCCTCTGAAACTCTGAAATATAGGCCTTTACACTGCCAGTCTACCTCAGATGGGTTAGCTCCCTAAAGTGTAGCTCTGGGTCCTTCCTCTCAAATCTCTCAATCAGCCTCTGGGTGAAATTTGTGTAAGAAGTGATGTGGATATGCCCCAACGTAATCAGCCCATGGTACCACCACTCCTGGGCATCACCCTCCAAGTGTAGAGTAGTGAACCGGATAGCATCTGTCTCACGCATGGGATTTAGGTGAAAGTATGTGTCTAACTTCTAAACCCATGCCTTAGCTGAACTCTTAGCCGACCTATCAAAGTTGGGGAGCGTAACTTTCCCCGTTATCTTTTGTACCTCCTAGCTAGATTGTCCCCCTCTATAATGTGTCCCAGCCCAAGTGGTATGTCTCTCCTTGAGGTGTATGTACCCCCCAAAGGACATCATCCTCTTAATCCTATCATCCAACCCCTCATACTCATCAATGCTCGATGCAACTAAGTGGAATAAATATGAAACTGGGTCTGGTTCCCTCGCGGGCTCTGGCTCATCCACGAAATGAGGCATGGTGGCCACGCAGAGGGGTATGTGGGGGATGATAGGTATAGCTGCCTCCTCCAGATCAGGAACCCCCATCACCCTGGCGCTCTCCCTCCAGTCTCCCATTCACCTGCAAGCCTATCACCTGCTACATCATGTCCATCATGAGCTGCCCTTGCCTCAACATCTGTTGGTTGGTCCTCAACAACTCCTCTAAAATATGGTTTTGGCCCCCTTGTCTGGGTTGCTCGTTGTCCTCCTAATTGTCCATGTGGCCCCTGAAGTTTTCCACCTCCGTATCAGAAAATGGGTCCAGTTCTCCCTCTCTACCTCGACCCCTGCCTCTACCTCTACCTCTGCCTCTATGCCGATACATTGCTCCCGTAAACGACCCTGTCATCACCTGCTCTCAAGCCCACAGCTAGCCAAGAACATGCTCTGATACCACTGTAATGTTCCTAATAGGAAATTTTACAGTGATATTAAGCAAATTCAAGCAAAATACAAGAGCAAACAGAAATTTCAAACAACCATTAGACATCCACAAATGATTACACCAGAAATGCTCCAAAACCAACCATTTTATTAATTCTTTGGAAGAGTACAATGCAAGAACAAGTGCACCTGGGCTTGCCAAAGCAAGCTAGACAATCCCAGGTGATAGAGTGCTACCTAGAAATAAGGAAATCAACCCCTCCTAAAAGGTACTGCGTTGGCCTTGAAAAGTTTGCATAGTTGACTGTGTGGAACCCCTGTTTGTGCCTCCAAAACTGCCCAGAAAATTCTGCCAAATTAATCCCGACTCCTCTCCACAAACCCAGAAAAACCCAGAAAGGGTTTGCCCTAGTTTTGACGCTCCAAAATTACCCCCAAATTCCTAGCACCCCTCCACTGCCAGGAAATTTCGGCCTGTAAGAAATTCTGTCTCTGCAGCCCTCCAAATTAGTGGAAAATCTTCCCCAAGCACCCTTCTAGCCTCCACAAAACACTCCAGCTCCAAATCCCTTCAACCAAATCCACCCACAAAAGCTCCACCCAAAAACTATGCAGGCCTGTAACAATACTGCGTAGGCCCTGCAAGAGAAATACAAACTACTAAGGAAAGGCTCCCTCTTCTCCTGTAATTCCCTTCTCTCCCCCTGCAAATTGGCCAAGGAATGCCCAACAATGAATATGGCCTCTAATTTCCAACACCAACTCTCCAAGGGACTACGTCGCTCCTAGTTTTGCGTCCAAGCTAAGGAAAGGAAATCTGTGGCCCCTATGCTACACCTCTCCCAGCCTCCACAAGACAATGATGATGACTTCCTAGGGTGGCACTCGAAGTCCACCGAAGAAAGGGTGAATTTCCTCCTTGGGAAACTCTGGTGCTCAACAACACTTTGTAACTCAGCTAAACAGCTTGAGCAACAATGGAATTGTCAAATGATCAAAAGCCCCAAATGTTGTTATCTTCCTCCTATTTATAATTGTTGCTCTCTCACTTCACGTGGGTTCCTCCACCAAGTAAATCAAACTCCCTCCTAGGCCATTCGAACTTCTCTCCCAAGGGGTGTGTATTTCACGAGGGAGTGGCCCCCACATTCCACTAAGAAAATAATTCGACCCCCTTGTCCTAAGTATTTTTCCAAAATTGCCTTGGTCCCTCAAAATTGACAAGAATGCAAAAATTGTAGTTCTCCTTAGCAAAATATTTTAGGAAGGGACATTACAAAGTCTTAATCAAAATATCCAATCAAATTGAAGTCATGCACTTGTGAATATTTGAATCCAAAGTCTTGAGTTCCAGTTGATTTGGGGTAGCATCGGATGTGCTCTAGCCCCAAACTTTGGTGGAGAGGTTGGGGCACATGAGATCTCCAATACCCAGAAAGGGTTTGGGAAGATTCTAAACAGATCAGGAGATATTGAAATAATTAATATTTTTAATGGAGTCCCTAAGTCCAAACTTTGGGAAAATAAAATATTAATGTGTGTTAATATGAATCTGTGTTAGAATGGTCCGAAAGACATAGATCAAGCCAGATCTAATCTTAGCCGTTGATGAGGGACTTAATCTCGGCCGTTGGATGTCAACAGGAAAAGTATAAGAGGAGGCTTGAGAGTCATTTGGAGAATACACCAGAGTGATCAGTCATTCTATTCTCTAGAGCGGGGTTTGCTAAGAGACATAGAATCAGTGATTGGGAGAGCAGCTGAGGGGCATTGAGTACAGAGAAACAGAGAAGGCAAAGATTGTGTCGGGAGAGCAACGCAGCAACCAAGGAGAGTGACGCAGAGCCAGCAAGGGCTCACGCAGGGCCACGCAAAGACAGCCAAGTGTTGCGCAGAGCACCAGAGAGGCCAGCATGTCTGACGCAGAGGCCCAGAAAGCTGATGCAAGGCCTCCTAGGGCTAACGCAAGCCAAGAAAGGCTGACGCAGGGCCAATGTGAGACAAAGAGGGACTTACACAGTCCAGATTGGGCAGACGCTAGGGTGGCAGAGTAGTTTTGTGCAGAGGAGCTGCCGGAAGGACTTTTCGGGGTTTCAGCCAGGAGATTTCTCTCAAACTGTGAGGTATAGCTGCTAAGGAAATTCTCTGTTGAGTAAGCCAGTTTCGGCACCCAGATTGTACTCTGATATTGCTTAATAAGAAAACCCTCAGATAACTGCACCGGTTTTCCCGCATTGGGTTTTTCTGGGGACATTGGTCCAAAAATAATGGTGTCATGTGGTGTGTTTGTTCTTGTTTCTTTTAGTTGCTAATCTATAATATGTTGAGCATGCACTGGTGTTTATTTTCAGTATTTACTTTGTAAATAACTTGTTAAAGAAAAATAACAAGTAGGTAGGAATAAATCAAAAAAGTTCATGAAGGGTTTCTAAACTAAGTAAACTTAGAAACTTCAGCATGGTATCAGAGCGTAATTGCAAATCACATGAGGACTAAAAGACATCAGCCTAGCAGAGCAATAGCAGCGGAAAACAGTTGTCCCAAGGTGACAGAAGTTGTTTCTAGCAGCGCAGAAGCCAAGAAGTGTGATGCAGAGCCAACCAGAGCCATGCAGAAGAAGCCGGGAGTTGCTGAGAGCCTCAGAGAGGCCAGTGTTGCTGACGCAAAGGGCCAGAGGGCTGACGCAGGGCATCCCAAGGCTGACGCAAACCCATCTAGGGTGACGCAGAGCCAACGTGAGGCAGAGAGGGGCTGACGTAGTTTACAGAGAGGCAATTGCTGAAGTCTAGAAGACTGCAGAAATATTGCAGAGTGGAGTTGGTGAGGTACTATAGTCAGAACAATACCTAACAGAGCAGGGCCAGAGGAGTTGTTACTGAGGGTTTCTAGCTGAGGAAACTGGATCAGCAATGCAGTTGCACAAGACGATTACAGTAGGGGGCATCTCGACAAGCAGCAGAAGGATTTCCAAGAGGGAAATCAGGACTCAGAGGGAGTCCAGAAGAGAACTTCCAGACGGGAAGTAGAGACTCAGAGGAGTCAAACAGAGAACTTCCAGGGGGGAAGTAGAGGAGCGTCATGGAACTACACGGGGTAAGAGACCAGGATAGACTGGACGGAGCATCGAACTTCGCAATCTGGAAGGCTAGAATCTTATCAGTGCTTGACAGGAACCGTGTCAAGAACTTCGCCTTGAAGGTTATAACTATCCCAGTCGACCTCAATGATAACGACAAGTACGAAGAGGCGATGGTGAGGGCCAAGTGCATTATCCTTGATGGGGTCAAGGATCATGTGGTACCACATATAGCCGAGAAGGAAACGACAGTTGAGATGTGGGAGGCTCTCAAGAACCTGTACTAGCATACTTCTGTGCAGAGAAGAATGTTGTTTGAGAACCAAATGAGGTCGTATCAGATGAAGAAGGGTCAATCGATTGACACCTTCCTCGGAGGACTGAATGAGATTCGAGACCAGTTGACTGCTATAAGAGCGACACCGAATCAGGAGCTTATGGTGAGGACAGCCCTAAATGTTGTCTCAGAAGATAGGAAGTGTTTGTCCAGAGTAACTTGGGCAAAGGGACTCTCCTACCTTGGGACGAGATGTGGGCAGCTCTTCGCTAGGAAGAGATCAGACGGCAGTCAAAGACAGGGAGCAGCAGCAAAGGGATCAAAGTTCAGCAGCAGGAGGAGGATGTGGCCCTAGTATCTGAGGGAAAGCTTGAGAAGCGGAAGAAGAAAGATCTCTCCAAGATCAAGTGCTTCCACTGTGGGGAGATGGGCCATTATGTGACCCAGTGCCCAAGGAAGAAGAGTAAGGGAGAGTCTTGCGAGACTAAGGCAGCGCCAGCACGGGCAGAGAAAGAAGTTTTGACAGACGATGATTTTGCCATGAGTGCACACGCACCACTTGAGCAGAAGTGGGGAGACATCGAGTTGTAGTCAGGTGGACTATAGGCGATGAGAGGCAGGATCCTCGAGGTACCCGACCTCTTGGATTAGACCTTGCTACGGGAGCCCCGATGAGGAGTAGCAGGACAGGCTGGGTGGGTAGAGATGGATGCGGACGGAGCGGCAGAGAGAGCTACAGTGCAGGAGTCTCAAGACAGCGCAGAGCTAGCAGGCTGCAATAGTGCGAGAGGCACAGGAGTGTTGCACCAGTGCAGGATGGCACAGAGAGGTGTGCAACGGTGCGAGATGTAGGGAGTGGTTGCAGCAGCGTACAGGTCAAAGAGGGAGCACTTGTCAGCGACAGAGGGAGCTTCAGCATCAGTGGGTGTCTCTAGCCCAATAGGGAGGTCAGTTGGGAGATCAGTTACTTACTTCTCAGTAATTGAGTTGCAGTGCAGCAATGGACAACACGATGCAGCATGATGAGAGGAGGTGCAGTGCAGATGCAATGCTGGGAGAAAGGACCAGCAGCAGCACGGATGTAGAGGGAGCTGTCGTACAGATGCAGCAGTGGCAGTGGCAGAACCATGGGCAGCAGTACAGAAGGAAGCAGTGCAGAGGATGGTGGGCAGGAAGGCCTAGCATCAGCACAGGTACCAATGTCGGATGATCAGAGTAATACTCAGTGAGGGGTATTGCTAGAGCACAGTCCTCACTAAGAGGGAGTGTTGATTTGGGGTAGCATCGAATGTGCTCTAGCCACGAAATTTAGTGGAGAGGTTGGGGCGCATGAGATCTCCAATACACAGAAAGGGTTTGGGCAGATTCTAAACAGATCAGGAGATATTAAAATAATTAATATTTTTAATGGAGTCCCTAAGTCTAAAATTAGGGAAAATAAAATATTAATGTGTATTAATATGAATATGTGTTAGAATGGTCCAAAAGACATGGATCAAGCCAGATCTAATCTTAGCCGTTGATTAGGGACTTAATCTCGACCGTTGAGAATCGAGATGTCAATAGGAAAAGTATAAGAGGAGGCTTGAGGGTCACTTGGAGAATACACCAGAGTTATCAGTCATTCTATTCTCTAGAGCGGGGTTTGCTAAGAGAGATAGAATCAGTGATCGGGAGAGCAGCTAAGGGGAATTAAGTACAGAGAAACAAAGAAGGCAGAGATTTTGCCAAGAGAGCAGCGTAGCAGCCAAGGAGAGTGACGCAGAGCCAGCAAGGGCTCACACAAGGCCACGCAGAGGCAGCCAAGTGCTGCGCAAAGAACCAAAGAGGCCAGCGTGTCTGACGCAGAGGCCCAGAAAGCTGACACATGGCCTCTGGGGCTGACGCAGGCCAAGAAAGGCTGACGTAGGGCTAGCGTGAGACAGAGAGGCGCTGACGCAGATTGGGCAGACGCTGGGGTTGCAGAGCAGTTTTGTGTTGAGGAGCTGCCAGAAGGATTTTCCAGGGTTTCAGCCAAGAGATTTCTCTCAAACTGTGAGGTATAGCTGCTAAGAAAATTCTCTGTTGGGTAGGCCAGTTTCGGCACCCAGATTGTACTTTGATATTGCTTAATAAGAAAACCCCAGATAGCTGCACCGGTTTTCCCGCATTGGGTTTTTCCGAGGACATTGGTCCAAAAATAATGGCGTCATGTGGTGTGTTTGTTCTTGTTTCTTTTAGTTGCTGATCTGTAATATGGTGAGCATGCACTGGTGTTTATTTTTCAGTATTTACTTTGTAAATAACTTGTTAAAGAAAAATAACAAGTAGGTAGGAATAAATCAGAAAAAGTGCATGAAGGGTTTCTAAACTAAGTAAACTTAGAAACTTCAACAGTTCCTTTCAGGTACTTTAGAACTCTTTTTGCAGCAAACCAATGCCCTTCACAAGGCTTTTGCATAAACCTAGAAAGGATTCCAATAGCAAATGAAATATTTGGTCTGGTAGTGTTGAGGTAGATAAGACTTCCCACAAGCTATCCATACTTAACTACATCCTTAAATTCATTCCCTTCTTTAGATGTGAACTGTAGATTTCATTCCACTGGAGTGGAAAAACTTCAAAGGATTGCATTTAGCCATGCCAGACTTGTTTAACAATTCTCCAATGTACTTCTTTTGAGAAAGAAATATATGGCATGGATGTTGAGTCACTTCAATGCCCAAGTAGTAGTGAAGGTGTCCCAAATCTATCATCTCAAATCCTTTCTTCAACTCTTTCTTTATGGATGCAATATAGTTTTCATTTTTCCCTATTATCAACAGATCATCTACATATACCACAAGATAGACAACAGTTTGCCAATTTTCTTAACAAACATAGTTGCATCATCAAGATTAAAGTGTTTGAAATTTAATTTCAAAAGATGCTCAGTCAGCTTTTCGTACCAAGCTCGCGGTGCTTGTTTTAGGCCATATAAGGATTTGATGAGTTTATATACTTTATGTTTTTGTCCCTTCACAACAAAACCTTATGGTTGAGACATGAAGACATTTTTTTTCAAGTCTCCATTCAAGAAAGCACTCTTCACATAAATTTGGTGAACTTTCCATCCAATCTGAGCTACCACAGCAAAGAGAGTCTGGATGGTGGCCCATTTCTCTATGGTCTCTTCATAATCGACACCTTCTTTTTGTGCAATCCTTTTTCCACGTGTTAATTTGGCAGTTCAATTACAAATTCCAATCATGGGACTAGATTCCTCGTTCTGAGAGGACCAATTTTGACCTTTGAAGCACTTGATTCGGAAATGGGAACGTGTATTTTAAAGTGAAGCCCGCAGTTGCACAATTTGTCAAGATCGGCCTTGCTACCCACTACCTGTGGGTAGTGTGCATAGGAGAAAATTTTCTCCTAGATGGTCCTCAGTCAACAGCCAGCAACCCCTTGCTACCACCAGATAGCTCAATGTGCCATTCTCTCCGCCACCTGAGCCAGCCATGTGGTCCCTCGCCCATCTATTATGATCGTATGTTTGAAGGTGGGCATCCCAACCCTGAAGGTATGGCTTTTCATTGGTTTAGTTGAGTGATTTTGCTTACTTATCATGAACACTTTTGGGGATGGATTTGTGGGGGATTCGGTGGTAAGAGTGGTCTAGGTCTGTACTCTTGTCTTCTCTGCCCAATTTAGTGGTTAGCCTTGTATCTTAGTCCTGTGGGATCTCCTTTACTGACCACTAGCTTTAGGGCTGGCACTATATGGGAAATCTTGATTTTCGCTGTATGATCCCATTTCCCGACACCATACACATCACTCCCCTCCGCTCATTTTAACCCCATTCATCACTTTTCCCATCTAGGTCCACATGTGTCCTCTGGGTCCACATGTGTCCACTAGTTCCACATAGGGTTAGCCTCCCTTTCCCCTTGTCCACACTTTGGGTTGGGCCAAGTACGATGTCTCAGAGGTTGATGCAACTAAAAAGAAAAGAAAAAGCATAATTTGGCCACTCTCAACAAGAAATGTACCACAAAATGCAAAAGATGGCCAAGACATACAAATTTAGCACGTGGGAAAAAGTCAAACATGAGCTCTACACCTTATTTATGGCCACTGCCCCAGTTCCTATGGGCCCTAGATGAGCCCCCTCCACATTAAGGAACCCATGATTGTCCCAACCCCTGGTGGGCAATGAAATGCCCCACCTTAAAAGGGGGTACCTACTGCTATATCCTACACATCATGCTCTCATCCCCTAGAGCCCCGAGCAGTTATGAAGAAAAATCAATTAAAGGCAAAAGGCATATGAAGAAGGGTGGAAAAACAAAGGCTGGGGTAACTCATGTACCACAATTTGCTCCCTCCTACACTCATGTACCCAAGTGTGGGCTTCCCTCATTATAGCTACCCTTGTACCATGACATGTGGCCTGGATCTTTCCCCTGATCCCCACTCTGTTCTATCACTATATCACATGCCACCTACCCATTGATGGATGTACCATGGACATGTCACCCCCTTTAAAGGCTGAAACCACCTAATAGGGTCCTTGGTTAACCTGCTTGTTGAGCCTAGACACACCTGTACATGCCAAAGCCCACTTTGGAAGGGCATGCCACCATGAATTTCTTACTTGATTCCATGATTTGTAAGCTCTTTTACTTGATTACTTTAATGAATTTTTGTATTGGAGGGCAAGGGGACGCATTGGATCTTATGTAGGATTGCAAGTGGGTCTCCATTTGGGGTTTGGTCTCCCTATACGGGGTCCAAGCCCTCCAGAGAGCCACATTGACACTTGTAGGGTGAGCAATGAGAGCCATGGGCCTCCACCATAGCAAAGAGTACTTCATGGATGCCCAACACCACTCAGTTATTGCTCGTATTCCACCTTTTGGATGAGGATGATGCACCTGGATCACCATGCCCAGCCGCCTCCACACTTGTACCACACACTTGACAAAGGTTCTAGGGTCTAGATGAGGATGTGTCTCACTGCAAGAGACAAAGGGAGGGCTTATGTCATCATCCTAGCCCTTTCAGATGGTTTACAAGCATTATCGATCTACTTGGAGACCCATGATCATGTCATAGTGCCCCCACACCCACTTGGGGACACCACATGTGACTTGCTTCGATATCAAGGGGCTAACCCCTTGTCCTCTATGTTTGGAGTCCATTTTTTCACCATGGCACGCTTTGGACTTCATTAGGCCTTCTTAATGGCCCAACAACTCATTATTTTGATTATTTTGCCCTCTTCAGAGGCTTCTTTCAAGAGCTATCTTGGGTGGCTTGTCACCAAGGGATGTTATTATTGCACACTATTTTATTATTTGGGGCTTAATTAGTCCTAGTTAGTCAAATCGAACTCTTTAGAGAGGATATAATATGATGAGAGGCTCATTCATTCCTCTCATCATCACTTGTTTGGGATTAGTAGCTCTTGTGAGAATTTCGCATTCCGTTTTGGAGGATGAGTTTGGTTTCATAAATGAATTTTGATGTTTGGATACTACTCTCTTGATCTTGGAGCTTCAAATTTGTCTTGATTTGATGATTGGATATACTCGTTATACATGTAAGTGTTGTTTTCATGTCTATTCTTTACTTTTATCTTGTCACATGAATGTTGTTGGGATTTTCGCTATCTAGGTCTGAAATTGCCTCTAATTTATGTGAAATTGTGGAATTTTTTATCTATTATAGTGTTGCATATGTTACATGTGTCATGTATAACGAATGAATGTTCCTAGAGGTTAATTTCCATTGAATACACCTTGATAAGTCATCAATTCTTGCACATCGAAGTATAAAATCTTCTGGTAGCTGCTCTCATGCCCTAATTGCCATGCGAAGTTGCCTAGAAGTCTCCTTGATTGGGTATAGCCTCTCCAAATAACAATTTCACCTTGACTCTATCTCTCCCAAAGGCAAGGCACCAATCCAACCACTAGTAGTCAAAAGATTATTTTTCTCGCCTTTTCCCTCTCCTTCTAGGCCTAGCCCTAGAGATTATTTTTCTCACCTTTTCCCCCTCCTAGGCCTAGCCCTAATAGGTCATCTAGGGCATCAATCGAATTCCTTTCTAGCCATCCAAACACCTCAATTTTTGGTCTATCTCTAGAGGTCCTCCAAGTTTTAGGCAAATCCGACAGTGGAATCCCAAGATATAGCAAGCCCTAGACACAAGACCAATTCTTGCCCTAGGTTGATTTGGGTTAGTGTCCTCATTTGGATCATTGCATTCAACTCTCAAAAGAAAATTAGTCCTTTGATCCTATTCTCTTCCCTCATTAGGTCAAGACCCTCCTTGGTTGATCAATTCTATACCCTTGACCTAGTTTGGGCCCACTTGGGTTCTTTGTGGTCCCAAAACTCTACAACTCAAATTCCACAAGGATTGCATAGAATCCATTTCTTCACAACGATCTTGAAGCTTAGCAAGCCACTTGACAAGGCATATCCTCCATCCTTAGGCCTAGGCACCCTTATAGTCCTTCTTAGAGAGCCAAACACCTTGCTTTCAAAGCAAGAAAGCCATCTAGTTGAGCTTCTTTTATGAATAGGCTTTAGGAATCACCTCATATCTTATCATTGACCCATCCATTCTTGTGATTCCTCTCATACCGGGACTCCAAACACTATCGAGTATCTGTCCAATATGACCTGCACATCTGGATGTGGTGGTTGGGGCTAGTCCCCAGCCTCTGAAATCCTCAGCTCCACTGCCCACTCAATGTCCCCATGCCTAAAACCGACCTCCATCCTGTGTGTTGAAACTGTCTGTGGTGGGTATGAGTGCATGCCTCGCAAAACAACCAGCTTCTCATATCGCCCTATGAACTCCATCTCCAGCTTCCGCCAATCTATGGTCACTCGCCCAAGGGAGTAAAGCCACTGGACAACCATCACCACATTGGTGTCCAGTACATCCACCACAAAGAAGTGGCCAATCACTAAATAATTCCCCATGATCACTGTCAAAGCGGGGACATATCTGGTGCATTGTATGGTCCTATCCCCTGTACAAGGACGGCAAACCCCTCAAATTCCTCCGTAGCGATACCCCTCCTCTGCACCATATGTGCGCCAATGACGTTGTGGGTGGCCCCACAGTCTACCAAAATTGAGACACATTGCCCCTACACCGTGCCTCAGATCCTTAGGGTCAAGTACCTAGGGACCCCACACAATGAAGCAAGTACTCCCCCAGTAGGTGCAAAAGGTGCTCCCCCAAGTGGTGGTGGTGGAGGTGGTTCCCCTGCTACATTTGGCTCCCTGTCACCCCATCTACCTCCTGATCTACATCATCCTCCTAGTCACTGTAAGAGAAGAGCTCAATATATTGGGCCTTGTCTGTGGTGCACCTGTGGCCTAGTTCCCAAGGCTCCTGGCAAGTGAAGCACATCTTCCTCCAAAGACCCCTCCTAGTCTCCTCATCCAACTGTCCACGCCCTTGGTTAGCTCTCGATGGCGGGGCTTTGGTGTCACGACCCCTAGGAGGAAAAGGAGCTCATGGTGGAATCAATGCCCTAGTCTTAGGGATTGCGTCCTGCAAATCTTGGGCACAAGTCATGGCCTCCTACAACGTGGTTGGTCTGCGAGATCTCACCAACCCATGTAAGGGCTCAAGCAAACCCTCTACAAAAGTGTAGACCCTCCTGGCATCAAACAGTTTCGGCACCATCACAGACACCCTCAGAAACTCCAATATGTAATGCTTAGGGTTGTCGATCTGTTTGAGTTGCGTAAGCTCACTAAAGGGAGCCTCTGAGTCCCTCCTATCAAAACGCTCCACAACCCTCCATGTGAAGTCCTCATAAGAAGTCACACCTGCATGCCCAAGCGTAGTCAGCCCATGGAACCACCAATCGTGGGCCTCTCCCTCCAAGTGTAAGGTAGCCATCTTGATGGCCTCCACCTCTATCATCTGGTTGAGCTGGAAATATGTGTCCAGCTTCTCCACCCAAGCCCTAGTTGTGCACTTGGAAGATCCATCAAATGTGGGGAGGTACATCCTCCCTATGGTGCGTTGTAGCTCTGAGTTCTGTGTGTTGGAACCCCCAGTGCCCCTGCCCTTCTCGTTCTGCTGCTCAAAAAATTCCGAGAAATTAACCCCAGACTCCTCTCAAATAACCCACCAAAACCCAGAAAGGGTTTGGCCTAATTCTGACCCCCGAAATTACCCCCAATTTTGATGTGCTCCTCCAATAACTGAGAATTTTGGCCCACCTGAAGAAATCACTGCTCTGCCCTCCAAAAATGATGCCAAATGCTAGCAAAATTTCCCCTTGAATGTCTCCTCCAAACCCAGCTCAACTCAGCTCCAAATGCCCACCCTCTCAACTCCCACGTGTGGCTCAAGGAAAGCCTTTGCGCAAGCCCACGCAGTCACTGGAAATGGGTGATGAAGCTACAGCAAAAGCCCTCCAGAAATATGCCCAATCAGCCCCCAAAACTCCAGCAATTTGGAGTCCAATCCTCTCCCGAAAGGCCCAACAAAAATGCTGCCCCACAACTGCCTTCCCCTGGGAGTGCGTACTCTCTTTTTGCATCCAGTCTATTGAGAAAGACCCACAAATCTGCCTGAATAATCACCGGAACAGCTCTGCAATGTGAAATGGAACTCCTCCTAGGGATGGCACTCGAAGTCCACCGAAGGTAGGGTGAGATTTCCACTTGGAGATCTCGTGTGCTGAACAACACTCTATTGACTCAGCTGAACAGCTTGAGCAAACAATGGTTTGGTTGTCAAATGAGCAAAAAGTCCCAAAATGAGTGTTTCTCCTTCTATTTGTAATTTGCTGCCCCTTCTTCCCTTGTGGGCTCCACCACATCGAACTCCCTTCTTCCCTCTTCTCTCTCCAAATCGAATTCTCCAAGGGGTGTGTATTCCCTCTTGGAGTGGCCCCCACATCCCACTAATGCCATGATTTCCCCTTTTCTCCTATAGTGGGGTCCCTTCTTAATCAAAAATTATTCCTCCTTTGCATTTACCCACTTTTCCTAAGTTGTGAGTCCAAAATTTAATAACCTTAGGAAAAATTGCAAAATTGGTGTGGCTGCCTGGTAATTTTAATTAGAGGGGATATCACATAGGATCAATCTACCAGCAGACCATATCAAGCTGTCATGAGGGCTCTGTATGCATCACTGCCTCATCATCAGGTCATTTATCTCTGCCAAGGAGTTTACCCTACCATCGCTTTCATCATCATCATGCTTGCCAAGGTCACAAATGCATAGTCATACTGTCATACAAAGCTACTGTCACTTATCATACTGTCATGCAAAGCCACTGTCGTACTGTTACAAGGTCACTGTCATAGTTGTCACAAAGCAATGTGATATCTATCATATGCACTGTCCATTACAAGGCACTGACAACTGTCACCTGAACTGTTAAACTGTTCAAGGATACCATTCATGCTGCATAGAAACAATCATGCCAACCATACCTATATTGCTATGCCAATACTGTTCTGCCATACTACTGCTGTTTAGACTCTAGAGATGACTGTGAGCCAGTGTCAAATGCAGAGAAATTGTGCCATACATAACGCAGAGAAACAACAGTGATGCTAAAGTCATACATACAACTCAGAGGATGCCATACTTATTATGTATTGATGTCAATGATGCCATATATAAGCAGAGAAACTGTGAAAGCAATAGAATCACAGAGAAAAGCAAAGGAAGAATGTATCGCTGCCATATATTTATTTAACTGTGTATCGATTTCTTATATAACTGAGAAGAACTAAGAGTTAGTGCCATACATATAATGCAGGGGATCTGTGCAACTAATGGTGCAGAGGAACCATATATAACGCAGAGGATGCAAGTTCATTACATTGAAACTAGAGATACAATATCTTGCCATTACATTTATACCATACCAGAAGTTCTGAGAGTGATATTTGTTCCATTACCAAGAGCGAAATCTGTTCCATTACCAAGAGCGAGCTCTGTTCTATAACCTAGAGCGAATTCTTTTTCAACACCAAGATTGAGTTCTGTTCCATTACCAAGAGCGAATTTGTCAACAAAAGATGTGATGCCTTTGACCTGTAGTGCGATCCATTACATATGCGAGCCTTAGCAAGACAAGCGAGCTTCTATAGACAATATACAAATCATAGGATATAAGCATGGGAGCCTCATACCATAACCTAGAGCAAGCCACCATAAAAATATAAGAGTGAGTCCAGAATATCAAGAAGCCATGGTGCTACTGAGTACACAGGTGTGATTCTCCGATGTGAGAAGTGAACCTTAGATATATTCGAACCACAGAATATATAGCGAGTTCCTTATCCATAATCTGTGTCTAAATGAGTCACAAAAACCCTCTTTATATATAATTCGATAGGGTTCCTATTTTGAGGCCTTCTTAGAATTCTTGTCGGTAAAAAATTCAGATTCAAATTTACCCAATGATATTCAAATATATATTTTTCTTACTTTAATAAAAATCGAATAATAATATTTCCTTATGACCAATATAAACCCTCTTTGGGGTTTCCTATGGGAATTTCTCCCTGGCTGCCAATTTTAACACTTCTGATCCTCCTACAGGTCTGAGATCTTTTTGCTTACTTCACCTAGTTGAATAGGTGAATCGAGGAGTTGTTATGTGTATTTATATGAGTCTGCACATGGGTGAAATGACATGTCTGTTGAGGGCCAACTTATTAGTGAAGGAGCCGACTTGTAATATTAACCTTTACCTGCACTATCTCATAAATCCAAGTCTTTTAGTCTCGATCCAGCTACCAGAGAAGATGCTTATCATGCATGACAACTAGCAAAACTGTGGCCCTTTGACATTTGTAGAATTTATAATATACTCTATCCTTTCTGTGCTATTATCCCATGGCATTTAATTGCGATAGCTGGTACTATGAAATCTTTAGTAAACCTTGCAGCATTCATATTGGTTGATATTAGTTATGGTGGTTGGTCCCACTAATTCGTATACAAATTTTTGCAAATGAAGAACTCCACTCTCCCCAAAATTGGTTGTTGTAGGGTTGGATCAATATTTATTTCTGTACAGACGTGTGTTTTAGCCATGATGCTTTGTTTCTTCTCTATAGAACCTGGCTTTTTAGACTTGGAGAAGTTGCTAAGGATCTCTTATAAATTTGATTGCAAAGGACGTGTCCTTGTAGCTACCAGAAGGATGTGTATTGATACATAGATTGTTTTCACCTCAACATTCATAGTTGATGCCTTAGGTGTTGTTTCTAATTGCTTCATTCTTTTTTGGCAGAACTAATGAAGGAGTTTATGACCATTTCATAGCATTCATGAGCTGGCCCTTGCTTTGACATCAATGAAAAATGTCTCAACAATCCAACCACAAAAACGAGGGCTGTAGTCGCTGAGGTGACAGTGTTAACTCTCGTTGCTCTCAATATAGATAGCTTAGTGAGGCTTTGCACTAGGGTGTTAGACTTGCAGTAACAATTCTAATGATAAGGATCCAAATATAAGCAATGGTGGAGCATTACTTATCTAGGAGTGGTTGAACAAAAATGGCAGTGCTACTCCACAGCTACAACACTTGGCAACATGGGTGCTTTCACAATTGGTGAACATTTCTTCTATAAAGAGGTGTTTAGCAACTAGCTCGGTTCATTGTTTGAACACTAGAGTGACTGGACCTTTCAATGTTCATACTTCAGTGTGCAGATGGCCTATTTTATAACCATAACTATTTGGTCATGTTATTGTTGATAGTTGCTAGATAACATATTTCATTCCATAAGTTAATGGTCCACTTTCTTTTACGTGGCTTAAAAATTTGTATGTTTGTTTACAATAGGTAGAATCTAGATTATAGATGGTCAGTGCTTGAAAGATTAATCATTAATGTACTGTGGATGCCATTTCTACATTCGTTAATGTACAAATATGGATGTTTTCATATTTTGCAACTAATTTGGCATTATGCATGTCTTTTAAATTGATGCCACCGCTCTGCTCTGCACTCTGGCAACCTTGGGCTGGTGGGCTGGCCTGAATAATTGAGTGTCTATGCTTCATGTAGGAGGCATCATATTACCTAGTGGAATAGCTCGAGTGGTTGAGCGCTTCAAGCTTCATGTAGGAGACTTTGGGGTCAATCCTAGGAGCTAGTTGCCTCTATTGTGTGCCTCACTTGATGTCCTTATTGGGTCAAGCATTGTAATCAACGCCAACAAGTTTACATTGATTACCATCAGCACAATGCGAGGAAGCGCCCAAAGGTTTCCACGCAAGATTTTCATTGTAAAAACAAGAAAATATAACCATATATCTAAGTCACAGGACACGTCCCTAGGTTCTCGTGTCCCGTATTTCACGTGTCGAACACCAAACGTGTCGAAAACGTTTTTTTCCGTCTCCTCCAATCGAGACATGTGTTTTGGACGTGGCAAAAACGTGCCCTAATGTTCTTGGCTCTTAGGAAATGTGTCCCATGAAAAGTGACATTTAAAACTACGCCCTGGTTTATTTTTGGGTTTTATTTGTCGTTGTTCGCCGCCGAAATCGAATTTGTTGTGCAGTGCGAGGAATTCTACCGAATAACTAATGAGATTGACCATGTTTTTGCCGACTTCTTGTCAAGTCCATGTCATACTCTCACTTTCCAACCTCACTGAGTTGTTTGTTGTCATGTCCTGGATCATTGTTTTGTAATAGAATTTGATATGATTTTGTATTTACTTTATTATGTTTTAAAAGTTATTTTAATATAAAGGTTCAATGAACATGATTTTGTCGATGTCATCATTTATCTTTGTTTTACTAATATTGTATCATACATATAGATTTTGTGTTCATATCTGAATACATATGCATAAGCATATGTCTGAATGTGTATCTACATATGTGTTTGTAGATGTAAAGCACTCCTGAGTTTTTCAGAAATTAAAAAGTGGGATAAATCAGTGGTTTCTCCATAGTGACTCTATGGAAGATCCATTTGGACTCCACAGGAGTGATAATTGTTTAGAATATTGCTTGTCTGTGATTTGTATATCCCCACGAAAATTGCATCTCTAATTTCAAATCGTTGCATCAAAACAAACCCCTGGAATAGCCAGAGATCAATTTCAAAAAAATCACCATACATCATGCGATGAATCTACTTGTATCTAACAAATTCGCCATTCTATTGTTTATCCATTATGCTATTTAGTATTGATGTACTTCTATCTACTCATTTTCATGAAATTGTTTTCACTCTCTTACCTGAAACAGAGAGATGCTAATATTTTTCTAGATTTTGCTACTTGTAAAATTGGGAGCACTATTTAGTGTCCCATTATTATTGTTTTCAGCAAAAACAAGCAAAATGATATATGAAAAGAACAACAGATAAGAATCTCAACCAACATGATGTCACCATAAGGCAACAAGTTCGAGAGAGTAGATTATTGATAGTTGTTTATAAGGCAACAGTTCAAGAGAGTAGATTATTGATAGTTGTCTATGGGAAGAATAAGCTACTAATTGTTAGAGATTGTCAACCAGAATATATGTTTTCTTCTTGATGAATGCATATCTTTGTACTAAATACTAAATAGATATCATCATGATTCATATCTGTAGATGTTCTAATTTCTAAAAAATATGGATCAGGCACTATATTTCAGTATTTTTTAATATATATATATATATATATATATATATATCGTGTCCCTCCTGTCCTGTTTCTAGGGTCGTTGTGTCTCGTGTCGAATACTCGTATTTACATGTCCTCTGTGTCTCGTGTCATGTGACTTAACCATATATGTATCATACTTGTTTCCCCATTGTTTATTTCTGGTAGCATTGGATGTGCTCTAAGTCTCAAAATTTGCAGAGAGGTTTAGACACATGCATTCTCCAATACCCAGAAACCGTTTTGGGAAATTCCACCTAGAGACAGTTTTATTAAAATAATTAATTATTTTTAATGGGACCCTAAGTCTAAACTTAGGAAATTAGAATAATTAATGGGTATTAATCTAACTGTGGATGAAACTTCTAGAAGAAGACGAGGATTAAGCCAAAATGATCTAAGCCATTGATTAGAAGTTAATCTGGGCCGTTGGTTGTCCAACAGAAAGATATAAGAAGAGGCTTGAGGGGCATTTGGAGAATACACACAAAGAGAAGATCAAAAGTTCGATTTTCTAAAGCAGAGCAGCTATCGGAGAGACTTTCGATAGTGATCTTTTGCAGAGAGGGGCAGGGATAGTAACCGAAGGGAGATCTTTCCCGATCGGAGAATACACAGTAGAGAAGGCAAAGAGAGATCCAGCAATAGCAGCGCAGAGCTAGAGAGGCTGATGCAGGGCCATGCAGAGGCAGCGTAGAAGCCAAGAGGGAATCCGAAAATCAACTAAAGGAATTGATTGCAGAAGCCGGAAGCTGGGGTGTGAGTCCGAGAGGTGAAAATCGAATTTCCTGAGTAACAGATTGATCAACTAAAAGGGTAACATTGTCCCCAGAGGGTGTGACGTAGTGACTGCGTAGAGGCAGCTAGGGGCAGCTCATTCAGTGGTTAGATCGGCCAGGATTTCCAATGATAGTGTGAGGTAACCTCAATTATCTTTCTGTCAGGGATATTCTTTATAACTGGATTGTCGGGTGTTGAAGAAAGGTGTAACTAGGTTCAGTATTCGTCGATGTAATTTTGATCTTTGTACTTGTCAAGAAAAAGAAATATTATTTTTATAAATTATATGAATGAGTTTCTTGCTCATTCCATAGGTCTAGGAAAGTCAAAGAGTCAAAGACATGTGTAAAGAGCTCTTCTTGAGCATATATGTAATGTATATGAGTCAACCTAGTGTCTAGAACAGCCCTCCAAGACAAGCACAATCCTCTTGAAGAAGGCAGCAAGCAAAACGATGAAAAATGCAGTCATGTTGGCCTCAAATTGAATTAAATAACTAAAGGATAGTCATGTCAGCTCAATAAAAAGACACAATGCTTCACTGACATGTCGGCTTATTTATGATGGGAAAACCACTATATATACCCAGGTAGGGTCACCACAGAAGGACAGAATTTCAAACATCTCTGAAATTTCGTATGGGTGCAGGACTATAATTTCGTATGGGTGCAGGACTGTAATTTTGGATGGGTGCAGGAGTGAATTTCAGATGGGTACAGGACTGTAAATTCGGATGGGTAGCAGTGATGACTCCCACAGTATCACACTCTATCTCGGCATTCATCTTGGACACAATTATGATCTCGATATAGTCATGATCCTAATGGAGACAAAATTACAAGGTGAAGATCTCAGTAAAGGTATGGCAATGGTGCAGTAGCAATGATCTCGTTGTTATGATGAATATCTCAGTGAAGGTACAGTAATGATGACCTCAGTGAAGCAGCAGTGATGATGACCTCAGCAGTGACAAAGAAGAGGATTGGTGTCTTGGTCTTGGAGTGGCCTAGTAGGTCAAGGGTCATGGTCTTGGTGTTCAACAATTGGAATCTCTATAAGACGAATTACGTGCGGGTTTTCCTCTCCAAGAGAGAGAGGTTTTGGCCCTGGCAGAATGTCAACTTCTTGAGTTCTTGTCTCTTTGTTTTGGTAGCAGTTTGATGAAGTAAACACACAAACTAATAATAAGAAGAAGATCAAGCTAAGACAAATTGTTATCAAGTCTAGAAGAATCTTACTAATGCTAACTACCCTAGGTTCTTCAACATGGTATCAGAGCTAAGGTGCTAAAGTCAAAGAAGGGCAGCTAAAAGAGACATTCAAGGATCAGTCTACAACAGCAATATACGATGTCACAGTTTTGAATTACAGTCTCTCTCAACTTGATGACCTATACTCGGATTATTCCCACATTCTCAACCTCAAAAAACTCAGACAAAAGATGCAAATGATCACAGGCAGAAGACTCGATTAGGAGAGCCCATACAACAGTTTAGTTCTGATATACATAGCCAGATGACATTTATTTTACAAGTCCCATTCTACCCACAGTCTCGGTGCCACTATATGAAGATGTCAACCTCGGATTGAATCCTTTCTATAAAAGGAACAGCCTTGACATCCCGGATTCTCAAAGCTTGATGATATATATTCAAGGGCATGTATATAGAAGTTTGTATAAACAGTACTCAATATAAAATGAAGAAGTCCTATGATACAACAATTCTAACTAATGGGTCTCTATACATCATGGCAAGCGACCTCAATACTCTATGATTCTACACAATGTTGCATACTACAAGGTTCCATGGTCTACTTATGTGATAGCAATGCAGTGCCATCCCAAGTACATCAACAATTTGTCAGATGTATAAGTCAAAGTAACTCGAAGGCAAAGAAGGCAATCTTCCTATCAGTACAACAAGGATCTCATCCGGAGGAAGCATCAATGCATCTGCTTCAACCACTTCCAACATGATCAAGGTGAAGATTTCATCTTCACATGACAAGTAAGTATCTTTTCATTCTATAATTAAGTTTGGTTAAATGATTTCATGATTGCAAGGACATCTATAGGTTGGATGGGTCATCAAGATTCCTTGCATGAAGAAGGAGGATAGTCATAGTCCTCTAAGAAGCTGAAGTCATTAAACATATCAATAGGTCTCCTCTGAATTTATGGAAAGGGATGCTTATGAAAGATCCCCTCACATATTGGAGACATCAAAGTGATGTAGATGATAAACTCATTTTCTAAAGATGCAATGAAGAAGGTCACATGAAATTTGATCTACATGAAAGTAAAGGGTATCAAGGGATGTAGGATATCTTCATAAGATCTCATCTACAAGATCTAGGAAGGAAGATAATCATCATCATTCTAACTAATAGGCAAGGTAACAAATGTCCATGAACAAGAAGGTTACCTCATTCAACAACTTGTGGTCTCTATGCTAGATAGAGAAAGACAAGTTGATGACAAAAATATTGAAGGTTAAAAGAACTCAACCATGTGTAGAAAGGAAAGGGAAGTTTGGTCCTCAATCAAGGCAGAATAGGTATAGCTAAAATGATGGAAGCTCATATCACCGAACAGATGAAGGAAGCTGAAGAAAAAGGGCCAAGGAAAGAGGGAGTAACAAATCTCTATGATTGGGATAGTATCCCACACAAGAGGGTCCTATCATAAGCTTTTGTTATAAGATATGACAATGATGATAAGATGCATCGTAGCATCATGGAAGCATCAGAAACAAGAGCTCGTGACATCACCATGGAAATCATGAAGGACAAAATCTATGACAGACAAAACATGAAGGATATAGCTCTTGGAAACCTCAGTGGACATTGAAGGAAAGAGTCATCTAGGACAAGGCTCATCATACATCAAGTCAAAAAGGAAACATCTGCCAATTGGGGATATACAAGATCCTCAAAATTATCTGATGGAATCCTCATCGTAGGGTTCACTAATCTAGAGAGGAAGCAAGTGTTTCAACAGGAACTCCAACTTATGGAATCCATGAGATGATGATGTGATGACATGAAGCAGATCAAGGGATTGAAGATCTCTTCAATCCAGATGACCTAAAGGTAAAGTAAGGTATGTATGCTTGTGTTTAAAATTATAATGTCATGTCATATGGTTGCAGGTAACATGGATCATTACTTTTATCTTGAGAAACATGATCAAGAGAAAAAGGATCTCCTCCTCTGAAAGGATGTCGGAAGGCATAAGACGCACTAGACGAAATCAACATAATATGTCCTCATATGAAGTATGAGGTGACTAATCACACTAAGAAACTTTGATTAAAAGGCACCTGGGAATGGAATGTGTAAGGAAGAAAGAGATCGTAAGATATGAAACCCTGATGAAGGCAATCAACATCCAAAAGATCAAGGGGACTTGACTAGAAAATCTCCCAGAAAGATATGAAGACTCTGATGGAAAAGATGTAGACCTTTGACAATGGATATCTTTGGGAGATGTGTCAACATAAATGCATGATGCTAATACCTACAAGAAGATGTCATGATGAAGAGCCATCTAGTAAGGTACGATTTAATTTAATGTTATGTTTTGATTTCTTGAATAATCTCTGGATGAGTGCATGCATGGCTACTGGAACAAGAATTGTAAGTACAAGTACAACTGGCATTCATGTGGTGGATGGAAATTCCTGAAAGAAGCATGATGGGAAAGAAGTAGCTACATGGCAAAGGTTCCAAATATGTATCAAGAAGGCCACTTTCCATGAAGAAAGGAATGACATAATGAACTGAGAAGGAAAGTGATCGATGGTCGATGCCCTACAAGGAAGAAGCTCAACTGAACTCTATGACATTAAGGAAAGAAGTTGATCAAGCAGTTGAAGGACCCACAAAGAAGAAGTTGTTGATGAAAAGAAGAGTCCCTTGTTAAGAAGGAGCTCTGACAGGTCCCTGATCAAGAGGGAGCTTGAATTAAATCACCCCTGATTACAAAGGAGTGACAGCTGTGTTTTTTTATTTCATGTGTCATGCACTAGACTAGGACTAACAGTCGTAAGTCTAGGTGAAGGCCATGAATGGAAATGTAGACACATGATAGACACAACATTCTTGTCTTCACCTAGGAAGAAAGAATGGAGGGTTGGGTAATCATCTGGCATCTGATACTCTTTGAGGATGTGTAGGGCATCCAAGATAAGAGTAGGCAAGAGGACCAATATTCTTTGAGGATGTGTAGGGCATCCAAGATAAGAGTAGGCAAGAGGACCGATATTCTTTGAGGGTTGGGAACCCAAGATAAGAATAGTCCTAGAAGGTCATACTCAGTGAACACCCAGGTGGGTATGTACCTTGAGAGACAATGATGAAGGTGTCTATAAATCATTGGTCTCGCCAGCATTGTAGCTCATGGTCTCGTAGAGAGATGGAGTTGTTAGTCAAGGCCTTGCACTGTGACAATGTTGGTTGATATGATGTTATACAGATGGGATTACCAATCCGATTCTTCTTATGAGAAATTCTTTAGATTGAGAATAACCAAGTACCATTGTAAATACCTCCCTAGTTAAGAGGGAGTGTGTTAGGCCCCTATACTACTAGTGTAACCCCTTATTGTTATTAGTACAACCCACTTATTATATTGATGTACCCATGTAGTGCCCATATTGTTGCTATTGTGCCCCATGGAAGCCCACTATTGTTATTATTGTGCCCTTACATTATTATTGTTATGTCGGCTCTGATTATGTTATGACCCCTTAGACTCCTATATATAGAAAGGAGGTCTTTTCATTTGTATCATCCAAGAATTGTTCATTTATGTAATGTAAAGGAGGTTGCCCCCTCGAAGAGGCTGAATTCTAAAGCGTTGATCTATCTTTTCTATCTTTTCTTGAGCTGGTTTCATAACATTTGGTATCAGAGCTTTGGATTCTAGGGTTTCGCTGCTCCAAACAGGTCATCGTGGCATTTTCGCTATAACTTTTTTTCTGTGACGTTTCAGAAGTCGCAAAAAAAACCCATTTGAGACGAAATCGCGCTGAACCTTGGGTCCGAATTTCAGATCTTTTCGCGCGATATTTGCGGAGATATGATCTGAGGAAGTTGGTCTTTTTGCAGACTCCTGAATTACATTCCAAACAGGTGACCTGGGGAAAATCGTCATAACTTTCTTTCTGAGCATCGGATTGAAATTTCGCAAGAAGGTACAAAAAGAGGACGGACTGTAGTTTTCTTTTATATATTTTTCAGAGTCAAATCTTGAAACAGTGACACGTGGCACTTCATACAAGTTCGCTCTACTGAACTAGTCTACAATCAGGTCACTGCGGGAGATTGTGCATAACTCTTTCTTGGAGAATCCAATTTAGATCAGACTAGTGGCATTGGAAAGAGGACACAGAAGGCTACTACAAGTTGCAATTTCAGAACTTAAAGATCCAAAAGTACAGAGTTACAGTCGTTTCAAGGTCGAGCTCCTAAAATCAAGAAAAAGCAAGATGAGGAAGTTTGATGGCAAGGATCCGGTAAATTGGATACTTCAGATGGAGCAATATTTTGATCTACATGGTGTACAACTGTTACAAAAGGTATGTATTGCATCTTCATATTTAGAACCAGATCAATTTTTATGGTACAAAGGGCTTTGTTCTCGTAAACAACTTGTTACGTGGTCAATTTTCACGGAGGAAATGATAGCACATTATGAGGATACAAAGAGCAACACCTTCTTTAGAGCAACACCACAACAATTGGAAAGAGTAAAAGGGCTTTGTGACATAGTGGAAAGCAAAATTATGGAAACCAGGAAGCGTACCCCTCACAAATATAAAGATGGAAGTGTTGTTTCTCCTAGCCTTCCACAACCTACAAGGGTTACACCACAACAATTGGAAGAAAAAAGAGAAAAAGGGCTTTTTTACAATTGTGATAGCAAATGCACTAAAGGTCATAAGTGTGCTGAGAAGAAATTATTTTACATAGAATATGAAGAGGAGGAAGAAAAGAATCAAGAAACATCAAACGAAGAAGATATACACCAGGGCCCCACCCTAGAGAAAGAAGAAACAAATCAGACCATATCTTGTAAAGCATTGGCAAGAATTACCACTCCTCAAACTCTCAAGATAGAAGGACATATCAAGAAGAAAAAGGTGCAAGAAGTGAAAGATCACATCGAGAAAGAAGAAATGAATCCAACCATATATTGTAATTCATTGTTCGAAATTACCACTCCTCAAACTATCAAGATAGAAGGACATATCAAGAAGAAAAATGTTGAAGAAGTGAAAGATCACATCGAGCATCAAGAAATGAATCCGACCATATCTTGTAAAGGATTGGAAGAAATTACCACTCCTCAACCTCTAGAGATAGAAGGACATATCAAGAAGAAAAAGGTTCAAGCAGTGAAAGATCACATCGAGCATCAACAACAAGTTCTCCAACTTTTAAAGGATAACGCCACTTCGGTGCAAAATCAAACGAAACAACAGGTAGATCAACATTGTAGTGAAAAATGTTTTGATGTAGGTGATTGGTTATTTTTACCGCTACATCTCAAGCAAGCTATTTATGAGAAGGAAATGTTGGCAATACTACATGCACTTAAAAAATGGCAACCTTACCGAATGGGAAGACTCTTCAAGGATGAGGATGTGGAAGCATTGTTTTGTGCTATTTCTATTATCCAACCAGATTGGATAAACAAAGCAAGGGATGAATGGAAGAAGGACGAAGAAGTATGGCCACTTATTCAAAAGTTGCAAAAGATCCCAATTCAAACAATATTGCCAGAAATTGAAGAGGAACGAAAAATCATATTGGAACCTGGAGCAGTCATAGAAACAAGAACCCGACAGCTACAGAATCAATCAATTTCAAAGTATCTCATCAAGTGGAAGAACTTACCTGCTGAAGATTCCACATGGGAGGACAAGAATTTTATACAGAAGCATCAAGAACTACTCAAGCATTGAGGACAACGCTTTTTGAAGGAGAGGGGCATGTTAGGCCCCTATACTACTAGTGTAACCCCTTATTGTTATTAGTACAACCCACTTATTATATTGATGTACCCATGTAGTGCCCATATTGTTACTATTGTGCCCCATGGAAGCCCACTATTGTTATTATTTTGCCCTTACATTATTATTGTTATGTCGGCTCTGATTATGTTATGACCCCTTAGACTCCTATATATAGAAAGGAGGTCTTTTCATTTGTATCATCCAAGAATTGTTCATTTATGTAATGTAAAGGAGGTTGCCCCCTCGAAGAGGCTGAATTCTAAGGCGTTGATCTATCTTTTCTATCTTTTCTTGAGCTGGTTTCATAACAGAGTGTTGAAGAAAAGTGTAACTAGGTTCGGTATTCGTCAATGTAATTTTGATCTTTATACTTGTCAAGAAAAAGAAATATTATTTTATAAATTATATGAATGAGTTTCTTGCTCATTCCATAGGTCTAGGAAAGTCAAAGTGTTAAGTTTAGGTATGTTCTATGCTAGAGCAGTTTATTTAAATTTTCACAGTTAGCAATCACATCAGCATTACGATAAACTGCAGATAGAACATAAATATAAAACGCAGAAGACAAGCCAAGACAAGAGGACACAGGATGTGGCGCAAGCCAGGGACAAACCCCACAATGTGTGGGGAAACCCTTGATCAATTCTTCTTTTATGTTCTTCAAAGTTCAGCAGAGAAAGTGAGAGAGAGATAGTACATTTACAATAGAAGTCAACATTTTGACTCTTGATATCTGTATGAGATCAGTTGAAGACATATTGCTTCAACTGATTCTCTAAGGTGACTCCTTCACCTATCATAGAGTTATATTTCGTCCATTAGCTGCCGCTTACCGTGCAGCACCATGCTGTACCATCGCAGTGCTGGACCTTGATGACTGAGCTGCTCTCATCATGCTACCCATTATGTTGCATCTTAATTGCTGCTATAATACCATAATCTTCATCACGGCTGCAACATATTCCTGCTGCAACATAGAGGCCTTTACCATAGTATCACTAGGATCACTTGCTGCACTGAGTTCCTATGAGACTATGAGATCACATCTATGTATGATCATTACAGTCATGATCAAGACTATGATCATAATCACTCTTCTGAGACTGCCTCATGCTGTGATGATATAGTCTCCTATGTGTCGGAGGATCTCTTCATCAGACCCTTGTTTCATTATCAGGTCATGGCAAGACTGTAATATATATGTATGGAAGAGACAGCGTATAACATTATCTTCATCGAGCTGATAGAGTAGATCTATCATTGTTGTCCAATGACTAGTCTGCTACAAGAGTGCCATTTAATGTCAAGACTAATCCTTGTTATGCCGAGATTGTCCAGACTTCATGCTACCTTATCCAATTATTCTCTCTGCTATATTAACCGAGATTATACCGAGAATATACCTTTATCTGCAATCTTTGTTGTGTCCTCATTTATGCTGAGACTACAGAGATTCGTGGGCTTTATCATGACATATGAGATCTGGTCTGTCCGCATGAACAGGTCTCCTTTGACTGCGTGAACAGATCTTCCTTTGCTGCGTGAACATGTCTCCTTTGCTGCGTGAACAGGTCTTCCTTTGCTACGTGAACATGTCTCCTTCCTGCTGCGTGAACTTAGTGTATCATTGTTACGTCATGGTTGCCCTTAGGATCTCTGCACCATAAAGACCACGACAACACTTCACTGTACTGCTTCTTTCATTATACTTAAACTGTAATAATCATGTTACTACTTCTTGTGATCCTTGTCATTGTGACTGCTTCTGAGATCATATTCATGTCGAGATCACTAGATCCGAATACAATGGAGACTATTGATATGGTATATCTCCTTTTTCAGGGATGCCGAGAATCAATGTCATCACCGAAACATACTTCATTAATCTGGTTATGCTGAGACAGTAATATATATGAAATAGAGATAGCATTCAACATGACCTTCGTTGATCCGAGAGAGTAGATCCATCACTGCTCCCTTTGAGTATACCAAGACTGCAGCTCTTGATTTGATTGTCACTGCTTAGATTGCAGTAGACACAGTCATCATTGAAACTCTCTTCAACGAGATTATATGCCGAGACTGAGACAGTGTCTTCAGGATCACTGTGATCTCTATTAGGCCGTGAATATGATTAGCCCATACTTCATGCCAAAACTGCATCCTCATCTGAGATCTTCTCTGGTCCATCTATCCGAGATTTGCACTTGCAATTTGAGAATGTATTTAGCCCAGAACTTACCTCACTGCTGCGTCCTCATTGAAGTCATTACTGCTCCATACAGCCGAGATCATAACTGCACCTAAAACCGAAACAAGGTGCAGTCAAACCCTACTGCGGCTCTGCTCCTATATGCGAAATTTCAGAGGCAAACGAAATTTTTGTTGGTCTTCATGATCAGCGTATTTCATAATCTGACCAGCGTGTAGATGTCTTCATAATCTGCGTGTAGGTCTTAATGACTAGCGCTATGACTGCGGCTCTTCCATGGGCAGATTCTCACGTTGACTGTGGCTTAGGGCAACATACAACAGCTAGGGCATCAGGGCATCACTTGAAGACTAGCGTATCACTCTTGGTGTCTCACTCCTCCCAAAACCCAAGACGTGGAGAGGAAGAGATCACTCAAGAATGAGTGTGTCTAAAAGACTTCACATCCTCTCTTATTTATACTAAAAGCGTAAGGTTGAATAGACATGATGTTTTGGCTTCTAGAGCCTACATAAGAGCTGGTCGGCTTGATAATAATTACATAAACAAAATAAATTCATATCTCCATAAATACTTATCGGAATCGGATGATCTTTGGATCAATCCTACACCTCTCGACGAGAGGGATCCAATAAAATTATCAGCTGCCATAAATAAGTTGACCCACATGGAGTTTTGCCCTAGTTGCCAATTTAACACAAAGAGTCAAAGACATGTGTAAAGAGCTCTTCTTGAGCATATATGTAATGTATATGAGTCAACCTAGTGTCTAGAACAGCCCTCCAAGACAAGCAAAATCCTCTTGAAGAAGGCAGCAAGCAAAACGATGAAAAATGCAGTCATGTCGGCCTCAAATTGAATTAAATAACTAAAGGACAATCATGTCGGCTCAATAAAAAGACACAACGCTTCACTGACATGTTGGCTTATTTATGATGGGCAAACCACTATATATACCCAGCTAGGGTCACCACAGAAGGACAGAATTTCGGACATCTCTGAAATTTCGTGTGCGTGCAGGATTGTAATTTCGTATGGGTGCAGGACTGTAATTTTGTATGGGTGCAGGACTGTAATTTCGAATGGGTGCAGGACTGAATTTTGGATGGGTACAGGACTGTAAATTCGGATGGGTAGCAGTGATGACAAGGATCTCGGTGATCCCACAGTATCACACTCTATCTTGGCATTCATCCTGGACACAATTATGATCTCGGTATAGTCATGATCCTGATGGAGACAAAATTACAAGGTGAAGATCTCAGTAAAGGTGTGGCAATGGTGCAGCAGCAATGATCTCGTTGTTATGATGAATATCTCAGTGAAGGTACAGTAATGATGACCTCAGTGAAGCAGCAATGATGATGATCTCAGCAGTGACAAAGAAGAGGATTGGTGTCTTGGTCTTGGAGTGGCCTAGTAGGTCAAGGGTCATGGTCTTGGTGTTCGTCAATTGGAATCTTTATAAGAAGAATTACGTGCGGATTTTCCTCTCCAAGAGGGAGAGGTTTTGGCCCTGGCAGAATGTCAACTTCTTGAGTTCTTGTCTCTTTTGGTAGCAATTTGATGAAGTAAACGCACACACTAATAATAAGAAGAAGATCAAGCTAAGACAAATTGTTATCAAGTCTAGAATAATCTTACTAATGCTAACTGACCTAGATTCTTTAACACCAGGAAGGCATCCAGAGATTGTATTAAGAAATTACTACTGCTTAATAATAAACCCTCAGCTGCTGCACCGGTTTTCCCGTATTGAGTTTTTCCAGGGACATTTGTCCAAAAATAACTGTGTAGATGTGTTGTATTTCTTTCTTGTTCAGTTTCTTGTTTCCGCTTATAAATTTAAATGGTGTAGGCTACAGTGTACTAGTTTCGGTGTTTACTGTAGGAAACAGTAAATAATTTTGTTCAATAATTAACAAATAGAAGAAACATAATTAGTCGCCGCAGTAGAAATTTGGGGCATCCAAATTTTCACACCCATCATATCCAAATCCTAGCTTTCCAAAAATCTGGCAGATCCATAACCAGATGTGGACGCATATACTGATAAACTTAGGATGTAAGGCTACATGCATTTGAATGATATTAATGCAAGCCAAGCAGATGCATGGTTATCTTCTAACCGCGATTTAAAATGTGGTTGTGGCAACTCTTATAATTCAAGTTGTCTAGGATTGCTTTCAAGAAGCTCTAGAAGCTTTACAAGAGTCACAAGTCAGAATAAAACAGCAAGCAATTGGAGAAGACGTTGAAAGTATATGGTTAGGGATATGTGAATTTTTAACTTTTCAAGGAATCTTCACTTAGGATCAAGAACAAGAATGAAGCAATCCTCATCTACTGATCCTTACCAGCCTTGGGTGTTACTCCCTAGGCAACATTCGAAAATGTTTGTTGGAGATTGTAAGCCATTCCTTTCAATCAAACCGTTAAAGGTGCCCATCATGAAGGTTCATGTAACTCAAGTATTTACACTGGATGTATATTTTAGTCACACTGACCTACATTCCTGGTCATTTCTTGGATATCAACAAACTTACAAAGTTTTCTTATCTTATCATATCAGTGGTAAAGCAACCTGCCAGCAGGGGGCAGGTCATGTTTGATTCTATGCTAAGAATCCTGACCCAAGGAGTGAAGAGGGGGGGAGCTGGAGGAAGTAATCCAGACATTTAGGTGAAACTGCTAAAGGTGCCCGTCATGAAAGGGTCCAGGGGCATAAGTTGGCTTTGATTCCTAGGTTTGGCATTAGATCGAGTTGACTTAAGTTGGCTAGGATGCCTGAGCAACAGTGTTTTGAATGGAAGGGGGGCACGGGTCTTGCGTTCAAATCCTATGGCTAACAATCCTGAGACAAAGCATGAATTGAGGGGGTGTTGGAGGTAGCAATCCACACCTCTAAATCTATCAAGCAGTTCGTTGGTTGGGTGCAGGTCCTGGGTTTGATTCCTAGCCTGGTATCAGATCAAATATGCTTGGGGTGGACAGAAGGCCTAAGCCAAAGTGTGGCTAAAGGTAGCAATCATTACACTGGATAGTTTTGCTTGCTCATTTACTGTTCAAATAGGCTTATTGGCTCTGTCAATGTTAGAAAACCCATGCGCTGCGGGTAGTTTTAACTTGTGCTCCATCGTTTACTGTTCAAGTCATCTTATTGTTCCATCAGTGTTCAAAAACTTATGGGTTGTGTTTGTTTGATTCCGGTCATATTTGGAGCGCGCAAAAATTGAATAACCATTTCTTAGAAAAAGAAAAATCATAATTGTAATTCTTTGACAAAGTCACAAAATACTTGCAACGTGAACAATCCATGAGGGGACTGTAATAAATGTTATATAAAGTAATCTCCAAACCAAACATCTGCACCGAGATTAAAGCACGATTTGTCAAGCGGGTTGTGCTGAAGCAGTAAATGAAGTGAGCCTTCTTCACATAAAGAGGGATTCAATTCCGAAGACCATGGGCCCTGCCAATTATGTGTTATCTTGTAATATCTCGTTACTAATTGCAATGAACCTACACAGTGTACATTAAGAACAAGGCCAAGTGCAAGTCCTTGGAAAAAAATGAATCCCCGTGTAAAAAGCATATGGGTAGTGACGGGCTAGTGGTATTTATCAGAAAGAGAACAGGTTTCATCCAGATCCCTGACAACTGACAGTGATATGTCATCAATAATTTCAACTGAAAGCCAACTCATGGCCCCCTGTTTTCCAACACAAACGCATACTATCAGATTCAACTTCACATTTTCTAGAAACTAAACAAGATTATTACTCTACCTGAAGATCAGCGAGGATACAAGCCACAGAAAGAGCTTTTGAGAGTGGGGGACGACCATCTTCTCCACATGGCAGGCTCTGCAGCAAAGGGATTGTTAGCTTCAAGGCCTTCAACAGCAATTCAGAGGACTTGGACGAAATAGGATTCATTCTATCGGTCAAGTCATTCCATGCGGCCACAAGTTCCACCACCATTTTCCCTCCAGGAAGTTCAATAACTGAAGATGACCCACATTCAGTTTTGGCCAATACATTATCTGTCGTTATGCTCTCACACCTGATAATACTCTGTTTTTTAACAAAGTGAATCCCCTGGTGTTTTCCTATGAAATTCTTCAACTTCAACCTGTGTTGCAGACGCAGTAATAAATTTAAATGTTTGGTTTTATTTGATGGCTGGTGAATGAATGGCAATGTGTGCAGACATGGGGGATATTGCAGTATGCCCATACTTGTTTATGTTCCATTCTCCTTCATTTCTGGAACGGAGGACAAGTATTATATCTGACTATGTTGATGTTACGTGGACCTATCATATCCACGTATATATATACATGGTCAGTACTGTTTAATGCGACTGACTCTACAAGATCTCTGGTAAACGTTATCCACCATGCTTGTTTTCAACGATGAATCGATGTTTTCAATTTTCATGGAGGATAGTTTTGGTTTTTCAATTTTCATGGATTTTCTATTTTAAAGCAAATTGTTAAAGTAAAATGTGCATTTTTCCACCTAAGCATCAATAATGTAGTATGACATCACCATAGCTTTGGCAGAAGGTTGCCTGGTTGAAAAAGTGGATGTTACTCTTGAACAAGTGGATGTTACTCTTGAACACTTTAGTTGACGGGTTATGCTGGCCTATCAAGAAAAAGTTGATGTTATTCATTAACATTGCGTGACACAATTTGTATGTGGTATGTTATGTTTTGTTTTTTTGTTTTTGTTTTTTTTGGTTTTTTTTTTTTTTTTTTTTTTTTTTCGAACTCAGGTGTCAAACCAACAGTGAGGACAGCCATCTCTGGCTGCTATCCGCGAATGTCGGTTTGACTCATCACTGTTATCAAGGAAAACCACGCCACCTGTAATAACCCGCTGGTGGTCCGTAAGGGAGCAGGCTTTCACTCCTGCCAGATGCCTCTGGGTCTTGGGCCGTTAACCTGTTTCCTTACGTCCGAGGAAGACGAGCTCTTAGCCAAGCAGAAGCAGTTTTACGGCATACTCTAGGCCGATCCCTGATTTTTTAAAGAAGCTACAATCAGAAAAATGTCATTTGTATGTGGTATGTTATCATTAATATCGTTGGGATGTGATATGTTATTTTTTATTAACACTGTTGTGATAAAAAAAATTAGGGTGTGGTACGTTATTATTATAAAAGTATAGGGTAATACAATTAAGTGTTTTTTTTTAAGTTTATTTTACAATTTTATGATGGTAGGGAAGGATCGTATAATAAAATATATATCTAATTTTAAAATATAGATTATAATTATGGGTTAATGGTTTATTTATAAATTTAGGTTAAAGTATCATTTTGGAATTTTTTATTTATTTTTAGATTTTTTTGTCGATATTTTATTAAGCCCATTATAGGACCTTCATTTCGAGGCTTGTTAGTTAAGTTGGCTAACAGAATTGTAATATATGTCATATTGTTTAAACATAGGCTCTTCAATAGTCATTTTGCCTTTTTGAGTCCATCCATAGTTGTTTAGTGTCATTTAGCACATTGCACTTTCTTTCAACGCATTGCCTAAGTCTTTGTAATGTTGCTCATCTTTTGTTGCATCAACATGTGCTCATTGTCATGTGATTTCATGCATGTTGTACCAACTACCACATGCTCTTTCACCTTCATTGATTCCTTGTTGATGTCATATACATGCTCCATCAACAATGTCATATACATGCTCCATCTAAAAAATTATGTTGCATCATTATGTTTCCATGCATACTTTATTTATCACACTCACATAATGCATATGTGCTTTCTTTCATTCCTTGGTTCAATATCTCTTGGTGCATATTATCTACACTCTGATTTTTCCTAGATACATTTGCATGGACTTCATCTTATAGAGAAAACATATTGTGTCCTTTTTACAACCCCATAGTTTTTGCATTTCCCTTCCCCTTATAAAATTCATGATGCTTATGGTTTAAAATTGACCTGCGAGTCTCGGCTCCCGCTCTACAGCGAGATTCGCACTTCGCGGGTTCTGAAGTCCGCGCCCGCGCCCGCTTTCTGTGGCAGCTGATCCCTGCGGGCGTGCCCGCAGAGGGCTTGACTCCGATCTGCGATTGTTCAGGATTTTAGGCTAGGGTTGGGCTCCTACTGCATGGCTGCCCCTGCGGCGGCCGGCCTCAGGCCCGATCCTATGGAGACGCAGGGCCATTTCAAGGATCCGCCTTCTGCACCTGCCTTCGACGCTTTCAACCTGCTTCTGGCCGGTCTGCCTCCGAAGAAAAGAAGCGAAGCATCAAAATTCGTTAAGAAGCTCGACGAAATTCCTGAGATCTCGTTACCTCCAGAGACACCCATTCAAGTAGCTTTATCTCTGGCTGATCGTGGTCTCATTGGCCAATTCACGGGACTTTGGCCCTCTCCAAAAACTACTGAGCAATGGGTCAATAGGAACTGGGCTCCTCTGATCAAGCAAAGTGTTACCTCTTACTTTCTTGGGCGAGGGTACTTCCTCTTCGAATTCACCTCCAAAGAAGACAAAGATCTGATCTTCCAAAATGGGTTGTATTTCATGGGCCCTCAGGGCCTCTACTTGAATAAATGGACTCCAGACTTTGATCCAGCTGTAGATGTTCCCAAGGCTGTCCCGGTGTGGGTTCGTCTTCCAAATCTGCCAGTCCACTGCTGGAACTGGGATTCCTTGAAACACATCGGCAACTCTCTCGGGAAATTCATAGATCGGGCAAACAACAAGGATCAGTACGACTGTGCTAGGATCTGCGTAGAAGTAGATCTAGAGGTGGGTCTCCCAGAGGCAATCAAAATCAAAGTCAGCAGCTGGTCTCATGTGTAGATCTTGGATTATGAGCAACTGCCATTCAAATGCAGGAAATGCCATGTTCATGGACATTTTGCAAGAAACTGTCCGCCCAACGCAGAGCCAGAAAAAGGGAACGAAGAGGGTTGGAACCAAGTCAAGCGAGAAAAATTCAACCACAAAGGGCAAAAACCGGGAGGACCCACTGGGAAAGGCTCTCTTCAGGCTAATGTTCAACGTCCCCCTCCCAAAAAGGCGCAAGAAAACAAATTTGATCCACTAAGCCAGCAGACAGAAGATACTCTGGAGATCGAGACCCAAAAACCAGTTTCTCCAAGCAAAGGTACTCCCTCAGCCCCCAGCAAAGGAGCTGAAGAACCCAAAGGTATGACTTCAGAAGCTGAGGAAGAAGAGCAGGAAACGGACGAGTCAGAGGAGGAAGGAGAAATAGGAGAATCCCAAACCTCGGTAAGAAGATCTACAAGAGGCCGTAAAACTGACAGGGAAAAAAGAGAGCAGGAGACTTACAAAGACAAGCTACAAGGCAGCCAACCAACTCTAGAAAAATTGCTAGCCTCAAAGCCTAAGATGTCGAAAAGTCAGCCCCAAGGCTCCAAGGGAGCCCATCAAAAACATAAATAATGAAGGTAATCTCCTGGAATTGTAGAGGAATGGGGAGCAAAGTTAAGGAAGAAGCCATGAGAAGCTTAATAAGAACTGAAACTCCAGACATACTTCTCGTCTAGGAGACTAAGCTGGAAGACATCGTCTTCCTGTAAGCATGCAAGAAACTTTGGTTTAAAAGTGAAGCAAGAGCAATCTCTGCCTGGGGCACCTCGGGAGGGATTGGCACTCTATGGAACGCCAACAAATTTACATTCATCTGTGAGGCGAGTAATACTCATTGGTTGCTGCTGAAAATGCAGAACCTGGATACTAAGGAAATTTTTTTCCTCTTCAATGTATACCCTCTAGTCAACATCGGGGAAAAAAAGGATTGTTGAGATTCAATAAGGCACCAAGCAGACTTGATAAATCTGAAAACATAATTATTGCTGGAGATCTCAACCTCACTCTTCATTCGTCTGAAAAAAGGGAGGCAGCGCAGTCGAGATCCGGCAAGGGAATGGGCAGAGGATCTCATGCAGGACTGGGACTTGCTGGACATCAAACCTTCTTCCGGTAAGTTCTCTTGGTCTAACAAAAGAGTAGGACCTGGACATATTGCTGCCAGATTAGATAGATTTTTCATTCAAAGCTCCTATCTGTTACTAGGTCTTGAACCCAGAATGCACATTCTTGCTAGCAGTGTCTCGGATCACAAGCCCTTAAAACTAGAGCTCCTTGCCCATCTAGATTTGGGTCCTATTCCCTTTCGATTTAGCCCCCTCTGGGTCAAGGAGCCAAACTTCATGCAAACAGTCAAGGATTGTTGGAATCAGCCCATCAAAGGTTCTCCTTTTTTCATCTGGGAGGAAAAGCTTAGAAGGGTAAAAAGAGTGCTAAAACGTTGGGCCAAATCCCTGTCCAACCCAGCTACAGAAAGGAAAGCCATTAAAGCCTCTCTTGCCTCTCATCAAACTTATATGGAAAGCGCTACAGTCACAAAGGAGTTGTTAGAGCATGAAACTCAGCTGCAACAAAGCTTTCATAAGGCCTGCCTAGCTGAAGAAGAGTACTGGAGATTAAAATCCCGGAATCTCTGGCTTAAAGCAGGGGACAGGAACATTGCTTTTTTTCACAAACAAGCCCAGGCTAGGAAATGTTTCAACACTATCTCTGAGATCAAGGAGGATAATGCCACTCACAAGGACTTTGCAGACATTAAGAAAGCAACTTTTTCTCACTTCCAAAACTTGTACAATGAAGATAAGGATCCGATCCAACATCCAGATCTGTTAGACGTCATACCTTCAGCAATCACTCCTCGTATGAACGGGCTACTTGAGGCCAAAATCACTAAAGATGAAGTTAAAAAGGCCCTCTTTGAGATGGATCCGGACAAGGCCCCGGGGCCGGATGGCTTCTCCGCCAGGTTCCTTCAAGTTTGTTGGCCGATTGTTGAAAAGGACCTTCTCAAAATGATACAAAAGTCTCAAAATGCTTAGAAAATAGGAGGCAGTACAAACTCTACCTTCTTAGCCCTTATACCCAAGGAAAAAGGTGCCAACAACTTCAGTAGATTCCGTCCGATTTCCTTATGCAACATTGGGTACAAGCTAATCACCAAAGTAATTGCAAATAGACTGAAGCCCATTCTTCCCAAAATAATTCCGGAGAATCAAGGAGGCTTCATTAAAGGAAGGCAAATCGTGAACAACTTCACCCTAGTTCAAGAGGCAATCCACTCTAGTCTTCTTCGAAAAGAACAAGGTATGGTGATTAAACTCGATTTAGCAAATGCCTTTGATCGTGTAAATCATAGTTTTCTTTTAAAAGTCATGAGCAAGTTTGGTTTTGGGGAAAACTTCATTAAATGGGTTCGGGCATGCATCTTAGAGCCATGGATTGCTCCTCTTGTAAATGGAAGAGCCACTGACTTTTTCAAAGCTTCGAGAGGACTTAGGCAGGGGTGTCTCCTTTCCCCTATGCTTTTTGTCATTCAAGCCTCTATTCTCAGTTTCCTGTTAGACAAAAAGATGCAAGATCAAGAAATTAATGGACTGTGTATTGCAAGAGGGGTTAAAAACATAAACCACGCCTTATTTGCGGATGACACTCTGCTTTTAGGCAATGCCTCTCTCTCCTCTGCCTCTAAATTTAAAGCTGTGTTGGATGAATTTAGTGAGGTCTCAGGCAGCATTGTAAATAAGAACAAATGCCAGATCTTCAACTGGAATACTACGCCCAGATTGCTCTCCGCTATTTCTCGATGTTTGGGTTTTGCAGCCTCCTCTTCTTGGACCTCATTCAAATATTTGGGCCTCCCTGTTTTTCATAAGAGACTTACAAGCAAAGATTGGCTCCCTCAGCTTGAAAAATTCAAGTCCAAGATCCAAGCCTGGGGCTACTCCTGGCTAAATTCTGCAGGCACATCTGTCCTAATAAAATTCATTCTCACCAGCCTCCCTATATTTCACTTTGTTGGGCTTCTCGCTCCGACAATCATTTTTTAAAAAATGGAAGAGTTCATGCACAGGTTCTTCTGGAAGGGCGGAAAACAGAATGAAAAAAAGATTCCCCTTATCAGCTGGGAAACCATCTCCAAGCCACTATGGGAGGGTGGATTGAACTTCAAAAATCTCTGTCAGCAGAATGTGGCTATGGCAGCTAAGATTATCTAGAGGATCATTGCGCCCAAGCCTGGCTGGGCCCAATTGGCTCTCTGGAAAAAGTATTTCAGAGGTCCACGTTCAAGCTGTTTAGACAATGTGATTCATATGCCTAACTCGTCCTTCCTCAACCTGTATGTTAAAGCTGCTCCATTAATCAAAGCGCATTCCTACTGGATCCCAGGCAATGGCAAAAAGATCAATATATGGACTGATAAAATCATGAATAAGGACCCAATTGAAGACAGAGCCTCCATTAGAGCGTTGTGATGCTGGATGGACAGAGAGGGGTTGTGTACATTGTGGGATATATCCCATTGGAGCGACTCTGTTTGGGCAGGCTAGAAAAGTATTGAGGTGTCGGCTCATCTGCTCAAAGAATGGTCCACGCTGCTTGATCTCCTTCACGGCTTGGCACCCACGCACATGAGGAAAAGAGATTCGAAAGGCTGGGGGCCGAATGACAGAGGCTACGCTGTCTCCATGGGATACATCAAGCTGAATGAGAGGCCTTATGTCCCCCCCCCCGACCCAGCTCCTTGGCAGGGACTCTGGCGTTTGCCATCATGGCCCAAGGTCGATTTCTTTGCTTAGCTTCTTTGCCATGGCAGAATTCTAACATATGACATCTTGCAGAGGAAAGGATTCCACGGTCCCTCCATATGCTCGTTGTGCAAAGAAAACGCAGAAACAACAGTCCATTTAATTCTTGAGTGCAATTTTTCTAAGCAGATCTGGTTCTCCTTTATTCATAATTTGGATCCCAACTTTCAGCTGCCTTGTTCCACTGCCGATATTTTTTCAAATTGGGCAATCAGATATCCTGGCCAGCCTCCTAAAAATCAGGTAATCAAAACTGCATGGGCTATCCTTCCAAAGATTCTTTGTTGGCAGATATGGCTTGAACGAAATAGAAGAATTTTCAGAAACACTATTCAGAATCACAAGGCCTTAGAAATCAAAATTAAATGCCATATAAAGGAGTGCTTGACTGATATAAAAGATGACTCTAATCTCAGCCAACAGGACATTGCTTGGGGATCATTCCTTGACTTGCAATTTCAACCAGCAGTCAGAAACGCCCCTTCTCTTAAGGACTGGCAAATAAGGAAAACTGAAACTGATTTTCAAGACTGGCTCAAATCGCACTCAAGACACTCTCTCTTCTTTGATGGGGCAGCAAAGGGCAATCCGGGCAAAGCTGGTGCAGGAGGTGTTGTTGTAAATCCTTCTGGGGAAAAAATTCATTCCTTTGCTTGGGGGCTTGGACATTCAACTAGCATTCAAGCTGAGGCTTTGGCCCTCTTTCAAGGCCTCAAGATCCTCAAAGATCTAAATATAAGTGAAGCTATTGTTATAGGTGACTCCCAGATCATTATAAACGCAATGATTTCCAACTCCCCAGCGTTGGATCTTAAACTAGCAAGGCTGATATCCAGAATCAAGGGCTTGGAAAACGCTTTTCAAAAACTGAACTACTACCATGTGTTGAGAACTCACAATAAAGAGGCAGACAATGAAGCCAACAAAGCTGCCCTTCTCTCTGCCGGGGTCAAGATGAAAGGCGAAGAGTAATCATGGTAACCCATCCCATAAGCTGATTATTGTCATGTTTTACTGCTTACTCTTAAATAAATTTGTTTGTATCTTCAAGTGGGGAAAAATATCTGAAATCGAAAACATAAATCCCTTATCAAGGAAGAAGTCTTCAAGATTCAGTTGCACTCTCATTCTTAGCAGAGAGATGCAACAAGACACAGAAGTCCTTAATGTAATCATATTTTCGGCATTAGGCCAAGATGAATATAAATACCCCATAACCGTTTCTGTCAAAAAAAATTAAAAATTCATGATGCTTACATAAATTGATGATGAAAAAACCACCTTCTTCTCCAATGCGCAACAAAGCTGCAACTTTCTTCCACATGCACGGCCTGTGGGTTATGGGCCTATGGAACTTGATTTCCACAGTGCACATTGTTCGCAATAATACACTGCAATACAATTCCAAATTGCATCGCAATATTGAGTCATATCACACATCACCACTCCATGGTTTACCGCACTTCACAGGACTGGCTCATCGCAGATCCAAACTCTTTTCCCTGAATGTGATATGCGATATCGCTCATACCTCATGCTGCTGCCAAAACCCTCACCCAGAATATACGTTTAAACTTGAAACTTATTTCAATAAATGTACACAAATAATACATGAACTGAATACATAAAACTACATCGATTTCATTAATGGTTCGAGCTCGAATTACAACACGCTTCCATGAGCCAGATCGCTCTCTCGCTCTTGATGTTACATGGTGTCTAGCCCCCCCTACAAATGCACGAAGACTATATTTTATAACGAATACAATACATCGAATGGATCATTTCAGATCCATTCTTTTCTCTTAGGATCTCGTAACAAATTCCTAAAATCACTCACAATCTCTTAAAATAGTAATTTCATTAATAAACAATTAACAAATTCATGAGCAAATCTGGTTCTCATGCCACGCTGACGTTCTGGAAGGTTCACGAATTTCAGTTTTGACTTGGGGTGGTTTTGCTCCTGCATCAGACTCCCGAGGTAAAAAAAATTATGACCTCCTGGTCATATGCTTCTGGCCTTCGTAACAGCTTAACTTGTGAGCTGCAATCAGCCTCTGCAACAGCAAGTCCTCCCTGCTACCACTTACCTCACCAAGCTCTCCTCTAGACTTGGTCTTTTGGCAAGCTCTATGGTTCTCTCCTCAAACCTCTTGCTGACTAACAATTCTACCCAACACTTCTTTTGCTGGAATTGTTATCTCTAAGACAACTCTACCCACAATCGCAACTATGGAGCTGCCTCAACAACTTCTACCCAACCACAGTTGGAAGTTGTTCTCAGCTTCTCTTGAGCACTCCTTGCTCTTAGGCTATTGCAATCTTCTCACCTTCCTCTGCTGCTACCTGCACAAAAATATAAAGACCATACCTCTTTAAATTTGCACCTCCTTCTGCAGAATCTTCTTCTGCTCTGATACCACTTGATGACAGAAAAACCGCCTTCTTCTCCAATGCACAGCAAAGCTGCAACTTTCTTCCACACGCACGACCTATGGGTTATGGGCCTACGAAACTTGATTAATTTCCACAGCGCACATTGTTCGCAATAATAAACTGCAATACAATTCCAAATTGCATCGCAATATTGAGTCGTATCACACATCACCACTCCATGGTTTACCGCACTTCGCAGGACTGGCTCATCGCAGATCCAAACTCTTTTCCCTGAATGCGATATGCGATATCGCTTATACCTCACGCTGTTGCCAAAACCCTCGCCTAGAATATATGTAAAAACTTGAAACTTATTTCAATAAATGCACACAAATAATACATGAACTGAATACATAAAACTACATCGATTTCATTAATGGTTCGAGCTCGAATTGCAACATGCTTCCATGAGCCAGATCGCTCTCTCGCTCTTGATGTTACATGGTGTCTGGCCCCCCCTACAAATGCATGAAGACTATATCTTATAACGAATACAATACATTGAATGGATCATTTCAGATCCATTCTTTTCTCTTAGGATCTCGTAACAAATTCCTAAAATCACTCACAATCTCTTAAAATAGTAATTTCATTAATAAACAATTAATAAATTCATGAGAAAATCTGGTTCTCATGCCACGCTGACGTTCTGGAAGGTTCACTAATTTCAGTTTTGACTTGGGGTGGTTTTTCTCCTGCATCATAAATCAATGTGTCATCTTTATCCTATCTTTCCACTTCACAAGGTATTATTTGTGCTCAATGCCCCTTGTTTTGAATGTCTTCCCTAATGGAGCTAGTTTAATCTCTTCTAACTTGTTCTTCAACATCTACATCCTCGAATCTCTCTTAGTGTTCTCTTCTTTTTCTTTGTCAAGTACAACACACTCCCTTTCCTTGTATGTACACATTTTTATGACATTGAATATGTGCAACATGTCATACTCCTTTCGCATCTCAACCTTGTATGCATTATTTATGATTTTTCTATGGATTATGCATGGTTCAATATTTTCCAATTTAGCTTGTTGTATATTCCTATGGGGTAGTGTCGCTTCCTCAGATGCGATATCACTTGATCTCCAATTATAAATGACGTGTATCTCATGTGTGCGATATGCCTTGGCATTAACATCCTTTTTACCTAGTTTTGGCATCATCCACATAGTTTTCATTTACTTTTCCTAGCCTCCTTTTTTCCCTTTTTGTGCTTAAATTATTTCTGCATGAGGTACTTATTAATTTACATCTTGTCACGTTCTATTACCTATTTGATGATAAATAGGGAAGATTACATACTTACAATTCCTCGCATGATGTTGTGGTTTGCTTATGCTACAAGTCGGTTATAGGAAAGCTACATAACCCTAATGTTGCGGAAAGTGTTTCCACTACGTTAAAGAAAAGTTGGAGTCACAATTCTAGCTAATTTTGATTTTGAAGCTATCAAGTTAGAGGATATACAAGGAAAAGTGATAAGGATTGTGGAACATAATTAAGACTTATATAAAGGGAATCTTGTCAAATTGGAGTGTGCATGTGGCATGTGGTGGGCCCCAGTATTGCAACAATAATGCTGCAACTCCTGGAACTCCCTTCTTTAATTTTATCAACCCGGTAGTTCGTAACAAACTTGGAAGCAACGGTGCTGTATGCACAAGTACTAGCTCTTGCCGCAACTGTCACTTGGTCAGCTGGCACAAGTCCGCTAGGAGCTTAAGCCAACTTCTATAAGCTCTTAGAAGAAGCTTTTTAACCAATGAATGAAAGCTAACTCAAAGGGGCTAATTTACTTGCAGAAAGAAACTGGAAAGCGGAAAGGAAATGCAAACCCTAATTTTACCAGCTAGCCCTACTGATGCGAAAAAGAGGATGCAAGCTACTGAAAGAGATGCCATTGACTTCTAGGAAGGTAAAATGCATGTTTCTAAGTTATCACTATCTGAAGAAAACATCTTTTTGTATTTTTGAATAAGTTGTCACAATTATCATGCATACAATTTAATTGTTTTTTATTGTGCAGAGGTGAATTGGCGAGAGGAAATGCTTGGAAGAGGTCGGGAAGGTTCAGAGAGGGCCTAAGGGGTCCCTAACACCCTTCCAGAGAGTTTCACAGAGTTTGGCTATCAAGAAACCTCATTCGTGAGCTTCTACAGGAAGTCTGCAGGGGTTCTACAGGATGTTTCAGGAATTTCTACAGGATGTTCAGAAATTTCTACAGGATGTTTAAAAATTGGATTTTGGAGGATGGGTGAGTGAGGGAAGATGCATGAATGGATATGGAGGTAGGATAGGGGTCTGAAGTGGCCCAGGGACTGGTGGATGGAGTGGTGAGGAGGTGTAGATGGCTAAATTGGCTCAAAGAAGGCTGAAACAATGATTGCACAAAAAGGTAGGGTTACGTGGGCAAGAGGACAGATGTGAGACGAGGAACCTAGCTAGGAGATGGAACAGCTGGCTCTGATGAAGCTTAGGTGGATGAGAGAGTGGTAGAGATGCCCTGCACGGTGTACATTTAACCGAATCAACAAAGTCTTACAAATAATCAAAGTCCTAGCTAATCTAATCTAACTGTCAATAAAACGAATGAACAACAGCTTTATTTGGAAAGAAAACCATGTACATCAATCATGCAAAGAAACATTTCAGAGATCTGAACCCATAACTAACTTCTGCAAATGAAAACAATACACTAAGGATTGCATGGTCAAGCAAACTAGTGTTTTTGTTGGGACATCACTGTTTCTTCAATTCCAGCCCCTGATCCAATAAGGATGAGGTGAAACCGAGAGTGTTGTTGACCCTTTTCTTGGAGCTTTTTTCCTGTTATTATCCTACCAATCTATTCTAAACATAAAACGGTACTTCAACCATCAAAATCAATCTAAATATCAAAACAAGATTTAAATCTAAATAGCAGATTTTATTCTCAGAATGCAGCAAAGACACATGAAAGTAAACAAAGGAGGTACTGGGCACTTGAGATGGGCCCAACCCCAAGAGCTACAGCCTCCTAAGAGAGATTTAGAGTTGGTGCAAAGCTGGATTCATCTTTATTGAGCAAGAAATGTTACATTCCAAAAACTGTCCACAAGGAGAACTTGAAAATGTGCTGAGAGCAAAGCTAATCTACTGCCTAAAAATCGAACTACAAACTAGCTAACTTCTGCCTACACCATGACTAAAAAATGACTACAAAATGACTATAAAGTGACTAACAAAAATGACTAACGGAAATGAGGCCCTAAGCCCTCTTATTTATACAAATTGAGGACCCCAACAGTCCTCCTAAACTTTAGGGACTCGGCTGCCCAAAACTTGTAGTTAACAACAGTCCTACTTGACTTGCTTGGCTGCCCTTGTGGTAATTGATTTGGTGGCCCTTGAACTCCGAGCTGATGGTGGAGAATTCGAGGTAAGGGCCCATAAATGAAGGGAACACCTTCCTAAAAATCCTCTCCACGAATTTGGCTGCCAAGTGCTCATTTCAACCCTTGATTTTGTCTCCAAATTGACCAAAAAGACTACACAAAGCACACATTAGACTTGTTAGCATAATGACTAACCTAATTCACTCTATTAGCATAAATATAATAAAAAACATACAATAAACTAATGAGAATGGTGGATTAAGTCGAATTAGGAGGTTGAATGAGCCCAAATAATTATCCATTTTTGGGGCTCATCATCACCCCCCTACTGAAAGTGTTGCTCATCCTCTGAGCAACCAATCTATCTCCTCGTCTTTGATGGCCCTGGTGGCCTCCCTGTCATGCCAAGCTTTTGAAGTGATGTCCTCTTCTCAGTCATGAAACCATGCTTTTCTCTCTGCTCCTTCCCACTGCCTGTGCTTCTTTTCCTAGAGAATTCTCAACTTCCTGTAGAACTGTCTCAGCATCCTGTAGAACTGTCTTTGAGTCCATTATTTGAATTCTCTCTCTCCAAGTGAAGGTTTTTGGCTTCCTTATTCATAGGTGATGGACATCCTTGAAGGAGGCTCCTCCTTTTGTTTAGCTTTTGTGTCCTTAATGACAATTTTCTCCTTTGTCTGTGGTTTGGGTCTGCCCACTTTGATCCGTGTGCTCCTTCTCGCCTTAAAATACGTGGAATCCTCCCTCTTTCAATTCTCCTTCTGCTTGGGGGATGTGCTTAGGGTGGCCAGCACAACTGCTGCCTCCCTAGCTAAAATCTTAGCCAATTTCTCCTTTTGCTGCCCTTTCCCCAGAGTTCCTGTAGAAAGTCCTGTAGTGGCCGTTTTCTAGCTTCCTGTAGAAGTAGTTTTCTGTCTTCCTATAGAAACAATTTTCCCTGATTTGGCTTGCATGGATGGGGGTGCCTTCTATTCGACTTGTGTTGTGGTTGCCTTGGGTGTGCCCTTACTTGTTTGGACTTTTTTCAGTCCTCTCTGCTCTATTCTGAAATCTTTTTTCTTGGGTGTTTGTGCCGTTGTTCCTCCCACAGTTTTAGGCTTCAGCAATTTGGCCTTTGCCCCTTTTCCTCTCTGTTCTTGCCTTGCCTAGATGTCTTGCATTTCTTCATCATTGGTTTTCTCATATTTTTCAATGTGTTCTTCTTCCTTGCCATCCTTTATTTTTCTTCAGCACTTCCACTAACTCATCAACATTAGTTCTTTGAGTATCCAGCCTTGTCCTCCCCCTCTCGCTTTTATTTGGCTCCTTGTATTTCTCTTGATCATGTAAAAGATCCCACCTATTCATTGTATGACTGTACTATGACAAGACACAAACTTACTGTTCCTGGTTGGTTAATTACATGCCTTGAATGGTCCAACCTACGACTGATTTCCACCTTACACTTATTTCATCTCATTAGTCTTATGGTCAATTTTAAGTCGCACCAATGTTTGCTAAACCTTCATTTGTACAATTTTGGGCACCTTCAATTAATCCTTCTTGCTGTAGCCAGTTGTCAGCTGCCAAGCCTGATCCGTCACAGTAAATAAATTTTGCATTCCCAGCCTGATCGCTTTTATAAGCACTCTCAAAGTATTGTTCCCCTATTCTCGATTTAGACAGCTCCAAACTAGCTTGGATCTGTGACATAATCTTCATGTCTCTCCTTTGATGTGAGACTCTAATTCCATTCTCCAAGTCCCCTACCAACTTTAAGATTTCCATCCCTTTACAATCCTGGATCACCTGCATCAAATTCTGATATGATACCTTACTCTGTTTTAACAATTATGTTCATGCATGCAAAAGACCCTAACCAAGTTTTTTCTTCGATTCTCTTCTTTTTTGGTAGAAAGAGATCTCAAGGACATTAAAAATTCTTCAACTATCTGGTTATGAGAGGAAGAGTTTTGCTTCTACAGATAGAGGACAGAGACCAAGTTTTCTTCTCAGGACACATTCCGATATGCAAATTTTAAAATTTACATCCACAGGTTGGCTCTCACAGCTGCATATTCCTTCCTTATAAGAGAATTTTAGACCAGAAACGTGGAGAGATGCAGAAAAACTGAGCAATTCCATGCAACACACAATCACACTGCTATTTTTGACTTACAGGCAAACTGGTCTCTAATTCTCCTGCTCCAGACAGTTCAATTCACCACCTTTCAAAATATATATCATGCATGGAAGAGTGTTTTCGAGCCTACCCTTCTCGGAACTCCAAACCTGACGAGGGAAAACTCAGGTTTCTTTGTCCTAGAATGCTATGCCATACTTCCTGTAGAAGACCCCCCGTTTCCTGTAGAACGCCCTTGTGTTGGTGGGTTTAAAAAAATGGGCAAGAAAACTTGGTTTGCTGCTATGGGGCTGGTATGGAGCTTCTTGCAGCTGCAAGGACTATGATAAACTGGAAACAATAGCGGTGAGAGTTCGATTGGCTATTTATGAAGATTTCCGTTGATGGAGGGTGAGCTGGCCAACTTCACGTTGGCCCCATGCAGACTGTTGGTCCCCACTGTAGTGTTTAACTGTTTGTTCTCTACCTGTAATCTCGTCCATCAATCACGCTGAAGTTTAACTGGTCATCACTACCTGTTTTCCGATTTCCTCTTGAGATGGCTGAGCGCACGTGTCTCATTCACCCACCGAGCGCTATTGAACTGGATGACGGTGGTCAGTTAGCTGGCCACCGATTTTTTTAATCCCGACCATCTCATTGCTCATGCTGTTTCCGAATTACATTCATGCAATCAAAGGAATGAGTTTTAGTCACGTACCTGAAGTCAAATGGTTGTTGTGAGGTGCTTTTTGTTGCTGCATGCATCTGTTTCGGTGGTTGCATGATGGATCCTTTGTGCTATAAGCTCTTTGTTGTCTGATGTGTGGTTATTTTGCTTGTGTAGGTATCCTCTAGCCGGATCTAAGCTACAGGAGTTCGTTTCCACGTTCAGATCTACACCCTCAAGCTGTTGTTGCTGAATTTTCACAGGACCAAAACTTGTTTTCGCCATTTCTCCCGAACGATAGATCAGATCGATCTGAAACTTGTTGAGCATGTTCCTATCATCATGATGCACCTCCCATAGCAAAATTGAGATCAATGGATGCACAGATTTCGAGAAAAATGGAAAATGGCTGAAGATTTCAGAGATCAATTTCTCGGAAACCGTGCATCGGAATCAGCTGAAACTGCTTGGGTAGGTTACTATCACCCATATGCATCTCCCCATGAAACAGGTTTTGAAATGGATGCACGGATATGGAGAAAATGCAAAAATGGCTGACGGTGATGGAGGCGGATTTCTTGGAAACCGTGCATCGGAATGGGCTGAAACTGCTCGGGCATGTTGCCATCATCCCTATACAATTCCCTGTAAAACGGTTTTTCAAATGGATGCATGGTTTTCAAGTTAGGGCAAAAACAAATTCTGTTCTATGTATTTTTTCTTCAAAGCATTCTGCAAGTTTTTGCATGGAAAGAAAAGCTGAGCTTGGGCTGTGATGCAGGCATGGAGATGATGGAGGAGGAGTTTTAAGATTGCAGGAGGACTTCTGAACCCTTGCGGAAGCTATCGTGTTCGCCAAACCACCTTTTTGCAATCCATTTTTAGCTTCTTGTAATTTCTACAGGAACTTCCTGTAGAAAACACAGTTTTCATAAAAGAAGCACAATGAGGTGGAAAAAATGATGGAAAAGGGTGAGGAATGGAAACATGGATGCTTGTAGGCATAACCAATAGATTCCAAGCTTTAGATTCCCTTCCAAAATCAAATCTGGCTCGCCTGAAGGTTCTACAGGATGTTTCCTGTAGAAATACAGAACTTCCTGTAGAAGGCACAAAAACTCCTTTGTCTTTGTTTTGAGTGATCCTCCTGACCTGCAATGTCCTTCTTGCAACTTGCAATTATCCAATGGAAATTAGGTTTATTTTTATTTCTCTTTTTCTCCTTTTTTTTTTTTTTTTGAAAAACAACTAGGGCACCTCATGGAGGTTTTCACCCTAATTGCTTGCCCTGGGCGCCTCCAAGGGAGGTTTTCATCTAGAGATCTTATTCTCTTTTCTCTTTTTTCCCAACCCATTGACTGCCTCATGGAGGTTTTCAATCAATGAGCCAATCTAAGGCGCCTCCGAGGAGGTTTTCACCTTAGATTTTTATTTTTCTTCTTATTTTCATTTTTTCTTTTTTCTTTTTTCTACCCTACCCTACTTGAAAAACAAAATCATTTTCAAGTATAAGAATACTTCCAATGGAGCCATGTGCACATCGAGATTAGAGACAAGATGATGTGAAGGCTCAAAATGCATGCTTTGACAGCTATCCAGATTTCAGAGACAAAATGATCTGACTTTGAAGGGATCAAACATAGCTGAGGAAGAGAGTACTGCTGCAACTTAGTGACTGTCTGGAACCATGTCTCAATATAGCTTTGATATCCTTGGTCCTTTTGCTGATCTGGATCATGTTTCATGTCGCCTTCTACCATGACTTTCTCATCTTCCTCTTTTTGCTGATCTTTCTCTTGATTACATGGAAGATTTGATGGTAACCATGAGGGAGCTTTCTCGATCTCTGATTCTGATCTCTTCTCTTCATCAAGTGCAGCCCATGGTTCTTTGATCTCCTCTTTTGAATATTCTTTTGCCTTTGGTCCTTCAATGTTGTCAACATAATCTCTGCTTTGCAACACTCGTCCTGAGCTATGGTGAAGATCATTGAGCTCAAGAGGAGTCATTTGGACATGTTGTGTCCCAGCATTGCAATTGTGTTGAGCTACTCCAATGGACAGGTTTGGAAATGGTGGTATGGGTAGCTGAGTGGGGGTGTATATTTGAGATGGATGTGGATGGGGTTGTGGTTGGGCAGGCATTTGGGGTTGCCTTGGTGGAGCAGGAGGCAATGGTTGTGGATGAGCAGGTGGTGGAGGAAAAGAAGCGGGAGGAGTGTTGTATTGGGGCCTCCACCCCTGATGAGGTGCATTCCACTGAGGTTGTGGCTGAGCATAAGAGTGAAACGAATGAGCAACTGGTTGGGCATAATATGGAGATGGATCCAACCAAGGAGGGGGTTTGGACCAGGAAGGATGAGCAGGGGGACCCCAAGAAGGCATGAAAGTGGCTTGATAGGGGTCATAATAGGTATCGGATGTCCTTTGCAGTTCCGACTGGTAAGATCTAGGTCTATGTGGCCTCCTTTGGTTCATATAGTAGAGTGATTCAATGGCTCCTTTTGCCCTCTGATATGCAGCTTTGATTCCAGGCAAGGAAGGGCACTGATTCGTAGGATGGTATTCTTCACAGATGAAACACACTTCTAGGGAGTGCATTGGACATTCGTCCCTAGGATGCTTTCTAGTGCACCTGGGACAAAAGATGGCCAAAGCCCTCTTGGCTTCCTCTTGCTTCTTTTGGATCCACATGGCATCCAATTGCATGGCAAGAAACTGCCTCATATCACTCTTGAAATCTTCCATCTGATCTTCAAATTCGTCTTTGGACAAGGTGCTGCTCCCAACATTTCTGCTTGTAGCCATTTGCTCCAGAGGAATGTTTTCTTCTTCTTCTCCCCTAGAGGTTCTTTAAAGATGCCTTGATGTCCACCTAGGGCTTCTTCTTAATCACAGCCATCGAAGAAGAGAGAAGGTTGGCTGTGTGAAGCAGTGGGGGGTGTTGTGCAAATATTTTTCTAAATTATCTCTACTCCTACAAGGCATGAAAGGAAATCTTTTTGGTTGTTTTTCTTTTTTCTGCTTGTACCTGCAAAAACTAAAATAGATTGAACTGCAACTAACTATCTTGCTGAAATGAAAATGCGGAATTGAAATGAAAGCAAGAAAGGACTAATCTATTTTGCTAAAATGAAATTGCAGGAATGAAATGCTAGGCTATGCTTGCGGAATTGAAATGCTAATCTACGCTTGCAGAAATGAAATTGCGGAATTGAAATGCTAATCTATGAAAGTGGGAAATTCTAATCTACTTTTGCAAAAAGGAAATTGCATAATGGAAATGAAATAAACTACTTAGCAGAAGGTTGTAGTGGAAAATAGAAGAAAAGCAGCAATCACCAATACTCTGACGCTTCCCCGGCAACAGCGCCAAAAAGATGGTGGGCCCCAGTATTGCAGCAATAATGCTGCAACTCCTGGAACTCCCTTCTTTAATTTTATCAACCCGGTAGTTCGTAACAAACTTGGAAGCGACGGTGTTGTATGCACAAGTACTAGCTCTTGCCGCAGCTGTCACTTGGATAGCTGGCACAAGTCTGCTAGGAGCTTAAGCCAACTTCTATGAGCTCTTAGAAGAAGCTTTTTAACAGATGAATGAAAGCTAACTCAAAGGGGCTAATTTACTTGCAGAAAGAAACTGGAAAGCGGAAAGGAAATGCAAACCCTAATTTTACCAGCTAGCCCTACTGATGCGAAAAAGAGGATGCAAGCTACTGAAAGAGATGCCATTGACTTCTAGGAAGGTAAAATGCATGTTTCTAAGTTATCACTATCTGAAGAAAACATCTTTTTGTATTTTTGAATAAGTTGTCACAATTATCATGCATACAATTTAACTGTTTTTGACTGTGCAGAGGTGGATTGGCGAGAGGAAATGCTTGGAAGAGGTCGGGAAGGTTCAGAGAGGGCCTAAGGGGTCCCTAACACCCTTCCAGAGAGTTTCACAGAGTTTTGCTATCAAGAAACCTCATTCATGAGCTTCTACAGGAAGTCTGCAGGGGTTCTACAGGATGTTTCAGGAATTTCTACAGGATGTTCAGAAATTTCTACAGGATGTTTAAAAATTGGATTTTGGAGGATGGGTGAGTGAGGGAAGATGCATGAATGGATATGGAGGTAGGATAGGGGTCTGAAGTGGCCCAGGGACCGGTGGATGGAGTGGTGAGAAGGTGTAAATGGCTAAATTGGCTCAAAGAAGACTGAAATAATGATTGCACAAAAAGGCAGGGTTACGTGGGCAAGAGGACAGATGTGAGACGAGGAACCTAGCTAGGAGATGGAACAACTAGCTCTGATGAAACTTAGGTGGATGAGAGAGTGGTAGAGATGCCCTGCACGGTGTACATTTAACCGAATCAAAAAAGTCTTACAAATAATCAAAGTCCTAGCTAATCTAATCTAATTGTCAATAAAACGAATGAACAACAGCTTTATTTGGAAAGAAAACCATGTACATCAATCATGCAAAGAAACATTTCAGAGATCTGAACCCATAACTAACTTCTGCAAATGAAAACAGTACACTAAAGATTGCATGGTCAAGCAAACTAGTGTTTTTGTTGGGACAACACTGTTTCTTCAATTCCAGCTCCTGATCCAATAAGGATGAGGTGAAACCGAGAGTGGTTGACCCTTTTCTTGGAGATTTTTTCCTGTTACTATTCTACCAATCTATTCTAAACATAAAACGCTACTTCAACCATGAAAAGCAATCTAAATATCAAAACAAGATTTAAATCTAAATAGCAGATTTTATTCTAAGAATGCAACAAAGACACATGAAAGTAAACAAAGGAGGTACTGGGCACTTGAGATGGGCCCAACCCCAAGAGCTACAGCCTCCTAAGAGAGATTTAGAGTTGGTGCAAAGCTGGATTCATCTTTATTGAGCAAGAAATGTTACATTTCAAAAACTATCCACAAGGAGAACTTGAAAATGTGCTGAGAGCAAAGCTAATCTACTGCCTAAAAATCGAACTACAAACTAGCTAACTTCTGCCTACACCATGACTAAAAAATGACTAAAAAATGACTATAAAGTGACTAACAAAACTGACTAACTGAAATGAGGCCCTAAGCCCTCTTATTTATACAAATTGAGGACCCCAACAGTCCTCCTAAACTTTAGGGACTCGGCTGCCCAAAACTTGTAGTTAACAACAGTGCTACTTGACTTGCTTGGCTGCCCTTGTGATAATTGATTTGGTGGCCCTTGAACTCCGAGTTGATGGTGGAGAATTCGAGGTAAGGGCCCATAAATGAAGGGAACACCTTCCTAAAAATCCTCTCCACGAATTTTGCTGCCAAGTGCTCACTTCAACCCTTGATTTTGTCTCCAAATTGACCAAAAAGACTACACAAAGCACACATTAGACTTGTTAGCATAATGACTAACCCAATTCACTCTATTAGCATAAATATAATAAAAAACATGCAATAAACTAATGAGAATGGTGGATTAAGTCGAATTAGGAGGTTGAATGAACCCAAATAATTATCCATTTTTGGGGCTCATCAGCATGCAAATGTGATCCACTTTGATGTCATAAGGTTTCAAAATAAGACAGTAGAGTCTATATTTTATGTTTAAATTAGTTAATAGTTAGTCGTGGGTCAATGAACCTACAACTACTTGTGTCATAATGTAAAGTAAACAAATAATGTTCTGCTAATAATTATTAATACAACTTGAGAACAATTGGTTCTCAAGCATGTCTAAGTATACATTGTCTTAGTATATAATCTAGGTGTCGCTATAAAAGTAAAACGTTTGCCCCTATAGAGATATGGATAAAATATGTTAAAACTGTCATTTCCTACATTCAAACTGATGTGTAATTAAACTTACTTGAGCTTGGTTCCTGTTTACATTTTTATATGTGCATAAAGTGAATTCATAGTTGTTGTATCCCTTTCCAGCACATTATTTGAGGAGGCAGGGCCCACTCCAATATTATAGGCGATATGGTGTTAGCTAGGTTTATAGGATTTCATTATTAATAGTTTATGCTTGAAACTTGATGCATTTTAAGAGTGGTGGATTCATTCAATTTTCCTAGTAGAATACCATTGTTTTTTTTTAATTGAATTGTCATTTAGCATTTGATTGAAGTGTCGTTGCTTTTCCAATAGACTAATATTTTGTTGTGAATATTTTTCCTTTGAAGAAATATAAATTGTCATTCTAATTATGATTGGTTTGTGTGTGATCTAGTTATTTTTGGTGTTCTAGAAACAACATTATCACACAATAAATCTTTGCTTCCCTCGTAAAACAAAATTCTCAGTTGCTTTAAAATTATGATAATCCTAGTATTTACAATTATCTTTTAGGCTTGGGTTTATAAATTTGTATACATATAGCAAAATCATTCAAATGAATGTGCTTGATATGATAGTTACTTTTGATCTTTTGAGTAACAATAGTGATCATCTTAACAAGGACTAGGTTTTTATGGTGGGCTGGTTGTAGGAGTTAAGGATAATCGTTCAAAACAAGAAACAATTTCTTCAAGCTCGGGTGGAACTTCTTCTCGGGTTTCCTTTGGAGTATTAGTTGTCAACCTCCAATTTTAGTTATTTTGCTAAAATAGCAGAATTGTTTATTTTACCCGTTATTTGGCAAACCTTCAAAATTTCCACGGAATCAAAAGGAATTAAAACCTTGGTTCATAACCTCATCGTGTCCACCATTCCAAACCTTTAGCATGTTAAATCTCCATCGTCGATCTCATTCCTCAATCCGATGGTTATCGCTTCACCCGCTCGCCAACTAGCTTGGCCGATCTCCACCGTTGATCAATCCCGCTTGATCCAACGGCTGTCGCGTAATCTCACGTGGAATCTTGCATGATGTATAACAAGCCGAGAGCATGCGAGAAAAGTGGTTTTCTCGTGCTACGTGTCGGTCGTTAAGGCTAATCGCATGAATTTTCAAAATACCACTTACCACCTTGAGACTGCGCGAGATACAACTTACACCTACAAAGACCACTTTTCTATTCTGACTAATGCATGCGCTTGTTGGCACATGATGACCATTAGATCTGTTGGATCTGTCGATCGGACGATTCAGATCTTTTCCTGGGTTTCTCGCAAATTTATCAGGTTTTCCTCGTTCCGCCAAGATTTAGCACTTCTGCCAAGTTTAGTTCTTATCTATCATATTCAGGATATCACTAACTAACTCTGTGATTTCGAATATATCCAGGTTATTTCAATGCACAATGAATGAAGATTTAGATGCGATAACACAAGATTATACAAAACTCTAATTCTAGAGGTTCAAACTGGAAATCAACAAAACTCAGAAATATTTCGAAGGAAATTAAAACCTTCAGGATTGACCATTCATGCATAGAATATACAAAGACATAGAGAGATTTCAAATTTTACAATCCAATCCTCCACAGCCAAATCCCATTACACTGATTCAAAACTTACATAAATACTTGTACATACAACAACCAGATCCTAAATCAATGGATCGAATCTGCCTAATCCTAGATAACATCTAATTTGCATGATCTTCTCCTCGAGAATTTCAACTAAGCCTAACTACTTGAATTTATTACAAGATCATTCAAATCCCTGAATTCTAGCTCAAATCCTATCTAGAAAGCTTTGTGAAGTGACAATTAAAGGATCCCACTCCTTTGCTTGTAATTTTTTTTTTTGTATTTTTGGAATAAACTTCGAAGTCTTTTATCTTCAAGCCTCATTCTCCTACATCAGACTCCTGAGGAAAAAATTCTTCATGGGCTCCTATCCATGAGCTCTTCTATAGAACTGCCCAACTTCTGTAGCATGGCATCTGTCATACAGGTAGCATCAACAATTGGTTGATCCTTCCATTTGATCAAATACTAAAAATACCCATGTCCTCTTGTCTTTTTAAACAATCTCTTATAAATATTTTCTGACTGCAATGCCTTTGCTGTAGGTAACTGTTTTACCAATCAACCTCTTGTTCTTCTTTATCTTTTGTTGTATCATCTGCATTTCTATTTTCATACCTGTACAAATCAGCAACATTGAAAATTGGAGATATTCCAATGTCAGGGGGTAATTCAATTTCATATGCATTTGCAGAAAATTTCCTCAAGACTCTGCATGGTCCAATTTTCTTAAATTTTAACTTGTTATACTCCCTTTTTGGAAATCTTTCCTTCCTCAAGTGTGCTAAAACCAAATCTCCAACCTCAAAATTAACTTCTCTCTTCTTCAAATCTACTCTTCTCTTGTACTTTATGTTGCTATCCTGTAACTGTTGTTTTACCTGTTCATGTATTGCTTGAATCTCTAAAGAAAAATCTTCTCCTTTAGCACTTCTCATTTCAGCTTTTCCCAAGTCTCTCAATTCAAACACTCCTCTTGGGTGCATTCCATAAACTATATGGAATGGACTTTGCCTTGTACTCCTGTTAGGAGAATCATTATAAGCATATTCAGCCTGTGCCAAAATTTGATCCCATTGTTTTGGATGTTCACCTGCAAGACTCCTCAGAAGATTTCCCAAGCTTCTGTTTACAACTTCAGTCTGTCCATCAGTCTGAGGATGATAAGATGAACTGAAACTCAGTTTAGTACCAAGTTTCTTCCACAAGGTCCTCCAGAAATGACCAACAAATCTGGTGTCTTTGTCTGAAACAATGCTCTTAGGTAACCCATGCAACCTTACAATCTCCTTAAAAAACAGATTAGCAATGTGAGTAGCATCACTGGTTTTATAACATGGAATAAAATGTGCCATTTTAGAAAATCTGTCAACCACAACATAAATTGAATCATTTCCTCTTTGAGTTTTTGGTAAACCCAAAACAAAATCCATACTTACCATATCCTAAGGTCTATCTGGAATAGGTAATGGAACATACAAACCTGTGTTTTGGCTCCTTCCTTTTGCATATTGACAGACTTTACAATTTTTTACATACTTCTCCACTTCAGCGCTCATCTTTGGCCAGAAATAAAACCGATTTAACTGCTCATAAGTCTTGTCTGCACCAAAATTTCCTCCAAGTCCACCACTATGTTTCTCTTTGATTAAATTTTCTTTCATAGAGAAATTTGGTATGCACAGATGATTTCTTTTAAACAACAATCATTCTTGCAAGAAAAAATCCAGCCACTTACTTCTGTCTCACAAGACATGATTTTTACAAGCTTCAAATGCCTCTTTAAAATCTAAATCTCGTATAATTCCTTAAGAAAATCAAAACCCAACACTTGAATTTGACTTTCTTGAACTAGGATATTTTTTCTGCTTAAGGCATCTGCTACCTTGTTTGATTGGCCATTTATATGCTTCAATACAAAATTAAAACTTTGAAGATATTCTACCCATTTTGCATGTTTCTGACTAAGCTTTGGTTGTTGCATAATGTACTGCAATGCATGATTGTCTGAATAAAGTATAAACTCTTTAGACATCAAGTAATGTCTCCACTTTTTTAATGGTTATACAACTGCATAAAATTCCTTATCATAAGAAGAATATTTCCTCTTCGATTCATTCAGTTTTTCACTGAAATAAGCTACAGGTTTTTCCTCCTGACTTAAAACAACGCCAATAGCTTCTCCACTAGCATCACATTTCACTTGAAAAGGTTTATTAAAATCAGGCAAAATTAAAATAGGTTTTTTAGTGATCTTTCTTTTCAACAGCTGGAAGTTCTTTTCTACTTCAACAGTCCATTTAAATGGTTGTTTATCCTTCTTTATAGTATCAATAATACATGCATTGATCTCACTAAAATTCCTTATGAATTTTCTATAAAAACTAGCAAGACCATAGAAACTTCTTACCTCAGAAACACTTTTAGGTGAAGGCCACTCTATGATTGCCTTCATCTTCTTTGTATCCATCTTTAATCCATCAACAGAAACAACAAAGCCCAAATATACCAACTCTTCCTTCATGAATGAACATTTCTTTAAATTTAGCAGTAACTTTTCTTGTTACAACTTTTGTAAGACATAACTCAGATGTCTCATATGTTCCTCTTTAGATCTGTTGTAAACTAATATATCATCCAGATATACTATTACAAATTTACTAATAAATTCTTTCAGCACTTCATTCATAAGCCTCATAAATTTACTAGGAGCATTTGAGAACCCAAAAGGCATTACCATCCATTCATACAATCCTTCATTTGTTTTAAAAGCAGTTTTTCATTCATCGCCTTCTCTAATCCTTATTTGATGATACCCATTTTTTAAATCCAACTTTGTAAAATATCTTGCTCCACTTAAACAATCCATCAAATATTCAATTCTAGGTAAAGGAAATCTGATTGTTATTTTGTTGTTTGCTCTTGAATCAGCGCACATTCTCCAACCTCCATCTTTATTTGGACTCAACACTGTTGGCACTGCACACGGACTCAAACTCTCTCTAATCAGTCCTTTATCTAATAATTCCTGAACCTGTTTTCTGATTTCTTCATTTTTTGTGGGAGTCATCCTGTAAGCTGCTTTATTTGATAGATTTGCCCTTGGAATCAAATCTATATGATGACTAATTTTTCTAATGGGTGGTAACTCATTAGGCAAATCATCTACAATGATATCATAATAATTTTCCAGCATCTCTTGAATTTCAATTGGAAAATCATAAATTTTAATGGAAGTAATTATTACCTTGGGTTTGCAAATCAATGCAAAATTTACCTCATTCTCTTCAATCTGCTGCAAGTATTCTTTTCCACTCAGTAATAGAGTCTTTGGATCAGATTTTCTTGATGCATCCTCTTCTTCCATAGGCAACAATATATGATTAACACCATCTTTACCAAATTTGTATGTGTTCATTTTCCCATCATGCATAGCTCCTCTGTCATACTGCCAAGGTCTTCCCAACAATATGTGACACACATCCATAGGCATCACATCACACAAAATTTTGTCTTTGTATCTGCCCAACTACAACTCACACTGTTCATTCACTAACAACTGGTGTCCTTTTTGAAGCCATGACACCTTGTAAGGTGTTGGATGTTTCTTTGTCTTTAATTTCAACTTTTCCACCACTTCTGTAGAGACCAAATTATCGGTGCTGCCACTATCAATTATCATTTGAGAGCATTTTCCTTGAACCTTGCACACAGTCCTGAACAAAGTCTTTCTCTATGTTGGTTCAACAACTTCCTTTGCTGGCTTTAACAAAACTTTGTTAACTACCAAAGATTCCCCTTTCTTTGGTACATTTTCTTCTTCTGGCACACTTGCTACTTCCTCTTCAGTTTGAGCAATTATTATATTTCTCTGATTTTTCCCTATGTTTTCTGGGCACTCATAGGCTCTGTGTCCCGGCTTGTTACTTCAGTAACATCTAATTTCTCTTCCTCTGCCTCTCCCTCCTCTTCCTCTGAAAAAACTCCTTCTGCCACTTGCATCACCTTTTGTGGGTGTATGCTGATTCGAGTTGCTACTAACTCCATCTCTAGGTGTTGTAGATCTTCCTCTACCACCTTGACTTCCTCTTCCTCAGAAAGTACCTCTACTTTTGGCAGATTGCTTCCTCATGATTTTTTTTTCAACCCTCAATACCATATGATAAGCCTCTTCTATTGTTTTAGGAAACAACACACTTATCTCATCTTGGATCTCCATTTTGAGACCATTTATGTATCTTGCAACCTTCTCGTCTGTATCTTGAATTTGTCCAGCTCTTATGCTCACTTTGTAAAATTCCTCTGTGTATTCTTTCACTGTCAAAGACCTCTGTCTGAGATTCTGCATCTGTCTATATAATGAAAGTTGATAATCACTTGGCAAAAACTTACCTCTCAACTTTTCCACCATCCTGTTCCACTTTTTAATTGGATGCTTACCAAGTCTCCTTCTTTCTGCCTGCACTCCATCCCACCAAAGTGTTGCATGTCCTTTCAATTTTGTGACAGAAAATTTCACTCTCTTTCCTTCTTCCATTTCTTCATAATCAAAGAATTTATCCATGTCATTAATCCAGTCTATCAACTCCTCAGGGTTTAAACCTCTTGTATAAACTAAACCCTCAAGTCTGGGTTTAGATGTGGATCCCAACACTGATTTAAATAATCTCATTTCAGGATCTGTAGGTTCCTCTTCTTCTGCAACTTCAACTTTAGGCTCACTGACATCTCCAACACCTGCATCTCCTTGATTTCCCATTTCCACTGCTTCTAATCTAGCTTGCATCTATTGCATAGCTTCCAACACTTCAGCATTTGCAACTGGTCTTCCTCTTCTTTGACCACCACCGCATCTTCCTCCAACTCGGAAAGCCATGTTGGATTTCTTTTTCTGATCTTTGAGATTCTACTCAGTGTGAGTAGGCTGCTCTGATACCACTAATGGTGGGCTGGTTGCAGGAGTTAAGGATAATCGTTCAAAACCAGAAACGATTTCTTTAAGCTCGGGTGGAACTTCTTCTCAGGTTTCCTTTGGACTATCAGTCATCAACCTCCAATTTTAGTTATTCTGCTAAAATAGAAAAATTGTTTATTTTACCCGTTATTTGGCAAACCTTCAGATTTTCCACGGAATCAAAAAGAATTAAAACCTTGGTTCATAATCATCGCGTTTGCCATTCCAAACCTTTAGCATGTTAAATCTCCATCGCCGATCTCATTCCTCAATCCGACGGTTATCGCTTCACTCGCTTGCCAACTAGCTTGGTCGATCTCCACCATTGATCAATTCTGCTTGATCTAACGACTGTCACGTAATCTCGCGTGGAATCTTGCACGATGTATAACAAGCCGAGAGCACGCGAGAAAAGTTGTTTTCTCGTGCTACGTGTTGGTCGTTAAGGCTAATCGCGTGAATTTTCAAAATACCACGTACCACCTTGAGATCGTGCGAGATACAGATTACACCTACGGAGACCACTTTTCTATTATGACTAACGCATCTGCTTGTTGGCGCACGATGACCATTAGATCTGTTGGATCTGTCGATTGGACAATTCAGATCTTTTCTTGGGTTTCTCGCAAATTTATCAGGTTTTCCTCATTCCGTCAAGATTTAGCACTTCCCCCAAGTTTAGATCTTATCTATCATATTCAGGATATCGCTAACTAACTCTGTGATTTTGAATATATCCAGGTTATTTCAATGCACAGTGAATGAAGATTTAAATGCGATAACACAAGATTATACAAAACTCTAATTCTAGAGGTTCAAACTGGAAATCAACAAAACTCAGAAATATTTCGAAGGAAATTAAAACCTCCGGGATTGACCATTCATGCACAGAATACACAGAGACACAAAGAGATTTCAAATTTTACAATCCAATCCTCCACAGCCAAATCCCATTACACTAATTCAAAACTTACATAAATACCTGTACATACAACAACCAGATCCTAAATCAATGGATCGAATCTGCATGATATTCTCCTCAAGAATCTCAACTAAGCCTAACTACTTGAATTTATTACAAGATAATTCAAATCCCTAAATTCTAGCTCAAATCCTATCTAGAAAGCTTTGTAAATTGACAGCTAAAGGATCCCACTCCTTTGCTTGTAAACTTTTTTTGTATTTTTGGAATAAAATTCGAATTATTTTGTCTTCAAGCCTCATGCTCCTGCATCATTTTAATTTCTAACATTTAGTTAAATCTCCTTTCTGCATAGTTAGATGATTTCCTTTTTGCAAGTATGACATTCCTTTCCAACATAGTATTTAATTGATTTCCTTTTAGCAAGAGTAATTTTCTCTCCTAAGTTTGTAGAATCTTGCTAAAAGTATGTAAAAAATATTATACTCCAACCATAAAGGTAATTATTGAAACTACAACTATTGAACGAACCAACGAAAGAATAAAGTGTAATGGTATTTTTACATTTGTTTGAACAAATATATTAAAGCATAAAGGAGAAAGAGTAATGGTTTGTACGATGCATTAAGGCAAAATTTGTCACATAGAGAAATCATTTTATAACTCTCTTGCTATATTAAAAGAAGACACACACACACACACACATATATATATTCTCACTAGTTAGAATATGCATAGCTTAGGATGTTGTTTTTAATTCATGAATAGAATTAGATATTTACAGTGATAGGCATGGTCTATATTGTAATTGGGTTTGGAGAATTTTGTTTTTTTATTAAATGAATGGTTAAGATTTGCTCTCATGGGAATATTCTTTGTCGTATACATCATCCAACAGACAATATCAAAGGTTTACAAATCGATTTCAATTTCTTAGCTCATCTCTCATCTTGTTTTTGTAAATTTTGAAATTTTTAGATGGCACAAGCTTGTATTAGGTGTGTAAGTGTGTAAAATGGAGCATTTCAATTCACTTGTTTATCATTTGAGCAATACGTAACAACTCCCCATTCATATTCCCTTGGTGTCTCATGCTCTCCTTCATCAGACCAAAAGTTGGTTTTGTTGGGTTGTGTTATATTCTTTCCACGACTAGCCCACGTAGTTAACTAGGGGGTTAGAGGGGGGACGGAGCCCCCCCCTTCGTTGCGCCGATTGCGTAGCGGGGGGGTCACAGGGGTTTGAGGGGTGCAGGTAGCCCCCCTCTATGGTTTTGTGCATGATTTTCGCACATGATTTTGGATGCGATGGTTTTCGGTCCATGGTTTTGGAAGCGTTGGTTTTTCAGTCCATGGTATTAGATGCTCCGGCATGTATAAATATGTATTGTAACATTGAAAGGAATATAATGAAAAATCAAGCTGGTAGTCCCGGTTTTGGGATCCAGGAGAAAATCCCTGTGTATATGTGTTTTATGTGTTATGCTCTCACATTGTTTCTTTTCTATGTTTTAGAATTCGTATGTAGGTAATTTTTGTACGAGGTTAAAACCAAGGGGACGCCTTTGTTGTTGAGGGGTTTCGCTCGGGCCTGTGGTAGACCCTGTTCAGTGGGAGATCTGTGGGATCGATTCTGGTGGTGAAAAAAGATGGTGAGCATTGGAAAGATAAAGATCGAGAAATTTAATGGTGAGAGTTTTGAGTTATGGAAACTCAAGATGGAGGATCTGCTGGTGGATAAACATCAGTGGGTCGCGGTAGATCCAGGTACTAAACCAACGGGAGTGTCCGATGAAGAATGGAAGAAGTTGGATCGGAAGGCTAAGAGCGAAATATGATTGTATGTCTTAGATTCAGTATTGCTGAATGTATCAGGGGAAGCTACGACGAAGGCTTTGTGGGACAAGTTAGGGACATTGTACCAATCTAAGTCTCTAGTGAATAAAATGTTCCTACGGAAAAAGCTGTATAACCTGAGGATGAAAGATGGAGACTCGGTGACAGAACATCTGAATGCATTTAATATTGTGGTAAGTCAGTTATTATCTGTTGATATTAAAATTTCAGATGAAGATAAGTGCATCAGTTTGTTGTGTTCTCTACCAGATTCGTGGGATAGTCTAGTTATTGAAATAGGTAGGAATGCAACTGCCTTGCAGTTTGATGAAATAGTCTCATCCTTGTTGACGAAGGAGATGAGATGGAAAAATATGGACAGCCAAAATGGTGACGCCTTGTCTGTACGAGGAAGGTCCCAGAACATAAACAAAAGTAAGTCATCGAGTGGGAGATCTAAATCTAGAGGGATATCTAAATCTCCAGGAAAACCTGTAAAGGTGGTGTGCTTGAAATGCAAAAAGGAAGGGCACTACAAAAGGGATTGTAAATCTAAATCTCCTGACAAAGGAAAGGGATCTGATGATACTCCTTCTACAGAAGCGAAAACCACCTCAGATGAAGGTGGGGATGTGTACTTGGCTTCTTCAAGTACACATGTAGATCATGAGGCATGGTTGATTGAATCAGGTGCATCCTTTCACTTTACTCCCCATAGAGAGTGGTTCTGCGAGTATGAGAAATATGATGGCGGTGATGTCTTCTTGGGGGATGACAGGAAGGCTAGAATCGTTGGTCGCAGAAAAGTGAAGTTGAAGTGGCAAGGTGGAAGGGTTAGAACACTTCCGGGTGTTCTGCATATTCCTGCATTGGCCAGAAATTTGATTTCTGTAAGAAAGCTGGATGATGTAGGTGTAAAACCAGTGTTCGAGAAGGATACCTGCAAAATGGTTCGGGGAGCACTGGTATTGATACGGGGAGTTTAGATTAGAACTTTGTACAAGCTGCAAGGTAGCACTGTTATTGATGGGTGCAACAATTCTGTGGTTCCTGAAAGTGGAGCAGAAAATCTAGTGGTCTTTGGAGAGAAGACCATGTTGTGGTATCAAAGGCTTGGACATATTGGAGAGAAGGGCCTTTGAATACTTCATCATAATGGTATGGTAGAAGGTATGGCTAATTTTTCTCTGGGTTTTGATTTCTGTGAAAATTGTGTATATGGGAAGCAGAATTGGGTGAGTTTCCCCTCTGGTGGTAAGAGGGAAAAACATATATTAGAACTTGTGCATAGTGATGTGTTTGGACCTGTGAAGGTTCCATCACTGGGTAAGTCTATGTAATATGTATCATTTATAGATGACTTCTCAAGGAATACATGGATATATTTCCTTAAGAAGAAATCTGAAGTCTTTGACAGGTTTAAAGGATTTAAGGCTCTGGTGGAAAACCAGACAGAGAAGAAGATAAAGGTGTTGAGGACAGATAACAGTGGAGAGTTTTGCAGCAAGGAATTTGAAGAATTTTGTAAGAAGTGTGGTATAGCACGGCAAAAGACTACTCCACACACACCTGAGCAAAATGGAGTTTCAGAAAGAATGAACAAAACGTTGATGGAAAGGGCAAGAAGCATGCTCAGTGGTGTCGAGTTAGGACAGGAAATCTGGGCAGAGGCTGTGGAGACAACATGTTACCTGGTCAACAGATCACCTTCATCAGCGTTGGAGGATAAGACTCCACAAGAGGTATGGACTGGTAAGAAACCATCTCTTTCACATCTGAGGGTATTTGGATGTGATGCATATGTACATGTTCCAAAGGAGAAAAGAACCAAGTTGGATAGTAAATCTAAAAAGTGCATCTTTATTGGGTATAAGGATGGTTTAAAGGGTTATAAGCTTTGGAACCCAGTAACAAGGAAGGTTTTGTACAATCAAGATGTGGTGTTCAAAGAGGTGAAAGATGTTATTAAACATGAAGTCCAACCGAAGGAACTTGAGAAGATAGAGTTTGAGCTTAAGGAGGAATAATCAGACTCTAAAGCAAAGGAGGAATCAGAAGATGAAGAGCCACAAACTCCGGGTGTGAGAAGATCAGTTCGAGAAAGAAGGTAGTCGGAAAGGTATAGTCCATCTGCTTTCTATTCAAATTTTGCTTTATTTGTTACTGATGATGATCCTAGAACTGTGAAGGAAGCAATAGATTCAGAGGATGGAAAACTCTGGAAAGAGGCCATGGTTGATGAAATGACATCTTTGCACAAAAATGAGGCTTGGGATCTGGTGGAGTTGCCGGCTGGAAGGAAACCCATTGGAAGCAAATGGGTGTTCAAGAAGAAGACAAATGCAGAAGGAAAGGTGGATAAATACAAAGCTCGGTTGGTAGCAAAAGGATATTCCCAGGTGCCAAGAATTGATTTTGGCGATATTTTTTCTCCTGTTGCCAAGGTGACTTCTATTAGATTACTTTTATCTGTTGCTGCTGCTTTTGATTTTGAGGTAGAATAGATGGATGTGAAGACAACATTTCTTCATGGGGATCTGGAAGAGGAGATCTACATGAAGCAACCTGAAGGCTTTGTGTTGAAGGGTAAGAAAGAACTGGTATGCAAGTTAAAGAAGTCTCTGTATGGGTTAAAACAGTCACCAAGGATGTGGTATCAGAAATTTAATACATTTATACAAGGACTTGGCTTCACCAGAAGCAAAGCAGATCACTGTGTGTATTTTAAATTAATTGGTGACCGTGTTATTTATTTGGTCTTGTATGTGGTTGATATGTTGCTGGTTGGAAATGACAAAGAAATTGTCTAGGATTTTAAGACCCAATTTTCCTCCAAATTCGACATGAAAGATCTTGGTGTTGCAAAAAATATTTTGGGCACATGGATATTAAAAGAGATCGGGCAAAGAGGAAGGTCTGGTTAAACCAGAGGAAGTATGTCGAGACAATATTACATAGATTTAATATGCAGGATACTAAACCGGTGAAGGTTCCTATTCTTGTAGGTGTAATTTTATCTGCTGAACAGTGTCCCAAGACACAAGAAGAGGAAGAGGACATGTTCCGTGTTCCATATGCAAGTGCAGTCGGTAGCCTGATGTATGCAATGGTATATACTAGACCAGACATTGCACATGCAATGGGAGTATTGATCAGGTTTATGTCAAAACTAGGAAAGGAGCATTGGACAGCAGTGAAGTGGGTTTTCAAGTATTTGGGTGGCACTAGTGATTATGGTTTTTGCTACCAAGGAAGACCAGGATTGGACAGAGTGTTGGATATTTGTGGCTTTGTTGATGCAGACTAAGCTGGATATCTGGATCAGAGAAGATCTACAAGTGGGTATGTGTTTAACCTATTTGGAGGTGCAGTTAGTTGGATGAGTAAGAAACAATCTATAGTGGCACTATCAACTACAGAGGCAGAATACATGGCAGCCACTCATGCAAGCAAGGAAGCAGTTTGGTTGCAGAGATTGTGTTCAAGTATGGGGTTAGTACAGGGAGCTATAAGGATAGACTGTGACAGCCAAAGTGCAATTTTCTTGGCAAAGAACCCTGCATATCATTCAAAGACAAAGCACATTGATGTTCAGTATCACTTTGTGAGGGATATGATATAATACAAAAAGGAGTTGCTGGTAAAGGTGGACACTTTGAAGAATACTGCAGATGCATTGAAAAAATCTATGAGCTCTGAGAAGTTCTCTTGGTGTAGAGAAACAATGGGCATTGCAGGGCTGGATAAATGACTAAGCTCTCTTGTGGCCCCCTGTGGAAAGAAAACAAAAAGTGGGAGAATTTTGGGTTGTGTTATATTCTTTCCATGACTAGCCCACGTAGTTAACCGAGGGGCTAGAGGGGGGGTGGAGCCCCCCCCTTCGTTGCGCTGATTACGTAGCGGGGAGGTCATAGGGGGTTTGAGGGGTGCAGGTAGCCCCCTCTATGGGGTCCAGGGCAGCGCCCCGGAAAATTTTGTTTTTGGACCCTATATTAGGTTGGGCGGACCTACCTATGGTTTTGTGCATGATTTTTGCACATGGTTTTGGACGCGATGGTTTTTGGTACATGGTTTTCAACGCGGTGGTTTTTCTGTCCATGGTATTGGATGCTTCGATATGTATAAATATGTATTGTAACATTGAAAGGAATATAATGAAAAATCAAGCTGGTAGTCCCGCTTTTCGGATCCAGGGGAAAATCTCTGTGTATATGTGTTTTATGTGTTATGCTCTCGCATTGTTTATTTTCTGTGTTTTAGAATTCGTATGTAGGTAATTTCTATACGGGCTTAAAGCCTACAGGTTTAGGAGCTACCTATTCCTAATTTTACTTCTATTTTCAAAAATGTTCTTTTATCGTAGGCCACAAGCATAGATAATGGCACAATTATCAACGAAAAGCTTACCCATCTTCCTTCAGTTAAGTGAGCAGGATGGCAGTGGTATTCATTAAGCATTACAATCAAAATTGTTTTATTGAAGGTTAATGTATGTAAAAGTATAACATGTGCAATTGATTAATAGGAATACAGGAATCATCGATTTCCAAAGTATGATGCAGAACCTAATGATAATTGCAGGGAACCTAGGTAAACTGTGTTGCTTATTTACATTACAACATATTCACATTTTAACTTCAAATGAAATAGTAGTAATTTTGATATTTTCAAGTTTTGAGAATAACAATGTTTTGGTGGCTATCTGGATCGCAAATTTTGGATTATCTAGAAATCTAATGACTACCAGTTAATTTGGAGATTCCAAGTTTTAAGATTGACAGAGTTTTGGTGGCTATCTTTATTTGATTACATATTTTAAAATATTCCAAAAAGTTAACCCTACATGCCCTAGAAATTTTAAAATATTCAAGAATCTACAATAATTTAAATTTAGTAAATTTTGATTAAGGCGAGAGTATAATATAATGATCCTTATATCAATGGAATGTTTCGAGATCAAAATTTATTATATTCTTATATCAATGGAATGCTTTGTTTGAAACTTAAATCTAAATTTTATTATTTCAATGGATTGTTAATATAGTGTTTTTTGATCAATTGACATAGCATATATCTAATTTACATTTTTCAATTAAGTTTACAACTTTAAAATATTTTTATTTACTTATTATGAAATTCGAATTTGATGGATCCCATATGAGTAACCTATTTGACTGTCATTAAAAAATTTGAATTGTTTATTGCAAAATCTACAATCCAAATGACTACGAAAATGGATTTGCAATAAGGTTTGCAACTTTAAAATCTCTCCATTAAAATGAATTGATACTAACTTAATATGAAAATAGATACACAACAACTTTAAAATCTTTCCATTAAAATGAATCGATGCTAACATACTTGAGAGTGAACATACAATCCTTTCAAGGAGTCTTTGAGAGAAAGACAATGATGGATCTTCTCTCAATCAAAGAGATGAACATCTCTCTCTAGATCAAAGAGATTATGGTGGGTGTCCCTACAATACCATATAATACTGGCAATGATAATGATGAATAGAAAGAAGAAGGAGCTAATAATTTGACTGAAACCTTTCATCACGATATTTATGAATATGTTTCGTGTAAGGGTGTTGTTCCTATTGAGGAAAATGTAGTTGTAAGTTGAAAATAAAGAAACCCAACATGACTACATTTATTATTTGTTTTCAATACTAAGTAATGAAGTACTTGTCATGAAAAATGTGGAGTGCAATGATTTTCAATTTATTCGATACCATCTTAAGCAAACAAATATGATCTGAGAGGAAGAGATTTAAACATGCAACATTTTCTTCATTGTTAGGGTTTCTACTTGTAAGTGATTTCTTCCTTAATCTATGGGTATTTTTACTATTTCGTTTTAATTATGAGTGTGTTGAGAGAGAGGACTAGCGCTCCCTCCTTTAGGACCATTGTGGTAGGATCTAAAACTAGCTCAGACAAGGGAGATAAGCCAGGGGTGTCTTCCTCGGACTTCCCAATTCTAGGAGCGAAATGGAAAGCTAGTTTACAAGGGAGATGTATCCCAAAGCTCCTCAGAACCCCACCTTTGTAATCCTACCCAAATGTCCGGAAGATCGTCGAAAAAGAATGAAATCCCATGCTTTTATTTACAAGTGTATAGGAGGTTGGGCTATGGAGAAGGAGCTAGAATGTTGGATTTTCCAAAAATGGCAACCTAAGGGCGACATTGATCTAAGATTAGGGCTAAAAGGCTTCTTTACTATTATATTTTCTAATCTGGATGATAAGGCTTTGATTTTTGAAAGAGGCCCATATTTTTACAACAATGCAAGTTTATACATCCGGCATTGGGAAGAATGTTTTAACCCGGATAAAGAAGAGTTCCTGTCTACACTAGTATGGGTACGATTGTGATGCGGGAGCATCTTGCTCAGAATATTATTGTACATTTGGTTGAAATAGGGGGGTGATGTTTTTAGTTATTTTTAAGAATCTTGTATAAATTGAGTGGAAATCTATGTGTGAGGCTTTTAGTTGTGAAATATTCTCAACTATGTGAGAATATAAGGGATAATTAATGTGTGTAAATGTCGTAGAAATCTTAGGGGTTACGAGATCCTTGAATGGGAATTAGTTGAGTGATTTATGGAGACTATTATGGACTTAGAATAATCCATAACTATGTACTTATTTCTATAAATGTAAGCCTGCGAGGAGTGTGAAGAAGAGAGTGTTAGAGGTGTAATAGAGTTTTGAGATAGTTTTGAGACAGAGCATTAGAGTGTTAGACAAAGCTAAGTAGAAGAGAGAATAGAACAGAGCATGAGATGTTCTATACATATATGTACATACTGTGTGAATGAAAGAGTTTTTGTGTTAAATCTTGTTTATGTGTATTCTATTATTATGTGATTGATTTCGTTGATTAATTAAGATGTAGGCTAAATTCCTTAGTATCGCATGAATGCTATACATGGATGTATTCAAGATCCTAGTGAATAAAGTTTAGAGAAGGAGTAAACTTAGCGGAAGGGCTAAGTCTTGGCGGAACCCTGAAAATTCGCTCTAAATTCAGATGAAGAGTGGAAGCCATCCGATCAACAGATCGACAGATCTATGGTCATCGCGTGGTTAAAAATCACGAAGGTTAATCCAAAATCGAATGCGATATTTTATTAAACTGGGTTAATAACTCAGTTAATCTGGGCCGTCTGCTTAAAGGAGGTAGATCCGACGGATATTGTGTGGAAAAATGCACATATGTTAATTTCATTTTCAGACCCGATGAGTTATCAAATGTGGATTAATCCAGTTGGGTTCCGAATCAATCGAATCCATTCATTGTGAAGGGCACGATCCAACAGTGATCAAGTGGTAAAGGTGCGTGTGGGTCAATTCAAGAATCAGACTCGAGAAGTTTATGAGCTGTGGTTTTATTGCTTTCAGTTCCGTGGAAGATTTGGGTTTTTTGCCGTGTTTGGGGTAAAGCAAATAGTTAGGTTATTTTAGAAGGATAGATAAATTAAAGGTTTGAACGGGATTTTGCTTTGTTTTTGGTTCCGCTAAAGCAATCGGGGTCTAATAATTAATTAAACAGGGTTTAATTAATTTAAAAATTCCCGCTGATAGTTTCACCCCATTATATTCCTTACTAGTTGATTTTCGGATTTCAGAAATATTAGAGGGAATTGGGAATGTATTTGGTCATTTTGTTAAAGTTTTAGAAGTGACAAAATGGGGAAGAAATATATCATATGCTCGCCTTAGTATCTATATGAATATCTCCAAACCTTTGTTAGAATCGATTAATTTGAACTACCAGGAAGAAATTTGGTCTCAACCATTGGATTACGAACATGTTCCTTTCCGTTGTTGCCTTTTCCATGAACACAATCACCTATTTAGAAATTTCCTTAATCAGAAAAAAGAGAAGGAAAGTGTTGGGTATGTAGGAAACGAGGATTTTCAAAAAGTTACATCACGAAAACGAAAACCTAGGATGATAAACATTAAAACTCAATCATCGACTTAGGATAAAAATGCTTTTGAATCTTTAGCTGTTATGGAGGAATACATTGAGCATGATCTACCAATTGGCGTCCCTATGTTGGAACATATTCAGGATGTGAAGGAAGTAAAACAACCTGCGAAGCAAAAAACCCCAAAGGGATGATGGGGGAGAGGATGATAGAGTTAATGTTACTGATCTTCTAGGAATTGAGGAAGTTGTTCACCTATCAAAGAAAAATTATAACTCTCTCACAAAGGAGGAAGGTGTTTTAGTAGATCTCCTAAACTACTAGGCAAAAAGAGACCTGACAGACCTATCTAAGGAGCAATGAGAATAATATGCAAAGGAACTTGTTGAATGGAAAACCTTAAAACGAAAGAAATATTTGGTTACATCAGGAATTCACTCTCTTCAAGAATTTAGGGAGAAAGGTAAAGATAAACTAATTAAAGATTTGGTCAAAGATTGAGAACGGTAAGGGTGAAAATTGAAGCAGGACTCTTTACAAGATGTGGGGGAGGACATGGTAAATTTTGGTCAAGCTACAACAATTCCGGACTTTTTTCCTCCTGCTTCAAAACTTTCATAATAAAAATTATCTCATGGAACATAAGAGGCTTGAATAGTAAAGGTTAACAAAGGTATTTGTGTGATAAGATTAGGAAAAAGAAATCGACAGTGTTATGTTGCAGGAAACAAAATTGGCTTGGGATAAATTGCCCACAATGTTTTACTTCTGTTGGAAAGGGTGTCAATTCATGGCCTTAGAAGCACAAGGTTGTTCTGGAGGACTGGAAATTTTATGGAACCCTTTAGAGGTCATTTTTCAAGATTGGTTGGCAAGCTCCTGCATATTGACGGGTTGTTTTCGGTACATTGGTACAAAAAAACTAGTGGCTTTAACAACAGTATATGGTCCTCCGGTATTAACAGAGAAACCACACTTTTTAGAACAACTTATGAATAATAGTCGATGTTTTCCAGATTTGTTATGGTTGTTAGGGGGCGACTTCAATATCATTCATTCTTTGTCTGAGAAAAAAAGGGGTATATGTAAGTTGGACCCGATTTTTGTTGTTTTTTATGATCTTATTGAACAACTATGTTTCATAGATATACCTACCATTAATGGTATTTTCATTTGGAATAACAAAAGGGGAGGAAGACATCAAATTACTACTCATTTAGATTGTTTTCCTATAAGATAACAAGTTTTGCATACAAATATTTTTATTGAAGAAGCAATATCGCCTTACCTTGGGTTGGATCATTGGCCAATCCAGCTGGAATTGGATTTAAAGGAAGCCCCAAATAATCTCCCTTTTTGTTTTGAATATTTTTTGTTATAGGGTCTGAATTTTATTGATAAGGTTAGAGGTTGGTGGAAATTGATCAATGTCAAGGGATGGAATAAAATGCATTCATTTCAGTTGAAATTGAAAGCGTTGAAACAAAAAATCAAATCTTGGAATAAGAAGGATTTTGGGAATATTTTGAGGAAAAATCTAAACTAGAACTGAAAATGCAAGATATGCAACAACGCATGATCTTAGAAAGAAGAACTATGGACCTTGTGGTTGAGGAAGGCTTAACGTTACATCAATTAGAGCAATGGTGACAACATGAAGAGCTTTTATGGAAACAAAAATCTAGAATTCAATGGATGAAGGCAGGTGAAAGAAATTATAAATTCTTTCATAATTCATTGTTGCAATGTCACCACAATAATCAAATTTTTTCATCATTGGGGGTAGACAATACTCATAAAATACTGTTAAAAAGTGTAACTAGGTCCAGTCTCCATAATGAAATGTAATTATGATTTGATGTAAAGAAATGTAAATAAGAAAAATGTAATTATTATGTTGACTTGCTTCATGGGTTTCATGAGCAAGGGATTTTGTTTTTGAGTCAAGACTCCCATTGAGAGTCTTTAGGGTTTATTCATCTAGGCATAAAAGAGTCATTGTCATGTAAATGAAGCCATGTTATACTTTGTAATAGGTCAATATTTTCTATGTAAAGTATCCTCCACGAACTTGTCACCAAACCTCTTCAAGTTGGCTTTCAAACCATGAAGAAACTGCAAGATGAAGTTGGCCTAAACTCCAGTTGTCAAGTCGGCCTAAAGGGTAGTGAAGAAGGGTATAAATAGCCCTACTCAGCCTCATTTGGAGACACACAATTCGGACAAACATTCACTATAGAAGTGTGAAAGAGAAGACAAAAGAAAGAGGGCTAAAAGGAGAGTGAAGGAGGAGCAAAAGAGAAGTGCGAAGATTCTTCTGGAACATCGTCTTTTGGGTATAGTGAAGATTCTTCTGGGAAGTACGATGTCTAGGCAGCAGATTCTTCTGGGCAGTGTGAAGTTAAGGTAGTGAAATTCTTTTGGGGCAGCAAGAGAGAGACTCTATTAAGTGATCAAAGTAGAGACCGAGGTTCTCTCTAGAAGACCTAGAGACCGAGATTGTCTAGGGAAGTTTTGAAGGTGTAGTATAAGAGATAGAGATTGAGTTTCTCTAGGAGGAAAGGAAAAGGAAGGAAGATGTAGAATATCAAGGTGGGTGACAAGGTTCTTGGGAGGATACTATAGTCAAGGGTCTGTGTCATGGTATTGGTACTTATCAATTGAAGATCTAGAAGAAGAATTTTATCGGGTTTTCCTCTCAAGAGGTGAGAGGTTTTGGCCATGGATGAAGAAGCCTATATACTGTGTCACTTGTCTTTATTTATTGGTAATTGTCTTGATGAAAAGAACACACTAAGAAGACAACAAAGAAAGATCATAAGTTAATAAGTAAAAACATATCACAAGCAATTATCAAGCAAAGAAATTGTTAACATTGAATGCCCTAGATTTCTAAATAAACCCTTCATTTAGATATTGAGAAGGAATTGATCAATTACAATTAGGGTATTTTATCTGAAACCTCCTTTCATCGACAAAAACATATAACTCAGATATTTTAGAGTATACCTAGACTCATTACTAAAGAACACAATTTAACTTTAATGAGACCCAACTCTTTCCAAGAGGTGGAAATGGTGGTGATGGGTTTGCTGAAAAACAAAGCGCCTGGGCCGGATGGTTTTACTGCGGATTTCTATCAAGCATGATGGTCCTTTCTTAGATAGGAGATATACGAAATAGTTGAAGAATATAGATAAAATTAGTCAATTTGGAAGGGCCTAAGCGGCTACTTTTATTACTCTGGTACTTAAAGAAGGATGCTTTGAGGATCCTAAGGGTTTTCATCCCATAACCTTCATGAGCCCAAGTATTGCAACAAGAAAACTTCCAAGGCTACCAACTTAAATTATCATGCTTGTAATTGAACCCTTAAGAAAGCATGAATTCAAGAATCAAGTTTAATCTACTTTGCATTGATGAATCACCCTTTTTATCATCGTGTTCAAGGAAACTTATATGTAGTAACATAATCCATGTACATTTCATAAAAAAAAACATTCATTGTTATTCAAACGTGGAAATCTATTTTCTAATTCTAGTTGCAGATTTGTACTTGAAGTGAAGGAAAGGTGAGTCTAGAGTGGCCTTTGGTCTTCCTCAATCATGGATTCAGAGCATAGGGGTCATTATTCAAGCCTAAGAGACAAAAAACAATCTTTTGGAGCAAATATGGCCAAGTTTACACGTGCTACAGGAGGTGCTACAGGAGGCCATGTTTTGCTATAGGAGCGAGATAACTTGTCGAATGCCTAAACAAATCAAATGAAAATGAGATGAAACAATTTTTGTTATAAATCAAGATGTCATAGGACTCTGTTCCAAGTGGAATCACTCCAAAATACCCCTGTTAACACGTGCTAAAAAATAGCATAAAATTACTTACTGTAAAAACTAGAAATTCAAGAACTAGTGAGCTAGTTAGCCTACCAATTGCCTAACCTAATCAAGTGAAATTTCTATGGGGTAAATTTTGTTATTAACTTGAATCTTTTTATGATCCAATACAAGTGGAATCAAATCAAATGAAGGCCATTAACACATTCTAAAAAACAACAAAAAATTACTACTATTTTGCTACAAGGGACTTCCAGAAATTCTAGATTTGTGAACTAGTAGACCAATCCAAGTAGCTCAATGATGAATATGACTTTTCAAAGTTGTTCTAAGGATGAATCATGCTTGTGAATCTGTAAATAATTTGCAAAACAATTCACTTCAATCATTTAACCAATATAACCTACAACAAAATAAGCATGAATAGTAAATGCAAAAATAAGAGATGCATTACGTGAAAAATACATTGAAAGGAAATAAAGAAATTGTACAAGAGGGCTTTGAGGCCCTTGGGATGGCCAAGCCCAAGGAAACTCAAAATCCTATGGAGGAAAACAAGCTTTAAAAGCTAAAAATGGCACCAAACTTCATTATTTGGATCCATCTAAGTACATCTCTGCTAGAAATAAAATTGGAGCTGCTAAATAACAAGTTTTCTCTACAAGAAGACTGAGAAATACATGCCCCTAGAGGAAAATTCGAATTGGTACTTATAAAAATTGATGGGGAAGCATTCTCCTTGAAAGGAGGCAACTTTCCCCTCCAAAATCCGTCAAAAAGTGGATCTAGTTCCCAACACTATGAATTTGCATTAAATGAGAGGGAACACATTCCTAGATTTTCTCAATCATTGGAGATCCAAAACTTGTGCAATAATTTCATAATATTTTGTTCATTTATTATCCAATCTTGGTCCTCCTGTAGCAAGGAGCAACTCCCTAGATTATCTACTCCTCCAAATCTTCATAATCTGCCCAATATTCTACAAAAATAAATAATATCAGGCACAAATATGTAATTATCTCTAAATCTTCCTAATGAACATATTAAAGCCAGAAATATGTCATTTAATGCAAAAAAGAGAGGTTTAATGTGTTGAAGAATGGTTAGATGGGCCTTAATTTATGTCTAATTTGGAGGCCCATCATACCGCCTTGTTGAAAGTGTTGCTCATCTTCTAAGCAACTTAGTGACCTAATTGTGCCTCATTCATGGCCTTGGTGGCCTCCTTAACATCCCAAGCTACCTCAGAAGGAATTTTGGCACATCTTCTCTTGTTCCATCCTCTTCCTCTTCTTCTCCAGCTTCTTCTTCTGTAGGTCCATCCTTTTCTATAGGTGTCTTAAGAAAAGTCTCTCTGTCTATGTCCACAAAGTTTTCCAATGATACAAGTTTTCACAACATATATGATAATTGACATCCTTGATGAGTCTGTCGACTCTCTTCAATTGAAACCACCCCTTGTGATTGTCATTGTGGTTTTCCAAAGTTTGGCAAACCAATACTCCCAATCTGCTAGAGGGGTAAAAGAGAAGTTGTATCCATACTGGTTATAGGAAGGAAAACTTCAGAATGAACTCAAAAACAATTCCAGTTCCTTTTTAATATTTCTCAACTCAAATGAAGCATTCATATTCAATTTTTTATTATTCTTGAACTGCTATCAGAATTTTGTTACATGATGCATTGTTGAAGGAATGAGAGGTTTTTCAAGTTTCTTGTCCATTGATGGCAAGGAGAAATATGTATTTAGCCTTCCTTTGGATATTGTCCTTTGAATCCTAGGGTTTGTGGGTGAAATTACTTTAAATCAAGGTCTTTTGTAGCAACTTCTGCCTTCCTCTAGCATCTCTTGTTTTCTCCTGTAGCAACCTTGTTTCTCTTATAAGAGTTATGCCCGATGTTGTAGCACTTGCAAATAAACTCTATATCTCTTTTGTATCACCCTAGGAAGTCCCTAGTAGCATCTATCTTGACCTTTGATGCCTTAATGAGACTCTCTAACTATTTTTGGGAATGAGCATTGATAAAATTGAAGTTGAGCCTTGTTCTTTTATTTCTTTTTGTGATAGTGGGCTCAGTGCGTTTGGTGGTTTGTGTTATATTATTTCCACGACTACCCCACATGTGGGGGGTATGCAGGGGGGCGACAGACCCCTCCTGCACGGGATTTGAGGTAGTGCCCTGAGATTTTTTTTTTGGACCCTATATTAGGTGGGCAGACCTACCTATTGTTTTGTGCATGGATTTCACACATGGTTTTGGGCATGATCATTTTCCGTCCATGGTATTTTGTAGATCCGGTCAAGGGAACTACAATTATGTTCTAATCCAGGGTTAATGGATTGGGGTTTATGGATGCTTCGGCATATATATATATATATATATATATATGTATTGTAACATTAAAAGGAACATAATGAAAAATCAATTTGGTAGTCCCGGTTTTGGGATCCAGGGGAAAATCTCTATGTATATCTGTTTTATGTTTTATTCTCTCGCCATTGTTTATTTTCTATTTTTAGAATTCCTATCTAGGTAATTTCTGTATGGGGTTAAAACCTACATTTGGTATCAAAGTTGTTCTAGCTTCAAGGGGACGCCCTTGCGGTTGAGGGGTTTTTTTCTCGGGCTTATGGTAGACCCTGTCCATTGGGAGATCTGCGACATCGATTCTTGTGGTGAAAGAAGATGGCGAGCAGTGGAAAGATAGAGATCAAAAAATTTAATGGTTAGAGTTTTGAGTTGTGGAAACTCAAGATGGAGGATCTTTTGGTGGATAAAGATCAGTGGATCGCAGTAGATCTGGGTACTAAACCAACAACAATGTCAGTTGAATACTCGAGGAAGTTGGATCAGAAGGCAAAGAGAACAATACGATTGTGTGTCTCAGATTCATTATTGTTGAATGTATAAGGGGAAGCTTCGGTGAAGGCTTTGTGGGACAAGTTAGGGACTTTGTACCAATTTAAGTCTTTGGTGAATAAACTATTCCTACAAAAAAAGTTGTATAACTTGATGATGAAAGATGGAGAATTGGTGATAGATCATCTGAATGCATTTAATATTGTGGTAAGCCAGTTATTATTTTTTGATATTAAAATTTTAGATGAAGATAAGTGCATCAGTTTGTTGTGTTCTCTACCAAATTCGTGGGATAGTCTGGTTGTTGCAATAGGTAGCAATGCAACTATCTTGCAATTTGATGAAATAGTCGCATCCTTGCTATCAGAGGAGATGAGATGGAAAAATATGGAGGGCCAGAATGGTGATGCCTTGTCTGTATGAGGACGGTCCTAGAACATAAACAAAAATAAGTCCTCGAGTGGGAGATCTAAATCTCCAGGAAAACCTGTAAATGTGTAAAGGAAGGGCACATCAAAAGGGACTGTAAATCTAAAGCTCCTGAAAATGGAAAGAGATCTGATGATGCTCCTTTAGTAGAGGCACAAACCACCTCAGATGAAGGTGGGGATGTGTACTTGGCTTCTTCTTAAAGTACACATGTAGATCATGAGGCATGGTTGATTGACTCAGGTGCATCCTTTCACTTCACTCCTCACAGAGAGTGGTTCTACGAGTATGAGAAATATGATGGTGGTGATGTCTTCTTAGGGGATGACATGAAGGTTAGAATCGTTTGTTGCAGAAAATTTAAGTTGAAGTTGAAAGGTGGAAGGATTAGAACACTTCTGAGTGTTCTGCATATTCCTGCAATGGCCAGAAATCTTATTTCTGTAAGCAAGTTGGATGATGCAGTTGTAAAAACAGTGTTCGAGAAAGATACCTGCAAGATGGTTCAGGGAGCACTAGTATTGATGCAGGGAGTTCAGATTGGAACTTTGTACAAGCTTCAAGGTAGCACTATTATTGATGGGTGCAACAGTTTTGTGGTTCTTGAAAGTGGAGTAGAAAATCTAGTAGTCTCTGGAGAAAATACCACGCTATGGCATCAAAGGCTTGGAAATATTGGAGAGAAGGGCCTTCGAATACTTCATCATAATGGTATGGTAGAAGGTATGGCTAATTTCTCTCTGGTTTTAGATTTTTGTGAAAATTGTGTATATGGGACGTAGAATCGGGTGAGTTTCCCCTCTGGTGGTAAGAGGGCGAAACGAATATTAGAGCTTCTGCATAGTGATGTGTTTGGACCCGTGTGAGTTCCATCGCTGTGTAAGTTTGTGTACTATGTATCATTTATAGATGACTTCTCAAGGAATACATGGATATATTTTCTCAAGAAGAAATCTGAAGTCATTGACAGGTTTAAAGAATTTAAGTCTCTGGTGGAAACCAAACAGAGAAGAAGATAAAGGTGATGAGGACAGATAATGGTGGAGAGTTTTGCAAGAAGGAATTTTAATAGTTTTGTAAGAAGTGTGGTATAGCACAACCAAAGACTACTCCATACACACCTGAGGAAAATGGAGTTGCAGAAAGAATGAACTATACGTTGATGGAAAGGGAAAGAAGCATACTTAGTGGTGTCGGGTTAGGACAGGAATTTTGGGTAGAGGCGGTGGAGACTGCATGTTACCTGGTCAACATATCACCTTCATCAGTGTTGGAGGATAAGACTCCACAAGAGGTATGGAATTAAGAAAGCTTCTCTTTCTCATATGAGGGTATTTGGATGTGATGCATATGTACATGTTCCAAAAGAGAAAAGAAAAAAGTTGGAAAGTAAATCTAAAAGGTGCATATTTATTTGGTATAAGGATGGTTTAAAAAGAAACAAGGAAGGTTGTGTACAATCTATATGTGGTGTTTAGAGACGTGAAAGATGTTATTAAACATGAATTCCTACAAAAGGACCCTGAGAAGATATAGTTTGAGCTAAAGGAGGAAGAATCAGACTCTACAACAGAAGAGGAATCATAAGATGAAGAGCCACAAACTCAGACTGTGAGAAGATCAATTCGAGAAAGAAGGCAACTAGAAAGGTATAGTCCATCTGCTTTTTGTTCAAATTTTACTTTATCTATTACTGATGGTGATCCCAAAACTATGATGGAAGTAGTAGATTTAGAGGATGACAAACTCTGGAAAGAGGCCATGTGTTACACTAAAAAATGTCACCATGACTACTTACAGTTAGTATGGCTCAAATCAACAGTCATGCTACCCTCTTAGGCAAGTCTTATGCCTCTGCTATCCATCTCAAACTCAAAGAAGAGAGAAAGTCTTGTAAAAAATGTGTTTATCTCTGGGGTCGCAGGTTCTCTCTAGCCTTACCTGCGGGGACGCTCACAATGTTCACAAAAGTTGCGTCCTTGGACGCTCTGTATGTTAAGGGACAGGTGCGTCCTTCTGTAAAAGGCAAAATGCGCGAGTTTCATCTTAAAAAAGTTACTTGTGGTTACCTCTAGAACTTTCTAGAGGTCGGTTTGATGAAATGGATGCGCCTCCAGTTGGTTCATGTATCCCTATTAAGGAGGAACTTATCCCATCAATAAGGGAGCTATCCCACCCAAAGAGGGGGATTATCCCATTGATGGTGGACCTGAATAACCTCTTTACAGCACTATAAATAAAGACATTGAGCCAGAGGGAGGAGAGGTTGAAAGCTATACATTTCTAAGGGTAAATGCTGCAGGAATTAGGACTCCCATTTAGAACCTTGTGAGGAGAGATTGTCTTTGCTTGATTCTACTTGGAAGTGGGTGAGCTTTGTCAAAGTAGAGGAAAACCCTTGATGGACCCTGGGAGGAACTTGCACAACACCAAGGCCAGGTTGTAAGAGTTTCTTTGTTTCGTTATTAATACAAACTGGTTTATTTTTCTCAATAGCTTGTGTTAATGAGTTATTTCATGTGTTCCTTGGTCTGCATGTTGAATATATGTTTTATTATATGAAATGCAAGTGCTTGGTAATTGTTTGATTGTTTGTGGTTACAGGAATTGATGTGAAGGAGGAGCTCATCCGGATCGGCAAGGACGAACTACAACAACAGCGTTTTGGAATAAGGTAAGCCTAAACACTTGTAGTTTTCATGTTTTAAAAAGGTATATTTAGAGAAAGATCACTCCATTTTGTCTTGTTTGTCGCTAGAGAGTTTAGACTCCTAGGGAGGTCAGTTGTGTCCGCACAAACGACTTTTTCCGCCACGACAAATTGGCGACTCCGCTGGGGAATCCATTAATGAGAAAGTCTTTTCCTTTGTGTGAACTTTGCTCTTAGAAAATCATTTTTATTTTCTGGTTTTTGACTGTGAGAATTAGTATTTGGGTGGCTTAGCTTTAGATTTAGTTAGATTTGGTTTTTCTTAACTTTTCCAGAAGGACGCACCCTCTGAGTACTGCACAGTGCGTCTTTGGACGCGCTGTTGCCATTTGCACAGAGCGGGCCCGCGCCTGTTCTAACGGGTTGCCTGCGTCTTCCTGTAAAAATTTAGGAAAACTCCATTTTTGCTTTAATTGCTTTTAGATTTTGTTTTTTCTTAGTGTTTTCTGCCCAGATCCTTTAGTACCCTGTCAAAAATTTTCACCTGAACTTGTTTCATTAGCATTCCTGCTTTTAACTTTCATCAATTGGGTGTTTTGAGTCTCTTTTTTGAGAAATTCTTAATTTGATTTCCTTTGGTCATTACTTGGAGGTTTCTCTCAGTCTTTTCACAATTTTGCATCTTTTTGCTTTTGTTTTTGCAAAAAAAAATTCCCCCTCATTCGCCGGGGGGGCTAAATTGTGTATGAGTGTTAATCGCCTTTGAGTGTTTTTATGTTTTGATCTTTGGAACTCTCACCCAATTTTCTCAACTTGCACTTGATTGGTTCTTAGATTACATTAGAATCATCTTGTGTTTGAGAATTCTCTTGCATAGATCACATTTGCATAATTAGAGTTCTCAGTTTCAGAATATGAATGAAAAATGTGCATAGATTACATTTGCATACTTTTCATGTGAATTGTGCATAGATTACAATTGCATAGTTTACATTCTGAAAAATCAATCGTAGATTTAGATCAGCTTTCTTTGATTTGAATTTACACAAAAATAAAAATAAAAATTGGTTTGGAATTGATTTGCATTAGTTTTTCTTGATGAAATTAGTGCATTAGAGAATTTGTTAAATTTTCTCTTAATGATCAATTTTTTGCATTGTTGGAAGTGAATGGAAACTCTCTCCTTACTCTAGTTAGGATTCATCGAATTGAAAGGATTGCATTATCATATTCGATTGCATTCAGTTGAGTCAGGTCATAACACCATTGGTTTCATCTCCATTTACCCATTTGAGTAATAACAGCCTTAATAACACAGCGCTTAATTAAAATTCATCTAGTAATTTTTACATTTCTAGGGCTCTGAAACACCAACATAGCTTAGGCTAGGGTCTTGGAGTAGGTAAGTACTTAACTCTCCAAGACTACAAAACCAAACAGATAGTTTATCTTGAGTAGAATAAATCCAATTGTTTCAATTGCACTCTGGGAAAGCTCCTCTTAAAGGAGAAGCACGAGCTCGTGTCCGAACCAGTGAGGGGATCATTCCCCCCTCGTTGGGAACGACGCCAGACAGTACGTATTACAAACGGTAAACCTCGGATTAACCATTGTCGAGGAGCCAGCGGTCACTTATCGGTAAACCTTGGATTGTTGTCAAGGAGCCGGTAAGGGGATTGAGCTTGCTACTCTGCCCTTGCGTGCTGTCGGAGTTTAGACTGTTCCCCCAGGTTTATTTGTTACTGTTGGTGACCTTAGTGACCATAATCTTTAGGGTTCTACCGAGGTGACGGTGGAGGGAAGGTCCCACTGTACCTGGAGCAGACGTCGGTTATACTCACTTGGATTTTCCGGGGGGTTCACTTCACTTCGAGACGGTTAAAGTGGAGGAACTTGTGCCGGTCTATTCATTAAGCAGGTTGCCGGGGTAACTGTTCCACCCGCCATTTCTGTACTGAATTCTGCGAGGTTGGGCTTCATCACCAACTAGTGTTTTCGGTCCGGAGAGCTTACTGTTTGTGTGTGGTTTGACTCCTAGATTTGATAGCGCGTGTTAATTTGTTTGTTTTTACTTTTAGAGACCATAGGTGTGAATTGTGAATTTTAGTTGTTAAGTGTGAATTGTGAATTGTTAATTTTAGTTTTAAATTGTTAATAAAATTCACTGAAGTTGAATATAATGGCAAATGTTCCGGAATTTACCAACCTAGGAACCCCTCCTAATGAGAATCCTAGTACTTTTCCTTACTTTGGAAATGTTGGTCCTCCTTATATGGCTACTTTGTCATTACCTGGATTTACAATAGGTTTACCGATATGGTTATTTTCAACTTCGTTGGCCCAAAATACTCCAATTGTTCCATCTCAACCGGATGCTTCACCTCAACAGAGTTCACCATCTCAACATCACCAACCTTCTGTTGACCCTTTACCTTCTTCGCCTAATTTTTCTTCCTCCATTTCTTCCTCTTCGCCTGGTAAAAGCCTTGATGTTACTAACCAGGAGGTTAAGAAGAAGAAGAAAGGGAAGAAGAAGAAGAAGAAGAAGAAGCAAGATAAGAAAGAAGTCAACCAACCAACCATGGCTGTAAGTGTTAGTTGTGTTGAGGAAAATTCCGACATGCACCGTAAACCCAAATACCCTTGCAGGCTTTGTAAGGGTGACCACTTCCTTGTCAATTGTCCTGGTATTCCAAAGGTCTTGGAAGTATGGTCAGAAAAATCTCATCAACTTTCTGTTGATCCATCAACCAGTGATAGTCAGGTTCCTGGGGAAAAGGGTAAGGTTAGGTTTCCTTGTAAGTTATGCAAAGGGAGTCATCAAACTCACATTTGCCCTCACATGGATGAAGCCTCAACGTTGTTGGAAAACCTTACTGTTCCACAGCAAGAATTTCCGACTGGTTACCGTAAACTTTCTCCCAACCTACCGTCATCTAACGGAGTGATTGATTTAAATTCAAGTATAGTCGATCACACTCTCCCATTGGAGAGTGAAACTCATGTCACTCAAGTTGATGATCCATTAGTTGATCAAGTGGTCGATTCAATTTCACATTCGGTCGATCCCACTTTCCATTTAGAGAGTGAACTTCATACTGCTCAGGTTCTTCTTGTTACATCAGATTCTTCTATGCCGGGGGGCATTTCACCTGTTTCTATAGAACCCCCTCCAAGTAGTGAGGTCTTTTCCTTTGATTGGAATAGACTGACAGAACCTCGTCTTCCTTCCTCCATCCCTTTCCAAATCATTGTTAAGGCTGGTAGTAGGGACATACATCGTACTCAGGTAGATGAAGGTGCTTCTGTTAGTATTTTATCCTCAACTGTTTGGAAAGCTTTGGGTTCCCCTCAGCTTGCGCCTATTACGCAGAATCTGAAAGCTTTTAACAGAACCATTAGTGAACCTTTAGGGATCCTTCCTAAGTTTTCTCTTACCTTGGAAGGTAAAACTGTCTGTATTGATCTTATGGTAGTTCGAGGTCCCTTGGATTTCAATTTACTCCTTGGGCGAGACTATGTTTATGCAATGAAAGCTGTCGTATCGACACTCTTTCGCGTGATGTATTTCCCTCACAATGGCAGTATTGTGAGTGTAGACCAGCTTTCGTTCCCTAGTATTATCTCAACTACCAATAATATGGCACCCCTAAATGTTCCTGATTCTAAAGTGGTATCTACCCTGCCACGGGTTAATTATGTGGCAACTGGTCCCATGTTTTCAGTTACCGATGTAAGTGAGCCTCTCACTGTTGATTTAGATCCGGTAATTGACATGGAAAACTCTATGGGATTATTTGAACACGATGTTCTTATCCCTTTTGAGTCCCTTGACGTGTGTTCCTTCCAAAAAACTATTCTTCCTTCGGATGAAGACCTTTTGGAAGCCATGATCAAGGTGTGTCCATTGACATGTCTTTCTTCCAGTTGGAAGCCATGATCAATGTTGCGAGGATAGTTTTTTCTTGTATCAACCTCGTTAAAAAATGAAACAAGGAGAGTGAGGAAAGTTCCTTTTACTGTGTCAACCTCGTTAAAAAATGAATCAGTGTGTACGAGGATAGTTTTTTCCTGTATCAACCTCGTTAAAAAATGAAATAGGCTGTAATGAGGATAGTTCTTTTACTGAGTCAACCTCATTAAAAAATGAATCAGGTAGATTTTAGGTTATGTAGGTAGACTGTAAAAAGTAGGGTTCCGAGGAAAGTTCCTTTTACTGTGTCAACCTCGTTAAAAAATGAATCAGTTGATGAGGATAGTTCTTTTACTGAGTCAACCTCATTAAAAAAAGAATCAGGTAGGTTTTAGGACATGTAGGTAGATTGTAGAAAGTAAGTGTGTGCGAGGACAGTTCCTGTTACTGAGTCAACCTCGTTAAAAAATGAATCAGGTACGAGGATAGTTCCTGTTACTGAGTCAACCTCGTTAAAAAATGAATCAGGTATGAGGATAGTTCTTTTCTTGTGTCAACCTCCTTAAAAATGAAACAACTCCCTTTTCAAGTTAAATATTGAAAGTAAACCTTCATTTCATCCAGCCGGTTGAATGCAATGAAGCCTGGGGGGCATGTACCTCATTTTGCATCATTAAACTGGGGACATGCGAAATTTTTGAGCATAGTTCCTTGTCTTGTGTCAAGCTCGTTAACAAATGAAACAAGGGTAGGTTAAGTAGGCAGATTGTAGAGTAGTTATGAGCATAGTTCCTTGTCTTGTGTCAAGCTCGTTAAAAAATGAATCAAGGTTTTTAGAGCATAGTTCCTTGTCTTGTGTCAAGCTCGTTAAAAAATGAAACAACTCCCACAAGTCTTTCCAAGATCTTGAAAGTAAAGCTTCATTCCATCCACCTCATTGAATGCAATGAAGCTTGGGGGGCATGTACCTTGATTTGCATCATTATGCTGGGGGCATGTGAACTTATAACAAGCATAGTTTTTCGTTTCAAGCTTGCATAAACATGAAACTGAATCCGAGCATAGTTCTTTTCCTGTGTCAAGCTCGTTAAAAAATGAAACAAATCCTCCTCTAATTGAGTCGAGAGTTTGACTAGACCTCATAGATGTTAGGTTGTACGTTTAGGTTAGTTATTTCAGTTTTTGCATAATTTTCTTACAGTTTTAGGTCGAGTCTTTCAAATGATCTCATTCTTGAACCTTCATTTCATCCACCTTAGTTGAATGAAATGAAGTTGGGGGGCATGCGCTCTAACAGTTATGCTTAGGGGGCATCAAGCACAATTTTATCTCTGTTTCAAGCTTGTGTAAAAATGAAACTAATTTGAAGCATAGTTTTTATCTGTTTCAAGCTTTTGTAAAAATGAAACCTATCTCGAGTCAATTTCAGTTATTTTCAAGACTCGTTAAACTCATGAAAATCCCGAGATTATTTTGCTATTTTTCATTCTCGTAAAACAAATGAAAATGCCGAGTTCTTTCCGTCTTTTCCTGCTCGTAAATTAAATTGAAAGTCGGTCATATGAGTACATTTTTATCCCTTTTTCGAACTCATTAAAATTTACGAAAAAGTGAAAACCATGAGTACATTTTTATCCCTTTTTCGAACTCGTTAAAACTTAAGAAAAAGTGAAACCTTGGAGTTCTCTTTTAAGCCCTTTTCAGACTCCTAAAACATGAAAAGATTGCCGAGCGTTTCTTTTACACTCGTTAAAACGGAATTAAAAGATGGTCCCCTTATAGCTCTTTTCTGACCGTAAAAACAGGAAAAGATTGCCGGGTTTTTGTCGTTTCAAACTCGATATGGAAATAAAACGACGTGTCCTTGATCGCTTTTTACTTTTCAGGTCAGTGGCACTAATTATGAAAGTACTCCTTGGTCGCAAGATCAAGCGGTTCCCCCAGGTATTATTTTATACTTTTTCGGGCTTGAGGGACACAAATGTACGAAAAAGTTCAACGTGGAGTCTCCTTTAGTTTTTTCAGACTCTCTAAAATTGAAAAACGCCGAGTTTCTCCTATACTGGGCTCGTTAAACTTTTACAGTAGAGGACCTGTTCAATTACAAACAGGAACGAACCACTCCTTCCTAGGGTTCGAATTTAAACTAGGTTGGACTCGTCCGAAGGATGAGCTTATAATCAAGCATATGTTATCCTCCTCAAGCTTGTTAAAAATAAAGAGGTACTTGCCAGAAATGGTGGGGGAAAAGAGAGAAGAATGAACCTGTTTGTTACCTTTTATCTCAAAAGAAACTTTATTACCACTCTTGAACACGACACTTTTCATTCACCTGGGTTGGGAAATCTTTTACCTCACAGTTGATCAAACCACTTTAAAAGTCTTTAACCGGGTTCCGGGGATTAACTTTGAGTTATTCGTCACCAAGCCATCTGTCGTGTCGTTATGTGTTCAAGAGGTCTGCAAGCAAAACTTTCATCTGCAAAATACTTGTCATCCATTTGACCATCCCTGAGTCAGTCCTTACAGCAACATTTCTTCAACTTGAACAATGATTTCGTGTTGCGGGCTTGCCTGCAACGGGTCGCTTTCTATCGACATCGACACATTATCTAGAAAGATGACTTAGGAATCGACAGTACCTTGAAGTCTGCATGCATCAATGGCAGGTTTCTCGCCTTTGACGTCAGTTTACATCATTGACTTTCGATCAAAGGATTCCGTGAAGTGTTCGACATCAAGACATCTATTCACATTTCACGGGTTGTGCTTGGTACTTTGAGAACCATTGACATTACTGGTGGTCTCTCTCACGCTTGTTAACAGTTTACATCATCGACTGGTAATCAAGTGGTTTCTAACATGTTCGACATCAAATCATTTAATCACATGGCTAGAATCGTACCAATTCGGGAAGTAGAAGTGAAGACCCTGGATCTAGTTTCTACCATCCAGGCTGCGAGGAGTTTTGTATTCATTATCTATGTAGACTAATCATAAACAGATGGCTGCGTCCATACTGTGTCTACAAAAGTCTATAAAAAATGATGTACTGCAAGATCATTCCTGTATCAGAATAGTTAGTCCATTAGTTAAAGTTTTGAATCTGAGTATGGGAATGCCTACCTCAGTGATGATATAATCTTATACATGTATTTTGTGTTGAAAATTGCAGGTTCCAACCAGGTCATCCACAAGACAATCCTTGAAATGATAAAGCGCTTCACCCTTCCTAGAATTACAAAACCCTAATCTATTCCAGGCTTCGCACTTTAGGGGGCAATCTGTTACACTAAAAAATGTCACCATGACTACTTACAGTTAGTATGGCTCAAATCAACAGTCATGCTACCCTCTTAGGCAAGTCTTATGCCTCTGCTATCCATCTCAAACTCAAAGAAGAGAGAAAGTCTTGTAAAAAATGTGTTTATCTCTGGGGTCGCAGGTTCTCTCTAGCCTTACCTGCGGGGACGCTCACAATGTTCACAAAAGTTGCGTCCTTGGACGCTCTGTATGTTAAGGGACAGGTGCGTCCTTCTGTAAAAGGCAAAATGCGCGAGTTTCATCTTAAAAAAGTTACTTGTGGTTACCTCTAGAACTTTCTAGAGGTCGGTTTGATGAAATGGATGCGCCTCCAGTTGGTTCATGTATCCCTATTAAGGAGGAACTTATCCCATCAATAAGGGAGCTATCCCACCCAAAGAGGGGGATTATCCCATTGATGGTGGACCTGAATAACCTCTTTACAGCACTATAAATAAAGACATTGAGCCAGAGGGAGGAGAGGTTGAAAGCTATACATTTCTAAGGGTAAATGCTGCAGGAATTAGGACTCCCATTTAGAACCTTGTGAGGAGAGATTGTCTTTGCTTGATTCTACTTGGAAGTGGGTGAGCTTTGTCAAAGTAGAGGAAAACCCTTGATGGACCCTGGGAGGAACTTGCACAACACCAAGGCCAGGTTGTAAGAGTTTCTTTGTTTCGTTATTAATACAAACTGGTTTATTTTTCTCAATAGCTTGTGTTAATGAGTTATTTCATGTGTTCCTTGGTCTGCATGTTGAATATATGTTTTATTATATGAAATGCAAGTGCTTGGTAATTGTTTGATTGTTTGTGGTTACAAGAATTGATGTGAAGGAGGAGTTCATCCGGATCGGCAAGGACGAACTACAACAACAGCGTTTTGGAATAAGGTAAGCCTAAACACTTGTAGTTTTCATGTTTTAAAAAGGTATATTTAGAGAAAGATCACTCCATTTTGTCTTGTTTGTCGCTAGAGAGTTTAGACTCCTAGGGAGGTCAGTTGTGTCCGCACAAACGACTTTTTCTGCCACGACACCATGGTTGATGAAATGGCATATTTGCACAAAAATGAGGCCTGGGATCTGGTGGAGTTGTCGGCTCGAAGGAAATCTATTGGCAGCAAATGGGTGTTCAAGAAGAAGATGAATGCAAAAGGAAAGGTGGAGAAATACAAAGCTCAATTGGTAGCAAAAGGTTATTCCTAGGTGTCAGGAATTGATTTTGGTGATATTTTTTCTCCTGTTTCCAAGGTAGCTTCTATTAGATTACTTTTATCTGTTGTTGCTGCTTTTGATTTTGAGGTAGAGCAGATGGATGTGAAGACAATATTTCTTCACAGGGATCTGGAAGAAGAGATCTACATGAAGCAACCTGAAAGCTTTGCGGTGAAGGGAAAGAAATAACTGGTATGCATGTTAAAAAAGTCTCTGTATGGGTTGAAACAATCACCAAGGATGTGGTATCAAAAATTTGATACATTTATACTGGGACTTGGCTTCACCAGAAGAAAATAAGATCACTGTGTGCATTTTAAATTAATTGGTGACCGTGTTATTTATTTGGTCTTGTATGTGGATGACCTGTTGCTGGTTGGAAATGACAAAGAAATTATCCAGGATTTGAAGACCCAATTGTCCTCCAAATTCAACATGAAAGATCTTGGTGCTGCAAACTATATTTTGGGCATGGAAATTAAATGAGATCGGGAAAAGAGGAAGCTCTGGTTAAACCAGAGGAAATATGTCGAAACAATACTGCAAAGGTTTAATATGCAGGATAGTTAACCAATGAAGGTTCCTAATCATGTAGGTGTAAAGTTATCTACTAAACGGTGTCCCAAGACAGAAGAAGAGGAAGAGGAAACGTCCCATGTTCCATATGCAAGTGTAGTTGGTAGCCTGATGTATGAAATAGTATGTACTAGACTAGACATTTCACATGAAGTGGGAGTATTGAGAAGGTTTATGTCAAAACTAGGGAAGGAGCATTAGACAACAGTGAAGTGGTTTTTCAGGTATTTGCATGGCACTAGTGATTATGGTTTGTGCTACCAAGGAAGACCATGATTGAACAGAGTTTTGGACATCTGTGGCTTTGTTGATGCAGACTGGGTTGGAGATCTGGATCAGAGAAGATCTACAAGTGGGTATGTGTTTAACCTATTTGGAGGTGTAGTCAGTTGGATGAGTAAGAGACAGTCTATAGTGGCACTTTCAACTACAGAGGTAGAATACATGGTAGCAACTCAAGCAAGGAAGCAATTTGGTTGCAAAGATTGTGTTCAAATATGGGGTTAGTACAACGAGCTATAAGGATAGACTATGATAGCCAAAGTGCAATTTTCTTGGCAAAGAACCCTTCTTATCATTCAAAGATAAAGCACATTGATGTTTAGTATCACTTTGTGAGGGATATGGTTGAGGACAAAATGGTGTTGTTGGTAAAGGTGGACACTTTGAAGAATACTGCAGATGAATTGACAAAGTCTGTGAGCACTAAGAAGTTCTCCTGGTGTAGAGAAACAATGGGCATTGTAGGGTTGTATCGATGACTAAGCTCTCCTGTGGAAAGAAAACAACAAGTGGGAGAATGTTGGGTTGTGTTATATTCTTTCCATGACTGCCCCACACGCGGGGGTGGGGGGGTAGTATCCCCCCCTATACATTGCGCTAGGGGGTCAGAAGGGGGCGGTAGCCTCCCTACATGGGATCCGGGGCAGTGCCCAAAGAATTTTTTTTTGGACACTATATTAGGTGGGCGGACCTACCCATGGTTTTGTGCATGGATTTCGCACATGGTTTTGGGCATGATGGTTTTTTGTCCATGGTATTTTGTAGATCTAGTTAAGGGAACTACGGTTCTGTTCTAATCCAGGGTTAATGGATTGGGGTTTATGGATGCTTTAGCATGTATATATATTATTGTAACATTGAAAGGAACATAATGGAAAATCAATCTAGTAGTCCCGATTTTGGGATCCAAGGGAAAATCTCTGTGTATATCTATTTTTTGTTTTATGCTCTCACCATTGTTTATTTTATATTTTTAGAATTCGTATGCAGGTAATTTCTATACGAGGTTAAAACCTACAATTTGGTCCTCATTCCTCGTAATATAACTTCCCCACTTTGAATTATAACATGTTGCATGGGTGTTTGAGTAAACTGCAGTCTTACTAATCGAGGGTGACCAAGTTTATTGGCCACCTTCAGCCTATAAAACCTTCTCTCATGTGCATTGGAAAGAAATTTCTAACCATAACACACTCAAGAGAAGAGATGAAGAATATTGCATACTTGTACCTACCTAATGGTTGCTAGAGAGGCATGCATATTTCTGCTGAGTTGATGATCGATCCATGGTTCTTTGGAGGTGCTAATTTCCTTGTTTTGCTTGTGCATAGGTCTTCACATGATGTAGTTGATTGGTTAAACCTTTCTTTCTTGCAGGTATCTCTCCAGTTTTCGATATGTTGTTGTTGGAGTGGATGGTTGACCTTACAACGACTCCTTAGGGGTGGTGTGGCTTCCTCAAGCTTCAGGGGTGGCCAGCTATTCATTCTAAAGCAATAAGAATCCTTGGATCATGTTTTTTGATGAATCTATGAAGGATGCTACAAGGTTGTTTTCCTCCTATAGTAGTCATTCAGTTTCTTCTCACAAGCTCACACTGCATTCAGGGACTTGGAAAAATGATAGTGGGTTTTAGGGACAAGAATAACATATTTAGAAGGTGGTGAAAGTTGTCGGAAAGGGAAAGAAAAATGAAGTCAGAACCATTTTTTTGTGTTTTTTTTATGTGTGGCCAGAGATGGAATATTGGTGATGGATTTGGCTGAATGGAGTGGTGATTGGGGTGAAGGAGTTCATTGGAACTCTCCCAACATTTCCAAAGGAAAATAGGACCTTTGGGACTCTTTTTCCAAGTTGATCTCCCTCCTATAGCACTTCGGGTTGCTCCTGTAGCATTTCATGACAATCTCCTGTAGCATTTCAAGACAGTCTCCAGTAGCAGAATTTTTTTGTCCATATCTCTCAAATGGTAGATTGGATTTACTTGAAATTTGGTGAGCATGTTTCCATAATCCTTATGCATCTCCCCATAAAAAATCTTGGCTAATGAATCCACGAATCACGAGAAAAATTAAAAATGGCAGTAGGTGATGGAGGTCAACTTCTCGAAATGTGTGCACTAGAATTTGTTGAAGTTCCATGAGCATGTTACCATCATCGATATGCATCTCCACATGAAACAAATCAGCCAATGGATGCTTGATTTTCAAGATATGGTAAAAACAATTTCTCCCCTGTGTATTTTGGCCTCATGTAGCAAAACATGATCTTCCTGTAACATTTTAGGACATCGAGAGAAATGAATAAGAAATGATGGGTGGGTGTTGGAAATGGATGAGGGTGATGGATTGACATGACCTTGGTCCTGTTGGAGCATTTGAGCAAAGGAGTTGAAAGCCCACGTTTGAATTTATTTGACTTGGTTTTTGATCAACTTTTTGCTTTTGGTGTTAACTTGTTCTTGTTGCTTGCAAAGGTTGGAGAGCACCTTCATTCATCAGAGAGAGATACATGAAGAAAATAAATCTTTCATTTTTTTTCCTTTTTTTTTCCCTAGGCCTACTAGTTGCCTCAATGAGGTTTTCAACTAGCAGGTCTACCTAGGTGTCTTAAAGGAGGTTTCCACCTAGGATCTTTTCATTTTTTTTTTCCAACCCATTGACTGCCTCAAGGAGGTTTTTAATCAGTGAGCCAATCTCAGGTACCTCAAAATAGGTTTTCACCTAAGATTTTATTATTTTCTTCTTATTATTTTCCATTTTTTTTTTGTTCTATCCCACTCTACTTGCAAAAAATAAAATCTCTTTCAAGTGTAGGAATACTTCCAATGGAGCCATGTGCACATCAAGATGACATATAAAATCATGTGTAGTCTCGCACCTGAATATAAGAGACCAACTGCTTTGATTGAGATGAGATCAAGGATAGTTAAAGAAGAGTGTGTTGCTGCAAATTAATGATTATCTGAAACCATATTTCAATATAGTTGTGATGCCTCTGATCCACTTGCACATTTGGATCTCTTTCTATGTCCTCTTCTATCATGACATCCAAATCTTCCTCTTTTTGTTGAATTTTCTCTTGGACGCATGGAGGATTTGGTGGTAAACATGAGGGAACTTTCTCTATCTCTGATTATGATGTCTTCTCTTCATCAAGTGCAGCCCGTGATTCTTTGGTCTTCTCATTTGAATCTTCTTTTTTTGAATGTTTTCCTTCATTGACATCAAGAAAATATATTTTTTTTCAATACTCTTCTTGAGCTAAGATGAATATCATTTAAATCAAGAGGGGATGTTTTAAAGCGTTGTACCTCAACATTGTAAGTGGGTTTCACTACTTCCTTGTGTGGGTTTGGAAATAGTGGTACAGGTAGTTGAGCGGGAGTGGATCTTTGAAGTGGATGTGGTTGGGGTTGTGGTGGAGGCGGATGGTAGGGATAGCATGGAGTTGGGTATGGAAGATATTGAGGAAAATAGTGAGGATATTGTGGATTTTTCCCATAAGGTCCTTGCTAACCTTGTTGCCAATATTGGTTTTGGGGTTGAGATGGCCAAGGTTTCCAAGGAAAGGATGTGTTCCAATTGCCTTGAGATGGATGTGCATAACCTTGAAATTGTGAATTAGGTTCTCGCATCATAATAGGTTGACTACGCTGCCATGGTATTCTTGGAGCTTCATAACATAGTTGCTTTGGCGATTGACTTGCTCCATTGTCCTCTTGGTAAACTTCCTTCAACCATGGTAATGATGGGCAATATTTAGTAGCATGTGATTCTGCATGGATAACACAAATATAAACATATTATTTTTGCTCATTTTGCATTCTTAACTTTCTACTTGTTCAGTTAGATTGCTAAGAATTTTTGTTTTAAAGTTATCAATCAAATTATCAAGTTCAACTTGACTTACCAATCTTGATGTTGATTTACTTACTCTTTCCCTTCCTCTTGATATGCGCTTGCATGTTTCACAATTTTTTTCAAATGATAATTGGCATACATCACCTCTACTCATGAGATCGAGGAGATCAATCCACTCATCCCTAATTATTCTAAGTAAGAGGGCTCTTAGCATGTCAAATCCTAAATGATGTAATTTTTCCCTCTTAACATTATACATGAATCTCTCTATTAGATCCTCAAGGCTCTCATATTATTTTTGAGTCATTCTAAAGATTTATTCTTTAAGTTCATGATCTTTATATTTTACTAGAAATATCTTTTGCATATCATTCCATGATCTTATTGAATTAGTCCCTAAACTCATGAACCATTTAAGAGCTCTATCCTTCAATGTTGTCGGAAACAATCTCAATTTTTTAGTGTTTAGTAATTAACCATAATATCTACAAAGGGTTTCAAATTAAAAGAGAAAGGTTGTTGGATCCTCTAACTCCATACCATGGTAGTTGGGAAGGAAAGATGGAGGGATGTTCTTCATATGCACACTGACATCAATATCTTGAATGAAAAATCCAATAGACTCTTCTTGATTATCATCATCTCCATCCATTTCTCCTACCTTCTCTGCCACCTCTTCTTCTTCTACGTGCAAAAGTGGATGATGATGTGGTTCTTACTACACCACGAGATCAACTAGGGGGGTTTTGTGTGGGAGAAGTATTCTTTGTTTTGTTTTTTATAATAAAAAAATTGAATAAGAATGCTAATGAAATGATATTTTTCTATCTTTGAAATGAAATATGCCTAATGGAATTTTTTTGTTCTTGCAGAAAATAAAGAAACGTATTAACTATGGAGGAAAACAATGCATACTTTGACACCTCCCCAACAATGACGCCAAAAAGTGATGAGCCCCAGTATTGCAACAAGAATGCTACAACTCCCAAGGCTACCAACTTAAATTATCAACTCGAGGTTCATACAAACTTAAGAGGTGTCGACACTATATGTGAAACATACAATGTGTCCTTCTTTCATTGATATAATGTAATGGAGTGAATGTCATGAAATGAAATCCTAAACTAATTGCAAAAATGGAAACATTAGTCTACTTGCATAATGTAAATTAATACTCTAATTGCAGAATGTGGAATGTTGCTTTGAAAAAGGAAATTTGATATTTTCAACAATAATGCTTGTAACTGAAACCTTAAGGAAGCATGAATTCAAGAATCAAGTCAACTCTATTTTGCATCGATGAATCACCCTTTTTATCACTATGTTCAAGGAAACTTATCTTTAGTAACATAATCCATGTACATTTCATAAAAAAACATTCATTGTTATTCAAATGTGGAAATTTGTCTTCTAATTCTAGTTGAAAATTTGTACTTGCAGTGAAGGAAATGTGGGTCTAGAGTGGTCTTTGATCTTCCTCAATCAGGGATTCAGAGTGTAGGGGTAATTATTCAAGCCTAAGAGACAAAAAATAAGCTTTTGGAGCGAATCTGGTCAAGTTTACACGTGTTACAGGAGGCCCTATTTTGCTACAGGAGCGAGATAACTTGTCAAATGCCCAAGAAAATCAAATGAAAATGAGATAAGATAAATTTTGTTATAAAGTAGCATGTCATAGGACTCCGTTCCAAGTGGAATCACTCCAAAATACCCCTGTTAACACGTGCTAAAAAATAGCAAAAAATTACTTACTCTAAAAACTGGAAATTCAAGAACTAGTGAGCTAGTTAACCTACCAAATGCCTCACCTAATCAAGTGAAAATTCTATGGGGTGAATTTTTTTTATCAACTTGAATGTTTTTATGACCCAATACAAGTGGAATCAACTCAAATGGAGTTCAATAACATGTTCTAAAAAATAACAGAAAATTACTACTATTTTTCTGCAAGGGACTTCCAGAAATTTTATATTCTTGAACTAGTAGACCAATTCAAGTAGCTCAATGATGAATATGACTTTTCAAAGTTTCTCTAAGGAGGCATCATACTTGTGACTCTGTAAATAACCTGCAAAACAACTCAATTCAATCATTGAACCAATGTAACCTACAACACAAGGAACATGAATAGTAAATGCAGAAATAAGAGATGCAAGTGAGAAAAACATTCAAAGGAAATAAATAAATTGTACAAGAGAGACCTGAGGCTCTTGGGATGTCTAAGCCTAAGGAAACTCAAAGTCCTATGAAGGAAACCAAGCTTTAAAATCTAAAAGTGGCACCAAACTTCATTATTTGAATCCATCCAAGTACATCCCTGCTAGAAATGAAGTGAAATTGCTAAACAACAAGTTTTCTCCACAAGAAGACTAAGAAATGCATGCTCCTAGACAAATTGGTGGGGAAACATTATCCTTGAAAGGAGGCAACTTTCCCCTCTAAAATCCCTCAAAAAGTGGATCTAGTTCCCAACACTAGGAATTTGTATTAAATGATAGGGAACACATTCCTATATTTTCTCAATCATTGGAGCTCCAAAATTTGTGCAATAATTTCATAATATCTTGTTCATTTATTATCCAATATTGGTCCTCCTGTAGCAGGGAGCAAGTCCCTAGATTATCTCATCCTCCAAATCTTCATAATTTGCCCAATATTCTCACAATATTCTACAAAAATAAATAATATTAGGCACAAATATGCAATTATCTCTAAACCTTCCTAATGAACATATTAAAGCTAAAAATATGTCATCTAATGCAAAAAAGAGAGGTTTAATGTGTTGAAGAATGGTCAGATGGGCCTTAATTTATGTCTAATTTGGAGGCCCATCAAGCCTTATGCAATATTATATATAAAAATTTTCCTACAGTTATGGTGAAGCATTTGAAACCTTTTCTTTCCTTCCTCATCTCACTAAAACAAACATGTTTTGTGGAAGGGTGGTAGATCATGGATGGAATATTCAGGGCTCAAGAGATTATTCATTCGCTCAAATCTATGAAGAAGCCAAGTACGTTGATCAAACTGGACTTGTCTAAAGCTTACGATCGCCTCAGCTGGGATTATTTGTTACAGGTTTTAGATGCCTTTGGATTTTCTTGGTAATGGATCTCCTGGATTTATTCTCTTATTTCACCCCCCTTCTTCTCCATTTTAATCAATGGGTCTCCATCTTCTACTTTCTGCTCCTCATGAGGATTAAGGCATGGAGATCCCTTATCACCTTTTCTCTTCATCTTGGCTATGGAAAGATTGGGAATATTTCTGAAGAGGTATTTCTCACAAGGTTTTATTAGAGGACTTTCATTATTTGGCAACGATCTCCTGCTTATATACCAACAATTTGTTGATGACATCTGTTTGTTTGGTCAATGTTATCTTTGGGAAGTTAAAGGTCTCCAAAATATTTTAGAACTTTTTTAATGCTTCGAGCACTTTTATTAATAAAGAGAAGACTGATATATGTTTCTTCAATGGCAAGACTCTATTCAGAACCATCTAGCTAGTGTTTTCAAATTTCGTTGAGCCCATTTCCCTGTGAAGTATTTGGGGGTTCCATTGGTGTTATATCCAAAACGAACTGCTTGGTGGTAAGATTTATTAACAAAGTTGTCAAATAAAATTCAGAATTGGACTTTTAGAGCCTGAAATTTTGTAGGCAAGTTGGTGCTCACCAAGTCAGTGTTACAGCCCATCCTAGTGTATCAAATAGTGGCCATTCCATTTCCAAAAACCATAGCAGCTAAGATCAGAACTTTATGGTGTGATTTTCTATGGCGAGGTTCAAATAAAGCTAAGCATTGGTCGTTAGTCAGTTGGGAGAAACTTATTTTACCTAAATATTTGGGAGGTCTAGGCTTACGTGATCCAGATATTATGAGTATTGCATTCAGAGCTAAAGTATGGTGGTTGTGGGTAAAAGCAGGTGATAAAATTTGGAAATAAATATGGACACATAAATAAGCAGATTATGTGATGATTCCAATATTGCAGGTTCTAGCTTATGGACATGGGTTCAAAACAACCAAGATATGGTACGAAAATATGCCTTTTGGGACATTAAGTTGGGTGATAAGGCACATTTTTGGGATGAAGCATGGTAATAACTTCCAAGATTGAATGTTAACAATAATCTTTAGGAGATCCAAATATTCATGGAAAATGTGGGTGACATCAAAGTCTCAGATTATTGGAAAGAAGGTTTTGATACATTGCTTTGGAGATTTTGGAAACAACAACACGATTGGATAATTGTTTTATAAAGTATTCCATAGGACATCTTAGATCAAGAATTATAGGAAAGGAGGATTCGATACTCAATCAACACAGATATTCTAAGGTGGGGTACACTATCCAGTGGTTCCTTTACAATCAAAGAAGCCTACTCTATCGTTGTGGCTATTTTGCAGTTGGAGAAGGTGAATTTGTGGAGATGGATCTGAACAGAATTTAGACCACTGAAAATATCAACTTTCTTATGGTTAATAGCTTGGAATTGTCTTATTACTTGGGAGAGAATTCAAAATAAGGGAGTGGAAGGACCTTCCCTTTGTTTTCTTTGTTTTAAGGTGGAGGAATCAACAAACCATCTACTCCTTTCATGCGATTTTGGGGTGGAGGTAGGGTAATCTTTAGTAATATTTTTGTCCGCCCTCATTTTTCTTTCTGCGATCTTCAAATTGCAATGAAACATGGATGCAAATATAATTTAAGAATCCAATTAAACAAGGCATGGAGTCTCATGTTTGGATATACATTATGGAATTTTGGGAAGGAACATAATAATAGAATTTTCCAACAGAAGGAAAGAAATCCAAAGTTTCTTAGAGATCAATTTCTCTCAAACCTCCGAGAAACTCTCGTAATTACACTTTGGTCATCAAACGATTAGGAGGTTGATGAAATTGAGGCCCCAATACTATGAAACCTTAACTTGGACAATTCAATGATACAATCTTCTCTTAGAGGTACTCATACATCACAATATATCACTAATTCATTGTATAGTCCTCCTTCTACTCATTTTATGAAGTTGAATTTTGACGGTGCTTCAAAGGTTAATCTGGGTATTGTGAGACTTGGGGGCATTTTCAGGGATGATAAATATATTCCCCTACAAGTCTTTGAAAACTATTCATAGTTGTTGATTATAAGGGGTGGTGTCCAATATCTCTAATCTTTTGAAATGGTTTGAGTATGTCCTCGTGCAACATACAAGATGAGTTGTTAATGGAATGGCATATTATTTGGCTAACATTGGGTGTAGTTTTAAGAATATTGATATTGACATGTCCTGGCCATTACAGGATTAAGAGGAGGATAGAAAACACATACAGGTTTTACTTGGAAAGGATAACAATAATTTTCATGAAGAGTCCTCGATGGTGTGTGCATTTAGTCGTTAATACATTTCTTAAAATGTGTGCCAACTACACCACTTTTCCGCTCCTTGCTTCAACGTGTCTGGTAAACGCATGTCTATATAGCATACCTCAACTATCGTCGATAAATATTAAATGCATGAAGAATGGTGAGTTTTGTGGAGTCTTGGGGTTATTATTAGCATTGTGGGTTTTCATTTCTCTAGGAAGATGGATGGTGGAGAATCGGAGGGATTGGCTCATTCTCTGGGAAGTCGGGTTATGGTTGCTGTGATTGTAGTGATCTCATTGACGAAGGTGAGTACCACGCAGGGAATGCTTGCCTTAGGAAGTGTACTAGTAATTACACTTTTCCTTTCCAGGTCTTGGGGTGGTGTGGAAACTGTTCATTAACCTTGGGTCATTCTCCTCATTCCTTTCATTATAAATGCATGGGATCTACTTCAGGGTGGTGGTGGTACAACGTGATATGGGGTGGTGGGGAGGAGGAATCCTCACCTTGTTGTTTATGTTTCTCCATGGTCAGATATCTAATAACTTGGGGTCACTTGTATCCTTGTTGTGGAAATTTTGGGCTTCTTCCTTGCTTTGAGGGAGACCCTGAATTTGCTCCAATCTTTCACATAGATACGAAGAATAAAATAGAGGGTCAATGTTTTTCATTTTGTTTCTACACAACACTGCTACGAGGATAGTTTTTGATATGGTTGTGGTTTTACCCACATTTACTCTCCAGTGCACAGTTCAATAAGTTTTTCTTTTAACCATCCAATCTTGGTTTGTGGCATTTGGTACCTAGGAAATTTCTCAATTTGGTTTTAGTATAAATCCTTTCTTTTATAGTCTAAAAGCAAAATTCCTTTTTGGGTCAGTCATATCTCTAGTCTTTTTCCTCTTCGATATCGGTATTTGATTTGCGGCCAACCCCAACATCTAATTTGTGATATTTTGCAGAAGGTTTCTAAGTATACATTGTCTCCATTATGGTTTTGTCATTGTTATCTCTTTGTCTTTTGTTTGTTCCAATTGTTGTCTCTGATACCTGGGTTGTGTTTGATATTATTTGTCCCACGAAAAATATTGTGGATAATTAGGGACAATGTTCTCTTTCATCGGTTAAAGGTTAAATAATCTAAGTATTCCTTGGGAGGTTAGTCTTGTCTTAGTATTGTTCAAGTCTGTGTGAGATATTTCATATTCTCAACAATTATGCCCACTTGATAGATGATGGAAAGTCAAAGATGTGGTGCAAGTACTTCAACTCCTCAACGTAGGAGTTTATTTGGTTGGAATTCAATGGCCACATATTTTGACTTGGTTCTTATGGAGGTCCAAAAATAAATTCTTCACCTAGAATCTAGTGAGTTTGGGGATTGTCCCTACTTCTCAGATTCTAAGGTGAGTCTCAAGAATCTCAAATGGGTCCCTGACCCTAGGAAATTAAGAGAGAGGATGTTACATTTTCTACATTGTATGGTTGTGCATTAAGAGATGGATACCCTCATTCGTCTGGTTCTTAATGGTAAACAGGTGGACAACTATAAGATTTTTGCAGGGCAAGAGGACATTAAGAGGCTTCTCAAAAATGTGCATTCATGCTTGGATGATATTGTTTCACGTCTGTGTAGGATGGAGAAATGTGTCCTCTCAGATTTGGATTCTGAAGAAACAATATATATCCTCAATGTTGTTAGTGATCCACTAGCTCCTACTTCTCCACCCTCTCATACTTCTTCTTTGTCACCAGTCATTATATCAGACTAAAATGGATTTTATATGCTCAAATTTGTGTCTATGGTTTTATGAAGGTATTTCCAATTCTTCTTGGGTATCTTTGAATTATCTTCTTTGGGATGACAATTTTTTTGTTTTCTGCAAAGTTTTGGGGTTGGTGAAAATTCCCCTGCTCTCTTTGAAACACAATCTGCTCAAAGTGATCTTTGTTGACATCATTGGTTTTAATGGATGACTCTAGGTGTAAGAGTTTGGCGACCTTGGCGATTTAATCTCCTGCTCTCTTGGAGAGGCAATCTGCTCTAAGTGCTTTTTGTTGGCGTCGCTGGTTTTAATGAGGACACTTGGTGTAAGAGTGTGGTGATTCTTACCTTATTTTCCTGGCCTTTTGATGGTGTTACTGCATGGGTGGTATTTTGGAAGCCTTTAGTTCCTCTGGCGATTATTTTGGTCGTATGTTTTTTTGGGTTTGTCTTGGAGGTGTGTTTTTAATGGGATGTAATTTCTCAAGTTTATCCTAAACATTTTAGTTTTGTAGATGAACAATGGACTCAAATTGACATATGTAAAATGATGTATCTCTCTGGTTTCTAGTTCAGTAGATCAACATGCTTAGTTTACTCATTTGGTTGAAGACTTGAGCTACCAGATCAATCATTGTGAGATCCTATTCTATTTGTTATCACTATAAATTCTGTCTTTATCAATAGAACATTTTGCATTGGCTTACAAGAAAAAGACAAATGCGGAGTGCAACATCTAACTCCATTGTCTCTTCTATATCAATATGTTTGTCATATGTTGTCCTCGAAAGGATTGCAATCACTCTCCTAGGTTTTATTAATGGGAATGTGATTTAGGAAACTAATTATTGTTAAACTAAATTTATTGAAATTATTTTTTGGTTATATTTGATAGATTTGTGTGGCTAGTGACATTAGTTTTTTTCACTCGTAATAATTTTCTTAGTGAATGAAAATTCCCAATAAATTATTTGGTGTAATGATTAAACATTAGAGTTTCACTGATTTAGGGTTTTTGCATTTTCCTCACTTACAATTTTGGTGTTTTCCCAGATTGCCTTGTGAAATTTCAGATATTAGAGTTTAGTTGTTTTAGAATTTAGTTATTATAGTATTATTTTAATTTTAATATTATTATTAATTATAATATTAATAATATGAATAATGTTATTATTAATAAAATATAATGTTATGATACATTATTAAATTATTAATACAAAATATTATTAGTAAAATTAATGTTAAATAATGTTACATTAATAAAATAGATGAAATTAATTATAATTATATATACATTAATTATAATTTTTTTTTTTTTTTGTAACAAGGTCGGATACTTTTATATTATAAAAAGGAGAAGGACTAGGTCCTTGTACAATCCAGAGGTAGAAGGTCTATTATGGAGGTACCAAAATGGGAACGCAGTCCCTACCTCGTCATTATAGCCTTTGTTTCTAACAGATTGAAAAAAAAGATACTTATATTGACGAACATATTGGCCGAGAAGGAAACAAAAGGTGCAATACATAGAAGAAAGAAAGATGAGCTGATCACCAAAACTGATTTACTGATTCTTCCGGGTAGTGGCCCTTCTTTTTGCTGTAACGGGAGGAAGTTTCCCCCTACTCACTTTTGTTCAGAGAGTTTATGTAATCCACAACGTCCTCGAGATGTTTACACTTATCTTTCAAAGCCTCTGTTGAGCCCTAAAACTACCTCTCTTCTACATACTTTCCTAGACCTTTTTCCCACATCAGTGCCTCATAAGCTATCAAAGATCATTACATATTGATTCTGGGAGTACATTTAAGTGGTTTTCTAACTATATTCTTGTGTGTGCTATTTGATTTAGATTTTGTTCATCAGCTGCAGAATGTAGCCACTTTCCGCAGTTGACTCGCAATTCCGCAGCTATTTTATTTGTTCTCTAGGTTACAGGTGTCGGCAAGTGAAACGAGGCATGTGGGCAGCTCAGAAATGATCTGGACATGGACAAGGTCCTATCTGTTCAGTTGAATTCGTAAAGAAAAGCCTTGGTCAAAGGACGGTCAAACAAGGAGTCCTACAGCAAATAGGTCTCTGTTTTCAGCACGTGAAAGGTCCGAGACCGTTCCTAGATTTGTGGATCCCTCTTGACAGCTGCAGGCCGTCTCCATGACGCGAATCCAACATCCACCTTTTGTAGATTGAATGATCATGGCAACCAAGACACTGAGCTTACGGGTTCTGTCTTTTTACGTGTCCTCTACTGAAGATTTCTCACAGAAAAACAGTTATGTAATTTCCTCTATAAATAACGCGTTTGCAGATGCAAATAGTTAGTCTTGATGTAGTCTTGCTGTTAGTTTTTATGCTGTTGCTGTAGCGTTAGCCCTGCTGTTGTAACAAGAAGACATTTCCTCTGTTTTGCAATATAAAACTCTGTTTCTTATGACTGTGTAAGCGTGATTTTGGGTTGACAGCGTATTAACCAAAGGCCATGCAGAGGGCCCCTGCTGGCTGAGGTTTTGTTTTTCATTTTTGTAAAGTTTTCATGCATCGTTCCCTTATTTTCACTGTATATATTTCATAATTTGTTTAACTGTATATGTTTCATAATTCATTTATGGTGTTAATCTTTCATTCCTGTACATGATTTTCCAGTATTGCATACTTTTACTAACACTGATCAGTGTGTTTCAGGATAGGTTATGCTCGAGCTTTTTCATATAATTTTTGCATTAAATAGTGACATGAAATTTGCCTCTCTGCTGAACTTTTCTTTTAAGCTTTTCAATTTCAGTTATGCTTTGATTTCAGTGATATTTATTTGCTGTTGTTAACTAGTTTAGATATCAAATTCTTCATGTTGTTTGACGTTATCTCCGGTGCCATGGCTTAACCCCGAAAAGCTACTTGGCGAGCTATCGGATTATAAGTGAAGTGATTTTATTTTATTTTCATTAATCTGCAAGTAGGTAGTTTAGATATCAAGTTCTTCATATTATTGACGTTATCTCCGGTGCCATGGCTTAACCCTGAAAAGCTACTTGGCGAGCTATTGGATTATAAGTGAAGTGATTTGATTTTGCTTTCATTAATCTGCAAGTAGGTAATTTAGATATCAATTCTTCATGTTATTTGACGTTATCTCCAGTGCCATGGCTTAACCCCGAAAAGCTACTTGGCGAGCTATCGGATTATAAGTGAAGTAAATTGATCTTGCTTTCATTAGTCTGCAATTTTTGGCTTGTTTGAGTGCAATAGTTTAGATTTTATTTCTGTATTTAGATGGGCAGCAGAGACAATGATTTCATGATCAGTATTTCATCTTTTGTTTGATTTAAGTCACTGCACTTTTACATTTCTGTTCAAGTACTAATTTTATCACTAGCACGTTTTGAGATCTTTTTGAAGTGCTAAGTTCTGGAAGTTATAATAAGAGACATAAACCTTGTCTTAAATCTACATCCATACTTTCCCTCTAAAAGTATTTTTAAAACTTAGGAATAGGATTTCCATTTGCATTAGGAGACCAACAAAGACAAAACCCCAAAAACAAAATAAAATTGAAAACAATAAAAAGTAAGAAAGAGGTTGTCTTGCACATATAGTGCGCCACACTTATTAGTTTACGACTCCCGGATTGATAATTAATGTAGCAATTTAGGATATACTAAATTGACTAAACATTTTGGCACCGTTGCCGAGGAAGTGGAACTAGGTAGCCAATCTCTTACATAAAAAAAAGTAAGGGAAAAATTGATAACTCCTTGAAGTATGCTCTCCTCTTGCACCTATTGTGATCTGGAGGATCAGAACAGAGAATTATTAGTTTAATAATTTTTTGAGTATGCTCTCTTCTTACAGCTAGTGTGATTTGGAATATCAGAAAAAGGATTATTAGCCCAACTAAGAAAAAGAATCATTAAAAAAAAAAAAATGACATGCATAGAGCAAAAGATTCTAGGGGAAGGTTTATAACTAGGGCCAAAAGTTCGATTTTTACAACTCCAGCTACTTCAAGGCATAGACAAGATACACCTCCATCCCAGACTCATACTCCCAACCTTAGGATTCCTGGAATTCAAGGGGCAACAACTGAATTAGAAGATTCTCCCACACTATCTACTAAATCTGATCTAGGAGAAGAACCTTTCTTCACTTCTATAGGGGAACATATTGCAGTCGAAGAAGTAGAATCACCTAGAGAAGAAGGAAAGGAAGAGACTCTCTCTCATCAACCATTAATAGAAGAACCAGAAGACCCTGAGGAAACTATCATGGTAGAAGAAGTACTAGATGGGGAATATTCTCTATTTGGAGGAGGGGTAGAGGTAGAGGTAGAGGAAATAATGGAGGTGGTAGAGGAAACAATGGAGATAACAATGGAGGAGGTAGAGGTAATAATGGGGGAAATAGGGAAGGAGATAACTCATTTGGATTCCCTATAGCCGATGAGGAAACCCATACAACAATGAAAAACATTTCACCATCTGTCCTCCCAAACTTTTATGGGTTGCGAAGTGAGGATCGGGAAACATTTCTATTTGAGTTTGAAGTCTTGTGCCAAACCTATGACTATATGGAAGACTCTAAAAAACTCAAACTGTTTCCTTCAACATTGAAAGGAGCTGCTTTGAAATGGTTCATGGGATTAGTCACTCAATATATTAGGACTTGGAATGATATGAAACAAACATTTTTGGATATATATCTGGATTATTGTATGCCCACTAATCATAAGGCTGAGGTATTCAAAATGATGCAAAAAGAAGATGAGAACTTGGAGGATTTACTTGGAAGATTTCAATACAACTTAAAGAGAGCGAAAATGAGTAATTTAGATGAGGAAACTTTGAAAGCCCTTCTATTGAAAGCCATTAGAGATGAATGGATAGATATTTTAAAAATGATGGGGAAGGGAGACATTTCTCAAATTCCACTACATGACATAGCAGAACTATGTGTCCATCTCTCAAGGGGAAAATCTAAAACCGGAAAAGGGCCTAGGGATCCTTCTCTTATTAGAGAAAACAAATCTGTAACTGGATCAGTAAGTAGGGCAGAGATTGGCAATATGCTTGATAATTTCAAAACTGATATTCTAGGGAGCCTTAGTGAACAACTAGACACCCTTAAAATTCAAAACAAGTAGAAAGCAGAAACTGATGCCTTAGTCATCTTTTGCCAAAAATGTAGAAAGAAACATGCTCTAAGGGAATGGCCCTTGGATGCAAAAGTTGTAGAAACATGTATGATTTGCTCAGAAATTCATGAGACCAAGGATTGTCCTTCAATTCCTGGGCTCAAAGTTGTCTTTCAGGAAGATCCAAATTCAGTAGAATCCCTTTGTTTTGTTTCAAGAAGACCTTGGCAAGGGCAACAAAATCAAGTATTTAACAATCCTATGAATTTTCAGCTCCCACCAAATTGGAATTCTTGGCAACAACCTTGGCCCCAACCTCAAAATCCATATCAATCATGGGCACAAGGGGTACAAAATCCTTATGGGAGATTTGCTCAATTCTATCAATATCCTCCATCTTTTCAAAATCAACAACAAAATCCACAACTTCCAAATCAAAATCCACAACTTTCATTGCCATTCCCACAACAACAACCTTCTCAACAAAATCAAAATTCTCAACTCTTGCTTCCATTTCAACAAAAGCCAAATCAACTACCAGCCTAGCCATTACCAAATCCCAACAACAAAAATCCTCATAATGCTTACATGGTAGAAGGACAACAATTTCCTACCTATATGATTGTTCCTCTTAATGATGTTCAACTCAGATCTGGTAGAGTTTTAGAAAAGGAAAAACCTTCTATAGATGTTCAAGAGCAAGATGCCTCTGAGGAGGATTCTCTTAAAGTCAATAAAGGTTTTGAAGAAGCATCCCTTCAAAACCCAATCATTCAAAAATAAAAACAAAAAGAGTCAACCCCCACAACTCCTATAGTTGAGCAACCTGCATCTTCATCCACACCTCATTTCCCTAAAAGATTACAAATTGACAAAGGGGTGGAAAAAAAAATCTTGTTTCCTGACTATGATTTCCTAGATGAATTAAAGAATGTCTGTATCAAGATTCCCTTGTTACAAGCCATTATAGAGATTCCTATTATAGCAAAAACAATAAAGGAGTTGAGTTTCAAAAGACCAGGTAGGAAACCAAGAGATACAAAAAGAATCCACCTGGTAGGAAAAATTGTAGATATCATGACGGGAAAGATTACCATGCAAAAATATGTGGATCCAGGTAGTGCAATTGTCAAGACACACATAAATGGGATAGAAATTCCAAATACATTGATTGACTTAGGGGCTGCTATAAACATTATGAGTAGACAGACTATGGAACAGCTTAAACTTCCTAATCTTCTTTTTACACCTACCTTACTGCAACTTGTAGATATATCAGTAATCAAATCGGATGGTGTATTAGAAGATATTTCAGTCTCCTTAGATTTTTGGGAATATCTAGTAGATTTCATGATTTTGACTCCCAAGAGTAATCTAGGAGGGCACCCACTCATCTTAGGAAGACCTTAGCTAGCCACAGCTGATGCTTTCATTAGTTGTAGATTTGGGATATGTACATTTCTGATGGTAGTTCAACAAAAATTTGTATCCTCCAGCAAAAGAAATTACAGAAGTAGGAGACAATGAATGGGTCAATGATGAAGATATCATACAACCTGTCTTTACTATCTCTGAAGTTAGTGAAGATAGTCAAATTTTGAACCCATTAGAAAATTTTGAAACATCTTCAGAATATGACCACACATAATTTCAGTTAGATTCTGATATTGAATATTTGTCCTCAAGGCAAATGTCTCTTTACTCTAAGGAAGAGTTTGGCAGTTCTACAATTGAAATTTTTCCAGGTAAAACATTGAATATCAACAAAAACTTGGAAAAGTTACAACAGGAAGAGCTAACCATAATCTTGCAAAAACATTCTGCTGCATTTGCATGGGAGTATACTGATATGAAAGGTATTGACCCTAAGACTTGCATCCATCATATCTATATTGAGGAAAATAGTAGACCAATCAGACAACCTCAGAGAAGGATGAATCCAAATCTTAGGGAGATTGTGAAAGAAGAGCTCCAAAAACTACTCAATGTAAACTTCATTTACCCAATTTCAGATAGCCGATGGGTTTCTCCCTTGGTTATAGTACCCAAAAAGAATGGTAAATGGAGGGTGTGCATTGATTACAGGGAATTGAATAAAGAAACTTTGAAGGATCACTTTCCTTTGCCCTTTATCGATCAAGTATTAGATACATTAGCAGGCAAAAAGTACTTTTCATTTCTGGATGGTTTTAGTGGTTATAATCAAATTCAGGTAGCACCTGAGGATCGGGATAAAACCACATTTACCTATCCATGGGGAAATTTTGTTTATCGAGTGCTTCCTTTTGGATTATGTAATGCACCCGCAACATTCCAAAGAGTAGTATTAGAAATTTTTTCTGATCTAATCCATGATTGTGTAGAGGTATATATGGATGATTTTACAATTTATGGTAATTCATTTGAAGAGGCATTAGAAAATTTGGAAAAAGTCCTTACAAGATGTAAAGAAACAAACCTTTCATTAATCCATGAAAAATGATTTATGATGTTTACTGAAGGTATTGTTTTAGGACATAATATTTCAGGGGATGGGATTAAAGTTGATAGATCAAAAGTTGAAGTCATCTCCAAGTTACCTATTCCAAATTGTCAAAAAGATGTCAGAAGTTTTCTGGGATTTACTGGATATTATAGAAGATATATAGAAAACTTCACCAAAATAGCATCTCCACTCTTTAAATTGCTTACAAAAGACTATAAATTCAAATGGAGTCCTGATTGCCAATTAGCATTTGAAACTTTGAAAACAAGAATATCTGAAGTGCCTATCTTGAGACGACCAAATTGGAAACTTCCTTTCCATATTTCTACAGATGCTTTAGATACATCTCTAGGGGCTGTGTTGGGACAAAAAGATTTAGTTCCTTATGCCATTTACTATACCAGTAAAAATTTAACTCCCATTGAGTTGAATTATACTGTGACTGAAAAAGAATTCTTAGCTGTTGTTCATGCAATAAATAAGTTCAGACATTATATAAAAGGCTATGAAACTTTTATTCATACTGATCATTCTGCAATTATATATCTAATGAGTAAACCCGTTACTAATGGCAGAGTTACAAGGTGGCTCCTACTTTTACAGGAATTCAATATTACTGTGTTAGATAGAGCAGGGGAACAGAACACAATAGCTTATTTTTTTGTCTAGGATTCAGAATACTAAAGAAGATTCTCCTGTAGAGGACAAGTTTTCTGATAAATATTTATTTGCAGTAACTACTAAGACTCCTTGGTATGCAGATATAGCTAATTATTTGGTTACAGGGAAGCTACCACCACATTTATTTCCCAGTGAAAGAAGAAAGATTATTCAGGAGAGTTCAAAATATTCATGGATTTCTAACGAATTGTTTAAAACAGGGCCAGATCTTGTGATCAGAAGATGTGTCAGGGAAGATGAAATGCCCGATATTCTCAAAGCATGTCATGATGAACCGTGCGGTGGAAACTTTGCTGACAAAAGGACAACCTATAAAATCCTTTCTTTAGGATATTATTGGTCGGCCATCTTCAAAGATGCAAAACGATATGTCAAAAGGTGTGACAGCTACTAAAGAGTAGGGAAACCTACCCTCTCAAATGAGATGTCATTACAACCACAGGTACTCATCGAACCATTCGAAAAATGGGCTTTAGACTTTATTGGACCTATTAATCCACCATCTAAACAGAAAAAGTATATATTGGTATGTACTGATTATGTCACTAAATGGGTAGAAGCCAAAGCATTATTTTTTGCTACTAAGCATTCAATTGTTAGTTTTCTTTATGAGGATATTTTTACTCGCTTTGGTGTTCCAAGAGAAATTGTGACAGATCAAGGAGGTCAATTCACATCCAAGCTGGTGGAGAAGCTAATGGAAGAGTACAAAGTCAAGCACAGAAAATCTACTCCTTACTATTCGCAAGCAAATGGTCAAGTAGAGTCAACAAACAAAGTAATTGAAGGCATCATTACCAAGACTGTTCATCTACACAGAAGAGATTGGGCAGAAAGGCTTCCTGAAGCCTTATGGGCCTACAGAACCACATGGAGGAACACAACATGACATTCTCCCTATGAACTTGTTTATGGGAAAGAAGTTCTACTCCCCATTGAGTTCCAAGTTAGGACCTTCAAGATAACAGTTCAATTGGGAATGGATCTATCAGAAGCTCAAAAGCATATAATGGAGCAGTTGAATGAACTAGATGAGATCAGATAAGAAGCAATCCTAAGAACTGATCTAGTTCAATATCAAAGAGCTAAGTGGCATGACAAATACATCAAGGAGAAAAAGTTTCAAAAAGGAGATTGGGCATTGCTATTTGATTCCAAGTTCAAATATTTCAAAGGTAAATTTTAGACTCATTGGCTTGGGCCATATGAGATTGAAAAAGTTTTTAGCAATGGAGTGGTAAGAATCAAAACCATTGATGTGTATCAAACTCCTCTCATTGTGAATGGTCACATATTGAAGATCTATCATAAGCCACTTTCAAAGGAGGAATTTATCAAAATCTTTCAAGATAATTCTGCAATAAGGCTGGTGAAGAAGAATCCTTCTTCTCCACCAGCCTAGTCTTTGTTCTTTTCATTGTTAATATATATATATATAATTTGTATAAGCTTGAAAACCAATCACTGATTGGCAGTCTTATACAGAAAATGCAGGGCGAAAATCAAAAACTTCTGACGCCCTATATTTTCCAAAAAAAATCTCTCTCATTTCACTCATAGTTGTTCCATTTCACTTCACTTCATTTCATTCCATTCCGCCAATAAAATTCCTTTCATGTCCAGTTTTCATATATCATTCATTCAGTCATCATTCATTTCCATCCATCTCCATTCACTTCACCAAGTCATATGTTCACTATGTCAGTTTCCGCAGCTGAACATTGATTCCGCAGTTGATTGTTGATTCCGCAGCTAATACTCTGTTACTCTGCAGTGACAGTCAGATGTTAGCCAAATAATGATGGAAAACCAGATGCAGGTATGGAAGAGGAAGATATTTTGAAGATGTTAGCACCTAAAGCACCAACAAGAAGCAACCAATCAAAGGTCAGTGAACGAAAGTGGTAAAATTCTAAGGTATGAGCAAAATTAATTTCAAATAGCATTTTAAAACACATAATCTGTATAGTTGTAAAACCACCGGCTCCATTATGTGTAATGATTCGAATTGATAGCTTCCATAACTCCTCCATGACCTTTACATAACTCCACCACGAACTCCGCATCAATTTCCAACGGCTTCATGATCTGCTTCCGAATCTAACTCGTACTTAATTGTACATCTGCATTCCACCTGTTGAACTGGTTAATTATGAAGACATAACCTATTTGACCATGGCTCTCCTCTGCCGCACAACTCCGCAGTCATTTTATGAATGTGCTAACGTCCACTCCGCAGCCTTTTAATTCAAAATTCTGCCAGACTCACTCTATTTCCATACTCTCCCATTGAGTTTACGTTTGTCAGCTCTGGCCTATTTATACAAGCCTCCACTCCGTGAACTCATTTTCATTACATGCTCTGTATTCTTTCTGTTTTATAACTACTGGTTTTCTCCGCAATCCTTCTCCATCTTCCACTCATACAACCGCTCTGCCTCCGTCAATCCATCACTTACAGTTCATCACTTACAGAGGTATTTTCAAGCAGGAGGAAGGAATGGGCCTTCTGGTAAGAACAGAGCCGGACGGGCCTAAATTCATGGAGGGTTATCCACAGTTAAAGAGCACATTAAGGAAAGCACGGTGGCTGCAATTTATCCAGAAATTCAGAGGTCACAATAAAGAAGTCACGAAGACATTTGCAAGGTCTTTTAACGGCATGGAAGTTGAGGTTGGAGATATCAAATTTTTGGTCACAGAGGCATCCATTGCAGCAGCAACGGAGCTCCCACAAGAGGGAGAACAGTGGTTCAAAAACAAAGACTTTGATGAGAGGGCCTGGAGGATTATTTTGCATAACCCAGGTATGGATATAACAGTTTTTAAACGTGGAATCCCTGTTTCTGCCCTAGAGGAAAAGTGGACTAGTTTGTTATTGATAATTCAGAAATTTATTACGTGTGAAGGAAGGTTTGGGTCCATGTACATGTAACACATCAGGTTATTAATGAATTTTCTAGAAAATCAAACCATCAATTTGCCTTATTTCTTGTTGAGTAGCCCGAAGAAGATGTCCACAATAGTACAAAAGAATTTGGATGACATAGAGCCTCACCTTTATCATCATGACCTTGTCAAAATTATAATTGAAAAACAATTGAAGGAAACAAAGGACACTTGGGAACAGTTCCTGATTAGAAACTTCTTTCAGGACCCACCTGAAACACCTGAAGCTAGCTCAACAAGGAAAATTAGGAGAAGAAAAACAAGTATAAACATTCAAGATACTCCTACTAGCATAGCTAAAGAAACTAATAAGGAAGAAATACTGTCTGAAACTTTGACTGAGGTTAGGAAGCAAGTGAAACAAAAGGGGAAAAGAAATGTTGAAGATGTCTATCAAACCCCAGAACCTTCCTCAGAAGAGGATCAAATACTTTCTGAAAGACTAGTCCACCTTAAAGAACAATCAGCTAAAGCAAAGGAAAAAGGGAAGGAAAAACAGAGTGTGGAAAAAGGAGACACTAGCTCACAGAATCTAAGAAGGAGCTCCAGACTTAAAGGTAAATTGAAGAAAGTACAAACTAAAGGGACTCACTTCATAGAATTAGGAGGGGAAACACCAGAACAGTCACCAGCAATCCCTCCTGACCATAGCCCACAACATTCTCCTTTTTCTCAACCAGATTTTGAGATCAGTCCAAGAAAAGCTACACCTGAAATAGATCCAACTCAGTTGATTGAATCATTGGAAAAGACTGCAATAGACCAGGGCACCTCATCTAATCAGCCTAATACAACTCAGGAAGTTTTGATCCAATCACTAAAACAGGAGGTTTTTGAACTAGAAGTCCTAAATAGACACATCAAAAGGGAAAATGAAACATTGAAAGAACAGAGTAGGTTGGATAAAATTATCCATGACAACACCATGTTGCATCTTGGATTGTGGCACAAGAAAAATAGGAAATTGAAGAAAAAGAATATGAGGTTGAGCAGAGCCCTCATCAACCTCAAATACAGGTGCCTAATGATGAAACCCAGGATGACAGTGACACCAAGGAAGAAGAAAAGAAGGCTAGATGTATTAGCAGAGGTCTCAGAGCAAATGAACTGAAGGAAGGATGGTCATAGTTTTGGTTGCATGAGGACATGCAACGTCTTCACAGTGGGGGTATGTTGAGCCCTAAAACTACCTCTCTTCTACATACTTTCCTAGACCTTTTTCCCACATCAGTGCCTCATAAGCTATCAAAGATCATTACATATTGATTTTAGGAGTACATTTAAGTGGTTTTCTAACTATATTCTTGTGTGTGCTATTTGATTTAGATTTTGTTCATCAGCTACGGAATGTAGCCACTTTCCGCAGTTGACTTGCAATTCCGTAGCTATTTTATTTGTTCTCTAGGTTACAGGTGTCGGCAAGTGAAATAAGGCACGTGGGCAGCTCAGAAATGATCTGGACATGGACAAGGTCCTATCTATTCAGTCAAATTCGTAAAGAAAAGCCTTGGTCAAAGGACGGTCAAACAAGGAGTCCTACAACAAATAGGTCTCTGTTTTCAGCACGTGAAAGGTCCGAGACTGTTCCTAGATTTGTGGATCCCTCTTGACAGCTACAGGCCGTCTCCACGACGCAAATCCAACATCCACCTTTTGTAGATTGAATGATCATGGCAACCAAGACGCTGAGCTTACGGGTTCTATCTTTTTACATGTCCTCTGCTGAAGATTTCTCATAGAAAAACAATTATGTAATTTCCTCTATAAATAACGCATTTGCAGACGCAAATAGTTAGTCTTGATGTAGTCTTGCTGTTAGTTTTTATGCTGTTGCTGTAGCATTAGCCCTGCTGTTGTAACGAGAAGACATTTCCTCTATTTTGCAATATAAAACTCTGTTTCTTATGACTGTGTAAGCGTGATTTTGGGTTGACAACGTATTAACCAAAGGTCGTGCAGAGGACCCCTGCTGGCTGAGGTTTTGTTTTTCATTTATGTAAAGTTTTCATGCATCGTTCCCTTATTTTCACTATATATATTTCATAATTTGTTTAACTGTATATGTTTCATAATTCATTTATGGTGTTAATCTTTCATTCCTGTACATGATTTTCCAGTATTGCATACTTTTACTAACACTGATCAGTGTGTTTCAGGATAGGTTATGCTTGAGCTTTTTCATATAATTTTTGCATTAAATAGTGACATGAAATTTGCCTCTCTGCTGAACTTTTCTTTTAAGCTTTTCAATTTCAGTTATGCTTTGATTTCAATGATATTTATATGCTACTGTTAACTAGTTTAGATATCAAATTCTTGATGTTGTTTGACGTTATCTCCAGTGCCATGGATTAACCCCGAAAATCTACTTGGCAAGCTATCGGATTATAAGTGAAGTGATTTGACTTTATTTTCATTAATCTGCAAGTAGTTAGTTTAGATATCAAGTTCTTCATATTATTGACGTTATCTCCAGTGCCATGGCTTAACCCCGAAAAGCTACTTGGCGAGCTATCGGATTATAAGTGAAGTGATTTGATTTTGCTTTCATTAATATGCAAGTAGGTAATTTAGATATCAATTCTTCATGTTATTTGACGTTATCTCCAGTGCCATGGCTTAACCCCAAAAAGCTACTTGGCAAGCTATCGGATTATAAGTGAAGTAAATTGATCTTGCTTTCATTAGTCTGCAATTTTTGGTTTGTTTGAGTGCAATAGTTTAGATTTTATTTCTGTATTTAGATGGGCAACAGAGACAGTGATTTCATGATCAGTATTTCATCTTTTGTTTGATTTAAGTAGCTGCACATTTACATTTCTGTTCAAGTACTAATTTTATCACTAGCATGTTTTGAGATCTTTTTGAAGTGCTAAGTTCTGGAAGTTATCATAAGAGACATAAACCTTGTCTTAAATATACATCCATACTTGCCCTCTAAAAGTATTCTTAAAACTTAGGAATAGGATTTCCATTTGCATTAGGAGACCAACAAAGACAAAACCCCAAAAACAAAATAAAATTGAAAACAATAAAAAGTAAGAAAGAGGTTGTCTTGCACATATAGTGTGCCACACTTCATCAGTTTACGACTCTCGGATTGATAATTAATGTAGCAATTTAGGACATACTAAATTGACTAAACAACCTCTATCTCCTCTCTTTGTTTGTCAATCTCTGTTTGTTTGTAATTATTGACATTCTTCATTTCTGTGCAGAGTTCTTTGAGAGTCTGGATGAATTGGCCGATCATAAACATGTTAGCATGGCACAGGGCACAATTGTCGTTTTTCGCTACCTTTTCCAGGGGATTACAAGACATTTTGACGAAGCCTGGGTGTCTCTGATTGCTGAGTGACTGTGTTCTTGGTGTTAGGATGATCTGGTCGACTTTTTCTATTGCTCTGTTTGAACTTCTAGCAATGAACTTTTTGAACTGCCAACTGAACTGTAATCTCTTGCTGAGGATAGAAAGAAAACTGGGCTGCTTCTGAGGGGAGAATAGGCATAGATAGATTCTATTACTCCCACGGTGAAAGAGACTGAAGGGGGCAATGAAGATCTGAAAGTGGCAAGGCAGAGAAAAGGTGCTGAAATTATGGAGCTTGCTAACAGAGAGAGTAAGAGGGGCAAAGATTCTGTTCGAATCCACGAAGAGGAGAGGATGGAGAGCAAACTGTTGAGAGCGGGGAAGAGAGACCAGGGCTATGGATGAAGGCTGAACTGGAGGGCGTGGGGCCTGCCCAAGAATGGGAGGAGCAAGGTCCTCAGTGAGTGAGCTTGTCACAATGAGGCCGCTGCAAACAAACTCAATAGAGAAAATGCTGTTAGATAAATTACATTTAACAGAAGGGCCGTGCTTTTACCTCCTTTCGAAACCTGCCAGTTGAAGATGCTGCAAGCGGATTTGGCCTCACCAGACTCAGATAATTGAGAGTTTGCGCACTTTGAGCGATCTCTAGCCTTAATAACAAAGGAGCTATTCCTCTGATGAAACCTGCTAACCCAATGCTGCTTATATGCTTGATTGTTCACACTCTTCTCATGCCTTTGATCACTATTCTCGAGCGTGTTCCTGACCAGTGCGGGCTCTCCTGCTATTGATTTGACTAGAGCCAAACTTATGCAGATCCCTGGGACATATTTTCCCCCAATCCGAGAACCTATGCGTATCATTCTTCCTGCTAAAGATTCTCCACTCTGCTCTAGGAGGATGAGCTGAGATTTTATTGTCAGACCTGTGCTGGACGATCACTTGTTGCTTATGCCTTTGAGATGTTGTAGCCATTTGTTTGATTTGACTGTCTATACAATGAAACTTAATCCTATCCAAAGGAGAGGGAAAATCAAGGAATATATTTTTCATAAGTGTCTTGATTTTCTTTTACTTGCCCGGCTCTCTGATTCACTGCCTTGTTGGCAAGAGAATCGGCTTCTTGATTGTGAGCTCTTAAAACGTGCTTATATTTGATATTTCCCAGGTGTTTGGTGTTGTCTAAAATTCTTTGTTTGATTCTATTTAAAGCCTGATTTTTGAATTCTCCACCAGTTTCCATAGCAGCAATGATTATTGCTGAGTCACCAATTACAATTGGGTCTTTGACCTGGAGTTTGTTGAGGATGCATGAGCCTAGTAACAGACTATACGCCTCCACTTTATTGTTTGACATGTTACCAAGCCCCCATTCATAGGAGGAGATGACTTCTCCTTTCTGATCATAAATTACCCCCCCGGCTCCTGCTCTGCCAGGATTATTTTTGGAAGCGCCATCAAAGCGGAGAGTGTATTTATTTTGATTTTTGATCCATTTTTCAATTTCCTTTTCATTTCCCCTGAGCTTCCAGCCTCTATCTCTTCCCCCTGTCTTTGCTGGCAATTGTTTCCTCACTGAACACACCAAAGGGATTTTGTTATACCACTCCTTTTCTTCATGCTGCCAATTATTTTGATCCACACTGAACACAGCATTGGCGCTAATCATCTCTGCAACTAGCCCCCAAGTTTTGGCAAGAATGAGACCTGGGTTAGGCTTTTGGCTTTTCCAGAAAAGAACAAATGGGAGACACTTCCAGATACGAATAATGGCAGATTTGTTTTGCTTTGTATATGGGTATCTTTTCTCCCAGTTCTTATTTAGAGTTGTGAGTTGATCGAAGATGTCACTAGTCATCTCCAAAAGACTTATAATTTGATTCCAACAATGCTTTGCAATGACAGAGTTTAAAAAGAGATGCTAACTGCTTTCTTCCTCCTTCTGGCATAAAACACACATGGATGGCTCTTGAATACCTTTTTTCCTAAGGTTTTCCATAGTGAGGATCTTACCTTTTAGGAGGGTCCAAGCGAAAAATTTTATTTTTGGGAGGCACTCATTCTTCCATACAACAGACCTGAGACTCCAGTTCTCTAGATTGTTTTTGGGTTGGAGGAACTTATATCTGGAATTCATTGTAAACTTTCCTCCACTAGGTTCCCAGACATAGCTATCTTGGATCTTTTTGTTTACAAGGGCAGCTCCAGCTAGGGTAATCTTCATGTCATCCCACTGTTTTTTCAATCTGTTTGGGAGAGGCAATTCTTTCCAAGCAATCCAACTGTTTTGCTCCCAGTCTAAGATGTCATAGAGAGAGGTTATGTCTTTGTTGTCCATCCAAACTTTCAAAGCGCTGAGTTGCTGGCTTTAATTCAATGGAGCAGATCCCATGATTCTATCAATCCACATGGCTGTATCTTTCCCATTCCCTGGGCTTTTCGAAATATGGTATTTGATTTGAGGGATTACTTTTTTAATGAGTTTCCACGCTTGAGTGCATGGTCTCTCTGAGATCATTCCTGTGAGGATCTTTGAGTGTTGGCCATTGAGATATTTTTTTAACAGAGCCTCAATCCACCAACTGTCTTTCTCAATTAACATTCGCCAAACAAGCTTGATTCCTAGAGCCTTATTTGTCAGGCTCGGGATCCTGATGGAGATACCTCCTTTTTCAAATGGGAGGGTCACTTGATCCCAGCGGAAAAGGCTGAATTTTTTGGTATCTTGCTTCCCTCCTTGCCAAAGGAAGCCTCTCATGATTAACTCCATTTGTTTATGAATGTTGGTGGGAGCCAAAATTATAGCGTACTGATAGATGGGCAGGGCTGAGAGAAGAGCTTTTATGAGAATAGTTCTGCCCGCTAGGTTTAACCACATCAGCCCCCAACTTTGAAGTTTCCCTCTCATATTTTCTATCTGTTTATTCCACACCTCTGCCTTGACCCCTTCCTTAGCCAGAGGTAACCTGAGGTAAGTGAAGTGTCCCCATTTCCGCTAAACCGGGATGTCCATAATTTGGGAAATCCTTTGCATTATATTTATTGAAACATTCTAGGTATAAATTCTGCACTTTTTGTTATTGAGCAGCCCTCTTGAGACAACAAGAAAGGCATCTAATATTTTCTTGAACCTCCTGGCAATAATACTTGAGGCTCCTCAGATGAGGAGAGTATCATCCGCAAAGAGCAAGTGATTGATTTATTTAAACCCCTCGGGCTATACTAATGCCAGTTATTTCCTTTTTATTCCTTTGGCTTTCAAGTTGAATACTTAAGGTTTCTACCATAAGGATGTAGAGGAAAGGAGAGAGCGGACATCCTTGCCTCAAACCTCTAGTGCTGCGAAAATAACGGTTGGGCCTTCTGTTGATCAGTGGGGCTGTCCATGGATTTGAGATGCATTCCATTATAATGTTGATGAACTTAATAGATATTCCAAACTTTTGAAGAACTGCCACTAAGTAATGGTGGTTAACTCTGTCAAAGGCATTGGCCATATCCAGCTTAATGACCATGCCTTTTTCATTTCTTTGGATACTGCTATGTATGGCTTCCTGAACAAGAATCACGTTGTCCGTTATCTGTCGTTTGGGAACAAACCCACCTTGGTTTTCAGAGATGAGACTGGGCAAGATCTTTTTTAGTCTATTTGCTAGAATTTTTGTAATGATTTTATAAGAGGCATTACATAAAGAAATGGGCCTGAATCGATCAAAAGAGAGAGGATTTGGCTCCTTGGGGATGAGAGCCAAATGTGAGGCTTTGGTGTTTTCTCCCATTTTGTTTTTTTTTAAACATTTTTAACCATTCTTACAAATTCTTTTTTTATTATGTCCCAATGGGTCTTGTAGAAAGCGATGGTGAAACCATCTGGCCCAGGAGCTTTATCCTGGTGCATGCTCCAAGTTGCCTCTCTTATTTCCTCCTCTGTCACCTCCTTCTCAAGCTCACTGTTTTGCTGAACGCTGATTTTGCTATTGACTTGCTGAAGGAATTCAGCGTTGTCCAATTGCTGATCTCCTGCTATTAGGAGGGTTTTGTAATAGTTGTGGGCTGCTTCTTTAATTTCCTCCCTCTCCTTTATTTCCTTCCCTTCAACTTGGATCTTGTCAATTTGGCTGCCCACTCTTCTTAACTTGAGGTTATTGTGGAAAAAGGAAGTATTTTTATCCCCCGCTTTTAGCCAGAGACATCTGGATTTTTGTCTCAATTCCTCCTCTTGTCTATTTTGCTTGTAGAGTTCCATAAATATTTCTTTTTCGTGGGCATGTTCTTGCTCCGTTGCTTGTTGTTTTTCATTTTCCTTGCTCCATTTTTCCAGATTCTTTTGCAGCTCAACTTTTTTGTTTTTCTCTTTAAGAGCATTCTCTCTTGCCCAAATTTTTATTTTTGCTCTTAAATTTTTTAGCTTGGATTCCCAAACGAAGTGGGGGGAGCCTATGACATCTATTTCCCAGCTATCCTTTATGATCTTGCTGAACTCATCCTTGCTGTCCCAATTTTTATTATATTTAAAAGGGATCGGCCCATAATTCTCCAACCTGTCCAAAATCAGAACCACAGGCTTGTGGTCGGAGGCTGTAGCATGAACAATCTTGCTCTTGATGGATGAGAATCCTGCAGCTATGCTCTCTTGGATCATGATCCTATCTAGTCTTTCTTTGATGTTTTGAGCTCCAGCTCTTTTATTGCTCCAAGTAAATTTCCCATTACTTGGAGGAATGTCTAGAAGTTTGTGGGCTTCTGTGATACCTTCCAAGGCTGCTTTAGAAGGGTCATTGAAGTAATTTCCTCCCAAATTTTCTTCTATGTTTTGAATCAATTTTAGACCACCTCCTAAAACTAACTTGTTTCTTTGGTATTCTTGCGCTTCTTTTTTTACTAATTCCCAACATAGTGCTTTGTCTCTATAGTGATTTGGAGAGTAAATGTTTAGCAAAGTGTACTCTTCATTTGTGCTTTTATTTTTAAGGTCTGTTCTGACCCACCAATTGTTGAGTTTTTGATTGATGAGATCCCACTTCCCTTTGTTCCACAACGTACCAATACCTCCTGAAGCTCCAATGGAGTTTGTGGCTGTTCCTTCAAAACTTTTTTGCTTCTTCATTAATTTTTGGAATTCTTGACTAGTCACTTTGGTCTCTTGGATCATGAAAATGTCTGGCTGTTCTTGCCTTATTAAGTCTCGGGCTGCGTTGATTTTTAGGGAGGAGCCCAAAGCCCTACTGTTCCAAGAGACCAGAATCATTATTTACTTGATTTTTGGTGAGCCCCAACCTTATCCTTCTGCTTTTCCATGCTTCCTTTTTGTTTAGCCAAGAAAGAGTCCATTGGTTGTTGGGTGTCGGTAGCCATTTCTTTTGCTGCTACCTCATCTCTAATCTCTTTATTAGATTCCATCCCTGCTTTTTTTGGCTGCTCCGAAGTGTTGATGGATTCTTTGACTTTATTTCTTGTGAGGATTCGATCTAGGGTGGGTGGAGGGGATGGGTAGTTCTGGATGGGGGAATGGATGACGGCTAAAGTTTTGTCTTGAGTAGGAGAGCGAGGGGACGATGGTTCTTCTTCCAAGGTTTCAAATGGGTTAGATGTCAAGGGTGCTGGCTGGGCCATGTCAGGGGGAGGGGTGGGAATTGCAACAGAGTTTTCATGGGGCTGTGTAGGGTTTGGGCCAGGTTGTTTATTGTTTGTTTTCTTTCTTTTAACTTGTTCCCAGGTGCCTTCATTTGCTTCTACATTCTCAATGGTCTCAGTTTCTTTTAGTTTGTTACATCTATTTGCAAAATGACCATATTCATGGCATACCTTGCATTTGAACGAGATTTGCTCGTAGTCGAGCTGCTGAATGTGAGTCCACTGGTCCACCTTGATCTTTATTGCCTCTGGAAGGCCTTTCCCCAAATCCACTTCCACGCAGATCCTGGCGCATGCATGCATATTATCTTTTGGTTCGCATCTATCAATGTATTTGCCGACTGCATTTTCGATTGCTTTGACCGATTCGTCACCCCAGCAATGAAGGGGGAGATGAGGCAGTCTGACCCAAACCGGCACAACATTTGGGATGTCCATCTCTGGGTCGAAATCTGGAGACCATCTGTTCAAATACAGGCCTCTTGAATCCATAAAGTATGGTCCGTTTCTGAATATTAGGTTATGATCTTCTTTGGTTTCGAATAGGAATGTGTAATATCCCCTACCACAAAATTTGGTTGCTATTTTCCCTTGGATATTGGCGCTCCAGTTTCACTCCACCCATTTTTGGACCACTCTGGGGGAGGGCCACAGTCCAGTGAATTAACCTACCAATCCTCTTTCAGATAATGAAATAGCAGCTTTCCTGGGGAGACTTGGAGGTAAAGAGATCTCTGGAATGTCTGCCAATTTTTTGATAAATTTACTTGTAGTTGGCTTGATTTTTGGAGCTCCATTCTCTGAGATTAGAGAAGCAAAGGCTCCTGCTTGTTCCTCAGAGCCATGCAAATGGGGAGAGTCGCTCCCTTCCATGAGGGGCGAAAGGTGGGGAGGCCCTGCAGCAGGGCTGCCAGGGGGGGAATGGGGGCAGAGCCTAGACAATCACAAAGCCGCGGAAGGGCCAAGAGCCAGTCGGGAAAGGCCTAGCAGCAGGAGGCTGCCAGGTAGTGGAGCTGCAGGAGGCAGCGGAAACGGGGATGCAGAGCTAGGTCAAAGCCTGCACACTTGAGAACCTCAGGGAAAATTTTTTACATTAATTATAATTATTAAGTCTATTAAATAATTATAATTAAATATGATCATAAATATAATTTAATATAGGATCTATAATATTGGATTTAATATTAAGGCTTAAAATATTAGGTTTTATCATTAGTGTTGGGCATGGCCTAACTTGGTCCAAGTTGTGGGTAAAAGACCCCGCAAAAGAAAGAGCGGACCACGAGGACCTGGCGAAGATATACTCATTGCGCAGACTTTCAGTGATTCAGGATGGGATAAAGCCATTATTTTGTAACATGTATCAGGTATTAGTCATTGTTTTGTGGATCCATGGTATGTAGACCATGGTTTTTGTAAAGATAAAATGTAACAAAGGAGATGTAATACATTGCAATCAGAGATCATGTCATATCATAAGTGAATTGAATCTCTGTATTCGCATCTGTAGTCTTGGGAAAGGCTCCGCAGATGAGTGCGCGGAGGCCTGGAAGAGCCTGTAGCTGAGTGCACAGACCACCTGCAACTCGGTGTGTAGGTAGAAGACTTATATGTACTAAATATTTATATTATTAAAGAAGTAGTTTTGGTGAAGAAGTGTATATCTTTATCTGTTTAGTATTTGTTGTTGTTAGTATTGTAATGTATGTTTTTCATTGAATTATGTGAAGAACTGTAAGGTATACCATTATTTGTTAGAATTTATGGGTTTAATGTAATTATGTTTAAGTAATCATTTGCACAAAGTTCTTATGCACATGAAGTTATATGATCAATATAGAGTAGAAATAAATACAAGATGTCACTGCGTGGGTATCCCTTCGGTTGCAGAAGCTCAGTTTTGTAGCCTCCCATAATTGCTTCGGGTGAGACTGCGATCTTCTTGCAGGTCATTGTCGAAAGGGCCAGTAGTTGAGGGTTTTGTTGGTGCGCAACACACTCTGAACCTGCGTCAAGCCCCTGCATACCAACAAATGGTTTCATTGTCGGGACCGAGATCTGCTTAAGGGATATGTTTTGGTGTCCGTCGAAGAAAGATATTTAGGAGTGGGTTGAATAGAAAGAAAGAGAATTTGTAGAAAAAGAAAACAGAAACCCTAGATTATCGACTGAAGACTGGTTGCAGAAATACATTTATGAAGAGCAATATGAAATCTTCTTTGGTTCATTCCACATTGAATTGTATGAGTGGGTATCTAAGTTGACCAAGCATAAGACTTGTTTCAAAGGCAACGAACCTAAGGAGTGGAATCCTGATTTGATACAGCGGCTCAAGAGAATCGATAAGAATATCTCAAGGGATGTTGATGTCTAGATCGATAGCATTTTGGGAAGATTTATCATTGAATTCGCGATCGACATGATCATGTCCTATAATGAAGCTGAACAAATATTCTTCAAAGGATCACGAGGTAAGTTATTAAACTCTCTAAAGCTCTAGATTAAGATGTTATTGTGTGAAAAAAGGATTTTGTGGATGTAGTCAGATTAATGTTTGGGCAAAGAAGAAATAAGTTGAAACTAGGAGCTATGCGAAGTGGAAAGCGATATAGAATAGATCCAAAGAACTATATTGAGGCTGACTATAGCCCTCTGTTAGGATCTGAGAGTGAAGAAGAAAGAAGTAACCCTACAACCCCACGATATTCCCCCACCCATCCTGAAGGCGCGTTGAAGTCAGGAGTTGAGAAGAATTAGGGCGTCTTTGGGATTCTCCATCCATCCACCCCCCTCACACCCCATCCCCCTCCCCATACTTCCCCTACACCTCCACCTCCATCCCCACCTAGCCCCCCAAGAAGAAGAATGGTTGATGACATTAAGCTACCTATCTTTAGAGGACTGGGATCGGAGGACCCTAACTAGTTTTGGTTCATAGTTGATGCAGTATGGATAGTGAGACAAATTAATAATGATGATGTAAAGAAGGCACAGCTAGTCACGTCGTTGAGGGAGAGAGTGCTAATATGGTATATGAAATATTCTGCAAGTAAGGCGAATGCTACATTTGATGAAATTAAGAAAGCCTTGGTAGTAGAGTTCAAGAAGCCAAAATCAAAATCACAATGTATGACGGAGCTAAAAGAGATCAAGCAAACACCGATTGAATTTGTGTGGGAGCTGGATCATCGATTTAAGGTGGTGATGGGTCAAGTGAGCTTTGAAATAGCCCCATAACAACATAAATAATGGTTCATAGTCATGCTACTATGACATATTAGGTTACCATTGATGCAACAAAAGATCACGTCAGCCGAAGCAGTGGAGATTGTGATGAAGCTGGAAGCTTCACTAGTTGGAGATACTCACACAGGGGTACAATAGATACAAAATTAGCTAGCTATGTTGACCCTGGAATTGCAGGATCTGAAGAAGGGTAAAGAAGTCAGACCAGAAAGATCAGAATTGTGGTGTACGAAATGCAAAGCAGAAGGTCATTATAAGGATCAGTGCCCTGTGTTCAGAGATTATATTGCAAGTGGAGCGCCTAATCCAATAAACCTAGTTCAGTGGTGCAAAATCTATAGAAAGCAAGGTTAACATTGCTCTTAAGACTGCTACCTATTACAAAAACATATACGGACCCCAAAGCAGCTGTTTTGTAACTTATGTAGATCAGTAGGCCATGATGAGAAGAATTGCCAAAGTTATGACTTAATGATGGAGCACACTGCTGATAATTATAGACTGCAATTCGAAGGACATTCACATGAAGAGCCAGGCCAACATGCTGGTCGAGGAGAATTTCAAGGACAAAGATGAGCATGAGGAGATGGTCGAGGAAGTGGCTAGATTATATGTTATAACTATGGACAGGCAGGAAACTTCGCGAGAGATTGTTAGAACCCCACGATAACTTGAAATTATTGTAAGTCTTTTGGCATGTGATAGAAGAACGTCCCATCCTTATTGAAAATATGCAGAGAAAAGAAACCAGCAGCTTGCAAGAAATGTCCAAATGATGACCGCTGAGCCTAGAGAAGATCCACCATGGATTAGCATTGTAACAAGAAGCGGAATTGCTACCGGGAATGATAAGGCCAAAGGAAAAAAGGAAGCTGAAGCTACGTGGATAAGAAAAACTACTAAAAAAGATCCTGCATTTGACATCCTAAAGGAAAAGCAAGCATTCATGGAGGTGAGGCAAAGTTTTATAGATGATGGGGCCTCAACCTCTACCACGTAGCCAACTTAGAAGGATAAACACGAGATAGTACCAGTTGCAACACAAGAGGTAGATCTAAATATCTTGAAGTCTTTTATACAAACCTACATGAAGCTATTGAGAAATCAAAAGGACGTGGAGGGATTACAGAAACTGATAGACTCTTGTGCTTCTAAGGAGGTACTGCAGAGCGAGATGTGCACGATAAATAATCTGCATAGACACAAGAAGAGAACATGGAAAGAAATGAGGCTTATAACGAAGATTGGAGAGTATGACATGGATCAGGTTATCTTGGATTTGGAATCTGATGCCAATGTCTTTCCAAGGAAGACTTGGGAATCGATGGGTAAGTCGAAGCTGAAATGGTCTACTATTCAACTGAAGATGGTAAATCAATAGAAAATCTTAACCCTAGGAAGGTTGTCTAATGTCACAGTGGACATCGACGGAGTGCACACTACCACTAACTTTGAAGTGATTGAGATACTAGATGATAGTAATCCTTACCCCGCGTTGCTTGGATTGGATTGGGCATTTGTTAACATGGCTATAATTAATTTGAAGAAAAGGCAAATGATATTCGAAAGTAATGATATGAGGGTTATTGATCCATTGGATCCATCAGAAGGGGCAAGGTATACAGAGCCTGTCAAAGAAGAATATAACGCGGATGACATTGATAATATCTATCAGATCACATTGAAGGAAGAAGAATGAATCAATCCCACTACAGATGGAAAGCTGATTTGGGAGCAAGATAGTTCCTGCACCTCGAATTCAAAATAGGAATTGGAAAATTGGCAAAACAAGTTGCATGAAGTGTCTACAAGGCGATGTGCAAGGATCACTAAAGTAGTGTGTTGCATAACAAATGAGGTATTTGATTTAACTTTATATGATGGTTTGGGTGATGTAAGTATTTTCTTCAAAGATTATGAAAGACGGGTACCAGAATGTCAGAGACTTTTAGCTCTATATCAAGCACTGAGGGCTACTCCTGCTAGATAGTGGAGTACTCATAAGAAGAATATAGGAGATTGGAAAAAATGTAGGAGGTTGATGTGGTAAGATTTGGACAAGTAGAAATAGATCTCACAGACAAGTATGATGGAAAAAATTATCTTAGAGACCACATAAAACTCTGTATGGCAGCTTGGGGAGAAATTCTGTGAGAAGAATGGGTGCATGGCTTCATCCATACCTTGGAGACAATCCCTCAGAATTGGTATCTGGAAACTGAGCTTCAACATGGTATTGCTAGCTGGGCAAAGATGGTGGATGGATTTGTGATGACATTCAGATTTGAAGATGATTGTCCACATATAGATGCAACTCTGAATATAGTTAAGAAGAAGATTTTTGAAAATGAAGTTCCAGTTATCTCGCAACCTAATTGGGCTACGTAGATACAAAATGTGATAGAATTCTATAATATCATTGCGGAAGAGGACGAAGATCCTCACAAAATTGATATCAAAGAGTCCGAGGGACATCTGAAGTAAAAGGACCTAAGGTAGAGATGCCTGATATAACAAAGCCATTGAAGACGAGGAAGGTGAATATAGGGTTAGAGGCTGAACCGAATTATGCAACAATAGGAGATTATTGGGATGAAGACACAGTCAACAAGATAACAGATCTATTGCATGAATATCAGGAGTTGTTCCCTACTAAGTTTTCATTTATGAAGGGAATATTAGGAGATTTGGGAGTCATGAGGATTCCTCTGAAGTTGGAAGTAGAGGCCTTATAAACTGAATCCAAAATACAAGGAGAAGGTGAAAGAAGAGTTAGACAAAATGTTAACAGCTGGGATAATTGAACCTGTCAAAGAGTCTGAATGGGTAAGTCCCATGGTGATTCAGGAAAAGAAGGCATGTTTAAGGATTGAAGTTATCACAGATATGGAATACCCTAACATTATGAAGGAAAGAATGTCGTAGATACTAGCTCTAGAAGAAGACAAGTTCGTAGCAGGATTCCACCAACAGGTGCAAAAAGCAAGGGAAAAAGCCTGGCATGACAGGCATATAAAAAAGAATATATTTCGGGAAGGGGATATTATATTATTATATGATAGTAAGTTTGGGAAGTTCCCAGGAAAATTCAAAACACATTGGTTGGGGCCATAGATCGTTAAGAACATCTCAGATGGTGGTGTTGTTCAGCTCGTGAAGTTGAATGGTTAGATGATTCCAGGATGAGTGAATGGTAGTAGATTGAATATGTACAGGGACGACTATGTCCTTGGAGCTGCGCACTAAAGAATGGAGGGGAGGAAGCCTTAGTGCCACCTACAGTTGAAAGTGGGCATGGGACTATAAACTACTATGCAGGAAGGGACTTCACTGAAGGAATATTACTGCACGATATTCAAGAGTATGATGAAGTCTGAAGGAGCTGCGATGAAGAAGAGGTGACTACGCCAAAAGGGAAATCTGATGAAGTTAGCCAGAAATATGACTGTTGGAAGGAAAAAGGGCACCGTTAAAAGGAAATTACCATTGAGGGGCGCGGGAGAAAAGAATTTATGAAGCACAACTGGCTATATCTAGCCCATACCTGCATTAAATGAGCCAAATCTAAGATAATCATGAGCCTAGGATTTCAAAATTATTATAAAAATCACATCCCACACCACATTTTACACTTTGTTGCCTAGAGAGATCATAATTTGTGCCTAAGTAAAGAAGAGCTATTGCATGTCCGAGAGGAGCTGAGAATAATTGGTTAGGATATTTACAAAGAAAGGGCTAGCTGGTATCATGGAGTCAAAGCAGGATAGACTGTAGGGGTGAATGTACCCATGTCCTTGATGTGCTTAAGGTCACCAAGAAAGGTGTTTGTACAACCGCAAGCATAGCCACAACCACAATCGTAGTTGTAGAAGACGAAGGAGAAGAGACTAGCTGAGGTCTCTGCAACAGAATTGAGAACATCACTATGGAAGAAGAAGAAAAAGGAAGTACAGATGAAGAACGCGAAGGATAAAGGAAAAAAGCCCATGCAGAAAGGAAAGAAATCGATGCAGTAGGAGGGACCTTAGTAGGTCCATGACAGTGAGGAAGAAGTCGAGTTTCATCGGAAGGAGACATAGGATGTGGAGATTCCCTCTGTGATCCCAGCGTACATGCCACAAAGAAAGTCAGACGCAAAACCTGTTAGGGAGCCAAATGAAGGAAAATTTGCTACCTATACGCCACTATTGCCAAAGGAGGTGCCTTTTGAAGGAGAAGTGTTGGGGAAGATCCCCCAGCTCAAAATGGAAGATTGGGATTTCAATGACATAAGAAAATACCCAGAGTTTGATCCCAATAGGTACCTGAAGAAAGTCTACTACCCAGATAGCGGAGTTACAAGATTGGAACCGCAACAGTGGGTTGCAGGAGTGCAGCGAGCAAGGCTTTTGAATATGCTGAATGTGCCACACTTTTGTCAAAGCCCATTCAGTACAATCTATGTGTGGCAGCTCCTCGCACTGGTGCATGATGATTACATTTTTCTAGGGACGAGGATCCCGATTGATGAGATTCTCATCAAAAAAATAATAGTGTTGCCATATCAAGTAAAGGACCTCGTGGATGAATTCATGGGTAAAAACAAAGACAAGGAGATGGCCTAGATGATGAAATAAAAGTTTGGATATGAGATAAACTCTATCGAGGATCAGGGTGTGCATTTCACTACACATATCTTAGTAGGGAAGATCATGAGGAAGTGCAGGGACAATGAGGTGCCTGCAGCAGTAGTGTCATTAGTAGAACAATGCAGTGCAGGGGTCTAGTTCAACTGGGCTTCTTATCTATGTAAAGAGTTTTTGATGGATTGTAGGGAAGTAAGGGAAGAAGGCAAGACCTTCCACTATGCTTGGCTGTTAATTCTTATTGCACTTATTGCATGGAAGGAGCCAAAAGATTCTCAATTTTTGACTATTGAGGTAGATGTATGCGAAGCAACGAGGTATGCTTCGCTATGGTTTACAAAGGAAATGACGCGCGCAACAAAGAACAAGATCTTCTTTGTAATCATGGCGATGAATCTGCATATAGTGGTGAATTAGTATCCCACACTGTCACCGAGTTTGTACAAACAAACTGTCATATTGCAGGTTCAAGATAGACTTCTATAGAGCGTATGAGAAAGAAAAGAAGGACCCAACAGAGACAAGGAATCCATTGGCATACTTGGTAAAAAAATATGATCTCCTCGCGGTAGTGCAGGATTGGTCGGAGGAATGGATGACTCCACCCAGTTGAACAGTTGGAGAAGTTGGAATAGAGAAGGGTACTTCGTAGGGTGTAGGTATGAGTAGAAAAGATGTTGATGAAGAGACAGAAGAAATGGGGCGAGGATAGGAACACAAAGAACACCTCAATGATGTGGAGGTATCAAAAGATTCGCCCTTTGTGGTGAAAATGTGGCCAAGAAAGAAGTAGAAGGCAGATAAGAGTAAGGGAGCAGTGCCGCTTGTCCTCACTAATGGGGACATCGACGAGATAGCAGAAAAGATCCAGGAGATCAACACGGAAACTTGGGACAAGATTGATGATCACTGCAAAGAGATCTTGGTGGAGGTGTAGCAAGGCATCACAGAGCTGAAGGCATTGCCGCAAGCAGTGAGGCAACAGGAGCATGTAACCTAGCCATTGCAGCTAGAACAAAGATTGGAAACAACCTACAAAGTCAAGATGTTACACGTGCTAGTTGGGGCACTAAATTTTGAAGTAGCAGCAGACAAAGAGCGAGCCAAATCATGGTGCAGTGTCCAGAAGAATGTCGCTGCGCTACCCCTCCAGATACTGCATGAATTTCACCAAGGTATCACCACAAATTTGCATGAAGAAGAGCAACATATGTCATTGTTAAAAGAGAAGTCGAAGTCAGAAAAAGCAACGATATTCCAATTCTGGTTGAGTAGAGCAAGCCAGATCATCCGTGGACGACCTCTGGTTGGATAAGAAGAAAGCCCTTGTTTTGTAACAGGTATTGGGTGTTAGTCCTTGTTTTTTGGACCCATGGTATGTGGACCATGGTTTTTGTAAAGATAAAATATATTCAAGGAGATGTAATACCTTGTAATCATAGATCATGTCATATCATAAGTGAATTGAATCTATGTATTCGCATCTATAGTTTGTAATTTTGGGGAAGGCTCCACAGATGCATGCACGGAGGCCTGGAAGAGTTTGCAGTTGAGTGTGTAGACCACCTGTAGCTAGGTGTGCAAGTCGATGACGTATATGTACTAAAGATTTATATTATTAAAGAAGAAGTTTTGGCGAAGAAGTGTATATCTTTCTGTGTTCAGTCTTTGTTGTTGTTAGTATTGTAATGTATGTTTTTCACTGAATTATGTGAAGAACTGTAAGATATACTGTTATTTGTTAGAATTTATGGGTTTAATGTAATTATGTTAAATTAATCATCTGCGTGAAGTTCTTATGCATGCGAAGTTATAAGATCAATATAGAGTAGAAGTAAATACACAGCACCATTGCGCGGATATCCCTTTGGTTGCAAAATCCTAGTTTTGTCGCCTCCCATAACTGCTTCGGGTGAGACTGCAATATGCTTGCAAGTCGTTGCTGAAAGGGCCAATAGTTGAGGGTTTTGTTGGTGCACAACAAACTCTAAACCTGGGTCAAGCCCCCTCAAACCAACAATTAGGGTTTATAATATTGGGTTTATACTATATGTCTATTGGCATGCATGTGCTAGATATACGCCTATCGACATATATCAACCACATTTATTAATGTGGTTGTGCTAGTTTAAGAGTCAATTTAGTTGAAAGGACATCAAAATAATAACCTTACAAGAAGATCAACAAAAGGAGAAATTTCAGGGATTCCCAATGCTTACAAAATGACACTTACACGTCTGAATACAACATCAACAGACTGTTGTATACAGATTCTATGGATGAAGGAAATTTTGAAGCATATCAAAATGGAAATAAATAATCTCATCACTATCTTGTGTGACATTACTAACACAATCAAAATATCAAATAACCTAGTCATGCACTAAAAAATGAAGCATATTTTGATCAAGTATCACTTTCTCAGAGAATAGGCTGTTGACCAGAACATCAAAATGGAATATATCAACATTAAGGAATAGATTACAAACATCTTCACCAAAACTTTTCCTCGAGAAATATTTGAATACCTTCATTAGAATTTGGTTGTCATCTCTTTTACATCTCAGTAGAGCACCCCTTTACTATTGATGTCAAATGGGTAGAGCAGGAAGTCAGGGGGAGCAACAGGAAGTCATGGGGAGTAGCATATAGCCAAGGAAAGTAGTTGTCAAAATGTTTCCATCAATAATACTAGGGGATATTGTTGAAAAAATGGTTTTTATTAATGTCAAATCTTATCCATCTAAATAATATGATATTACAAGCTTAAATATCATCTCGATACCTTTCCAATGAGGGGTGGTTCACCCTCTAACTCCTCTTGGTTGAGGAGATATGAATATTTTATGTTGAAAACTGAACTTTTATGGACTTAGTTAAGTCAACCTTATTTGGGGGTCAATGAGGCTTATAAATAGGTCGCCTCCTCTCCAATTTCGGGTAAGTGATTCAACCAAGAAAGACAAGTGAATTTAGACTTGTTTGAGAAACAAATAAGAGGTTCATATCTCATGAACCAAGGAGTGAAGCAAGGTTGAAAGGAGTTATCTCTAAATGTTTTTTCTTGTTTTGGTTAGGGATTTTTCTAGATCTTGGTATTGGTCAAATTTTGAAGCATTTATCTTAAGCAATTGCAGAATAAACCCAACCTTTTTTTCAACAATTTTTGGCCTTGTTATAAGCCTTTGCCTTTGCCCTATAACAACCTCAACCTTAGCCATGTAATAGACTCATCATCAACCTTATAATAGCGTCAGCCTTGGCCCTATAACTGTCTTAGGCTCATCCCTATAGTAGCCTCAACCTCGACCCTAACCTCAACCCTGTATTAGAAGATAATTCGGCCCTATGACAACCCTTTATTCAACCATTTAATAGGCTTGTATTCGGTCCTATGGAAGCCTACTATTGCACCTTCTTTGCAACCAAACTCAACCTTTTTTAGAGTGAACTTGAAGATGTTTGATGCTGACATGGAGCATGATTTGAAGCTAATCTGAAGTTTGATAAATAGCAGTTTATGAAGTCTATCTTGAAGGAGTTTTGGAGCAGTATTTGAGTGCCTATCTTGAAGGAGCCTTGGAGCAGTTCCTTGATCTAATTAGAGCTTATATTGAATCTTTTTTGAAGTATTTTTGAATAAGTTTTGGAGCTTATATTGGAACAAGCTTTTGGAGAAGCTTTGAAGTTTACTTGGATCAACTTGAACAGGTTGGTGCTTGAAGTAGATTGTTGTCCTCATTTTTTCCAGGTTGGTACTTGGACTTGTTAAAGAGGATTGGTGTCCTCATTGTATTACCAAGTTGGTGCCTTGGTTTGTGGAAAAGTATTGGTGTCCTTATTTGACGGGTTAGAGCCTCAATTTGTAAAGGAGGATTGGCATGTTTGGTGCTTTGTATTTGCAAAAGTGTTTAAGCTTGAAAAATTAAAAATTGAATGAAATATTGATTCACCCCTCTCTGTATTTCTAACAAAATCCCATTCTATGGAATAAATTAAATTTTAGATCGTTTTGTACAATATTGAAGAAGAAGGAGTAGGAGTAGGAACTATAAAACTAGAGACCATTACATTTGAATTCCCAATTATGATGTTGAGAGTCATGACACAAATGAAAAATATTTAGCTAATGAGGACCTAGATACATTTATTTTTGAATTCAATGTCCTTTGTAGGAGTTTTGACTATGTTTCAAACACATAGAGTTAAAATGTTTTTTCCAGCGATAAATAATGGAACACTTTGTTGATTCATGGGACTTGGTGGAAACAATATAGGAACATGGGAAAAAATGAAGAAGGAATTTTTAAAAAGAGTACCAAAATTACTATAAAGACAAGGATTGCAAGGAAGATATTTTTGAAATGACCTAGAAGAAGGATGAGAGTTTATAAGGCTACATAGAGAATGTTTCAAACATAATCTATTGTGATCAAGATAAAGTCAATAGGAAGAAGAGACCTTATGTTAGGTCCCTATAATACTGGTGTATCTCCCTTATTGTTATTGTTAGTGTATCCCCCTTATTATTATTGTTGTGCCCATGTAACCCCCTTATTGTTAATGTTGTTCCCCATAGAAGCCCACTATTGTGATTTTTGTGCCCTTACATTATTATTTTTTTGTAGGCTCTAATTAGATTACGACCCCTTAGACTCCTATATATACAAAGGAGGTATTTTCATTTGTATCATCCAAAAATTGTTCATTTATGTAATGTAAAGGAGGTTTCACCCTCGAAGAGGATAATGTTTAAGTCGTTGATCTATATTTTCTTCTATTTTATGAGCTGGTTGCAGAACATTTGGTATCAGAGCTTTGGATTCTAAGGTTTAGCTACTGCAAAAAGGACATCATGGAATTTTCGCTATAACTTCTTTTCCTATGAAGGTTTAGACATTGAAATTTTTACCACATGGAGCTAAAATCCTGATGAACTTTGTGTAAAATTTTCAAATCTTGGTTCACTATATTTTCGGAGATATGGTCCGAAGAAGTTAGGGTTTTTGCATGCTCCATAATTTTGTCTCAAATAGGTGACCTTGGGAAAATCATCACATCTTCCTCTACGAGCATCAGATTTTAATTTTGTAAATAGTGGATGAGATTATTGTAGTATCATGTGTATCGATTTCAGGGCTGAAGGTCAAAATAGTGACAGATGGAACTCCATACAAGTTCGCTCTACTGAACTAGTCCATAATCAAGCCATCGTGGGAGATTGGATATAAATTTATCTTGAAGAATCCAAATTTGTTTTGACTTATGGCATTAGAAAGAAGACTTAGACGGATACCACAAGACCTAATTTCAGACCTTGGAGATCCAAGTTTACAAAGATACAACAAATTCAATATTGAGCTCCTACAAAGCCAGGAAAATGTGTGTATTTTTTTGTTTTGTTTTGTTTTGTTTTAAATTAGCATAAGTTTTGTTTGAAAAATTAGTTTGAAGTGATTCAATGAGCATAGTAAAGCATAAATGTCATTGTTTGATTCCAAAATGACTCGAAGCAAGAAAATGTAAACACCTAGTAAGCAACCAGAAAGCTCTACTATGACGCATGAAGAAGAGGAAGAAATGCAACATGATATATCAAAATTACGAGACCAAGTGCAACAAACTTCTCCCTCGCAAAGAGTAAAAAAAAATGAAATGGAAGCTAAGATAGATGGTTTGAAGAATGGTATGGAAGATAAGATGGATGGTATAGAAGCAAAAATGGAAGGCAACATGGAATAATTAAAGAATGGTTTAAAAGCAGACATGTAAGGTTTGAAGGAAGGTTTTCCAAAGTTTCTACAAGAAATGCTTCCAAATGGCGAAAAGGTATTAGATGAAACCCATGATGAGAAAAAATGAATGTTAATCATGATTCCATAGACTATAACTTTGGATTGAAGACCCACCATATTCCAAAGATCAATATGAGCAATTTTGATGGCAAGGATCCGGTAACATGGATAATACAAATGGAGCAATACTTTGATCTCCATAACGTTTAACACACACAAAAGGTACACATTCCAACTTTATATTTAGAACTCAATCGGTTTGTATGGTATCAATGACATTTTTCTCATAAGCCACTTGTCACTTGGTCAATTTTTACAAGGAAAATGATAGCACTTGATGAGGATACAAAGAGAAACACCATTTTTAGCCAATTGATAAATCTCAAACAAAAGGTTTCAATGGCAGAGCACATTGAGGACTTCCAAAAATTGAATATCAGGGTAAATGGTATTCCATAGGAGCATAGGATTGATATCTTCATAGGGACCTTAAAGGATAACATCCAACATTAGGTTCACCTTAGGGAACCTGATTCATTGGAGAAGGCATTCAAGGTGGCAAGAAGAGTTAAAAGCAAAATTATGGCAACAAAGAAATCTACCACTCACAACTATAAAGATGGAAGTGTTGTTGCTTCTAGCCTTCCACAACCTACTAGGTTGACACCACAACAATTGGAGGAAAAAAGAGAAAAAGGGATTTGTTACAGTTGTGGCAGAAAACACACTAAAGGTCATAAGTGCGCTGAGAAGAAATTATTTTACATAGATTGTGAAGAGGAACAAGAAAAGGAACAAGAAATGTCAAAAGAAGAGGACATACACCAGGAACCAACCACAAAGAAAGAAGAAATGAATCTAACCATATATTGTAATACATTGGCAGGAATTACCACTCCTCAAACTCTCAAGATAGAAGGACATATCAAGAAGAAAAAGGTAATAGTGTTGATTGATTCGGGTAGAACCCATAATTTTATTCATTATAAGATAGCCAAGGAATTGAATTGCTTCCTATATCCAACACCAGAGTGTCAAGTGATGGTTGCAAATGGAGGAACTATAAATTTCTCTAGAAAGTGCCATAATATCAAGATATCCATGGGGGAATATGTATTGAAAAGTCCAATTCTTTCCATTCGAATGGGTGGTGTTGATGTTGTATTAGCAGTCCAATGGTTACAATCTTTGGGGATGATAGATTTTAATTTTCAAGAAATTTTCTTGATTTTTTTTTTGGGAAGGAAAGGAAGATGAATTAAGGGGTATCACAGGAGAAACAGGAAAGATAATCAGCTCTAATGGCATGACAAAGCTTCTAAAGAAAGAACAACAAGGAGTAATTGTACAATTATGCTCACTAGAGGTTCAAACATCGAAATCATCTATTTCTCTAGATCTCCAAAAAATATTGGAAAATCATTCCAAGATATTTGAGACTCCCAAAGGCCTGTCACGTATTCATAATCATGGTCATGCTGTTCATTTGATTCCAGGAAGTGTTCCTCCAAACATCAAGCCTTATAGATATCCCTATGCCCAAAAGAGTGAAATTGAATGTATGGTTGCAGAAATGCTAGTGGTTGGTATAATTCAACCTAGTCAAAGTTCTTTCTCTGGTTCAGTAGTATTGGTGCACAAGAAGGATGGATCATGACACATATGTTCGGATTATAGGGATCTCAAAAAACTCAGTATTAAAGATAAATTTCCCATTCCTGCCATTGATGAATTGTTGGATGAATTACATGGAGCAATTTACTTCACCAAGCTAGATCTTTGTTCAGGATATCATCAAATTAGAATGAAGAATGAAGACATTCCGAAAAAAACATTCAGAACTCATGAGGGTCATTATGAATTTTTGGTCATGCCTTTTGACCTTACTAATGCACCTTCCACCTTTCAAGGTTTGATGAATTCCATTTTCAAACCATTGCGTAGAAAATTTATGTTAGTATTTTTTGATGATATACTAATCTACAACAAGCCTTGGAAGGATCATGTTCAACATGTTTACGAGGTGCTCAAACTATTGGAGGAGAAAAAATTATATGAAAAAACCTCCAAATGTTTCTTTGGAGTGTAGGAGGTGGAATATTTGGGTCACATTGTCTCTCATGAGGGTGTTAAGGTAGACCCTAACAAAATTAAATCCATTAAGGAATGGAAAATCCCCACAACCATAAATCATCTTCAAGGATTTCTCTGTTTGATAGGGTATTTTTGCAATTTTGTTAAGAATTATGGGAGAATAGCAACACCTCTAACATCATTACAGAAGAAAGATGCATTTTCCCTTGCTCCAGAAACAACTAAAGCCTTTGAACATCTTAAAGAGGCTACGTGCCAGGAATCGGTGTTAGCTACGCTAGACTTCACAAAAACATTTATTGTGGAATGTGATGCCTTAAGAAATGGAATTTGTGTTGTTTAATGCAAGAAATAAGACCCATTGTTTTTGAAAGTCGCCCAATCAAAGGAAAGTATTTACACAAAACTATTTATGAGAAGGAAATGTTGGAAATACTAAATGGATTAAAGCAATGGCCACCTTACCTAATGGGAAGACACTTTAAGGTAAAAACAAATCATGATAGCCTTAAACACTTTTTGGAACAAATATTATCTTCAAAAGAGTAGCAAAAATGGGTCACAAAGATGTTGGGTTATGATTTTGAAATCATCTAAAAAAAGGGAAGCAAAATGTTATTGCAGATGCACTCTCAAGAAAGGATGAGGATGTGGAAGCAATTCTTTGTGCCATTTCTATTATCCAACCTGAGTGGATAACAAAAGCAAGGGATGAATGGAAGAATGATGAAGAGGCGTGGACACTCATTCAAAAGTTGCAGCAAGATTCCAATACATCATATACATTTGGCTAGAAAAATGATTCATTATGGTACAAATATCGCTTATATCTTTGTAAGAATTCCCAACTAAAACAAAAGATTATTTTGGAATTGCACACCTCCCCCTTAGGAGGGCACTTAGGGTTTTTAAAAACTTACCACAGGGTAAATAAGGAATTTTTTGTGATGGCCTTAAATCTGATATTCAAAATTTTGTGGCATAATGTTTGGGTTGCCAACAAAATAAAGTTGAAACAATGAAGATCTCGGGTCTATTACAACCTTTAGCCATTCCAAGTCAGCATTGGGAGGAGGTATCAATGTATTTTATCACAGGTTTACCCAAGTCTGAAGGAAAGAGTGTCAACATGGTGGTAGTTGATATAATTACCAAGTATGAAAAATTTTGTGCATTACCTCATCCCTTTAAAGCCAATACAGTTGCTACTGCATTTATGGAAACAATTCAAAAGGTTAATGGAAACCCAAAGATTATTTTAAGTGACAGAGATCCCATTTTCACTAGAATTTTTTGGACGAAATTATTTTATTGTCTTGGTTCTCAATTAGCTCATAGCTCATCTTAACATCCTCAATCTGATGGGCGAACTGAGATAATGACAAATTTTTGGAAGGATATCTTCATTGCTTTGTATCTAATAAACAAACACAATGGATCAAGTGGTTACATCTAGTTGAATGGTGGTGTAACACTTTCTTCCACACTGCAGCAAAAATGACCCCATTTATGGCACTTTATGGATATCACCCAGCATCCATCAAATCATCTGTAAGAGAAAATTCTAATGTTCAAGCAATGGAATATCGCATCAAGCATCAAAAACAAGTTCTCCAAGTCTTAAAGGATAACCTCACTCTGGCATAGAATTGAATGATATAACAGGCAAATGAGCATCGCAGTGAAAGAAGTTTTGAGGTAGGCGACTGGGTATTTTTACAGCTACAACCATACAAAGAAATGTCCCTCAAGCATGCTAAGAAGGATAATAAATTATCACCCAAGTACTACAGTCCTTACAAGGTGTTGCAAAATATTGGTGCTATGGCATACAAATTGGAGCTGCCTACATCTTCTTGAGTACACCCCATTCTCCATGTTTCATGCTTGAAGAAGGTTATCAGTGACAAGCTTCCTATTCAAACAATGTTTCCAGAACCTGACGAAGAATGAAAAATCATATTTGAGCTTAAAGCAGTCATGGAAACAAGAACCCGAAAACTACGTAATTGACCAATTTCAAAGTATCTCAGTAAGTGGAAGAACTTACGAGCTGAAGATTCCACATGGGACGATGCTAATTTTATACAGAAGCATCGAGAACTACTCAAGCATTGAGGACAACTCTTTTTTGAAGGAGAGGGGCACATTAGGTTCCTATAATACTAGTGTAGCCCCCTTATTGTTATTGTTGTGCCCTTACATTATTATTGTTATGTAGGCTCTGATTATATTGCGTCCCCTTAGACTCCTATATATATATAAAGGAGGTATTTTCATTTGTATCATCCAATAATTGTTCATTTATGTAATGTAAAGGAGGTTTCCCCCTCGAAGAAGATAATTTTTAAGTCGTTGATCTACCTTTTCTTCTTTTTATGAGCTCATTGCATAACACCTTATGAATTCTCCTGTTGAGGGGAATTAGAGAAGAATATAATGATATTTTAAACATGATAGGGACTAGGGTTGTTTCCCAATTAACTTATTATCATGTGTGTGAACTATGTTGAATATATTCAAGGGGAACCTACAAGCCAAGAAGGGGACCATGAGACATAATGGTAAGAATTACTAAAATGATCGGAGGGGGTGTCACCAAAACTGAAATAGGTAGTTTATTAAAATATTTTAAAACTTTGATTTCATAGCTAGATACCTTATAGAATAAAAATAAGTGGGATAAAGTGGAAATAGATTTGTTAATATTTTTCCCAAAATGCAAAAAGAAGAATCCATTAAACGAATGGGCACTGAATATACTAAAATTTTGTGGGATCTATGATAAATAACATACCACTAGTAATTTCCCCTCCCTACCAAGATTAGAAGTAATTTACTAGGTAGGAAGTAGGTAAGTTGAGCAACTATGTCTCACCACTCATAAATGGCCATGGTAACCACATCCCATGGGTATGTCTTTAGACCCATCACAATAATATAATTATTATTGGTAAGACTCTCAAATGTAGTATCCACCTCAACCTTAGTACCCACATATGCCTTAACAACAATGGATTCCCCTACCAACTCAGAATCATTGATGAAAATAAGGATAGAGGAATACATCCTTTGGGGGACAACAACAATTTCCATTACAATTTCCTTAGGGACCCATATAGTTACCCCCATAATAGAAAATTTAATAACCTATAAAAAACCCATCTCCATGCCCACAACTTCCCATCCAAGCCACCACTAAACCCAAACATTAAAGAAAGACAACTTGCATATACTTCTAGGTTGCCCACTTACCCCACTTATCCATCTCCTCCATGGAATATCAATATATTTAATTACAATTGAGAAGAATTCTCAATAAAAGAACATCTCTTATAATTACATATCACGGTGAGAAAGAGATCCAAAATTCCACAAAATATTATTTTAATGATCATTCCGATGAATGAACACTTATTGCACCTCAACCCAGTATTCCTATAAATACAAACTAGTTGTAGTCTATAAGAACTATGTTGCAGTCTTCTACGATTGGGTGAGGAATCCAATCCTCACAATAAATCCAAGCTCCAAATTGGTCAAAAACTAGGATTCCAATCCCCCCAAGCTCCAACTTGGTCAACAACTAGGACTCCAATCCCTCCAAGATCCATCTTGGTCAAAAAAGAAAAATTACTAAAGACTTACTTCACAAGAAATCCAAAATGTCTTCAAATGCTTCAATAGTGCCTCATCACAACTGCTTCAAAGGTGCACAGTAGGTCCTCTCCAAACAAGTATTCAAGATCTCTTCAAGGGTGCTACAAAGTACAAACCTCAATACTCAAAAATTTCTTCAACCATACTTTAGCTCCAAAGTAATTCTTCAAGGTCCTCTTCAAAGGTCTACTCCAATTTTTATCAAGACTTTAAGTCTATCACTAGGATACTCCAAAAGATGTGTAATAGATTTCCCTCAAGGAATGACAAATTACCAAACATTGTCCTCAACATACTTGTTCAATTTGCAATACTGTGTGAAGAAGGTCAAAAATAAACATAGACCACATAACTGAACATGACATACCAAAGACCCAAAATTTTTATGCCAAAATTCTCATTTTATGCCACCACAGATCCAAACTTTTTGTGTTCCACAGGTCCAAATGTTACAGCAGATAAGCCATGGGTCTGAATTGTATTTAAGCCACAAGTCTAAATGGTATGTAAGCCACAAGTCTTAATTGTATGTTAGTCACATGTCTGAATGCCTCATAAGCCACATGTCTAAATGCCTCAGTTGGTCACCCACAGGTTTGAATGTCATAGTGCATAAGCCTTAGGTCTGGACTTTATGTGCCACAGGTCTGAATTGAAGGTTTTATCAAAGAGAGGCCTAGTTATGTTTCCAAGTAGGGCCGAGGTCTTATATTCTATATGTTTAGGATATATTCCAAAATAGGTGAAGAACTCTGCTCCAAAAATGTTTAAGTTTGTGCAAAAAACCATAGAAAATATATCCCTTGCCCAAGTTCATGAGTTGTGGACTTCTTTGTTCTCCTACCTTTAGCTCATATCTCCTCTTGTCTTGCTTCCTTAACCGAATTAGATGCTTGATTGGAGACCACTCTATGCTAATATATAGTGATTTGATCATGTACAAACAATCATGTCTCTTAGGGGGTCATGTGGGCCGACTTATGTAAGCTCATGTCGGTTGGCTTAAAAAATACAAGTTTTACAACTTGTAAATCCATTTTCTCCCAAACTATGAGGAGTTAAGAGGCAAGTATATTATGGTTGGAAAGGTATTAATTTCCACTACAATCACATGTCATCATTTCGTTACTATGGCGTCTCCTTTGAAATCAATAACATTCTTCCAACATAGTCGAGATGGTTACAACATTTTAACTATCAAAACCAACTTAAGCTATTCAACTTAGACTCTCGATTGACTAGAGAATTGACCGAATTTACAATGCATTTTCCCAACTTGATTAGGCTAGTCAACTTAACCTCTATGACTTAGACTCTCAACTAAATAGAGAATGGACCGAATTTACAATGCAGATTCCCAACTCGATGGGGATCATCGACTTACTTAACCTATCTGACTTAGACTCTCGACTAAATAGAGAATCGACCAACTTTACAATGAAGATCTTTGACTCTTAGTCGACTAGCCCCTCTAAAGGTTCATTTTTATTTAAATAATACATCAAAATTAATTGTTGATATGGTGCCACCAAATTTCCATATGCATTGAGTAAATTAAAGTGACAAGTATAAATTATTCAACTCGTCGATCGATACATCTTTAGAACTATTGATCACAATTTTTACTTGTTGGTAACGATTATCCATGTTCTAGCTGAATCGTTTTTTTCACCATGTCATTTCTTTTATGTATTTGCAAAGTACCTTTGCTTGTTTGTATGGATAGGATTGTGGATATGGGAAATAAAAACTATTTTTTTAATATAAATTATTCATTGAATCTTTGTGTTTTTAATTATCTTTTATTTTAATTTAGTTATATTTAATCTAAGCAGCAAGGACTATCTACTATGTAGCTATTGTTTTGGATTTTTTGTATGTTATGAATATAAATTATTCATATCTATTTTGGTTCTCATAATATATATTTGATTTTTATTTTTATTTTTTTGACATAAATGATTAGGTTGATATTAAGTTTGTGCCAATACGCAGCAAAAAATCCTAGAGATAATTTGGCAAGAGAGAACATGGACAAACACTTGAGACCTTCTTCTAAAAACCTATTGTAAACATACAATCTGAGAGCTATATTTTTTTCAAGAAGAAAAATACTAACATATTTTTACTAAATAAAATTAGCTTTACATATGTAAAATAGATCATAGTTCCCCAAAAAATTATCCACATAAAACATATTGACCAGATTTACATTTATATCAAAAACAGCTTCCATATGTGCAACAACATTTTCATTCTAGTCCCAGTACCCCCAAAAAGACAAACTTTACAAAAAGAAACCATTCCTCAAGCAGGGGGGTCAATTGACATGTGTGATGGGGCTCCAAAACTACAACTTCCATGCTCTTCTTGATTATGCTAAGCTTGGAGATCAACAATTTGGCGACATAATGCTTCATTCTCATCTTCTATTTGTTGTATATGGATTTTGAGTTGCTCCACTTCGACCATGAGGAAGTGAATTGAGTTATAAAGCTATTGGATATGCTGATGGACATCATCATCTATTTCATACTAAGTAACCAGAGGTTGAGGACAATATTTGTAGATATTGGAACCTCCTGGCATTGTAGGGACGAAGTCAAAACAATCCATGCATCTTGTTGCAATGAGTAAGGAGCACGAGCTTCTAGAAAAAAAGGAGTGGGACTGTAATTACAAACAGAGGGGAGGGGAACCTTGACAAGCAGAGAGCGTAAATGGAGGAGGACTTCACAAATGAAGGAGATGGGAGAGAATAAGAGAGAAAAACTTTCCAAGGAAGGCACTAAATTATCCACTCTTTAGAGCTTTGACCAAGTCAGAAAGGCACATCTATCCAATTGAGGAAAACCCAATGCTCCAAGGGGAGAATTTAAATTGGAGCAATGAAGTCCTCACATGGTTAAAAATTTTCCCACCCTTGAGAAATCGATTCAACCTTCAATTGAAATGAATTTCCCAACATTCCGACCCTCCTATGAGATCGAGAAAATATTAATTTTTTAGCAAATAATCATTGTTCATACAAAGATTGACCCGCCTGGAGAGGGAGGGCACATGCCGAGCACACACACTACCCTCCATATCGACCTTGATGACAATGCTACGATGCCAAGGGATATGAATTCACCATATATAACATGATGGTCCTCACATGAATAAAATATTCAAGGGAAAAAATTCCCATGCTTGAAAAATCGATTTAGCCTTCAATTGCAATGAATTTCCCAGCCTTGTGACCCTCCTATGAGCTCGAGCAAATATTAATTTTTTAGAAAAGAACCATCGTCAATATAAATATTGAACTACTTAGAGAGGGATGGTGCATTTCGATTATGCAACCCTCCAGATGATCCTTGATGATGATGATATGATGCAAAGGGATATGAAGTCACCATTTATAGCATGATGGGAAGGGATTTCAAGCCAGGAGGGTCCTTACATTATCTATTTATTGTGAACCATATTTAGTTGTTTGTCTTTGATCACATATGATTTAAATTTTCAATCAGGTTGCAGGTCAATTATAATTTGGTAGAATCTAGATGTTGCAGGTTTGGGAGTGGCAAGGCATGACATTGAGAGATCTAGTTTGGGGATACATTTTTGGTTTTCATTTTTTTTAAACTTTGCCTAAAATATTGTAGCCAACAATTCAATACTTTTGAAGTTATGCAAACTCGTCATCAAGTTAACCATGTTGTTATATATCTTGATTATGAATTAATTCATCAAACTGTGGAATGCATCTTCAAAACAAGTTGGCTCGAGTCCAGGATTGAATGCATAAAAATCGAGAGTTATAAAGGTGAATAAAACGCAAAGCACACTTGCTAGATTCGAGGAATATCGAGAAGCAATTAGGTGCAAGAGACTGGTTATACATGGAGTGCAGGTAGACACAAACCAAGGTTTATCCTTCTTCCAAATATTGGAGTGATCAATGGCTCATATTAGTCAATGCCTAACAGTGAACAAAATATATGGTAGGCAAAACCCCTCAAGTCGTCAAAGTTTAACGTGTGGGGGTTCTGTGTTAAATGGTTTGAAAAGAATAACAAGTATGAAAGATCAATAGTTGAGATCAAAAGAAGACCCCCCCCACATTTTCAAAACCACTACAGGGGATCCTGCTTAGTTGTTTTTGGATTTCATAAACCACTTTTAATTTTTGCCGTTGTCGAGCCCGCATGCCCTCCACCTCTTTTCAAACATGGTTATATATTTCCAAAATGGGTCAAAATCTTGAAAGCACGTGTATTGTAAAGTTTTGAAAAGGGTGATTTCGTATTTTAAAAAAAGGCAATATTTTTAGAATTATATATATATATATATATATATATATGCATCGTTTGTTTGTTTTTGTTTTTTATTTATAAATTGGCGAATATGTCGGTATTTCAACGTCGGTTTCTATAGTACATTTCCTCGCCACTATGGAATTTTTTTTGAAAGAAAAGCATGTTGTCGCTACATCGACATGAACTCTGGTAAGTCATCGGATGATAATATGCAGGTCTTACGACATTTTTGTTGGTATTTTGACAACGGTTACACCGACAGATAACATGAAGACTATGGAAATATTTTTGGAAGAAAACACCTATGGAAATATTTTTGGAAGAAAACACCTCGTGTCACTAGACAAACCTCACTTTCCCTTAGTTATCCGACAAAGATGTGTAGGTTTTTGAGACGATGGTTGTTAGCTAGTTTTCCCTAGATCAACATGATGTTCTTTTGAATTTACTACACTTATGGAAAGGATTTTTGATTGATGAAAACGTCTTGCTTCGATGACCAAGGTTTTGATGATAGTTTGCATCACAATTTCGATGAAAACTCGGGATGTCCAATTTTGGCCACATCACATGTGGGGTTTAATAGAATCTAGATTTGTCATAGGTTACGATAATAGGGGTCGAAAGAACAACCAAAGGCCGTAAAAAATTGAGTGAATTTGTGATAGTGTGCACACTCTATAGTCGTCCTAACACATGAGCTTTGTTCAGGATTTACAGGTAGAGGGGAGACCTTGCCTATCTAGGGATATTTGACAACCACTGAGCTATGGCTCCCATACATAGAGTGAGCATCTAATTCAAATGTTTCCATGAACCGTTTGTTGGACTCCAAATCTGTCCAATAAACTCCATTCATGACATATCCCTTTCTATTCACAAAATTTTCTTTAAAATTCCATCTATATAAAAGCTGCCCTGGAAACCACAATGCAAGGTCCATCACAAGTTTGTCACTTAAGGGTAAAAGGGCCTCAAAAGACTGGAACCACTTCCATTGCCATGGGGTCAAAAGCATAAGATCTATACTCAAATGCATCCCCATCTAGAGCCTATTACAGTGATCTGGTTAGCTGCAATGTCACCTACCAAATTTGTGAGAACACTGAAAACCCTCGCCCCTTCACAACGTCCATGATTTTTTTCAACCCCCAATTATTTATATTTCTTGTATTAAAATATTTATAGATTAATTTTATTACACCAAAGGTGTTCCCTTTTGAAATTGTTCACCGCTAACTTTCGTCTACCCTTTTTGTTTTTCGATATTGGTTCGAGCAAACAACTGACATTACACCGAAGAAGGCATGATGCATGCTAGCCATGCTTCGTCTTAATGGATTTCCCTCCTTCCAAGCACATCTATTATTAAATCTGAGAAGTAGGATCTAGTCGAATGATCACGATTCCAGATTAAGTTAAATGATTAACATCGATTGACTTTTAAGGCATCGTCACCTATACACAACCAATGGAAACATGCAATCCATTGTAACCTGTAACATGTATGTGCATTCATTTATTATAAGGCATTGTCTCGAATTTGGAAACCATTTCCATCCACTAGACCTGGGAGCAAAGGACAATGGCAATCTATTGTTTCTATTTCAACTTAATTCAAATCCAAAATTAGATATGAATTCAATATTTGTAGTCTATATTTATATTTGTAATTCTCATTTTGAGTTGTTTTTTCCATATAGGAACCAAAATTATTGTTGGCATGCTCTCTTTTGCTCTGCATTATTTCCTCCTATTCCATTTGTGTTACATTAAATTTATTTCATTGTTGGAACTGACATTTTCATTTGCGAATCGAACCAGGAATCGCTCAATGTAACCCTAGCTTGCACTCAGATCATTTCTATGGTTTCTTGTGCTTCTATGACGATTATTTTTCCTTGTAGTGAAATGTAGGATCACAAGTTATGTAAGTTTAGCGTGGTGGAAAGATGCATGCCATTTTCATGCCACAAGGGTGAAAACAGGTTCTAACATGGGTCCCAAGGGCACTCTTAGTCTAGAGAGATCATCGTCCATCAACCATTAACTATTTGTCACCAGTTAGGTGCTAAAAACCCTAACACAATTCAGAGAATTAATCGAGTTCAGAGAATAATTAGGTGACATTGAAATCATGAAGGAAAAACAACATTGTTATAATCTCTATTAAAAACAATGGAAACAATATTTTGTAGTTTTATAAAATGGTTAGAAATTGGAATTAATGGCTCCAAATTAATTTAAATTTTTTAAAAAGGAGATAAATAAAATTCTAAAACAAACACCCTTATTTATGTTGATTGTAGAATATTCCAGAATATGAAGATCACTCCAGTGAAATATGTTCTTTATTTAATCCCATTATCAACACATACTAGTTGTAGTCATTTCTTCTATGAGATTACATTTTCTATGCACCAGTGCCCACCAGGACCTACGGTAATGTTTCTCCCCATTATCTGCATGTTATAGCTTGGATATAATATGTATATAAGATTTTGACATAATGGTATGATTGGAAAAAAATGATTCAACTAGGGATGGTGGTTCGAGCAATAGTTGTCAACCGACATTGACACAGGTGTGACATCATTGCAAGCCTAAACAAGTGTGAGACCATTGCCATCCTCCCCCCTTTAGGTTGTTAGATTTTCCTTGCTGCAACTTTTCTACAATAACATCATAGGAATCCCTCTCTTTTTCCTAGTGCACTCAACAACAACAGAAGTGCCCTTTTTGACCTATATAATAGAAACAAATTGTGCACCATTTTTTTTTAATTATATTGACAAATTAAAAAGATTGTTCTATATTTGTAGACATACATGGAATTTTTTTTCTTGTTTGACTTCTCTCATGTCTTTGGCAAGTGTTATGAGCATGCATTCAATAGTGGGCTTTGTTCTTGGTGATATGATCTTCCCAAATCTTCTATTCCTTTAGTGTATCTTTGCACCTTTATGGGCAATTGCTAGTTTTATTTTTAAATCTTATTAACAATACCATCTCACTATGATTAGATTGCAAGAATTAGTTTCCTTCATGATTAAGAAGGAAAATAGTAAAATATATATGAATCAAAATAATAATGCACTTCTATCCCTAAGGGAGAGTTCAATTGGTCGAGTTGCGGTTGCTAAGTACCTTGCCAATCGGGAGGTCACAAGGTCAAATCTCCTCAACGCCCTTGGGGTTAGGCCTTGCTAGTTTCACTAGCGGGTAGATACCTTTGGGTTGATCTACCTGGATTTTCTCGTGGATGAAGCGGTCGCTGAGTGTCTATGAACCACATTAAAAAAAGCACAATGCTTGTTTTTCCATATTTTTTTATGTGTTTCATTTCCTCAAGGGTTGGTTGGTGACTTAAAAGGAAGAGTTGTTGAACTCTTGTTTGATTAATTAGTAAGTATATATATATATATATGTTTTAAAATAATTGGTAATTGGGTTTGTTTTATTTTTGTTCCTAGAGTCTCGACATGCCCAACACTACGACTTAGACATTTTAGAGATTTAAAAATGAGATTTTGTACTCACATTTAATTTACATTTCAAGTGGCTTGTCAAATGAGTTCCTATGAGGAGTACTCTTATGTATATATAAAATTTAAAAATTTAAAATATGTGATTTTTTTAAAAATTATTTTTACAGATTCAACTAGAGTAGAGTATAGTATATAAAATTTTAATAATCAAATTATTATAAAAAAGTAGATTTCTTATCTCGCAAACAAAAAAATAAATATATTCATATACTAATGTGTAGCTTAAATTTAAGATTAAAATTAAAGTATTATTATGTTAATTAATTCATAAAATTCTCCATCTTATCATATAATTTAAAGCTTCTTTAAACATAAAATAGAGAGAGCAAAATAATTAATACAATAAAATACAATTTTATATATCATTAATTTTTTGTCAATATTTTTTATTTACTTTTTTTTTTTTTTCTTTTTCTCTTTTTTTCCTCGAGGAAATATCTGTACATATTCACACAAAGGAAGGGGTTACATTCTGTCAGCTTATTAACAGAGCGTAACCCTAAGGGCATCAAGGATAATTGACCCATGACCTCCTATTAACAAGATGCTTTTAGCAATGGAAACTCGATCAATTGAACTAACCATTAAAGCTATTTAAATTTACTTTAAAAACAAAACATATTATAAATACTTTTTAGTTTCATTTGCAATGCAACGAAGACAATAAAGTGTATCATATCCTATCTTTATTGTAGTTACGTACTAATGATTAATATGCCACAAACAAAAAAACTTTATGTATGTAGCATACAACCTTACTTAATGTTATATATCTATATCTATATATATATATATATATATATATATATATATATATATATATATATATATATATATATATATATATATATATATATATATATATAATCTACTTATATTTATTTTCTATTATTGAAAAGGAAATTTGATATTATAAGTTTAGCATTGTTTAAGGCTTTGTCGTAATCAAACTACTTCGGCTTTGTAAAAGACATGTAACATAGATAACAATGATAACAATGATACCTTTTATTAAAAGACTTAAAATATTTTTAAATATGATGACATAGTTGTGTCAAATACGATAGTTGTATCGAATTAAGTATGCAATTTTTTTTATGGATATAAATAAATCAATCAACATGCTTACATGATCAAAATCCAAATCCTAGATAATTTTTCATAGTGTACACACCATTATATGCCATACAAGGTAACATGACCCTCCATTGGGATGGATGTAACATCTCCAATATATTCCTAGGTGGTATTATACATGCTTTTATTAGGTTGGTGAGCCAAATTGTGTTAGGCTTGCATGCCTATGTAAGTGCACTTGTTATGGGCTTTATGTTCCCACACGCGCATGTGCACACACACACACATCAAAAACATTATATATTCCTATAGGCTTCCCGAAAATTTATATCTTTAACCTACATAGACCACGTGTTGCGACCTGGGCTTTGACCACTCTGTAACATACTCAACCCCTAAAGTTAGCTTATGGAGATGGGATTACCTCTGTCTAATAGAAATATTTCATATAGATGATTGGATTAGAATATTTGACAACTTGAGGATTACAGAGTTAATATACAAGCATATTAAGCAGAACTGGAAGAAGAATCCCATGAGAATTATAGATATGGAAAATGACCAAGGTTCCTATGGCCATGAAGAGGGAGAAGTTAGGGGAATGAGTCCTATAAATTTTGAGATAAACTCTAATAGTCATAGACAGGACAAACTAGAGAACCAAATATTAGCTGAGACGGTGAGAAGTCTACATATGGATATACTTAGTTATAAAGCTAACAATGAAAGGTTGAATAGATCTTAAGAAGAGAAACAACTCATTAATGCTCATATTTTGCAAATTTTAAATCATTAGCATCAAAATATTGATAAGGAAATGGAATCTAAGCAAGCTACCAAATACAGAGTATTAGAAAAAGGGGAGGATACCAATCACTCAATGCAATCTAGGACTACCACAAGACATACGACTCACGCCCCGAGGAAAATAGTAAAGAATATTGAACAAACTGTTGTCATTGATGTCAAAGGGCTTATATAATTAATATTATATTAAAGTATCCAAGTATATTAAAATGAGGGTTATCATGAAAAATGAGAAGTCAAAATGTGAAAAGGTGGTTCAAACCCATGGTTTAGAAAGCCCATATATTTTCCCATGGTATTTGGAAAAGTTAAATAAAAAATGGGAATTAATTCTTTAATTAATGAATTGATGTTCCCTTTTGAATTAGCATGCCTTTTCATGAAGGGTTATGATAATGTATAAAAGGAGAAAGCATTGTAAGGATAGTGTGTATGAGCACAAATGTAATTTGTGGAGTGAACAAGTCATCTTGGAATTTTTTCTATAACTAGTTTTTTGGGTTGTTTCAAGTGGTGAACTTTTGAATGTATTAAGAATGTATAGATGGGAACATTTGGTTAAAATTTCAATCTTAGTTTGCTATACTTTCAGATATATACACTATGGAAGTTAGCGTTTGTGATTGGTCCTTAAATATGCTTTGAATGCATCATCTCGGGATTTTCGTTAGAACTTATTTGTTTCAACATTTCAAACCATGAATTTTTCATACATTGGTTCATTATACTCTCTGAGTCATGACTTATGGAAGTTATGGTTCCTGAATGCTCATGAAATCAGTTTCAAATAGGTTAGTTTGGAATTTTCACTATTACTTATTTTCTAGGATGTTTTTATATCATGAACTTTGAAGAGCACAAGGTGAGATGTCTGGATACTTGTGATAAAATTTTAAAGTCTTGGTTCGATATACATTCAAAGATATGCTCTAAGGAAGTTAGAGTTCTTGAATGCTCCCGAAATTAGTTTCTAACAAGTCAATTTGGAATTTTCGCTATAACTTATTATTTGGGATGTTTTAGACCATGAAATTTTGAGGAGACTGAAATGAGATCTCTAGGTCATATAGTCAAAATGTTAGAGAATGACTCATTATAATTTCTAAGATATTCCCTGTGGAAGCTCGGGTTCTTGAATGCTCTTGAAATTAAATTTCAGATAGGTCAATTTTGCATTTTTGTTATAGTTTATTTTCTAGAATGTTTTAGAATATGAAATTTTGAGGAGACAAAGGTGAGATCTATAGGTACCTTTGGTAAAAATTCTAGACATTTTTTATTATAATTTAAGATATTACTTGTGAAAGTTAGGGTTTCTGAATGGTTTTGAAATCAATTTCAAATAGCTTATCTTGGAATTTTTGTTATAACATGTTTTCTCAGACTTTTTAGGCTAAACTTTTTAGATATTTGTGGAGCAATATAAAAGAACCTCATGTACAAGTTTATGAATCATATATTCAAAATTCGATATATAACATGTTGTACAAATTTGATCTTGGGAAGAAGCAAAAAACAGCAAGCTTCAAGAGAGTTAGCATAAATTTCATTTGGAGATTCAAATTTTGATCAAACTTGGTGAAGGCAAAAGAAACAGGTAGACCAAGTGAAGGAAGAAGCAATGAGTAGATTGAGTGAAGGAAAAGTAGTAAAAAAAATTTATGGAGATAATGTGAATGTTATTATATTTTGAAGAAGTAATATACACTAAAGAAGAATTGTAATTAAGGGTGGGTTGTTGCTCAATCAAAGAGAGTGGTGTCTCCAATAGATTAGTGTCTACAAATATATATAAGAGTAGCTTGGTTCCTACTAGGGTTTGTAATAGTGGATATTCTTTCCTCTAGTATGTTGGTGGCTACAAATATTTGTAACAGTAGGTTGGTGTCTATAAATAATTATAAAAATATGTTTTGCGGTTTTCTCCGAAAAGGGTTTCCACAGAAATCTTGTGTTCCATGTTCCACGATTGGTAGATCTCATATGCGATTTTTTTCTTACGGTTCACGAATGTTTAGAAAAATAAAAAATTTCTTATGTTGATTCACTTATACTAATTCACCCCCCCACAAACATAATTGTGTGCTCAACAATTGTTATCAAAGCATGTTTCTTCAGAAAAAGTCTAACCACTAAAAGGTAAATATCAAAAGAAGACAACACTAGTCATGAATGTTTCTCCACAAACAAAGTTCCAACATTTGAAGAAACAAAATATTATTTTTAGAATATAAGGATGCATACTTATCTAATGGATATTTCCTTTGACATCTGACAATCTGTTGTGGTTACTTATAAAGATCCAACAACTCCACCAATGGATCAAGCTAAAAATAAGGCTAGTGAGCATAATGAAAAATCCATAAATGTTATCTTATGTGGTGTATAAGAGTTAGAATTTTTCAAGTTGATGTATGGTGAATTGATAAGGAATTTGTGACAAACTTCAAAATATCTATGAAGGCAATTCCAAGGTTAAGAACGCAAACTCTAAGCTCATAGAAGGAAGTTTGAGAATTTGAAAATGAAAAATAAAACGGTGTAGCATATCTCCTTTGTGTGGGAAAAATCATCAACACCATGAAAGGACTTGGTGGAAATGTTGAATAATCGATGATTGTACAAAAGGTGTTATGGTTACTCCCCTTAAGATTTCATACCAAATTTTCTACCATTGAAGAAATGAAGGATCTTTGATAAATTCGCAATGGATGAACCTCATGGTATTCTAACAACATATGTAATGAAGACTCAGAAAGAAAAGCCATTAAAGTGAGAAGAAACATTCAAAGCTTCAAAAAACTCAAAGAAGAAATAGTATGAATAAAGCAATAACTCTAGTTGTGAATTGGATACAGAGGAAGTCGTTTTGTGAGGAAACTCAAGAAAGGATCTAGGAAATAAAAAAGTAAGCTTCCATTTAAATATTTTATTTGCGGAAAAGTAAGACATTTTACTACTAAGTGTCCATATGGAAAAATGAAAGTAGTGATGATGAAGACAACCATAACATAAAAAAATGAAGGAAACATCATCAATGCAAAAATAACCACCAACGGAATATGCATGAAAAGAAGAAGAAACTCTCTTTATGGAAATTGAAACAAAAAGTGATGAAAAAAAAGGGAAAGAAATAATGGATTCAGAAGAAGAAGAAAAGATTGAAACAAATGGGGAAGTGGATTTTGAAGAAGAACTCATGTGTGCCTTAAGCAAAATAAAGAAGTTTAGGAAAAGGAATTTGAAACAAAAGGAAAAAATACATAAATATGAAGAAGAGGATCCTAACGCAAAATAAAAAATGTCACAAAGCCTTGAAGAAAAACATAATCCTATTATTGTCCTAAAGGTTCAACTTTGAGAGGCAAAAAGGATAGGAGGGATGGTGAGAATCTAGTTGAAGGAAAAGGAAAAAATTGTGAGAAGTTGGATTCTAAAATTGTTTCCTAAAGAAAAGAATTGGAGAAGTTAATCACTTAGTTGAATAGAATCTTGAAGTTTGAAAAGAACGGTGACTTGAAGAAAACCATTCACCAGTTGTAAGTGAGTAATTCAGAGTTGAATAATGAGGTTTCCCTTTTGCAGAGCACCCTTAATGAGATTTGTGAAGAAGTTGCTCCACTTCAAACAAATAACAACCACATGTTTGATGTTTCTCCTAGTTTTTAAAAACATGCAACATGTATTGGATCCCAACTTATGAGACAAATGGGATATAATTGATGTGTATATTCCACTAGAAAATTCATCACAACAAATCTAATAAATTATATTTAAAAATCTGAAATCTACATTATGAGGGTTTATTTCTCTTTAGATTTTTGGATATGTAAACTATTGTCTATTTCATATGCATATAAATTATAATTATGAAGAAAACAAAGAACAATGAAATAAAAACAAACCATGATTTGACACAGTATATAATCAAAGAAGTTCACACCTCCCCATTTTGGAAGGCTTTTGGCATCTAAACGCTTCTACTAAGTAAGGTGAGGAATTTTTTCCTCTACCTTATCTTGAGTGTACCATTTAACTTTGCCTGAAAGTTGTCCTTTCAACCTAATCTTCCAAAGGTCATGTTGCCCCTATCTCATATTTCTATACCTCTTCTGCAAACTTGTATATTATATCAACTCTTCTTGAGCATCTAGTGCTAAATCATTTATAGAAGGTAGGATGTTCCTCTTTGTAATGTAACATGGAAGGCTCATAGAGTTTCAAATTCTCTACATTCATAATTGAGAAAATGTGCATGTATGGGGATATATTGATTCTATAGGCATTATCTCCCACCTTTTTTAGTATCTCAAAGGGATAATATCACGAAGCCTTTATTTTCTTACTCAAACCTTGTAGCCTCTCCTTTTTCAACTATAACCATACTCTGTCTTCCACCTTGAATGCATTCTCTATTTTTTGTTGATCATGCCTAACCTTATATTTTTCCTGTGACTTTTGCAGTGTTTCATTTACCTATATATGGATATTCCTAATCCTCTAAAATAAAGTTAAGCTCTAAAGGCATCCCCTGTAAGATCCTTCGTTACTCCTCCTTGCTTCCCATATGTAATATCCAAAGCTGAAGGTAGAAAATATTCAAAACAAGTTTCAAATGGGGACTTACCAAAAGAAGTGTGAATTTCTCTATTATAAGAGTGTTATATATATACCATATTTTCATCCCAAGCCTTTGGATTCTTCTAAGTGTAACTGCTCAAAAATTGCACCAAATTCCTATTGAATGCTTTTGTCTGTCCATCTATTCGTGGATGAAATGTTGTAGACATCTTCAACTTCATGTCCATCTTGTCCCATAATGTAGTCCAAAATGCACTGAGAAATATTGTTTCATTATCTAAAACAATGGTCCTTGGTATCCCAAAGTGCACCTAATGCCTGTTCAAAGAACAAGTTCGATATTTCTTTCCCACTGATGTTTTTGTTATAGGGCATCAAAACACACATCTTGTTGAACCTATAAACTACCACAAACAAGTAGTTATGTCCCTTCTTGGTTGTTAGTAAATGTCCCACAAAGTCCATGGAAATGCTTCTCTAGGACGAGTGGGTATAGCTAAGGGATGATATAGACTCAGTTTCCTATTATTAGGTTTGTTTGTACAACAAAGCATGCATCCTCTTATGAACCTAGCTATTTTTCTTGCATCTTGGGCCAATACACATACCTTTGCAAGTTGGTCATTGTCTTCCCTGCACCAAAGTGCCCTGAAACCTTGGAGGTGTGAGCCTCTCTATTTAGATGCAATCACTCACCTTTAGGAACACATAACTTATCCAACATGTAGAGTAACCCATACTGGAGATGGTAGTCAACGATGCCATTTCCATCATGCACATGAATCTGACTCTACAACTATTGAAGTAACTCCTTGAAGTAGTCATCCTCTAAATATGCCTCTCTGTACGCATCATGGGTGAATGGCTCCATGTGCACCAATTTTCCCAAAGTTGTGATTTTTGATGTGGGTGGCCTTGAAATCATGTTAACCAACTTGTTTGTATTGCCTTCTTGTACTTGATCACTAAATGAAACCTTTGTAGAACCCCCATCCACTTGTAACATATAGCCTTTTGTAGCTTACTCTAGGCCTGCAAGTAATATAGTGGCTGGTGATCTGTGTGTATTACTGTCTCCTTTCCCGTTAGATAGTGCTTCCACTTCTTCACATCTTGCACTAAGGAATAGAGCTCCTTGTCGTAGGTAGGGTAGTTAAGAACTGCACTAGGAAGTGCTTTAGAATGGTAGCATATAAACCTTCCTCCCTGCATCAAAACCACTCCCATAACCTACCCGCTCGCATTTGTCTCTACTTTGAAGGGTTGCTACAAGTTTGGTAATGCTAGAACTGGTGCTTGACTGATCTTCTTCTTTAGCTCCTGAAAGGATCTCTAGTTACCCTTTCATCACTAGAAACTCTTGCCACTTATTTATATGGAGTGGAGTGATTCTTCTACTATTGAGACTGAGGTGATGATAAAGTATTGTGTTACCCTAACGAAATTACTAACCTCGGAAACATTAGTAGGCACTGACCATTTCATGATGGCCTCCATCTTCGTGGGATCTATCTTCAACTCTCCTCCACCTATCACATACCCAAAATACACCAAATACTATTGTGCAAATTCACACTTTATGTGATTTGCTTGTAGTTGGTGTTTATTTAATGTCTCCAACACCTATGTAAAATGTGAGATGTGTTCCTCCCATGTAGCACTACATACCAGTATATCATCCAAATAGATAATAACAAATGAATATATAAAAGGGTGTAGTATATCATTCATTAACCTCATAAATGTAGCTAGTGTATTGCATAGGCCAAATAGCATGACTAACCACTAATAAAAACCTTACCTAGTTTTGAAGTCAATCTTTCAGGTGTCCTCTTCTCTGACTCAAACGTGGTGATATCCAAACTTTAAGTCTAACTTGGTAAAATATTTCACTTGCTGCAACTGATCCAAGAGATCATCTATTTTGGGCAGGGGGTACCTATTCACAAGTGCAATTTTATTCAACACCATGTAATCATAACACATCCACCAAGTCCCATCTTTCTTTGGCACAATGATTATGGTTGACCCACATGGTGATGTACTTGGTCGAACAAGACCTTGTTCTAGTAGTTGTTGAAATTATTTCTTCACCTCACTGGCTTTTATAACAGACTAATTGTACAGCCCAATGTTTGGAAATGGGAAGTTCAATAATATCTAGATCTTGTGCTCCACTTCCCTCTTTGGCGGTAACCCTTTAGGCTCCCAAAACACACATTGTATGCCTCTATAAACTCTTCCAATTGTTGTTTTTGTCTCCTAGTACACCCATCCATGGATGCTTTTCCTCTTATATACTCTTCTACAAATTGATTTTCTCTTAAAAATAATAAAGCATACTTCTTATTGGAACTGATCAGTTTCTTGGTTTGGTTGGCACTTACCAACAAAATTTCCAACTTTCCTTTGTGTGTGTTGATGGTGAACACTTTTCGATCCTTGACAAGATGATATTGGTTGGATCTCCACATGAAGATTGCATCTCACATATACATGTAGGGACTTCCAAACACCACTTCACATACATTAAGGGGAACTACATCTAGTTCTACTTCACCAATGAAATCAACACTAATAAAAAATATAATTTTGCATCCTTAACTACCTATAAAAAATATAATTGTTTTGTTACCTTTAATTATGAATCCTTATTTATCCATCCCAATGGATATGGGCTTGGATGATCACGAACTTCCAATCCCAAATTCCTGACTAGCTCTACTGCAATGAGATTCACCTAAGATCTTGAGTCAAACAGAGCATCGATCTTTGCCTTCTTGACATGTATCTCTATGTGGAAGAGTTTGGTCATTTCTTTCTCTTCTTGTTGTTGAAGGCTAAACTAGCTCACAAAAAGATAGAAAAGATAGATCAACACCTTAGAATTCAGCCTCTTCGAGGGGGCAACCTCTTTTACATTACATAAATGAAAAATTCTTGGATGATTCAAATGACAAAACCTCCTTTCTATATATAGGAGTCTAAGGAGTCACAATATAACCCAGCCGACCTAACAATAATAATATAAAGCCACAAAAATAACGATAGAGGGATTCTATGGGGCACATTAATAACAATATGGGCACAAAAGGGGCACAACAATATTAATAAGGGATACAAATACAATAGTAATGGGGTAATCACTAGTATTATAGGGACCTAACATGCCCCTCTCCTTCAAAAACGTGTTGTCCTCAACGCTTGAGTAGTTCTGGATGCTTCTGTATAAAATTCTCATCCTCCCATGTGGAATCTTCAGCGGATAAGTTCTTCCACTTGATGAGATACTCCGAAATTGATCGACTTTGTAGCTGTCGAGTTCTTGTTTCTGTGACTGCTTCTGGTTCCAATGTAATTTTTCCTTCGTCGTCAAGTTCTGGCAATATTGTTTGAAATGGGAGCTTGTCGCCTATAACCTTCTTTAAACATGAAACATGGAAAACTGGGTGCACTCGAGAAGCTGCAGGAAGCTCCAATTTGTATGCCATAGTACCAATCTTTTGCAACACCTTGTACGAACCATAATACTTTGGTGATAATTTATTATCCTTCTTAGCTTGCTTGAAAATTAAAAGCTATTGTACCCAAGGATTGTAGCCATTGGACTCCTAGTACAACATCAACACCTCTAGAGAAATTTATTGTTCCTCCATTTGCAACCATCACTTGACACTCTGGTGCTGGATATAGGAAGCAATTCAATTCTTTTGCTATCTTACAATGAATAAAATTGTGGGTACTTCCTGAATCAATCAACACTATTACCTTTTTCTTCTTGATTTGTCCTTCAATCTTGATGGTTTGAGGAGTGGTAATTCCAGCCAATGCATTAAAAGATATGGTCGGATTCATTTATTCTTTATCTAGGCTTTGTTCTTGGAGTATATCCTCTTCTTTTGACCTTTCTTGCTCCTTTTCTTCTTCCTCTTCACAATCTATGTAGAATAATTTCTTCTCTGCACACTTATGACCTTTAGTGTATTTGCTATCACAATTGTAACAAAGCCCTTTTGCTCTTTTTTTCTTCCAATTTTTGTGGTGTCAACCTTATAGGTTGTGGAAGACTAGGGGCAACAACACTTCCATCTTTATAGTTGTGAGTGGTATGCTTCTTGGTTGCCATAATTTTGCTTTCCATTTTTCTTGCTAACTTGAACGCCTCTCTAACGAATCAGGTTCCCAAAGGCGAACATCATGTTGGATATTATCCTTTAAAGTCCCTATGAACACATCAATCCTATGCTCCTCTGGAATATTTTTTACCCTTTTGTTCAAGTTTTGGAACTCCTCAATGTGCTCCATTATTGAACCCTTTTGTTTGAGACTTATCAATTGGCTTAAAAAAGTGTTGCTTTTTGTATCATCATAATGTGCTGTCAATTCTTCTGTAAAAATTGCCCAAGTGATAATTTGTTTACGAAAGAAAAGCCATTGATACCATACAAACTAATTTGGTTCCAAATATAAAGTTGCAATACGTACCTTTTGTGTGTTTTGCACATTATTGAGATCGAAAAATTGCTCCATCTGTAATATCCATGTTGCGGGATCCTTGCCATCAAACTTCCTCATATCGATTTTTGGAATATGGTGAGTCTTTGGTACAACATTAGGGTCTATGAAATCATGATTAACATTTATTTTGTTCTCATCATGAGTTTCCTTTACTACCCTTTCACCAATAGTAAGCATTTCTTGTAGAAACTTTGTCAAATCTGTCTTCAAATCTTCCATGCCTGTCTTCAAATTAGCTTCCACGTCATTCATCTTAAATTCTATTCCTTTCTTTAAAAAATCCATCTTAGCTTCTACACCTTTCTTTAAACCATCCATCTTAGCTTATACATCTTTCTTTAAACCATCCATCTTAGATTCTGTTACTTTTTGTGCAAGTGACACTTGTTGCACGTGGTCTCGTAATTTTGATATATCATGTTGCATTTCTTCCTCTTCTTCATGAGTCATGCTAGAGCTTTCAGGTTGCTTACTAGGTGTTTGCATTTTCTTTCCTTGGGGCATCAATTACCGATAATAATGCTTTAATATGCCCTTTGAATTCCTTCAAACTAATTTTTCAAACCTAGCTTATGCAAAAATTTAAAAAAACTACACACCTTTTTCTACTTTGTAGGAGCTTGATATTGAATCTAATGTATCTCTGTAATTTCGGATCATCCATTTCTAAAATTGAGACCTGCAGTATCCCTCTATGTCCTCTTTCGAATGCCACTAGTCTGATCCAAATTGGATTCTCCTGGGAAAAGTTATGCCAAATATCCCACAGTGACCTGATTATAGACTAGTTCAGTAGAGCGAACTTGTACGACGTGCCACGAGTCACTGTTTCGACCTTTGGCTCTGAAAAATATATACAAGAAACTACAGTCCATCCTATTTTTGTAGCTTCTTACGAAATTTCAATTTGATGCTTAGAGAGAAAGTTATAATGATTTTTCCTAGGGCACCTATTTGGAATGTAATTCAGGAGTCTGCAAAAAGATCAACTTTCTCAGATCATATCTCGGCAAATATAAGTGCAAAAAGCTCTGAAATTTGAACTCGAGGTTCAGTGCGATTTCATCTCAAATGGGTTTTGTGTTTAGCTTCTAAAACATCGCAGAAAAAAAGTTATAGCGAAAATTCCACGATGACCTATTTGGAGCAGCGAAACCCTAGAATCCAAAGCTCTGATACCAAATGTTATGAAACTAGCTCATAAAAAGATAGAAAAGATAGATCAACGCCTTAGAATTTAGCTTCTTCGAGGGGGAAACCTCCTTTACATTACATAAATGAACAATTCTTGGATGATTCAAATGACAAAACCTCCTTTCTATATAGGAGTCTAAGGAGTCACAATATAACCCAGCCGACCTAACAATAATAATATAAAGCCACAAAAATAACGATAGAGGGATTCTATGGGGCACATTAATAACAATATGGGCACAATAGGGGCACAAAAATATTAATAAGGGATACAACTACAATAGTAATGGGGTAATCACTAGTATTATAGGGACCTAACATGCCCCTCTCCTTCAAAAAAGTGTTGTCCTCAACGCTTGAGTAGTTCTAGATGCTTCTGTATAAAATTCTCATCCTCCCATGTGGAATCTTTAGTGGATAAGTTCTTCCACTTGATGAGATACTCCGAAATTGATCGATTTCGTAGCTGTCGAGTTCTTGTTTCTGTGACTACTTCCAGTTCCAATATAATTTTTCCTTCGTCGTCAAGTTCTGGCAATATTGTTTGAACTGGGAGCTTGTCGCCTATAACCTTCTTTAAACATGAAACATGGAAAACTGGGTGCACTCGAGAAGCTGCAGGAAGCTCCAATTTGTATGCCATAGTACCAATATTTTGCAACACCTTGTACGAACCATAATACTTTGGTGATAATTTGTTATCCTTCTTAGCCTGCTTGAAAATTAAAAGCTATTATACCCAAGGATTGTAGCCATTGGACTCCTAGTACAACATCAACACCTCCAGAGCAATTTATTGTTCCTCCATTTGCAACCATCACTTGACACTCTGGTGCTGGATATAGGAAGTAATTCAATTATTTTGCTATCTTACAATGAATAAAATTGTGGGTACTTCCTGAATCAATCAACACTATTACCTTTTTCTCTTGATTTGTCCTTCTATCTTGATGGTTTGAGGAGTGGTAATTCCAGCCAATGCATTAAAAGATATGGTCAGATTCATTTATTCTTTATCTAGGCTTTGTTCCTGGAGTATATCATCTTCTTTTGACCTTTCTTGCTCCTTTTCTTCTTCCTCTTCACAATCTATGTAGAATAATTTCTTCTCAGCACACTTATGACCTTTAGTGTATTTGCTATCACAACTGTAACAAAGCCCTTTTGCTCTTTTTTCTTCCAATTTTTGTGGTGTCAACCTTATAGGTTGTGGAAGACTAGGGGCAACAACACTTCCATCTTTATAGTTGTGAGTGGTATGCTTCTTAGTTGCCATAATTTTGCTTTCCATTTTTCTTGCTAACCTGAATGCCTTCTCTAATGAATCAGGTTCCCAAAGGCGAACATCATGTTGGATATTATCCTTTAAAGTCCCTATGAGCACATCAATCCTATGCTCCTCTGGAATATTTTTTACCCTTATGTTCAATTTTTGGAACTCCTCAATGTGCTCCATTATTGAACCCTTTTGTTTGAGACTTATCAATTGGCTTAAAAAAGTGTTGCTTTTTGTATCATCATAATGTGCTGTCAATTCTTCCGTAAAAATTGCCCAAGTGATAATTTGTTTACGAAAGCAAAGGCATTGATACCATAAAAACTAATTTGGTTCCAAATATAAAGTGGCAATACATACCTTTTGTGTGTTTTGCACATTATTGAGATCGAAAAATTGCTCCATCTGTAATATCCATGTTGCGGGATCCTTGCCATCAAACTTCCTCATATCGATTTTTGGAATATGGCGAGTCTTTGGTCCAACATTAGAGTCTATGAAATCAGGATTAGCATTTATTTTGTTCTCATCATGAGTTTCCTTTACTACCCTTTCACCAATAGTAAGCATTTCTTGTAGAAACTTTGTCAAATCTGTCTTCAAATCTTCCATGCCTGTCTTCAAATTAGCTTCCATGCATTCATCTTAGATTCTATGCCTTTCTTTAAAAAATCCATCTTAGCTTCTACACCTTTCTTTAAACCATCCATCTTAGCTTATACATCTTTCTTTAAACCATCCATCTTAGATTCTGTTACTTTTTGTGCAAGTGACACTTGTTGCACGTGGTCTCGTAATTTTGATATATCATGTTGCATTTCTTCCTCTTCTTCATGAGTCATGCTAGAGCTTTCAGGTTGCTTACTAGGTGTTTTCATTTTCTTTCCTTGGGGCACCAATTACCGATAATAATGCTTTAATATGCCCTTTGAATTCCTTCAAACTAATTTTTCAAACCTAGCTTATGCAAAAATTTAAAAAAACTACACACCTTTTTCTACTTTGTAGGAGCTTGATATTGAATCTAATGTATCTCTGTAATTTCGGATCATCCATTTCTAAAATTGCGACCTGCAGTATCCCTCTATGTCCTCTTTCCAATGCCACCAGTCTGATCCAAATTGGATTCTCCAGGGAAAAGTTATGCCAAATATCCCATAGTGACCTGATTATAGACTAGTTCAATAGAGCGAACTTGTACGACGTACCACGAGTCACTGTTTCGACCTTTGGCTCTGAAAAATATATACAAGAAACTACAGTCCATCCTATTTTTGTAGCTTCTTACGAAATTTCAATTTGATGTTTAGAGAGAAAGTTATAATGATTTTTCCCAGGTCACCTATTTGGAATGTAATTCAGGAGTTTGCAAAAAGATCAACTTTCTCAGATCATATCTCGGCAAATATAGTGCGAAAAGCTCTGAAATTCGAACTAGAGGTTCAATGTGATTTCATCTCAAATGGGTTTTGTTTTTAGCTTCTAAAACGTCGCAGAAAAAAAGTTATAGCGAAAATTCCACGATGACCTATTTGGAGCAGCGAAACCCTAGAATCCAAAGCTTTGATACCAAATGTTATGAAACTAGCTCACAAAAATATAGAAAAGATAGATCAACGCCTTATAATTCAGCCTCTTCGAGGGGGAAACCTCCTTTACATTACATAAATGAACAATTCTTGGATGATTCAAATGACAAAACCTCCTTTCTATATATAGGAGTCTAAGGAGTCACAATATAACCCAGTCAACTTAACAATAATAATATAAAGCCACAAAAATAACAATAGAGGGATTCTATGGGGCACATTAATAACAATATGGGCACAATAGGGGCACAAAAATATTAATAAGGGATACAACTACAATAGTAATGGGGTAATCACTAGTATTATAGGGACCTAACAAAGGCTATTGAGATTCACCTATTTCTGCACTAACATACATATGATATTCCCATCCATATATGATATGATTTCAACCTTGATGCTCAAATCAGCGACCATCATATTCTTCTTATTATTATCTTTCTTTTTATTCTTAGAGTTAAGCTTCAAATGCAACTTTTGACACTTCTCCTTTGTATGACAAACAATATTATAGTGGTTGCAATGGTTGCTAGGGTCTTTGCACTAACGTATTGTGGTTATCATAGTTTTATATTTCCCCCCTTTACACTTCTTCTTCCTCTCCTTAGAAGCATCTTGGTGCTACTTCTGCTTTGATCCACCTGATTTCCCTCTCTGGAGGCCTATTTTCTCCAAGTATTGTGCCTATACCCAAGCCTCGTCCATTGATATGGGCTTCAACATCATCACTTGATTCCATAAATGGTTGTGTAGGCCCCCCCCCAGATAATTGAGGAGTACATATGGGTCCTTTTGGAAGATACTCGACATTATGGCAAGGATTTTTGAACTATGTGGTGTACTCGTGTACACTTTGCCCCTATTCCTTCCTGAAGTAGTGCCGTCGGATACACTGGTCCTCCACATACCTAATAGGGTAAAATAGTGCCTTTGTGATGGTTTTAAAGGCCTCCCACTTAGTCACTGAAGGATCTCCCTCCAACCTCAAGGTCTTTGTGTGGCTTTCCCACCAGGTCAATGCACGACCCTCTAATTTCATCCACACAAAAGAAATATTTTGTTCTTCCTCTATATGATGAACACTAAAATAGCCTTCTAATTATTGCAACCAATAATTTAGATTCAGAGTGTCGATCTTAGCTTTTGTTGGTAGGACTTGATATCGACCTTCGCTTCCATTTTGAAAAGGGAATGTGAATGGTTCACGAAACTTGAACTAGGTTGATCTCTTTTAGATCCTTTCTTTAGCTCATTCTCTATTTCTTCCTGATCTCCTGATATCCCCTCTTATCAGTCCTCTGTGTTAAAACCCTTATCTTCTATGAATATCACAAACTTATTGCTCAGGACCAACATGAGGAGATTTACATCATGGATTATATCTGAAACTTGTGCTTCCAACAATGAAAACCTCTCTTCTAAAGGATCATGATGGGTATTCACAAATTGTTGATCATAACTAGGGTTTTACGAATTTTGGCTTAGTTGATCTAGAACCCCCAAAAATATCCACAGTATACTAAAAGAAACTTGTTTTAATGCCATTATGATTTATAAATTGTTGTGTATATGCCAATGGATAGTTCTTCACAACATATTTGATAAATTATACTTAAAAATACAGAATCTATATTATGAGCGTTTATTTCTCTTTAGACTTATGGATCTATAAATTATTGTGTATTCCATATGCATGTAAATTATGTTTATACAGAAAATAGAGAACAAAAAAATAAAAAAGTCACAAACCACAATTTTACATAAGATATTAACCTAGGAAACCCTTTCAAGAGAAAACTCAACCGGAAGTTGAGGCCTCTCTGCTCTCTTTCTGTAAATAGAAAATGGTTGTGAGTACAAATAAGTAATGCATGTGGCTCATGAGCTACTACAGTGCAAAAATCCTCTTTGTGTGCTATCTGCCTATCCCTCTCAACAACTATCCCCGTCTATGGAACAAATGCACTTGAAAATAATGGAAACCCTTTTCCTCCTGCTGACCAATTATAACACACTTTAATAGCCTACAAGTGGTTAGGTTTGACTCCCTCAAATCTTAACTAGAGTTACAACATGGAATATTCTAAAGTCTTTTTCATCATAGTTATGTCTCTATCCCATTTTCCATAAGTTATGGGGGCTAACGTGGCACCCTCTCAAATTATGGTGGTGAGAACAGGAAATTCAACTTTTGAGTGAGATAAATTTTGCATATAGACTTTGATTAAGTTGATTCTTCCATCGTTGGAAAGGTATTTGTGTGTAGAATAGGAAAAAAAAGGGTTCTATGCTAAAATGGTAAGTTTTTAACCCCAAAAAATGTCGTTTGATGCCTCAAAATGTTCCTAGAAGGTTTCAGACCCCAATTTGTCAAACTGGGTCCCACTAGTAAAAATGTTCCTATGAGCTTATTCCTCCACTTTTTCCAATTTGAAAGCTTCGATATGGATGAAAAAACAAATTTAATGATACAATCCAGATCAATAATGGTAGTGGACTTGGAAAAAATGGACCTGGCATTATTTCCCCTATTGATCCTAAGATATAAACATCTAGAGTCGGAATTCAATATAATGTTATTGTTGCATCATTGTCTACACCTAGCACTATTGAACATAGAGAAGTATTATTCATTGGAGTGGGATTCAAACTAAAGAGAAACCCCCTACTAATTGTAATGGACATATTGATGAGTTAGTTATTTCAATGGTTGAGAATGTTGTTGAAAGCATTGCTAATATGACAAGGTATTTGGCTCATGTTCATAAATCAGACCTTGCCTTTGTTCCAACAGGCTAGATCTATGTACCTTATAGCTCTCCTCATCATAAGAATTAGAGACATTTGACTGGGAATTATATTTTTTGGAATAATAGCAATCGTGCTTTCATATTTTTGTAGAAGCACTATGAAAGGATGAATCATGGACCAATGTCAACTATATGAATCAATTGTGGATGGATATATGGATGGTAGTGGAATGGTTTAACAACTACTTGAGGACTTCATATGAATGTGTCTCCTCATCTGTGAAGTCATACAACACTACTTTTACTTGCAACTAAAGAATTGATAGTGGTCAACTAAGGATCAACCAAAGATACCAGTTGATCGAGGTTCAATTGTTTGGTTCATTAATTTTGTTTTGGTAGTTCCCTCAATTTCAAGAGTTTTAGTGAAGTTATTGTTGTGTACTACTATGACTGATAGAGATTGTTGGTATACTAAAGATAGTTGGATTGAAAAGTAATGGTGTGCTCTCGTCTAAATAACTAATCAATTGGGACTTTGATTTGGACAACAATTGAGATAAGCACAAGTTCAGGGGAAGCATCCCCTTGTCATTGATGTCAAAGGGGATGTTCCCCAAAACTTGCGCTTCTCCTAATTATTGTCCAAATCAAAGTTCCAATTTATTAATCAACTAAAGAAGAGAACATCATTATTTATCAATCCAATCCAACAACGACAAAGGGGAGATTGTTGAACAAATTGTTGCATTGATGTAAAAGGGCTTATACCATTGATATTGTATATAAGTACCCCGTTGAGAAATGGAAACAAGAAATTCCAGTTTAATTTGTCCTTGAATGAAACTGTGATTAAAATCAAATTCTATTCTCATAACAACTTATAAATAGTTAATTAAGTTTAATTAAATTAATTAGCTTAGGAATTTCGAGTTGGAAGTCTTTCTGTAGTCATGTATAATATGTTCTCCCTAAATTTTAGGGGTCTAGGATGAGTTTATTTGAGTCGTAATTAGATAAATTAGTTTGACTGAGTTATAGACAGTTAAACTAGTTCTAACTATTTGTGGAACTAGTAGAGGTCTAGTAGTGAGTTGGTGCAATGGTGCATCCTCAGTGCTACTCCAGCTAACTAAATATTCCCTCATGAGAAAATCATGCATGTCAGTTCAGAGAAAGACCCAGATGAGGCTAGAGTGCAGGGACAATGTATTATCAGTTGTAGTGTGATCTGAGTTGTACAGATCATGCATGCAATTAGGGAGAGGACCTAGTTTGGATTGCGTAATTATGGAGGAAGGAATTCCCAATTAAATATGGGCTATTCCTCATAGGAATTGCGCAAGGAAATAAGGGCTTAGCAGGCTGCATAAATTGGCTAAGTGTTGGTCAATGCAGGCTTGTGAGGCAGAGAGTTGATCATACTTGTGCGGAATTGTTCTTGTGAGAACAAGCTTTGTATTATCACTCAGATTTCTGATTAATGCAATAGATAGTTGGGGTTTTGAGAAGTGGCTTTCCCCAAAGAAACAATTGTTTTATGTGTCTTTTATTGTCTTCCTCTTTTCGATTATTGTTTTCATCGATTCTTGGTTTTCACTGTTTAAATAGTAGAGTAGATTCTTGTCTTGTGTTTTAGTACATTACATGAGTTGTGAATCTACAAGAAAATATACATGGTATCAAAGCTGAAGATAATATACTAGAGGAGATTTCGAAGTTTTGAGTTTTGGGTTATAGGTGAAATTCAAATTTGAAATATATACTTCAGGATCGGCAGATGGCATTCTACGGTTTACGGCTCGAGTATGCCTTGGAAGGAAACTCGAATTATATAGCTTGGAAGGAAAAAATGGAGGTTATGCTGGAGGATAATGGCTTGAAGGAATTCATTGATCAAGACATTCCTAATCCAACAACATCAGATGCACAAAATCTAGCCGAATGGAAGAATTGTGTGGCGAAGGCGAGGCTGATAATCCTTGAGGGAGTTCGAGTCTCTAGTCTCCATGGGAAGGAAACTTTGTATGCTATGTGGAAAGCATTGATAGACCTATTCCAGAACATCAGTGACCATAGGAAGTTGGCACTGAAAAACAAACTTCGAAAAACAAAGATGGAGAAAGGCAAGACCATTCCAAAATACTTGACCAGGTTCACTCACTGTCGTGATGAGATTGGAAGTGTTGGAATAACCGTTGTCGAGGATGATATGGTGAGCCTAGCTCTCCTAGGCCTTCCAAAGAGTTAGAATAGCTATCAGGACTTTGTCAATGGGAGGGATAAGCTTCTAGATTGGGAATGACTATGGTCAGATTTGATGTAGGAGGAGATTAGAAGGAACACCAGATATGGTTCCTCATCAAAGACTGATGATGAGGAAAATTGTGCCTTAGCGAGTAAGGAAAGGAAAGGGAAAGGGAAGGCATCCCATTCCAAATAATATTCTTGCCATGGAGGTAAGAAGAAAGACATGACGAAAGTTAAGTGCTTTCATTTTCATGAGCTGGGCCATTTTGTTACAATGTCCACTCAAGAAGTCCAAGAAGTCCTCATGAGGAGTGGTCGATGAGTATTTGGCCTCTCAATTCAAATTATACTTTACTCTCATTGCATGCATGGTGTCATTAATGATGGGTAGTGTATGGTACCTTGACAATGGAGCTTCATTCCACATGATTAGTGATAAGGAGTTGTTCAGTGACCTCGAGGAGAAAGATCTCTAGATGCATATCGAGATGGGTGATGACGGGAGGTATCGAGATGGGTGATGATAGGAGGTATAGTGCTACTAGATTGGGTACGATTACTTTTCAGAGGGAATAGGGTGCTCCTCTCACCTTGAGGGATGTTATGTATGTGCCCAGGTTGAAGAAGAACTTAATATCGGTCACCATGCTTAAGGATAGAGGCTATGATGTGATTTTATCGAAAGGAAATGTGTTTCTTCGACACATACCCATAGGTTAAGTAAAGAATATAGGGATTCAAGTTAAGAATCTCTATAAGATGGAGGTAGAGGATTGTGCTACCTTGAGCATGAAAGCAAAGAAGATGCAAAGCCGAGATGTTGGCTAGTTGTGGCACAGGCAATTGGGACACTTGCATTATGGGGCTTTGAAAATCATGTAGAAGATCTCTACTGATCTTCCCAAAGGTACGCTTGAGAAAGTTGATACATGTAAGGGGTGTACTTTGGGAAAATACACCAAGGATTCCTTTCATGACAAAGACATTCAAGCAAAGGTGATTCTAGAGCGAGTCCATTCAGATGTGTGTGGACCATTCTCAATAACATCCACGACCAAACATAGGTATTATGTTATATTTGTTGACAACTTTTCTCATAAATGTTGGATATTTTTCATGGAGAAGAAAGCTCAAACTTTCACAAAGTTTTTTGAGTTTAAAGAATTGGTTGAGAAAGAGTTTGGAAAGAAGGTTAAAGCTTTGAGGAGTGATAACGATCACGAGTATGTCTCAAATGAGTTTAAGAACTTATGTGCAACATAAGGGATTAAACGGGAGTTGACATCACCCCATAACCCACAACATAATGGGGTGGCCGAGAGGAAGAACAGAAGAATTGTAGGGGAAACACAGGCAATGTTCCATGATCAGGGCCTACCACTACAATTGTGGGTTGAGGCATGCAACACAATGGTTTATTTGCAGAACTGTAGCCCACATCGAATTCTTGGAATGAAGACACCAAAGGAGGCTTATTCCAGTAAGAGGCCAGATGTTGGTCACTTCAAGATTTTTGGGTCATCGGTATATTTCCATGTGACCAAAGATGCACAGAAGAAGCTTGAGCCGACAACATAGTTTGGGATATTTGTGGGGTACACTGATACACCTCACAACTATCGGGTGTACTTGTTGACCAGTAGGATGACAGTGGTTCGCAGGGATGTTAGATTCGATGAGGAGAAGGCCATGCGAGTTTCCCTTGAGAGGGATCTTGAGCTACATGTGGATGAGGAGCTCTTAGCTCCTAAGGTTGGGGAGCCTCAGATTGATGTGGAGCAGCCACATGCAGAGGATCCGGGAGTGGAGACATCCTCTTAGGTAGAGTCTTCCAGAGATGGGAGAAAGCGCACCAGAGAGGCTGATAGGATATTGCTTGATGCATGAGAGAATGTGGGAGCACATACATCTAAACATAGGAAGAGGAGGTCACTTGAGAGGTACATTGGATACATGGCTCTTATGATCGGATGTGTTGAGACAAAGCCATCTTCCTTTGAGGAGGCAATGCAAAAGTCGGTTTGGGTTGATGCCATGGTGGAGGAGTATGACTCCATAGTTTGTAACAATGTTTGGGATGTGGTCCCGAGATCGGAGGACAAGTCAGTGGTGAGCTCTTGATGGATTTACAAGGTAAAGAAAGTTGCAGATGGTAGTGTGGAGAAGCATAAGGCTAGGTTTGTGGCCCGTGGCTTTTCACAGGTAGAGGGGATTGACTATGATGAGACCTTTGCTCCTGTTGCAAGGTACTCATCGATCATATCTATATTGGCACTATCAACATAGATGGGTTGGAAGATACATCAGATGGATGTAAAGACAACCTTCCTTAATGACACGATTGAGGAAGAGGTGTACATAGAGAAACCTGAAGGTTTTGAGACCTCGACCGTGAGTTGCATGTGTGACGACTCAAGAGAGAATTGTATGGGCTGAAGTAAGCATCCCGTGCTTGGTACACCAGGATCGATAGCTACTTCACTAGGTTGGGCTTCACCAAGAGTGAAGTGGATGCGAACCTGTACCACATAGTGGTGGAAGGTAAATTTTTGATCATGGTTTTGTATGTTGACGATTTGATTATGACAGGTGATGATCAACTAATCAAGTCTTGCAAGGAGGACCTTGCAAGAGAGTTTGAGATGAAGGACATGGGGCTCATGCATTACTTTCTAGGCATGGAAGTATGGCAGGGTGATGGGGAATTGTTTGTGTCTCAGGGAAAGTATGCCAACGAGATACTCAGGAGGTTCCACATGGAGAGCAACAAACCCATGGAGACTCCTCTAGCAGGTAACTGGAGGAAGGAGGATGCTACTTCAAGAGAAGTAGTGGAAGCTACTGTTTATAGGAAGATTGTGGGTTCACTCATGTACTTGGTGAACACATGACTAAATATGTGCTATGCAGTTAACCAACTTAGTCAAGCGATGGTTAGTCCTACCAAGCTATATTGGAAGATGACAAAGCATGTGTTGAGATACCTCAAAGGCACTACTCAGTATGGATTGTGGTACAAACGGACAGAGGGAGTGAAGCTTCAAGGCTTCACCGATTCATATTGGGAAGGAATTCCACTTGACAGGAATATCACATTAGGAGGGATCTTCAGTATTGGGTCAATGGTAATTTCTTGGTACAGTAGGAAACAAAGATTAGTTGCACTCAGTTCAATAGAGGTTGAGTACATGGCTGCAAGTCAGGAAACATGTGAGGCCATCTGGATAAGGAAGATCCTGGTTGGTTTGTTTGGTCAACAGATGGATCCAACTGTGATTTACTACGATAATCAGAGTTGTATCAAACTCTCTAAAATCCTAGTTTTTCATGATCAGTCCAAGCATATTGATATTTGATGTCATCATCTCAAAGATTATGTATTGAGGCAGATTATGTTATTAGAGTACATTCCCACGGATGACCAAGATGCTAACATTTTGACAAAGGAATTGTCAAGATGTAAATTTCAGTTTCACAAAGACAGGATTGGGGTAGTTGATAACCCCTTTCTTGTTGAGAGGGAGTGCTGAGAAATGGCAACAAAAAATTCCAGTTTAATTTGTCCTTTAATTAAATTGTGAATTAAAATCAAATTCGATTCTCATAGCAACTTGCAAATATTTAATTAAGTTTAATTAAATTAATTAGCTTAAGAAGTCTGAGTTGGAAGTCTTTCTGTAGTCATGTATATGTTCTCCCTAAATTTTAGGGGTCCAGGATGAGTTTATTTGAGTTGTAATTAGATAACTCAGTTTGACTGAGTTATAGATAGTTAAACTAGTTCTAACTCTTTGTGAAACTAGTAGAGGTCTAGGAGTGAGTTGGTGCACTAGTGCATCCTCAGTGCTACTCTAGCCAACTGAAGATTCCCTCATGAGAAACTCATGCATGTCAGTTCAGAGAAATACCCAGTCGAGACTAGAGTGCAAGGACATTGTACTAATAATTGTAGAGTGATCCGAGTTGTAGAGATCATGCATGCAATCAGGAAGAGGATCTGGTTTGGATTGCATAGTTATGGAGGAAGGAATTTCCAATTAAATATGGGTTATTTCTGATAGGAATTGAGCAAGGAAATAGGGGATCAATAGGTAGTAGAAATTGGCTAAGTGTTGGTTAGTACGGGCTTGTGAGGCAGAGAGTTGATCATACTTGTGTGGAATTGTTCTTGTGAGAACAATATTTTTATTATCACTCAGATTTCTGATTAATACAATAGATAGTCGGGTTTTGAGCAGTGGATTTCCCTAGAGAAACAATTGTGTTATGTGTCTTTGATTATCTTCCTCTTGTCGATTATTGTTCTTGGTTTTCGCTATTTAAAGAGTAGAGTAGATTCTTGTCTTGTGTTTTAGTACATTACATGAGATGTGAATTTACAGGAAAATCTACATATCCAAGTATATTAAAAATGAGGTTCTCGTGAAAAAGGAGAAGTCATAAATTGAAATGGTGGCTTCCAGCCTATGGTTTAGGAATCCCATGGTATTTGGAAAAGTGAAATAAAAAGGGGAATTAATTATTTAATTAATGAATTTATGTTACTTTTTGAATTAACATTTCTTTTCATAAGGGACTATGATAATGTATAAAAGGAGAATGGATTGGAAGGAATGTACGTCATGTGAGAAAAAATGTAATTTGTGGGGTGAACAAGTCATCTTGGCATTTTCATAATAATTATTAAATCTGCTTCAAATGGTGAAATTTTGGGAATATTTAGAAAATATCGAGGGGAACATCTAGTTGAAATTCAAATTGTTGGTTCACTATACTTTGAGAGATATATGTTGTGGAAGTTCATGTTTGTGATTGGTCCTGAAATCTACAAATGCATCATCTCATGATTTTTTCCATAGTTTATTTTATGGGACGTTTTAGATTGTAAAATTTTGAGAAGACAAAGGTGATATCACTAGATACATGTATTCAAACTTTTAGGCATTGATTTATCATATTTTATAATATATGCTCTATGTAATTTAGGGTTCATGAATTCTCCTTAAATGAGTTTCAAACAAGTTAGTTTGACATTTTGTCTATAACTTATTTTTTGGGATGTTTCAAACCATGAAATTTTGAGGAGCTTGAGGTGATATCTCTAGGTACCTATGATCAAAATTTCAGATGTTTTTTCTCTATAATTTTTGAGATATTATCTAAGATATTTATGGTTCCTGAATGCTCATGAAATCATTTTCAAACATATCAGTTTGGCATTTTCACTGTAACTTATTTTTTGGGATGTTTGGAACCATGAAATTGTGAGGAGACTGAGGAAAGGTATTTGGGTACATGTGGCCAAAATTACGGACAATGTTTCATTATACTTTATGAGATATGTGCTATGTAAGTTAGGATTCCTAAGTGCTCCTAAAATTAGTTTCAAATAAGTTAGTTGGAATTTTTGTTATCACTTAATTTCTGGGATATTTTAGACTATGAAATTTTGAGGAGTCAGAGGCGAGATCTCTAGGTAACTTTGGTCAAAATTTCATTGTTTTGTTATAATTTTGGAGATATGCATGTGGGAATTACAGTTTCTAACTGATCCTAAAATTAATTTCAAACATACCCAGCTTGGAATATTTACTATAATGTCTTTTTCGGGACTTTTTAGACTATGGAATTTTTAGAGATCTAAGGAGACATATAGAAGTACCTTTAGTAAATATTTCATAATAAGGTTGGAAAATATAGATATGTCGTGTGTTGTACAAGTTCATTTTTGGGAAGAGGCCAAAATCAACAAGATTTGAGGGAATTACCTTAAATTTCATTTGGAGATTGAATTTTTTGTTAAACTTAGTGAAGGTAGGAGCAACGAACAAACTTGGTGAAGATAGAAATAGCGAGTAGACCTAGTGAAGACAAAAGTAGCAAGAAAACTTAGTGAATGTCATGTGAACATTTTTATCTTTTAAAGAAATGTGTGCTAAAGAAGAGTTGTAATTGAGGGTTGTAGCTCAATCAAATGGATTGGTTTCTGTTACTAAGTTGGTGCTTAGCAATGGGTATTGGTGTATATTTCTAAGTTGGTTCTTAGCAACGAGGATTGATGTCTCTAGTAGGTTGGTGCCTATAAGTATTTGCAGTAGTAGGGATTGCTTTCTCTAGTATGTTGGTGCCTACAAATATTTGTAGTAGTGGGGTTTGTGTCTCCAGTAGGTTGGTGCATACAAATATTTGCAATGATGGGGATTGGTGTCTCTAGCAGATTGTGCCTATATAATTATGTAAGAGTATTGAAAAGTGTGCAACAAGAAATGCTTGTTGAGAATGCAACAAGATGATGGAGCTTAGTGAAAAGAGTCGCCTTCACTAAGTGGGCCCGCAGGCTATTTTTGGCGCAAGTCTATTTTTAGACCATGTCTATTTTTAGACATATGGATCATGTCTATGGATTGCAGGTTGCTGTTTATGGATGATTGGTCAAGTTGGGAAAAATAGATGGACTTCTATTTTTGATCAAAGTGTGAGTGATCACAATGTGAGTGATCAAAGTCTATTTTTAGACTGGCTGTCAAAAATAGAAAAGTCAAATATTATTGTCTCATAATAATATTTGGACTATAAACTTGATATTATTCTCTTGGAGCACTGCAGGATGAGCTACGGATGTGGTACATGCAGATCCCAGAGGGAAATACGTGGTTACCTATGGGATGACTAATATTTGCATGCAGGACTTCAGTTAGAACTCAAGTGAGTTGAGTTTAGTGGACTGGAGGTGCAGTTGATGGAGTTGTGTTCAGTTTAGCTTTGTTAAATTGGTTGTATTTAGTCTAACTGATCAATAGACTAGAGATGAGTTGGGTGAATTAGTTATTAATTAATTCACAAGTTATTAACTCATAATAAATCTATAGAATACATCAGTTAACTCAGTTGCATGTCAGTGCATGTTCAGTTCAAAAGGGACAGGTGGTAGAGAATCAGATTGCTATCAGTCGTGACTATAGTTATGCACCAGATCTTGCACAATCAAGGGATTGAGTATGCCAATGAGTTTGCTCACGTATTTGCCCAGTATTGTAGCCTTTGCTCATGTCCAAAAAAGTGTGAGTGATTATTTTGAGGTGAAATACGAGTTTGGGAAGCCATTCTCATCAGTTCTTAGCTATCAGATCAGTTTGGGAAGGCAAGTAGTGGAATAGATTTGGAGATCAGATCTTAGCTATATTGTGTGTAACAGGTGGAGCTGGTACTGGATTGCTTGTGATAAGCATTGTACTTTGTAATGTTACATGATTCAATCAATATAATATACAGATAGTTGGGGTTTTTAGCGAGATGCTTTCCCCGGGATACATACTGTGTTTATGAGTTTGATTGATGCTTCTATGCGTGCCTGTGAATGTTTATGCTTCTGTAAATTGATGATCAACGTAGAGGAGATTATGTATTATACTTGTTCCGCTTATAATTGTATGATGTGGATAATCTCTGTGAATATGTATTAAATTATTCAAAATTTCTACATGGTATCAGAGCTAGATGATTTGTAGAAAAAGTTTCTACATGGTATCAGAGCGAGCTGATTTGTAGAAGAAGTTCTACATGATATCAGTGCTGTATTGATCATCAGATCTATTATTCAGGAAGTGTTTACATTTTATTTCTTCAGGCAGAGTCTGTAATTGGTCCAGGTAGCCTCTGGATTCATCCTTCTTTTGGAAGGTGAGATATCCGGTGAATGCCCATACAGTCGATCTCTGTACAAGAAATACTTTGTTCTCACGAATTCTAGATCGGAAGCGATTGAGTTTTGAGCTGGTGGAATTCGGATTTAATTCCAAAGCAAGAGATAAACTTAGAAACATTCAGTGTGAGAATGGAGACAATATTCCCCAGTATCTCATGAAGTTCACCTAATGCCGGGATACGCTGGGAAGTGTGGGGGTGATTGTCGGATGAGGATGGTGAGTCTAGCACTCCTTGACCTTCCTAAGAGTTGGCATAGCTACCAGGACTCGGTGAATGGAAGGGAGAAACTGCCACGATGGGAGAGACTTTGGTCAGATCTTGTGCAGGAGGAGATTAGATAGAGCACCAAAGACGGTTCTTCATCCATGCAGGATGAGGAGAACTGTGCCTTAGCGAGTAAGGCGAAGAAGGGGAAGGAGAAGGGTTCTCTTTCTGAATCTTGTTCTTCCAGTGATGGGAAGAAGGTTGACAAGTCGAAGGTGAGATGCTTTCGTTGTCATGAGTTGGGTCATTATGCTACTAATTGCCCAAAGAAGAAGTCCAAGAAGGGATCCGGGGAAGGATCTGAAGGTGAGGCAGCCTCACTTGCTTCACAATTTGAGTTGGATTTCACACTCTTCGCATGCATGGTTTCATCCATGGTGGGAAGTGGTTGGTTTCTTGACAGTGGAGCTTCTTTCCACATGACCGGTGACAAAAGTTTGTTCAGTACTTTGGAGGAGAAAGATCTCCAGATACTCATAGGGATGGGTAATGATGAGAAGTATAGTGTCTCAGGTGTAGGCATGGTTATTTTTCAGAGGGAGCATGGAGCTTGCCTTACCTTGACCGATGTCAAGTATGTACCAGGACTGAAGAGAAACTTGGTGTCGATCGCGATGTTGGAAGACAGAGGCTATGATGTGATCTTTAGTAAGGGAAAGGTTTTCCTTAGACACATCATCACTAGACAGGTGAAGCAGATTGGTTCACGGGTCAAGAACCTGTATGCTCTTGAGGTTCAAGATGCATGCAAAGCCTTGAGCAGCGAGGCAACTGATGGAGATTTGGTGGTTGAGAGGGAGCGTATATTACCTCTCAACATGCAGAGCCAGAAGAAGTCTCAGACGATTGTGGAGGAGCCACGATTGCTGCAGCAGCTTCAGGAGATTGTGGAGGAGCCACAACAGGGGAAGCTGAGAGTAGAACGAGTAGAGACATCTACTCATCCAGAGACCTCCAGTAGGGTGAAACTTCAATCCAGGTGGGCTGAGGGATCGCATGCAGCCATACCTCCAGGTAGGAGGTTGGGTGATGTGGATTGATTGTCCCAAGGAGGAGGGGCAAGATCCTTGAGGTACCCAACCTCTTGGATGAGACCTTGCTACGGGAGCCCTGATTTGTAGTAGTAGGAACTGACTGGTTGGGTAGAGACAGATGCGGATGGAGCAGAAGAGAGAGCGACAGTGCAGGGAATCCCAGGACAACGCATAGCTAGCAGGTTGTAGCAATGCGAGAGGCACAAGTGTTCTGCATAGTGCTAGGTGGCACAGAGAGGTGTGCAATGGTACGAGATGCATGGAGATGTTGCAGTAGCAGAGATGTCAGAGAGGGAGCACTTGTCAGCAGCAGGTAGAGCTTCAGCATCAGAGGGTGTTTCTATCCCAACAGGGAGGTCAGTTGGGAGGTGCAGTGCGGATGCAATGCTGGGAGATAGAACCAGTAGCAGCACAGATGCAGTCAGAGATCAAAGTGACAGAGGCTAGAGCAGTCAGATACTGAAGAGCACAGAGATGCAGAGTTTCAATCGACAGAGGCAATAGCAGTCAGAGACTTTGATGACAGAGCAAGTGGACCGGCCAGATGTGTTGCTTGGAGAACATTCTAGAGTTACAGGATGGGGTTTGAGAGGAAGCCTTTCTTGTTGAGAGGGAGTGTTGAAAAGTGTGCAACAAGAAATGCTTGTTGAGAATGAAACAAGATGATGGAGCTTAGTGAAAAGAGTCGCCTTCACTAAGTGGGCCCGCAGGCTATTTTTGGCGCAAGTCTATTTTTAGACATATGGATCATGTCTATGGATTGCAGGTTGTTGTTTATGGATGATTGGTCAAGTTGGGAAAAATAGATGGACTTCTATTTTTGATCAAAGTGTGAGTGATCAAAGTCTATTTTTAAACTGGCTGTCAAAAATAGAAAAGTCAAATATTATTGTCTCATAATAATATTTGGACTATAAACTTGATCTTATTCTCTTGGAGCACTTCAGGATGAGCTACGGATGTGGTACATGCAGATCCCAGAGGGAAATACGTGGTTACCTATGGGATGACTAATATTTGAATGCAGGACTTCAGTTAGAACTCAAGTGAGTTGAGTTTAGTGGATTGGAGGTGCAGTTGATGGAGTTGTGTTCAGTTTAGCTTTGTTAAACTGGTTGTATTTAGTCTAACTGATCAATAGACTAGAGATGAGTTGGGTGAATTAGTTATTAATTAATTCACAAGTTATTAACTCATAATAAAACTATAGAATACATCAGTTAACTCAGTTGCATGTCAGTGCATGTTCAGTTCAAAAGGGACAGGTGGTAGAGAATCAGATTGCTATCAGTTGTGACTATAGTTGTGCACCAGATCTTGCACAATCAAGGGATTGAGTATGCCAATGAGTTTGCTCACATATTTTCCCAGTATTGTAGCCTTTTCTCACGTCCAACAAAGTGTGAGTGATTATTTTGAGGTGAAATACGAGTTTGGGAAGCCATTCTCATCAGTTCTTGAGCAGGTATTGAGCAGTGGAGGCAGGCAAGTAGTGGAATAGATTTGGAGATCAGATCTTATCTGTATTGTATGTAACAGGTGGAGCCGGTACTGGATTTCTTGTGATAAGCATTGTACTTTGTAATGTTACATGATTCAATCAATATAATATACAGATAGTTGGGGTTTTTAGCGAGATGCTTTCCCCGGGATACATACTGTGTTTATGGGTTTGATTGATGCTTCTATGTGTGTCTGTGAATGTTTCTGCTTATATAAATTGATGATCAACGTAGAGGAGATTATGTATTATACATGTTCCGCTTATAATTGTATGATCAGGATAATCTCTGTGAATATGTGTTAAATTATTCAAAATTTCTACATGGTATCAGAGCTAGATGATTTGTAGAAAAAGTTTCTACATGGTATGAGAGCGAGCTGATTTGTAGAAGAAGTTCTACATGATATCAGTGCTGTATTGATCATCAGATCTATTATTCAGGAAGTGTTTACATTTTATTTCTTCAGGCAGAGTCTGTAATTGGTCCAGGTAGCCTCTGGATTCATCCTTCTTTTGGAAGGTGAGATATCCGGTGAATGCCCATACAGTCGATCTCTGCACAAGAAATACTTTGTTCTCACGAATTCTAGATTGGAAGCGATTGAATTTTGAGCTGGTGGAATTCGGATTTAATTCCAAAGCAAGAGATAAACTTAGAAACATTCAGTGTTAGAATGGAGGCAGTATTCCCCAGTATCTCACGAAGTTCACCCAATTCCGGGATGAGCTGGGAAGTGTGGGGGTGATTGTCGGATGAGGATGGCGAGTCTAGCACTCCTTGACCTTCCTAAGAGTTGGCATAGCTACCAGGACTCGGTGAATGGAAGGGAGAAACTGCCAGGATGGGAGAGACTTTGGTCGAATCTTGTGCAAGAGGAGATTAGATAGAGCACCGAAGACGGTTCTTCATCCATGCAGGATGAGGAGAACTATGGCTTAGCGAGTAAGGCGAAGAAGGGGAAGGAGAAGGGTTCTCTTTCTGAATCTTGTTCTTCCAGTGATGGGAAGAAGGTTGACAAGTCGAAGGTGAGATGCTTTCGTTGTCATGAGTTGGGTCATTATGCTACTAATTGCCCAAAGAAGAAGTCAAAGAAGGGATCCGGGGAAGGATCTGAAGGTGAGGCAACGTCACTTGCTTCACAGTTTGAGTTGGACTTCACACTCTTCGCATGCATGGTTTCATCCATGGTGGGAAGTGGTTGGTTTCTTGACAGTGGAGCTTCTTTCCACATGACCGGTGACAAAAGTTTGTTCAGTACTTTGGAGGAGAAATATCTCCAGATACTCATAGGGATTGTAGGTTTTAACCCTGTATAGAAATTACCTGAATACGAATTCTTAAACAAAGAAAATAAACAATGCGAGAGCATAACCCATAAAACACATATGCACAAAGATTTTTTTCCCTGGATCCCAAAACCGGGACTACCAGCTTGATTTTTCATTATTTTCCTTTCAATGTTACAATACATATTTATACATGCCGAAGCATCCAATACCATGGACTGAAAACCATCGCGTCCAATACCATGGACCGAAAACCATCGCATCCAAAAAACATGTGTGAAAATCATGCACAAAACCATAGGTGGGTCTGCCCATAAAGTGGGGTTACGGGTGCCCTTCAAACCCCCTATTAACTACATGGAAAGAATATAACACAACCCAACAATCTCCCACTTGTTGTTTTCTTTCCACAGGGGGCCACAGGAGAGGTTAGTCATTTTTTCATCCCTGAGATTCCCATTGCTTCTTTACACCAAGAGAACTTCTCAGAGCTCACAGATTTTGTCAATGCATCTGCAGTATTCTTCAAAGTGTCCACCTTTACCAGCAAAACCTTTTTGTCTTCTATCATATCCCTCACAAAGTGATACTGAACATCAATGTGCTTTGTCTTTGAATGATAAGCAGGGTTCTTTGCCAAGAAAATTGCACTTTGGCTGTCACAGTCTATTCTTATAGCTCCCTGTACTAACCCCATACTTGAACACAATCTCTGAAACCAAGCTGCTTCCTTGCTTGCATGAGTGGCTGCCATGTATTCTGCCTCTGTAGTTGATAGTGCCACTACAGATTGTTTCTTACTCATCCAACTGACTGCACCTCCAAATAGGTTAAATACATACCCACTTGTAGATCTTCTCTGATCCAGATCTCCAGCCCAGTCTGCATCAACAAAGCCATGAATATCCAACACTCTGTCCAATCCTGGTCTTCCTTGGTAGCACAAACCATAATCACTAGTGCCACGCAAATACCTGAAAACCCGCTTCACTGCTGTCCAGTGCTCCTTCCCAGGTTTTGACATAAACCTGCTCAATACTCCCACTGCATGTGAAATGTTTGGTCTAGTACAGACCATTGCATACATCAGGCTACCCACTGCACTTGCATATGGAACACGGGACATGTCCTCTTCCTCTTCTTGTGTCTTGGGACACTGTTCAACAGATAACCTCACACCTACAGGAATAGGAACCTTCACCGGTTTACTATCCTGCATATTAAACCTCTGGAGTATTGTCTCGACATACTTCCTCTGGTTTAACCAGAGCTTCCTCTTTGACCGATCTCTTTTAATTTCCATGCCCAAAATATAGTTTGCAGCACCAAGATATTTCATGTCGAATTTGGAGGACAATTGGGTCTTCAAATCCTAGATAATTTCTTTGTCATTTCCAACCAGAAACATATCATCCACATACAAGACCAGATAAATAATACGGTCACCAATTAATTTAAAATACACACAATGATTTGCTTTGCTTCTCGTGAAGCCAATTCCCCGTATAAATGTATCAAATTTCTGATACCACATCCTTGGTGACTGTTTTAACCCATACAGAGACTTCTTTAACTTTCATACCAGTTCTTTCTTACCCTTCACCGCAAAGCCTTCAGGTTGCTTCATGTAGATTTCCTCTTCCAAATCCCCATGAAGAAATGCTGTCTTCACATCCATCTGTTCTACCTTAAAATCAAAAACAACAGCAATAGATAAAAGTAATCTAATAGAAGTTACCTTGGCAATAGGAGAAAAAATATCACCAAAATCAATTCCCAGCACCTGGGAATAACCTTTTGCTACCAACCGAGCTTTGTATTTCTCCACCTTTCCTTCTGCATTTTTCTTCTTCTTGAACACCCATTTGCTGCCAATGGGTTTCCTTCCAGCCAGCAACTCCACCAGATCCCAAGCCTCATTTTTGTGCAAAGATGCCATTTCATCGACCATGGCCTCTTTCCAGAGTTTTCCATCCTCTGAATCCACTGCTTCCTTCACAGTTCTGGGATCATTATCAGTAACAGACAAAGCAAAATTTGAACTGAAAGCAGATGGACTATACCTTTCTGGCTGCCTTCTTTCTCGAATTGACCTTCTCACAGCCAGAGTTTGTGGCTCTTCATTTTCTAATTCCTCCTCTGCTGCAGAGTCTGATTCTTCCTCCTTTGGCTCAAACTCTATCTTCTCAGGTTCCTTTGGTTGGACTTCATGTTGAATAACATCTTTTACCTCTCTGAACAACACATCTCGGCTGTACACAACCTTCCGTGTGACTGGGTTCCAAAGCTTATAACCCTTTAAACCATCCTTATACCCAATAAAGATGCACTTTTCAGATTTACTATCCAACTTGGTTCGTTTCTCCTTTGGAACATGTACATATGCATCACATCCAAATACCCTTAGATGTGAAAGAGAGGGTTTCTTACCAGTCCATACTTCTTGTGGAGTCTTATCCTCCAACACTGATGAAGGTGATCTGTTGATCAGGTAACATGCAGTATCCACCGCCTCTGCCCAGAATTCCTGTCCTAACCCGGCACCACTGAGCATGCTTCTTGCCCTTTCCATCAACGTCTTGTTCATTCTTTCTGCGACTCCATTTTGCTGAGGTGTATATGGAGTAGTCTTCTACTGTGCTATACCACACTTCTTACAAAATTCTTCAAATTCCTTGCTGCAAAATTCTCCACCATTATCTGTCCTCAGCACCTTTATCTTCTTCTCTGTCTGATTTTCCACCAGAGCCTTAAATTCTTTAAACCTGTCAAAGACTTCAGATTTCTTTTTAAGAAAATATATCCATGTATTCCTTGAGAAGTCATCTATGAATGATACATAGTACATAGACTTACCCAGTGATGGAACCTTCACAGGTCCAAACACATCACTGTGCACAAGCTCTAATATCTGTTTCGTCCTCTTACCACCAGAGGGGAAACTCACCCGATTCTCCTTCCCATATACATAATTTTGACAGAAATCAAAATCCAGAGAGCTATTATTCATACCTTCTACCATACCTTTACCATGAAGTATTCGAAGGCCCTTCTCTCCAATATGTCCAAGCCTTTGATGCCACAACATGGTCTTCTCTCCAGAGACCACTAGATTCTCTACTCCATTTTCAGGAACCATAGAACTATTGCACCCATCAACAACAGTGCTACCTTGCAGCTTGTACAGAGTTCCAATCCGAACTCCCCGCATTAATATCAGTGCTCCTTGAACCATCTTGCAGGTATCTTTCTCGAACACCATCTTTACACCTGCATCATCCAACTTGCTTATAGAAATCAGATTTCTGGCCAATGCAGGAATATGTAGAACACCCGAAAGTGTTCTAACCCTTCCACCTTGCAACTTCAACTTTACTTTTCCCCGACCAATGATTCTAGCCTTTCTATCATCTCCTAAGAAGACATCACCACCATCGTATTTCTCATACTCGCAGAACCACTCTCTATGGGGAGTGAAGTGAAAGGATGCACCTGAGTCAATCAACCATGCCTCACGATCTACATGTGTACTTGAAGAAGCCAAGTACACATCCCCACCTTCATCTGAGGTGGTTTTCGCCTCTGCAGAAGGAGCATCATCAGATCCCTTTCCTTTATCAGGAGCTTTAGATTTACAATCCCTTCTGAAGTGCCCTTCCTTTTCGCATTTCCAGCACACCACCTTTGTAGGTTTTCCTGGAGAATTAGATCTCCCTCTAGATTTAGATCTCCCACTCGATGACTTATTTTTGTTTCTGTTCTGGGACCGTCCTCGTACAGACAAGGCATCACCATTCTGGTTGTCCATATTTTTCCGTCTCATCTCCTCCGTCAGCAAGGCTGAGACTATTTCATCAAACTGCAAAGCAGTTGCATTGCTACCTATTGCAATAACCAGACTATCCCACGAATCTGGTAGAGAACACAACAGACTGATGCACTTATGTTCATCTGAAATTCTAATATCAACAGATAATAACTGACTTACCACAGTATTAAACGCATTCAGATGCTCTGTCACCACGTCTCCATCTTTCATCCTCAGGTTATACAGCTTTTTCCGCAGGAACAGTTTATTCACCAGAGACTTAGATTGGTACAAAGTCCCTAACTTGACCCACAAAGCCTTTGCCGTAGCTTCCCCTGATACATTAAGCAATACTGAATCCGAGACACACAATCGTATTGTGCTCTTTGCCTTCCGATCCAGCTTCTTCCATTCTTCATCTGTCACTCCCGATGGTTTAGGACCCGGATCTACCGCGATCCACTGATCTTTATCCACCAACAGATCCTCCATCTTGAGTTTCCACAACTCAAAATTCTGACCATTGAACTTCTCAATCTCTATCTTTCCACTGCTCGCCATCTTCTTTCACCACCAGAATCGATCTCGCAGATCTCCCACTGAACAGGGTCTACCACAGGCCTGAGCGAAACCCCTCAGCAACAAAGGCGTCCCCTTGAAGCCAAAACAACTCTGATACCAAATGTAGGTTTTAACCCTGTACAGAAATTACCTGCATACGAATTCTTAAACAAAGAAAATAAACAATGCGAGAGCATAACTCATAAAACACATATGCACAAAGATTTTTTTCCCTGGATCCCAAAACCGGGACTACCAGCTTGATTTTTCATTATTTTCCTTTCAATGTTACAATACATATTTATATATGCCGAAGCATCCAATACCATGGACTGAAAACCATCGTGTCCAATACCATGGACCGAAAACCATCGCGTCCAAAAAACATGTGCGAAAATCATGCACAAAACCATAGGTGGGTCCGCCCAACCTAACATATGGTCCAAAACCAAAATTTTCCGGGGCACCGCCCCGGACCCCATAAAGTGGGGTTACGGGTGCCCTTCAAACCCCCTATTAACTATGTGGAAAGAATATAACACAACCCAACAGGGATGGGTAATGATGAGAAGTATAGTGTCTCAGGTGTAGGCACGGTTATTTTTCAGAGGGAACATGGAGCTCGCCTTACCTTGACCGATGTCAAGTATGTACCAGGACTGAAGAGAAACTTGGTGTCGATCGCGATGTTGGAAGACATAGGCTATGATGTGGTCTTTAGTAAGGGAAAGGTTTTCCTTAGACACATCATCACTAGACAGGTGAAGCAGATTGGTTCACGGGTCAAGAACCTGTATGCTCTTGAGGTTCAAGATGCATGCAAAGCCTTGAGCAGCGAGGCAACTGATGGAGACTTGGTGGTTGAGAGGGAGCGTATATTACCTCTCAACATGCAGAGCCAGAAGAAGTCTCAGACGATTGTGGAGGAGCCACGATTGGTGCAGCAGCTTCAGGAGATTGTGGAGGAGCCACAACAAGGGAAGCTGAGAGGAGATCGAGTAGAGACATCTACTCATCCAGAGATCTCCAGTAGGGGGAAAATTCAAGCCAGGTGGGTTGAGGGATCGCATGCAGCCATACCTCCAGGTAGGAGGTGGGGTGATGTGGATTGATTGTCCCAAGGAGGAGGCGCAGGATCCTTGAGGTACCCAACCTCTTGGATGAGACCTTGCTACGGGAGCCCCGATGTGTAGTAGCAGGAACTGACTGATTGGGTAGAGACAGATGCGGATGGAGCGGCAGAGAGAGCGACAGTGCAGGGAATCCCAGGACAGCGCATAGCTAGCAGGCTGTAGCAATGCGAGAGGCACAAGTGTTTTGCACAGTGCTGGGTGGCACAGAGAGGTGTGCAATGGTGCGAGATGCATGGAGATGTTGCAGTAGCAGAGATGTCAGAGAGGGAGCACTTGTCAGCAGCAGGTAGATCTTCAGCATCAGAGGGTGTTTCTATCCCAACAGGGAGGTCAGTTGGGAGGTGCAGTGCGGATGAAATGCTGGGGGATAGAACCAGCAGCAACACAGATGCAGTAAGAGATCAAAGTGACAGAGGCTAGAGCAGTCAGATACTGAAGAGCACAGAGATGCAGAGTTTCAATCGACAGAGGCAATAGCAGTCAGAGACTTTGATGACAGAGCAAGTGGACCGGCCAGATGTGTTGCATGGAGAACATTCTAGAGTTACCGGATGGGGTTTGAGAGGAATCCTTTCTTGTTGAGAGGGAGTGTTGTGTTAGTGTCAGTCTTTCCAGCCTTCCTCCAGTGATCAAATATGCTGTTACAAAGTGGTCTCAGAGTGTTAAGGTCAAATTTTGTCATTTCAGTGAGTCTTCAAGCAAAATTTGGTCACTAGGCATTAGATCTAGGGTTTGCTTTCACTCCTTCTAAAGTTGTCCAAATGTCGGTCCATGTCATCATTCAGCTGAGTCTATCATCATTCATAGGGTTTTCATTATCATGTCAGTGTCTAATGAGTCATTTTACACCTTGTTCATGCTTCAGTTGCTCCTAGGCACGGTCATTTCCCTCTCCTAGGGTTTTGGAGGTAATTTCTCTTGGATGGTCAAATCATTAGCAAAACTTGTATCCAGATGTTCATACACCTTCCCCTATCCTTAAAGTACCTTATCAAACACTTCCCATCACTGAGATTCCCCAAATTCCTCATTTTTTCACAAACCCTAGTTTCTTGCTACAACCTGGCAATTTTCTAGGTTGGGCCTGTGTTTTGCCCTTTTGGACCCCTTCCTCTCACTCGATCTCCACGATTCCACTTTCCCCTGGTTCCTAACATCCCTCCCTACTTCCAAAAATTTCCCCAAGAATTTAGAAGCCTCTTATCCCCTTCATTTCGCTTCATTTCAACAAAATCCCTTGTTTCACACATCGGGATAGGTTTTACTCACATGATGTTTCTGAGCAATCAAAGATGAATTTGGGAAAAATGAGAGAGGTTTTTGTCCAAAACATGCCAAGGAAGAAAAACCTCCTTCACTTTTTACACAGGTGTCATTTTTTTAGAGAAATGTCAAAAATACAATCGCTAGATCCAAGGAGGTTGAGCAAAGCACTAAAACGGAGAAAAAGGCCCGATCCCCTTCATATTTTGGCTGAGGCTTCCTTGAAGGAGCATGTCACTAAATGACACACCTTCAGCTCAAATTTCAGAGAATTTGGAGCAATTTTGGTCATTTTTGAATTTTTTTGGTCAAAAAACAAGTTTTTGCCCTCAACGCGTAGCGCGCCGCGCGCTACCCTGAAGATGGGCAAGTCCATTTCTCAAAAACTCAGCATTTTTGGATTTTTCATGACAAATTACACTTGCTCAGCAATTTCCAAGACATTTCATCAGGTTTTGAGCCCTCAGAAGGTCAAAAAACATGCAAAAAATGACTTTCTGCCACTTTTTGGACACACAAGAAGCAGCCTTGGGAGATTGCAATTTTGGAGGGGCAAATGGATACCAAATTGAGAAAGTCCACTTGGGTTGGAAAGTAGACATCTAGAAATTTCCAACAAGCCTACTTTTGCCTCATTTGGATGCCGGGAAGTGCCTCAAAAGTTGGCTCAAAGGCGTGCTACGCGTTGAGAATTGGGGCGCTACGCATCAGGATATTTTCCAAATTTTTCATCTTCAGCTCAGGAATTCGCCCAGCTTTGACCAGTTTTGACTTGTGATGGGATTTTTCACCCTCATTGATGTAATTGATGTAATTTTATGTTGAATTGACACTTATTTACCTATTCTAGATGATTCATTCATAAAATAGCAAACATTTAATGAATGAATTGGTTTCCTAGCTTATAGAGGCAAGTTGTTTTGACTGCCTAGATTATAGTGCTTTGTTTAGAATTGGTTGAAACAGCTCCTAGGATGATGATCTCGACCCCTAGAGGCTAGGGAATGGGTTGGCATGGTCTATATTATGTATTTTCTCAATCATTTTCAGAGGTTGGAGAGGTTGGACTCTTGAGGGATAAGCTTCTATTGTATTACACTTTGTATCTCTGCAATTTTGGCAAAGGAAAGACCAGGGTTTTGCAGCACTATTTGGGATTCCTGTGGTTATTTGTGTTGATGGTGTGCTTCTATCATGTACTTGTAAGATTTGTTATGTGTATCAATTTCCTATTTCTCTTTTCTGCACATTAAGTAAATGAAGTGTTAAGGTAGAATTCATAATTTATATGCTCTGCCTTTAAGTTTGCTTAATATCTATGTTTTCTTATGTCTAAAGAGAACTCTCGATGGTTTCTTGCTCTCTTTAGCTCCTCACTGGTCATTCCTATCCATTCACTTGAATATAAGGCATCAAGACAATCTCCTACCTTGCCCCAAAAAGACCTCTGCAAAAGCTGTGTCCCATCCCCGCACCCAAATTTGCTCTCCCCCTGTTTTCCACCAAAACCCTAAAAATCTGAAATCAAACCTTCTCAATCAGTTTACTAGCCTAAAATCAGTGTTCTTTGTTGGTCATCTCCGCCCTTTGAAGACCTTTTGCGGAGATAGACCCGGAGAGAGCCCTCTCCTACCCCGTAGGGCTAGCTACGAGGCTAAGTGGTTTGATGTTGCTTTGGATTTTGTCTTTTTCAGCATGAGGCCAAATTCAAGCGCTAACATGTTGAAAAGTGTGCAACAAGAAATGGTTGTTGAGAATGCAACAAGATGATGGAGCTTAGTGAAAAGAGTCGCCTTCACTAAGTGGGCCCGCAGGCTATTTTTTGGCGCAAGTCTATTTTTAGACTATGTCTATTTTTAGACATATGGATCATGTCTATGGATTGCAGGTTTTATGGATGATTGGTCAAGTTGGGAAAAATAGATGGACTTATATTTTTGATCAAAGTGTGAGTGATCAAAGTCTATTTTTAGACTGGCTGTCAAAAATAGAAATGTCAAATATTATTGTCTCATAATAATATTTGGACTATAAACTTGATCTTATTCTCTTGGAGCACTTCAGGATGAGCTACGGATGTGGTACATGCAGATCCCAGAGGGAAATACGTGGTTACCTATGGGATGACTAATATTTGCATGCAGGACTTCAGTTAGAACTCAAGTGAGTTGAGTTTAGTGGACTGGAGGTGCAGTTGATGGAGTTGTGTTCAATTTAGCTTTGTTAAACTGGTTGTATTTAGTCTAACTGATCAATAGACTAGAGATGAGTTGGGTGAATTAGTTATTAATTAATTCACAAGTTATTAACTCATAATAAAACTATAGAATACATCAGTTAACTCAGTTGCATGTCAGTGCATGCTCAGTTCAAAAGGGACAGGTGGTAGAGAATCAGATTGCTATCAGTTGTGACTATAGTTGTGCACCAGATCTTGCACAATCAAGGGATTGAGTATGCCAATGAGTTTGCTCACGTATTTGCCCAGTATTGTAGCCTTTGCTCACGTCCAACAAAGTGTGAGTGATTATTTTGAGGTGAAATACGAGTTTGGGAAGCCATTCTCATCAGTTCTTGAGCAGGTATTGAGCAGTGGAGGCAGGCAAGTAGTGGAATAGATTTGGAGATCAGATCTTAGCTGTATTGTGTGTAACAGGTGGAGCTGGTACTGGATTGCTTGTGATAGGCATTGTACTTTGTAATGTTACATGATTCAATCAATATAATATACAGATAGTTGGGGTTTTTAGCGAGATGCTTTCCCCGGGATACATACTGTGTTTATGAGTTTGATTGATGCTTCTATGTGTGCCTGTGAATGTTTCTGCTTCTATAAATTGATGATCAACGTAGAGGAGATTATGTATTATACATGTTCTGCTTATAATTGTATGATCAGGATAATCTCTGTGAATATGTGTTAAATTATTCAAAATTTCTACAAAGAGTAGGTTGGTGTTTACTAGGGTTTGTGTTGAAAATAGCAACAAGAAATGATAAAAATAGAATCCAGAAATTCCAGTTTAATTTGTCCTTGAATTAAACTGAGAATTAAAATCGAATTCTATTCTCATAGCAACTTGTAATAGTTAACTAGAGTGAGTTGACTTAGTTAACTTAGGAATTTCGAGTTGGAAGTCTTTCTGAAGTCATGTATATGTTATCCCTATATTATAGGGGTCCAGGATGAGTTAAGTATGAGTTGTAATTAGTTAACTCAGTTTACTAAGTTAAGTCCATCCAAATTAGTTCCAAACTGTTTGAGGAACTAATAGTGAGTTAACAGTTAGTTGATGAATTAGTGCACTGAACTAGTGCTACTCTAGTTAACTGAATATTTACGCATCAAAAACTCATGCATGTCAATTATGAGAAAGACCCGGTTGAGACTAGAGTGCAGGGACATTGTACTATTTGTTGTATAATTTTCTGAGTTGTACAAATGGTGCATGCAATTAGGAACTGGACCTAATTTTGGATTACACATTTATGGATGAGGAATTTCCCTTTAAATATGGGCTAATTCTCTCAGGAATGGTGCAAAGAATTAGAAGCTTGGAGGCTTGGAAATTTGACTAAGTATTGGCCAAAGGAAGTCATCAAGCGAAGGATAGGAAATACTTGTGCAGGTTAAGCTCAAGGTTGAGTAGAGCATATTGTATTGATCCAAATTCTTTGACCAAGGGCACAAGGAAATAGGGAGCTCGGAGAGAAGAGATTCACAGGGAAAATTTTAAGGATGGAAAATTATTTTAAAGTTTAGAAACCTTGGTGAATCTCACTAGTACATAATATGCAATTTGTAAATTGTTTGATAATGTTTTTGTAAAAGTATTCAAATTTCTAATAATTTTATGTAGCTTCTATATAAAATTTTGACGATTTTTAAGGTAAAACAATTTTATACTATAAAATTTGGGCGAATAATTTTTAGAAAAAATGGAAATTCACGAATATTTATTTTGGAGAAAGCATGGAAAATTAGCCCAGTTGCGAATATTAGCCCCTGAAATTTCCCCCGGCAGAGAAGAGGCCTAGATTTGTCTTGAGCTTGCTTGTGAGCTGGGAGATTGATTTTACTGAGTGATGGGATTGTTCTTGTGAGAACAAGCATTGTAATCTCATCTTGAATTTATGATTAATGCAATACAAATAGTGGGGTTTTGAGCTGTGGCTTCTGAGAAAGACCCAGTTGAGACTAGATTGTAGGGACAATGTACTATTTGTTGTATAATTTTCTGAGTTATACAAATGGTGCATGCAATCATGAACTGGACCTAATTTTGGATTGCACAGTTATGGATGAGGAATTTCCCTTTAAATACGGGCTAATTCTCTCAGGAATGGTGCAAAGAATTAGAAGCTTGGAGGCTTGGAAATTTGGCTAAGTATTGACCAAAGGAAGTCATCAGGCGGAGGATAGGAAATACTTGTGCATGTTAAGCTCAAGGTTGAGTAGAGCATATTGTATTCATCCAAATGATTTGACCAAGGGCGAAAGGAAATAGGGAGCTTGGAGAGGAGAGAAGAGGCCTAGATTTGGCTTGAGCTTGATTGGGAGCCGGGAGATTGATTTTACTGAGTGCTGGGTTTGTTCTTGTGAGAACAAGCATTGTAATCTCATTTTGGATTTCTGATTAATGCAATACAGATAGTGGGGTTTTGAGCTGTGGCTTTCCCCGGATATTTATTGTGTTATGTGCCATTGATTTTTCTTCCTCTATTGATTATTGTTTGCTCGATGTTTATTGGCTTCCGCTGTAAAGAGTAGAAGTAGAATCTTGTCTCTTGTTTTAGTATATTACATGAGCTTGTGAATCTATAGGATTTTCTACAAGGTATCGAAGTTGAGAACAAGATACTAGAGGATGTTTCAAATTTTTGAGTTTTGGGCTACGAGTTTGCAGAGAAGATGTGACTTTTTTTGTGAAAATTTTTCAGAAACAAATAACATATTTGGATTCTTTGCAAAAAATTCCCCAAATTCAAAAAAACAATCGGCGGAATCGGAGTTATGATGAGTGAGATATCGCTGATTTAAAATCATCTCTTTTTCCAGAAAATTTCGTGACGGTGCGATAGATGAAACAAATTGGTGTGCTAGCCAAGAACCTATATGTTCTTGAAGTTCAAGATGCATGCAAATCCTTGAGGAGTAAGGCAAAGGTTAGAGACTTGGTGGTTGAGAGGGAGAGTAAATTACCTCTCAACATGTAGCCCCAAAAGAAGCCTCTGAAGTAACTTCAGGAAGTTATGGAGCAACCAAAACTAGAGATGCTGAGAGGAGATCGAGTGGAGAGATCCACTCAGGCAGAGAAGAAAGAGTCTCAGAAGCAGTCTTAGACAATTGCGGAGCAACCACAATTGGAGAAGCTGAGAGGAGATCAAGTGGAGGCATCCAGTCATGAAGAGACCTACAATAGGGGGAAATTTCGAGCTAAGTGGGCAGAGGGATCACATGTAGCCATACCTCTAGGTGTGAGGTGGGGTGATTTGAAGTGATAGTTCCAAGAGGGCTGAAATTGGGCAGGGTCCATTGAGTGGTTTTATCTCATGGATCGTACCTTGCTAGAGGAACCCAAAGTACATAGTAGCGGGAGGAATCAGTAGGATTGATGCACTAAGAGATCAGAGTGACACAGGTTAGAGCAGTAAGATACTGAAGAGCGTAGAGAGGGTTGACAATAGTGTAGAAAGGCAGAGTCAACAAAAGCACAGAGTTTTCAGTTGAAAAAGGAAATAATAGTCAGAGACATGATTCTGATTCAGGTTGGATGTTTTTTTTTGTTTCTAGAGTTGTTGGAGAAACAACATTAGAGAGAAGTGTTGTATGCAAAACATTCCAAAGGTTCAGTATTAGGATCAAGTTGAATTCATTTCTTGTTTAGAGGGAGTGTTGAAAATAGCAACAAGAAATGATAAAAATAGAATCCAGAAATCCCAGTTTAATTTGTCCTTGAATTAAACTGAGAATTAAAATCGAATTCTATTCTAATAGCAACTTTTAATAGTTAACTAGAGTGAGTTGACTTAGTTAACTTAGGAATTTCAAGTTGAATTCTTTCTGAAGTCATGTATATGTTCTCCCTACATTATAGGGGTCCATGATGAGTTAAGTATGAGTTGTAATTAGTTAACTCAATTTACTGAGTTAAGTCCAGTTAAATTAGTTCCAAACTGTTTGAGGAACTAACAGTGATTTAACAGTCAGTTGATGCATTAGTGCATTGAACTAGTGCTACTCTAGTTAACTAAATACTTATCAGAAACTCATGCATGTTGATTATGAGAAAGACCTAGTTAACACTAGAGTGTAGGGACATTGTACTATTTGTTGTATAATTTTCTGAGTTGTACAGATTGATCTAATAATGAGATCTAAGACATTTATTAAGGTATTACAGACTCACATGCATGGGTTTGCCTATGTCATTTTATGCAATGGATCGATAAGATTGCGAAATACACAAACAATGAAGCAGTAAGGAAGCATAATAGACAACACACATAAACACAACAAATTTAATAAGGAGTTCACCCAATATTCCTGGGCTACATCTCTTGGTCCAGCCTTCAGTGGTGACCTCTCTATTATGTCTTCAAACAGATTTTTACAATAGCAAGAGTTTGCTTGAACCTCTCAAGCCTCTTTGAGTACACAGACTCTCTCAATCACTCTTTGTCTCTGTCTCTGCTCTGTCTCAGCACTGCCTTCAATATTGCTTGTCTTGTTTGGTCTCTGTTTGTGGCTTTAAATCCAATCTGCTCTGCCTGTTCATTTCCCGCTTCTCGGCTTTCTGTCTCCCGGCCTCTATCTACTTGAATCCTCTTCTAGCATTAAATAATCATTGCATAACGCATTCAGGGGAGGTGGCCACCTAATCTACAACGGATGAGTGCATCGACCCTTTGAAATCCCTGAAACGACCGCTTTCTGTTAACACAGAGAAATGCATTCAAACTGTGAAAATCCACCAAAATCACTGTTCACCTGGACTTCAAATCTTCATAATTCTGCTTTATACTCCTATCGGATCCACTTGTATATCGATATAGTATCTCCACCGTTGATCTGGGAGATCCAGATCCAATGGTCGTGGTTCATTTTGGGCGGCTCTTTCATACGAGGGTTAACCGCCCGATGAGGGTGGTTTTCTCTCTTCTCAGCCTGGACACGTGGCAGCCATTGTATGGGATCAGGCAGAGCTCGACCCAAACCACTTACCGCCCTTGGCCCGCCCGAAATCCCGCTCATATCGTGATTTCTCTTTGTATTGAAAATACATTTAAAACATTGAAAATAACATAAAAATGGCCTTGGGTGGATTTGAAATGACATACAATAGCCTTAAGGAACCCTTTCGAGTCCAGATTATCGCATCGACGCTTCATCTTTTGTATTTCATTTAATAAACGAAATACGCAAATACAAAGGAAATGGTGGTTTCCTGGAACTCAAATTATATCAAATGTGGTTTCTAATGTTATTGGGTCTGGTCAATCGCATCACATATATGTATATGCATAAGTCCCGCTCCATTGTGTTTCTCCGATTGCGATATCGCAATGTGATTGATCGCAATCGCATATCCCGATAACCTCGGGCTGTTTGGTGAGCGTTCTATTGTTGTTTTCTAATACGATGTTGCGATGCAATGTGGGCCGTCAATTTGCATGCTTGATCGATGGTCCTCGTTGACCCCGCTGATCGCTATCGCAATACATATATAATATGCGTCGATCTCCTCCCTTTGCCACCGGCGATTGCAACTCATCGATTAGATCTGGACCGTTGATCGGCCAGACCTGACGGCTACTCCACATTCACTGTTCAGGCCTCCGATACTATGTTTTTCACCATTTTCTTATGTTTTTGGCCTCTTGATAGCGTTTTCCGCTGTTTTGTGAAGGTTTGCTTATGTGATAATTTTGATCTTTTGAACGATTTTGAAGACTTAGAGAGTATTCTACGATCCATTTGGATCACACCTTCCCACTGAAAAGGCTTTTGGACCACCAAAAGTTGGTTTTTAAGCATCAATCAAGTGAGGATACAGCTCCCTCACTTGCCCAATTTCCATCCATTTTGCACTGCTGGATTTTGAACATTTGAGTCCAATTCTTAGGTACTCAACATCCCCTCTGCACATAGTCCTCACCTTCCTGTCCAGAACTGTATCTTCCTGCAACTCATTAAGATATTCAGGCAACAGATCATCAATGGAAGGCAATTGACTTTGCTCTTCGGGATCCTCAATTAATGAAGGTTCAAACAATCTTAAATTTTCTGTGTTTACCACTGAATAGATGTGCATGTAAGCTGGCAAATCAAGGCGGAAAGCGTTCTCACCAATTTTCTCAAGTATCTTGAAAGGACCATACCTTATTAGCTTCAACTTCTTCCCTTCACCTTGCATTCTGTCTTTGCTGATGTACAACTAGACTTGATCACCAACTTGGAAGCTATTCTCAATTCGATGCTTATAATGCCTTGCCTTGTACTTGGCTTGGCTCTTTTCCAGCTGTTCCTGCACTGGCTGGTGAATTTCTTGGATCTATTCAATGAACTTGGTTGCTTTGTCCACATCACTGTGTCCATCAACTGCTATGTCTTTTTCAAAGACAAAATCCAAGGGAGACCTTGGTATAAAACCAAAACAAGTCTCAAAAGGAGATCTCTATGTAGAAGAATGCTTGGTGCGGTTGTAAGAATGTTGCACATAACATAAATGTTCATCCCAAAGCTTGGGATGCTTGCCGCAATAACTTCTGAGCAATTCGATCACTGTCTGGTTGACCACCTCTGTTTGGCCATCTGTTTGTGGATGAAAGGTTGTGCTCTTCTTCAGTCTGGTGTCCATTAGTTCCCATGGACTTGACCAAAACTTCCCAACAAATCGAGAATCTCGATTATATACAATGGAAGTGGGTAACCCAAAATGCACCCAGACATGTTGGAAGAACAACTTTCCTATTTGTTCAACTGTAATCTACTTGTTACAAGGTATTAAAATACACATTTTGCTGAACCTATCCACAATAACATATAAATAGTCATGACCTTTTCTAGATTTTGGCAATCCCCCAACAAAGTCCATGTAAACACTTTCCCAAGGACGAGAAGGAACTGGAAGTGGAGTGTACAAGCCTAGTTTTCTATTGCTGGGCTTGCTTTTAGCACACATGGTACACCCTTTAACATATCTAGAAACTGTTTCATGCATTTTTGGCCAATAGCAGAATCTTTGCAGCTGTGCAACTGTTTTACTTACACCAAAATGACCTGATATTAGAGAAGTATGTGCTTCTCGGATTATCTTAACTCTTTCAGTTTGTGGAATGCATGGCTTTCCCAAATGATACAAGAGTTGGTCCTTAACATAGTAATCCAATTCTTCTACTTGTTTACCATGACTTAAAGTTGCATATAACTATTTAAATTATATATCTTCAGCATATTGTTCAATGTAGCTTTCATGCATTACTGACTTATGCTTAAGTATAGTAGATGCATTTATGATTGGTCTGGACAACATATCTGCAACTTTATTGTGTATGCCTTTCTTATATCTGATGACTAGATGAAACTGCTGTAGGAAACCCATCCATCTATAGTGTCTCGATTGCTGCAATTTAGTTTGTGAGTGCAAATATTGAAGTGGCTGATGATTAATGTGTATAACTGTTTCTTTGCCCATTAAGTAATGTTTCCACTTTTTCACACTCCGTACTAATGCATACAATTATTTATCATATGTGGGATAATTAAATACTGCATAATTAAATGTCTCGGAATGGTAGCATATGGGTTTACCATGTTGCATCAACACTACTCCCATGGCATAGTCACTGACATATGTTTCGATCTCAAATGGTCTTTGAAGATCTGGCAATGCTAGTACTGGTGCTGTACTAATTTTTTCTTTCAAGGTGTCGAAGGCTTTCTGTTGTTATCCTCCCCACTGAAATACCTTGTTCAATCCTGTCAAAGCATGTAAGGGAGTTGCAATTAAGGAAAAGTTAGCAATAAACTTTCTCCAATATTGTGCTACTCCTAGGAAGCTTCTAACTTTTGTAGCAGATTTGGGTTTAGGCCAGTTTACAATGACTTCAACCTTAGAGGGATCTATCTTCAATTCACCACCCCTACAATATGACCCAAATAATTTAAAGATGTTTTGCCAAATTCACATTTTGATAACTTAACATAGATATTTTCTCCTTTCAAAACATCTAGAGTCTACTTTACATGCTTCAAATGTTCTTCCCATGTTTTACTAAAAACAAGAATGTCATCTAGATATATGATTACAAAATCATCAATAAAAGGCCTGAGTACATCATTCATTACTCTCATGAAAGTGGCCAGAGCATTAGTTAAGCCAAAAGGCATAACTAGCCATTCATACAACCCTTGCTTTGTTTTGAAAGCAGTCTTCCATGCATCTTGTTCCGCTACTCTAACATGATGGTAGACACTATGCAAGTCCAACTTGGAAAAGTAAACAACTTCTTTCAGCTGATCCAATAGATCATCAATGCGAGGAAGGGGATAACGTTTCTTGATCGTTATTTTATTCAGCGCTCTGTAATCAATGCACATCTTCCACGAACCATATTTATTTCTCACTAACACGATTTGAGATCCGCATGGTGATGTGCTTGGTCTTATGAACCCTTTCTCAAGCAGCTCCTGTACCTGCTTCTTGATCTTTGCATTATCTAAAGCGGATAACCTATACATTCCGATGTTAGGCAATGGAGCATCTTGTTGCAAATGAATATCATGTACAATTTCCCTTTTGGGTGGCAGACCTTTAGGTTCTTGAAATAGGATATCATATTTTGAAACAACTCTTTCTAAATTAGCTTTCTATTTAGCATCACAGCCCTCAAATACATTGGTTTTATCAGGTTTCTTTTCCTTTACAACCATCAGTAAAAATTGCTTGTATGAATTTGCAATTCTTTTCATCTGCCTTGAGTTTATGAGAGTGTAATTATTCTTGAGTTTATGAGTTCTTACAATATATTCTATTCCATCTTTGGTGAGTTGATACTTATTTTCAGCTCTATAGAAAATGGCTTTTCTATCATACAAGTAAGGACTTCATAAAACAATTCCACATATATCCAAAGGAACGATATCTAACTCAACCTCATCTACAAATGATGACCCAAAAGAAAACTTAAGTTTACTTTGTTTAGTCACTTGTAGCTTTGCTTTATCACATACCCAACCTAATGGATATGGCTTCTTGTGAGGTGTGGTTAGTAATCCCAGCTTCTTTACAATTGCTTCAGAAATCAAGTTTACTTGTGAGCCACTATCAAATAAAGTATCAATCTTTTGATGCTTGGAAATAACTCTAATATGAAAAAGCTCATGTCTTTTCCTCTCATTTTCTTCATTATCAATAGTTTGTGCATAATTACTAGTAGATGCTTCAGAATTTTTACCTTTTATAACTATAGCTGTGATTGTTGTTTCATCACCTGAGTTTGACCCCAAATCCTTCTGTATAGCAGCAACAATCTTCTTCTTCTTGCCATCGAACTTCTTAGGTTTCAGCTCCGGATGCAAAGACCAGCAATGTTCATCATCATGTCCAACCTTCTTGCAATGAGTGCATGAAGGTTTGGCTTGCTTTCTGTATAGAATTTGTCTTCCTCTCTTTCCATTTCTGCTTCCTCTTTTCCTTGTTCTTGCTTGCAGTGGGATTTGATGATCCCCCAATCTCTGGGTTCACATTCTTGCCTCTAGCCTCTAGATGTGTAGCCTGAACGGATACCTCATCTATGCTAGTGGGGTTAAACATGAGAATGGTGTGCCTCAAATAGCTATGTAGACCACCTATATACTTCAGCAAAGTTTTAGGTGAGTCTAAAGAAATGCCTATAATTAAAGTTCTTTTTCTAAATTCTTGGGTGTAGCTTTGTACACTTTGCCCCTTTAATTGGCGAAGAGTTTTCCAACTCATCATATCTTGCTGCATATAAGCTAGTGGATAGAACTGTTTTTTAATGGCAGAAACAAATTCACTCCAGACAGAAAGAATTTTACCATGCTTCTTCAAATCAGCTTGGGTCCTGCCTTCCCACCATACTAAGGTAGTTCCTCCAAGGCGTAGGCTGGCCAACTGAATTTTACTCCTGTCTGAATCAATATTCTGCACCCTGCAATACACATCAATCTGTCTAATCCAGTTATCTAGATTTTCTGCATTTAATTCTCCATCATAGATTGGAAAATCAAATTTTACATCTAATTTAATCAAAGATGTTTTATTCTTTTTATTTTCAGGGCTATCAGGAGGTGTGGATAGAGGAGGCTCTTTTCCTTTCCCTTTGCCTTCAGAATGGTCGTTTAGAAGAGGTTCCTCTGTTCCTTTGTCTTGTTTGGAGGTTGAAGTATCTTCACCTCGACCTTTATTAAATTCTCGATACATCTCTTCTACCATGGCTCTCATGGTCATGAAACTGTCCATGAACTGAGACTCTAATTCCAAGGGAATTTCTTTTGCCATTTTCCTCCTAGGATAGACTCTACCAATTTTTGGGTTAGCCTCAACCAGTTCTCCTTCTCCTAATTTGAGCTTTGACCTAGTTAGCATTCAACAATCTAGCACAAGCTTGTCTAACCTTAGCAACCTAAAGCTCTGATACCACTTGACCTGACAATGAGATCTAAGACATTTATTAAGGTATTACAGACTCATGTGCATGGGTTTGCCTATGTCATTTTATGCAATGGATCGATAAGATTGCGAAATACATAGACAATGAAGCAGTAAGGAAGCATAATAGACAACACACATAAACACAACAAATTTAATAAGGAGTTCACCCAATACTCCTGGGCTACATCTCCTGGTCTAGCCTTCAGTGGTGACCTCTCTATTATGTCTTCAAACAGATTTTTACAACAGTATGAGCTCAATTTGAGACTCAACACGCAACAGATACAAAAACAAGAGTTTGCTTGATCCTCTCAAGCCTCTCTGAGTACACAGACTCTCTCAATCACTCTCTGTCTCCGTCTTTGCTCTGTCTCAACACTTCCTTCAATACTGCTTGTCCTGTTTGCTCTCCGTCTATGGCTTTAAAGCCAATCTGCTCTGCATGTTCATTTCCGCTTCTCGGCTTTCTGTCTCCCGGCCTCTATCCACTCGAATCCTCTTCTAGCGTTAAGTGATCATTGCATAACGTATTTAGGGGAGGTGGCCACCTAATCTACAAGGGATGAGTGCATCGACCCTTTGAAATCCTTGAAATGGCCTCTTTCTGTTAACACAGAGAAATGCATTCAAACTGTGAAAATCCGCTAAAATCACTATTCACCCAGACTTCAAATCTTCAGAATTCCACTTTATACTCCTATCGGATCCGCCTGTATATCGACATAGTATCTCCACCGTTGATCTGGGAGATCTAGATCCAACGGTTGTGGTTCATTTCGAGTGGCTCTTTCATACGAGGGTTAATCGCCTGATGAGGGTGGTTTTCTCTCTCCTTAGCTTGGACACGTGGCAACCATTGTATGGGACCGGGCGGAGCTCGACCCAAACCACTTACTGCCCTTGGCCAGCCCGAAATCCTGCTCATATCGTGATTTCTCTTTGTATTGAAAATACATTTAAAACATTGAAAATAACATAAAAATGGCCTTGGGTGGATTTGAAATGACATACAATAGCCTTAAGGAACCCTTTTGGGTCCGGCTTATCGCATCGACACCCCGTTGACCGCTATTGCAATACATATATAATATGCGTTGATCTCCTCCCTTTGCCACCGTCGATTGCGACTCACCGATCAGATTTGGACTGTTGATCAGCTAGATCTGACGGCTACTGTGCATTCACTATTCAGGCCTTCGATACTCTGTTTTTCACTGTTTTCTTGTGTTTTTGGACTCCCGATAGCGTTTTCCGCTGTTTTGTGAAGGTTTGCTTATGCGATAATTTTGATCTTTTGAACGATTTTGAAGACTTAGAGAGTATTCTAGGATCCATTTGGATCACAGATGGTGCATGCAATTAGGAATTGAACCTAATTTTGGATTTCACATTTATGGATGGGGAATTTCCCTTTAAATACGGGCTAATTCTCTCAGGAATGGTGCAAAGAATTAGAAGCTTGGAGGCTTGGAAATTTGACTAAGTATTGGCCAAAGGAAGTCATCAAGCAGAGGATAGGAAATACTTGTGCAGGTTAAGCTCAAGGTGGAGTAGAGCATATTGTGTTCATCCAAATTCTTTGACCAAGGGCACAAGGAAATAGGGAGCTTGGAGAGAAGAGATTCACAGAGAAAATTTTAAGGATGGAAAATTATTTTAAAGTTTAGAAACCTTGGTGAATCTCACTAGTACATAATATGCAATTTGTAAATTGTTTGATAATGTTTTTGTAAAAGTATTCAAATTTCTAATAATTTTATGTAGCCTCTATATAAAATTTTGACGATTTTTAAGGTAAAACAATTTTATACTATAAAATTTGGGCGAACAATTTTTAGAAAAATTGGAAATTCATGAATATTTGTTTTGGAGAAAGCATGGAAAATTAGCCCAATTGTGAATATTAGCCCCTGAAATTTCCCCTGGCAGAGAAGAGGCTTGGATTTGGCTTGAGCTTGCTTGTGAGCTGGGAGATTGATTTTACTGAGTGATGGGATTGTTCTTGTGAGAACAAGCATTGTAATCTCATCTTGAATTTATGATTAATGCAATACAGATAGTGGGGTTTTGAGCCGTGGCTTTTCCTAGATATTTATTGTGTTATGTGCATTGATTTGTCTTCCTCTATTTATTATTGTTTGCTCGATGTTTATGGGCTTCTGGTGTAAAGAGTAGAAGTAGATTCTTGCCTCTTGTTTTAGTAGATTACATGAGCTTGTGAATCTATAGGACTTTCTACAATTTGTACTAGCGGAGATTGTTGTCTTTAGTAGGTTGGTGCTTACAAATATTTGTAACACTAGGTTGGTTCTTACAATAAATTATAAAATGAATTTTTGTGGTTTTCGCTCGAAATGGTTTCCACATAAATCTTGCGTTCTATGTTATGAAACTAATAGATCTCATATGTGATTGTCTTCTTGTGGTTCATGAATGTTTAAATAAGTAAAAAGTGTCTTATATTGATTCACACCACCCCCCCTGATCCAAAAATGAAATGAAGGTATTACTGAATGAATTGCAAATTAGTTTATGTATTCTTATACAATGCATCGAAATTGTGAAAACACATAAAATTGATTAATATTTGCAGCAAAATAAAAGAATGGAGACTGAAAATAGAAGCAAGAAAAGGAAGACAAGTTGATAACATAGTTCACCCCTCATGAGCTATGTCTCTAGGTCTGCTTCCAATGTGATTACTTTATTAATATGTTCAAATGCTAAATTACATATGTTTACTAGCTCCAACTCATAAAAATAATGCTTCCAATGTGTTCAAAAGTCCCAAAAACCCTTGTTTAGGTTCTTGAAATGCTCAAAATAGCATCGATATGGCCTCAAAAAGCTAAAAGTACTCTCTGTTTGCAACTTAAAACAAAATGGCTTTGTAAAATATTAAACAAAACTCACCGTTGCTCAATGGTTGGGCGCTCTGGTTAATATAGGTGGAGTTTGGGTGTTAGATCCTCAATAAGCGTGATTTTGTTGAAAGATTTTTGGACAGTTTCGATATATATGTTAAAGTTTGTTTGTAATATGGTGGCACTGCTATCCAATACTGTGGATACGAAGAAGGAGCTAGATATGGTGGGCTCCGCCATATCCATTTCCCCAAACCAACGACAAACAAAATTTAAATAGAACATTTCTCCCATATTTCTTGAGCAACACCATTAGCATAGTGGTAAAACGCGAGATTGTTGGTTGGTAGGTTTGGGGTTTGACCCTCGCCAAGAACATTTCAATAATTTTTGGTTCAATCCACAAGGCCACGTGGCCTCTTTGGAATGGGCCATGTGTCGCCTTGTGATTGGGCCGCGTGGTACCAATCCATTGGTCCAAATTCCACCAACCATACAATGCCATTTATTGAGTTCTAGAAGCACCATGTGTCAACTAGAACTGTGAACCCAGAACCCTAATTTAACCATTGAATGTTGACTTTGACTTGTTTACTTTTTTCCTTATTCGGACCTGAACTTTGACTGGTTGTAACTTTTTCATACGATGTCCTTTTTCGCTGGTTCAAGTTGCATTGGAATAATAATGATGAGCACTACACATTGAGCTTGGTTTCAACTACATCTGAGGACTTTAATTTTTGAGAATTTTCTGGAACTTTGAACATCTTTTGGATCCTATGGATCACTCCTCCCCACTGGAAGCTTTTGGACCACAAAAAGTCTGGTACTACTCAGAAAATAAGTGAGGGTATGTAGAAATTCTGACTGTAGATTAACCTGATTATGCAATAGAACTAAAGAAAAATACTTAATCTACTTCTACAATCAAACTTGCGAAAGCTTAATAAATTCGAGCAAGATCAAGCGGAACACATATAACAGAGAAGAGGAAACAATACCCATGAAACACAGAAGAATACTCTAGGGAAAGCCTCAGCTAAAAACCTCGCTATCTGTATTATCATACAAGTGGAATTATATCAGGATTACACAAAGGCCTTAGCTCTCACAGCTAGCCAGCTCTCAATACAATCCTCCTGGATGCTCACATGCAAACAAGGCTTCTCACAAACCTTCTCCTCCGCCTTCCAAGCCTCCTATTTCCTTGCACAATTTCTCCTAGCTGATCCTATTGTTACCAAGTGTAACATTGATCACTCACACTGATCTCACACCCTGTAAAACTGTGCAATCCTCCTGTGCATTAATCCTTCTGCATGCATGAGTTTCATTTATAGGAGAAAACATGCTATTGAAAGTACACTGTCCTTGACATTTATCTCAACTGGGTCTTTCTCTGAATAGACATGCATGAGTTACCGATGAGAGAATCTTTTATCTGGAGTACACTAGCTGGATGCATGCATGCATTAACTGGCTGAACTCACAATTAGTTCCTCAAACTGTTTGGAACTAATTTAACTGGACTTAACTCAGTTAACTGAGCTAACTAATTACAACTCAACCTTATCTCCTTAACTAAGGGATAATCTCCTTAATTTAAGGGATATCTGTTGCATGACTTCACAAAGACTTCTAGCTTGGATTTCTTTAACTAATTAACTCAAGAGGAATTAATTAATTATTTTCCAAGCAGCTGGTGAGACTAAATTTGAATTTTAATTCAAAGACAAATTAAAATTGGAATATTCTTGTTGCCACATTTCAACAGGGTAAATTTCCCTCACCTTCCCGATCTCGATCCATCGTGCTTTGCTTGGATTAGTACCTTTGAGCCCCACATGAAGGTACTCCACATCACCCTTATGTGAAGTCCTTGTCTTTCTGCCAAGAATGATGTCTTCCTACATATCATACGTGTATTCAAGAGAAAATTATTCTATGGAAGGTACCTGAATACTTTCCTCTTTATCCATGATCATAGGAGGCTCATAAAATATCAAGTTTTCAAAATTTACAATAGAATATATTTTCATATAAGGAGGCAAATCTAGTCAAAAAACATTATTACCAATCTTTGCTAAGATTTTGAATGGACCATACCAATCAGTTTGAGATTTTTACCTTCTCCTTGCAACCTTTCTTTGTTGATGTGTAACCAAACTTGGTATCCCACCTGAAAATTGTGTTCAACACGATTCTTGTCATGCATGGCTTTGTATTTGGCCTAGCTCTTTTCCAACTATCCCTGCACTGTTTAATGTACCAATTGGATATGTTAAATGAAATTCTTGGCTTTCTCCACATCACTATGTCCATCTACTACAATATCTTTCCCAAAGATGAAATCTAAAGGAGATTTTGGTAAATAACCATAACATGCTTTGAATGGAGATGTTTGAGTCAATGAATGCTTGTTACGATTGTAAGCATGATGAATGTAGTGTAAGTGCTCATCCCAAAGCTTAGTATGTTTGCCACAATATCCTCGGAGTGGATGTACCACTGTCCTATTCACCACCGTAGTCTGGCCATCGGTTTGTGGATGAAATGTTGTGCTCTTATTCAACTTGGTGCCCATCAATTCCCATAGACTTGACCAAAATTTCCTGATAAATCAAGAATCTCGATCAGATAAAATAGATGTGAGTAACCTAAAGTGAACCCATACATTTTGAAAGAGCAAGTGTGCTGTTTGTTAAACATTGACCTGTTTTTTACAAGGCAATAAGATACACATCTTACTGAACCTCCACTACAACATACAAATAATCATGACCTTTCCTAGACATAGGTAATCCGCCCAAAAAATCCATGGACACACTTTCCCAAGGACACGAAGGAATAGGAAGTGGAGTATACAATCCCAATTTCCTATTACTTGGCTTACTAGTAGCACACATAGAACACCCCTTTACATATATTGATACAGTTTCATTCATACGAGGCCAATAACAATACCTCTACAATTGAGCAACTGTTTTTCCTACACCAAAATGACCAACAATAAGAGATGTATGTGCTTCCCTTATAATATTAACTCTTTCACTTTGTGGAATGCATAACTTGCCAAGATGATATAATAGTTTGTCATGAACATGATAATCCAGTTCTTCAATTTGATTTCCTTTACTCAAAGTTGCATATAGATATTTAAAATCTTCATCTTGAGCATATTGTTCAATGTAGCTTTCATGTGTGATTGAATTATGCTTAAGAATTGTAGAAGCATTGATTATAGGTCTTGATAACATATCTGCAACTTTGTTATATATGCATTTCTTATATCTGATGATCAAGTGAAATTGTTGTAAAAATCCCATCCATTTGAAGTGCCTTGATTGTTGTAGCTTAGTTTGTGATTGAAGATATTGTAATGGTTGATGATTTGTATGTATGATTGTTTCTTTACCCATTAAATAGTGCTTCCATTTTTTCACACTTTGTACTAGAGCATACAATTCCTTATCATATGTTGGATAGTTAATTAATTTAGTTGTAAAATTCTCAAAGTGAAATCATATAGCCTTACAGTGCTGCATCAATACTGCCCCCATGGCATAATCACTTGCATTTTTTTGGATTCTGAATGGCTTCTTGAGATCTGAAAGTTCTAGAACTAGTGTTGTACTGATCTTCTCTTTCAATGCATCGAAGGCTTTATGTTGTTTGCCTCCTCATTGAAAAACTTGTTTCACACTTGTCAAAGCATGTAGTGGTGCCGCAATAGATGAGAAGCCTGCATTGAACTTCCTCCAGTATTGGGATTCTCCTAGGAAGCTTCTAACTTCAGTTACATTTTTGGGCTTAGGCCAATTTACAATAACCTCAACTTTAGAGGGATCAATTTTCAATTCACCACCCCATACAATCTGAGTTATGTACACCAAAGATGTCTTTCCAAATTCACATTTGGACATCTTTAAATACAACTTTTCCCTTTTTAACACATCCAAAACCTGCTTTACATGCTTTACATGCTCTTCACGAGTCTTGCTGAAGATCAAAATATCATCTCAGTAGAATATGACAAAATTATCAAGGAATGGTCGCAATACACCACTCATCACCCTCATAAATGTTGTGGGTGCATTACAAATCCAAAAGGAATTACTAACCATTCAAACAATCCTTGTTTTGTCTTAAGAGCGATTTTCCAAATATCACTTTCAACAATTCTAATTTGATGATAACCACATCTTAAAACTAACTTAGTGAAATAAACAACATTCTTCAATTGATATAGTAAATCATCTATGCGAGGAAGAGGATAACAATTCTTTACCATGATTTTGTTCAAAGCTCAGAAATCAATGCACATTTTCCATGTGCCATCCTTCTTTGACACCAAAACAATAGGATACCCACAAGGAGATGTACTTGGTCTGATGACCCCTTTGTTAAGCAACTCTTGCACCTGCTTCTTAATCTCCATGATTTCCATAACTAACATTCTGTAGATGCCAATATTATGAAGTGGAGCATCTTTCTCCAATTGAATCTCATGTTGAACTCTTCTTTTTGGAGGGAGTCCTTCAAGTTCATGAAACATCTTGCCATAAGTATCAATAAGTTCACTCAATTCATACTTTAGTTTAGGATCACATCCTGAGAAGGCTTTGGTTTATCAACATCCGTAGCCTTTATAATCAACGATACATAATTCTTGCTAGCATTAACCAGACTATTCATTTATCCTGCACTAATAAGAGACAAATTTGTCTTCTTATGATGCGCTCTTACAATGTATTCAATCCCTCCTTTGTAGATATGATAAATGTTCTCTTCATGATAGAATATGGCTTTTCGATCATACAGATAGGGACTTCCCAAGGCAATCCCACAAATGTCAAGAGGTACAACATCAAGTACAACCTCATCTACAAAATTAGCAGTGATGGAAAACTTAAGTTTACATTGTCTTGTTACTTGTATTTTGGCATCATCACATACCCAAACCAAAGGGTAAGGTTTAACATGAGGTGTTGTTTCTAAGTTAAGTTTCTTAACAATTGCTTCAGAAATAAGATTAACTTGAGAACCACTATAAAAAAGAGTATCAACCTTATTATGCTTTATGACCACTCTAATATGAAAAATTTCATTCCTTTTCTTATCATTTAGATATTAAGAGGACTCATTAGAAGAACTAGAACTTGCATTAGAAGCTATACCTTTCATTCCCATGGATGTGATCTTTGTTTCATCACCTGAATTAGATCCCCAATCTTGTTGAGTTGTAGCAACAATATTTTGTTTCCCCTTGTTGTCAAAATTCTTTGGCCTCAATTCCAGATGCAACTTCCAACAATGGTATTCATCATGACCATCCTTCTTACAATGTTTTCAAGTGAGTTTTGTTTCCTCTTTCTTAACAGTGGTTGTCTTCTTCCCCTTTCCTTTGCCTTTCCCCTTTGATTTATCAACAAATGGCTTGAATGGTTTCTTTGAAGTATCTTCTTGCACATTCTTTCCTGTACTTTTAATATGCGTATCTTGAACACACACTTCATCTAACTTGGTGGAGTTAAGCATAAGAATAGTGTGTCTAATATAGCTATGTAAACCACCAATATACTTCATAATTGTTTCTTCTCTATCAAAAGGAATACCGAAAATCAAAGATTTCTTATGAAATTATTGAGTATAACTTTGTAAATTTTGACCCTTAGCTTGCGTAATATTTTTCCATCTCATCATTGCTTGTTGTTTATATGCCAATGGATAAAATTGTTTTCTCAAAATAGCTACAAAATAATTGCAAGAAGAAATAATATTACCACTTTTCTTAAGATCTTCTTGCATTTTTTATTCTCACCATATGAGAGTTTTTCCTCCCAACCTAAGAGAAGCAAGTTGGATTTTTGTGACATCATCATAAAAGTTTTGGATCTTGCAATAGACTTCAATTTGCCTCACCCAATTATCCAACTTTTGAGCATTCAATTATCCATCATATATTGACAATTCAAACTTTACATCAAGCTTAATTAAAGGGGATTTAGCATGTCCTTTATGTCATTTTTGTGAAGAAGTAGGAGATGAAGGAGAAGATGGTGAAGAAGGAGGCGAAGGAGGTGGAGGAGGAGGCTTACCATCATCACCACCATTATCATTAACATTACTATTACCATCTGGTCTCTTATGAGAACCATTAACTTCCTCTTTTGGTTGACGAGAACTTTTATCTTGCAATCACATTATCCTCTCATCAAACAATACTTTTACCATGTCGGCCATATCAAGAAAAGTCTTTCTAAATTCTCTCTATGCTAGAGAAAGACCATCATCTTCTTCACCTGCCATGGTTTGAGAAGAATGGAAAGGTGGTATTCTTGAGCCAATTTCAAGATTGAATTCTTCAAGTCATCCTTCTCCTTTCTTGAGCTTAGATCTTGTGGGCATATGAAAACTTGCAATCCCTGTCAAACATTCACACAACTAAGAGCTATGATACAAAATTTGATCCGAAAAGAAATGCAGGTATTACTAAACACACTTCAAGTTAGTTTACGTATTCTTGTGCAACAGATCGAAATTGCAAAAACACGTAAACTTGATTAATATTTTCAGAAAAAGAAAAGAATGAAGATTGCAAATAGAAGCAAGAAAAATAAGACAAGTTGATAACATAGTTCACCCCTCCTAGGCTACGTCTCTGGGTCTGCTTCCAGTGTGACCGCTTTTTAAATATGTTAAATTTCTCAATTACATCTGTTTACAAGTTCCAAGTCGTTAAAAAAATGCTTCAAATGCATTTGAAAGGCCCAAAAACCCCTGTTTAGGTTCTTGAAAAGATCAAAAAAACCTCCATATGGCCTCAAAAATCCAAAAATACTACCCGTCTACAACTTAAAATAAAATGGCTTTGTAAAATATTCAACAAAACCCGTTGTGGCTCAATCGTTGGGCGCTCTGGTTATATAGGTGGAGGTCGGGCATTCGATCCTCAATAAGCATGATTTTGTTGAATGATGTTTGGGCGGTTTCGATATATATTGTAAAGTTTGTTTGTAATATGGTGGCGCTGCTATCCAATAGTGTGGATATAGCGAGCTTCGTCGAGAAACACCGTCATCACACTGATAAAATGTGATATTGTTGGTTGGCAGGTCCAATGTTCAACCCCTGTCGAGTGCATTTCAATAAATTTTAGTTCAATCAACAAGGCCCCATGGTCTCTTTGGATTGGGCCACGTGTCGCCCTCTAATTGGGCTGCATGGTATCGATCCATTGGTCCACATTCAACCAACCATACAATGCCATTTTTCGAGCTCTAGAAGAGCCACATGTCAACTGGAACCGTGAGCCTGGAACCCTAATTTAATCGTTGACCTTTGTTGAAAAGCGTAACTAGGTTTGGTCTTCATAATGACATGTGTAATTGTGATTTTATCTAATTAATGAAAATAAGACAAATAGAATTATTATTAATTCTTGTCTCATGGGTTTCATGAGAACGGAATTTTATTTTAGTGATGGCTCCCATTGTGAACCTTTAGGTTTTTTCATCTAGTCATAAAAGTCATTGTCATGTATGAAGGACCCTTCTTGGGCATATTATATTTGTATGTGAGTCAATGGAAATTTGAAGTAGCCCTCCAAGGCCAAGCACAAGAATTAACCCCAAGTTGGCTCAATACAAAAATAATATGCTCTCCAAAAGGCATGTCGGCCTAAGTCATGCTGACTAATTTACAGGGGAAAACTACTATTTATATGCAGCTTAGGTTTCATCCTTGCCATATAATTTCGGTCATCTTCAGGTCTGTAATTCGGTAGAAGTATTAGTTGGAAAAAGGAGTGTAAAGTCAACTATAAGACAACCTACTAATTAACAAGGAAGGGAAGAGGAATATCAAATTATTTGGCACTATTTTTGTGTTGGTTATCTTAAACCTGTGGCTAAAAGACTAGGATTTATGCAGTGGTATTATAAAAATCCAAAAGAAGGTTATCTAAAGGTCTCCAAGAAAACTTTATAGCTAGCCAAGTTCATTTATAGAAGCCTCCAATTAGAGAAAAGAAGGGAAGAACCTCCAAACTTGTTACAGGTGTGAAATTGTAGTAATACAAACTGAAGATTTTTGGAAAAGAGGTTGAAGTTTTAGGGTAGCTGAGAAGTGCAGTGAAGGAAGAAGTTTGACTTGCGTTGACTTGTGTAAGAAGGAGAAGGAAAAAAGAAGGATATTTGTGACTTGGTCTTGAAGTGGTCGTTATGTCAAGGGTCTAGATCTTGGTCTTAGTATTCGTCAATTGAAGTGTCTATAAGAAGAAGAATTTTTTCGAGTTTTCCTCTCAAGTGCGAGAGGTTTTTGCCCTGGCTGATAGCCTATATTTTGTGTCTCTTGTTTCTTTATGGTTTATGCATTGGTATTTGTTTGATGAAGAAGAACACTAATAACCTAAGTAATAGAAGATCCTAATCTAAAGAAGTAAAAATCACTCATAAGTAGTTCCTAATAGAAGCGAAATCAATTAATTACTATGTCCTAGATTTCTCAACATGGTTTCAGAGCTAAGGTGACTAAGTCAAGGAAGGGAGCCTTATCAAGGGACACTCAAGGATAAAATATCGAGGAAGGAATCAAAGTGAATATCATTTTGAAGTCAAAGGACGCATCATAACCCTAGATCAAAGAAGTCTACAAATAAGTATTGGGATCATCATCAAGAAAAGAAGGATAAAGGCCTACACCTAATCAAGCGAAAGTGTTTTTAATACTATTCATACAAAGGAATCTAGATGAAAAGGCGGTGTCATCTCACTCTCTGTGATCAAGGATCATTCTTGAAGAAAACTACCTTCATCAAGGAGAAGTTTTCTATCCTCTATATCATCATCAACATTAAGGAAGCAACAAGAAGAAGGAGCATCCTATCAATTATGTATATTTATGTCCACATCTAAATCTATCAAAATGTATTTTTGCAAGGAAACAAACAAATTGATTGGGGCTTCAAACTATCTTGCATGGAAGAAAAGGACATATCTGAATCTCATTGAAAATGAGGTTATGGAACTTGTCTAAGGTTCTATGACTAAACCAAGAAAGGAATATGCTCAATCTTTTGACAAGTATATGAAAGGTGAAGTTAGGGCTTAAAGGTTTCTCATAGTATTAATCAAAGGTCCCCTCATCCCATATGCACCTAAACTTGAAACTTCAAAAGAAATCTACGACAAACTGGTAGAGTTGTATTCCGTAAGAACTGTTGGAGAAATAATCTCATTAAGGCAAGAAATCTACAAGTTGAAGATGTCAAGGGAAGATGGAATAACCTCATACTTTATGAGGATATCTGAGATTTGGGATCAACTACAAGATCTGGGAGAAGTCATGTCTGATAGAGAAATGACTACAGTTGTATTAAATGCACTATCGGAGGAGTGGGGTAACTTTACTTCAATTATTTATGGGAAGAAAGAAGCAACTCCATTCCAAGATCTATGGTCACTGTGCAAGATTGCAGAATCTAGACTAAAGGACAAATCTAATGTGGGAGCAGGTGAGAAAAATCAAGCTTATGCTGTAATGACATAAAGAAAGGGACAATTTGGAAAGTTTGGTCATAAAAAAAGAAAAAGAACATGGCTAAAATACAATGCTATGGGTGTCAAGAATATGGGAACTATAGGAGAGATTTTCCTAAGCTCAAGAAGAACAATAACAAAATAATATGAGAAGAATCCCACATCACCAAGCAAGTGGAGGAAGCTGAAAAGAAGAAATCCAAGAAGGATGAAGTAATAGATCTCCACTATTGAGATAGTCTTCCTCACATAACTTCTTTTCAAGTTCCTAAGTGTAAGATATGGCTATCATGATTCACTAAGTAAAATAATGGGATGCATAAAGGCATCATAGAAGCATTGAAATAAAGAGCTTGGGACATGATCATAGAGAAGCATGAAAGATGGTTAGAATCTATGGAAGTCAAGAATATACCTCTTGGTAATCTCATTGGAGTCATAAGTGGCAACGTCATCTAGTTCAAGGTTCATCACATTTTTCAAAAGTAAACATATGTTGACGGGGATAATTTAGATCCTCAAGATTCTCTGATGGAATCTTAATTGAAAAGTTCATCGATCATAAGGGGAAGAAAGTGTTTCATCAATAATTCAAAACTTTTGGAATTCATGGGATGGTAGTATGATGACATAAAAGTGAAGCAAATCAAGGGATTGAAGCTATTTCAATTAAGGAAGTCGTTGTAGGAATTCTGGATGAACCAAAGGAAAAACTAGGTATGTATGCTTACATTTGATATTATGGAAGTAATGTCGTATGTTTCATAGATCATGCTATAGAACATGATCAAAAGAAAGGAACTCCTCCCTCAAAGGGATGCAGGAATGCATGGGTCACACATTCACTAGATGAAATCAACATAATATGTCCTCATATGAAGTATGAGGTGGTTGACTACAATTAAGGAAATATGATTGGAAACACCTAGGAATGAAATGTGTGAAGAAAGGAAGGAAGAGATCGTGGAATATGCAACCATGGTAAAGGAAATCAACATCCGAAAGACCAAGAAAATTTGACTAAGATATCTCCATGGAAGATATGAAGACTCTAATGGAGTCTAAAAAAGAAAGAGACCCTTGACAATATATATCTTTGAGAGATGTGTCGATATGTATGCCGGATGTTGATGCAAACCAGAAGATGTCATGATGAAAGACCATCAAAAAGGTAATGTTGATTCTAGTGTTCATTCCTCTGGATGGGTTTATGCAGGACTGCCAACGAAAGATCTATGGATGTCTTCCACCACCAATGCACATGTAGTAGGATGAAATATCCTTAAGTAAACATGGCATGAAGAAAGCAACATGGCATGAAGGAAGGCCAAATATGGATTGATGAATCACTTTTCGATGATGACATGACTGACTCATGGATGAAAGTGATAGATGGTCAGTGCCTTATGTAGAAGTCACAAACATTAAGACTCCTAGATAATGAAAAGAAGTTAATGACATTGTGAGGAGGAAGTTATTCAAGCAACTGGTTGTCCCATCATCTCCACCTGAGGAGCTACTATAGGTCCCTAATTAAGAGGGAGCCTGGAAACAAGTTTCTTACTTGGAAGAAACTTGAAAATTCCTAATCCAAGAGGGAAATTAAGTACATTACTTCTGTAGGAATGAGTACATTCCTTTATTGTAATATATATGTCCTCCCTAATTAAGAGGGAGAGATAGACACATCATTCTTGTCTTCACTTGGGAAGAAAAAATGGAGGATTGGGTAAACATCTGGCATCCGATACTCTTTGAGGATGAGTTAGGGCATCCAAGATAAGAGTAGTCATAGAGGAATGGTATTGTTTGAGGATTGGGAATCCAAGATAAGAATAGTCCTAGTGGAACACACATTGAGAACTCGGGTGGGGTATGTTCCAAGAGAGAAAATGATGAGGGTGTATATACATCATTGGTCTCACTAGCATTGTGCTCAGGTCTTGTGGAGAGATATAGTTGTTATTCAAGGCCTTGCTATGTGACAATGCTGGTTGATATGATGCTAAACAAATGGGTTACCAATCCGACTCTTCTTATGAGAAATTCTTCAGATTGAGAATGACCAAGTACCATTATGAATACCTCCCTAGTTAAGAGGGAGTGTTGAAAAGTGTAACTAGGTTAGGTCTTCATAACGACATGTGTAATTATTATTTTATCTAATTTATGAAAAGAATAAAAATAAAATTATTATTAATGCTTGTCTCATTGGTTTCATGAGCAAGGAATTTTATTTTAGTGATGGCTCCCATTGCGAGTCTTTAAGTTTTGTCATCTAGTCATAAAAGTCATTGTCATGTATGAAGGACCCTTCTTAGGCATATTATATTTGTATATGAGTCAATGGAAATCTCAAGTAGCTCTCCAAGACCAAGCACAAGCATTAAACTCAAATCGTCTCAAGATGAAAATAAGATGCTCTCTAAAAGGCATGTCAGCCTAAGTCATGTCGGCTAATTCACAGGGGAAAACTACTATTTATAGGCAACTCGAGTTTCATCCTTACCACAAAATTTTGGTCATCTTCAAGTCTGTAATTTGGTAGAAGTTTGAGTTGGAAAATAGAGTATGAGGTCAATGTTGGGCATGGAATCCCCCACGACATGTTTTGGGGCTCAAAGCCCAAGTTTTGATTTGATATTGTTGTAAAGCTTTGTGAATTGCGGGTGCGAAATGTATGTTAGAGTCATAGGGCTGTCTATCCTAGTTTGAATGTAATGTCGACCTACCCATGGTCTATGCACCATGAGATTTTATAAATAGAGTGAGTCTCTAAGTTGTAAAGAGAGATCGGATCTAATAGACAGCGAAGTAGAAGAAAAGAGCAAGAGTCTAAGTGTGTCTTGGGTCATAAAGTAGGAGAAGGCTCTACAGCTGAGTGCGCAGAGGCCTAGTAGTCCGCAACTGAGTGCGCAGGGTGGAGTTGAGTCTGTAACCGAGGAAGAAGATAATAAAGAGAAGTTTTATCATAATTCTGTGAATCTGTTCTGGGGTTATTACATGTTTGATATGAATTGCAAATGTACTATTTATTTACTATTCGCACATGTATGAATTGTTGAAAACAACAACAAGAAATGCTAAAAATAGCACTGCTATAAATAGCATTTCAGGATACATTCCAATTTTAGTTAGTCCCTGAACTAAAATTGAGAATTAAAATTCGAATTTGATCTTAGCATCTGTTTGTAAAATAATTAATTAATTCAACTTAAGTTAATTAGTTGTAGAAAATCAAACATGAAGTCTATGTGAAGACATGCAGCAGTTTCCCATTTGATTGAGGAAGTTATCCCTTGATTAAGGAGATCAGGATGAGTTGTACTTTGAGTTTTAATTAGTTAGCTCAATTAACTGAGTTAAGTCCAGTTAGATTAGTTCCAACAGTTTGTGGAGCTGATTGTGAGTTCAGTTAGTTAATGCATGCATGCATGTAACTATTGCACTTCCGATAACTGAATATTCTCTCATAAATAACTCATGCATGTCAGTTCAGTCAGAGACCTAGTTGAGATCAGATGATGGGACATTGTACTATTAGTTGCAGGAATATTCCATTGAGGATATCTCTTGCATGCAGAAGGAATTCATTCCTTGAGGATTGTGCAGTTATTTCAGAGTTTTGATGAGTGTGTGATGTGGGAATTCATACAGGTGGCAACATTGGACCCCAGGAGAAACTGTGTAAGGAAATAGGAGGCTTGGAGGATTGGAGGAAGGCAGATGTTGTGTCTATTTAGTCTGTGAGTTGTATTGAGGGATTGTACTGAGAGCTGGATAGCTTGTGAGCTAAAGCTTTGTGTAATCCAGAGATCTTTCCACTTGTATGATAATACAAAGATCAAGGTTTTTAGCTGAGGATTTCCCCAGAGTATTCTTCTGTGTTCATGTGTGATTTATTTCTCATTCTCTGTTATATGTGTTCTATTTGATCTTGCTCAAAATCGATTAAGCTTCTGCAAGTTTGTTTGTAGAAGTAGATCAAGTATTTTGCTTTAGTATATTGCATTATCAGGTGATCTACAGTGGGAAATTCTACATGGTATTAGAGCAAAGGTGATCAAAGCGAAGAACAATATACAAAGAAGGGAGAAGTTTGAAGTTTGAAGTTCCTGATTATAGAATTCGAATTCTTATCACATCTCAAATTTCACCAATGGCGTTCAACAGTTTAAGACTCGAGTATGCCCTTGATGGCAACTTGAATTATATAGCCTGGAAGGATCGCATGGAAGCGGTATTAGAGGACAATGGTCTAAAGGACTTCATTGATCAAGAAGTCCCCAAGCCAGTAGCAGCTAATGCCCAAGAATTGGCAGAATGGAAGACATGTGTGGCTAGAGCAAGGATAATCCTTCTAGAAGGAGTTCGAGACCACATAGTCTCGAGTCTCCATGGGAAGGAGACACAATTTTCAATGTGGAAAACATTGAAAGATCCATATAAGAACAACAACGATCAGAGGAAGCTGGTGCTGAAAGACAAGCTTCGGAAAATCAAGTGTGAAAAGGGCGACATGATCTCTACATATATGAACAAGCTCACCACCTACAGGGATGAGCTTGGAAGTGTAGGGGTCATGACAGTCTATTATGACATGGTGAGACTTGCTCTCCTCGGTCTTCCTAAGAGCTGGCATAGCTACTAAGACTCGGTAAATGGAAGAGAGAAACTACCAGATTGGGAACGACTTTGGTCGGATCTGATCCAGGAGGAGATAAGAAGAAGCACTAGAGATGGATCTTCATCAAAGAAATATGATGAAGAAAATCTAGCGTTAGCAAGTAAGGCAAGGAAAGGGAAAGGGAAGACGTCCATTCCAAATCTAGTTCTTCCCATGGTGGGAAGAAGATTGACAAATCGAAAGTGAGATGCTTTCATTGTCATGAGGTGGGCCATTATGCTACGAATTTTCCACAGAAGAAATACAAGAAGGGATCTTCGAAGGGATCAGATGGTGAGGCACTGGCCTCACAGTTCGAATTGGATTTCTCTCTCATCGCATGCATGGTTTCATCCATGGTGGGATGTGTTTGGTACCTGGACAGTGGATCTTCTTTCCACATGACCGGCGACAAGAATCTTTTCAGTACCTTGGAGGAGAAGGATCTCCAGATGCGGATCGAGATGGGTGATGATGGAAAGTACCGTGTTTCAGGTGAAGGTACGGTTGTGTTTTAGAGGGAACATGGAGCTCCTCTCACCTTGACTGATGTAAAGTATGTACTGGGTCTGAAGAAGAATCTTGTGTCTGTCGCTATGCTGGAAGACAAAGGCTATGATGTAGTCTTTAGTAAAGGAAAGGTATTCTTGAGGCATATCGACACTGGACAGACCAAGAGGATTGGGATTTGAGTAAAGAATCTCTACAAGCTGGAGGTAGATGACTGTGCTGCATTGAGTTCCAAAGCAGAGTTGGTGCAGAGCCAAGATGTTGCCGAGCTATGGCATAGAAGATTGGGCCACTTGCACCATGGGGTCTTGAAGATTATGCAACAGATTTCTACCAGACTTCCCAAGGGAAAACTGGAGCAGACAGATACATGAAAAAGTTGTACCTTGGGTAAGTATGCGAAATCTTCCTTTCAAGATTGAGACAGTAGAGCTAGAGCAATCCTGGAGCGAGTTCACACAAATGTGTGTGGACCATTCTCTACAACCTCCACCGCTAAAAAAAGGTACTATGTTATTTTTATTGATGATTTTTCTTGTAGATGTTGGATCTACTTTATGCAGAAGAAGGATTAGACCTTCTCAAGGTTTTGTGAGTTTAAAGCCTTAGTAGAGAAAGAATCTGGAAAGAAAATAAGGGCATTGCATAGCGACAATGGTGGAGAGTATGTCTCCCAACAGTTTAAGGACTTCTGCGTAGTAGAAGGAATTAAACGGGAGTTGACGGCACCCCATAACCCACAGCAGAATGGGGTGGCCGAAAGGAAGAACAGATTGATTGTGGGAGTAGCTAGAACAATGTTGCATGACCAAAGCCTACCACTTCATTTGTGGGCTGAGGCATGCAATACAATAGTATACTTGCAGAATAGAAGCCTGCACCGTATATTGGGGATGAAGACACCAATGGAAGCCTTTTCCGGGAAGCAACCAGATGTGAGTCACTTCAGGATCTTTGGATCATTGGTTGATTTCCATGTGACCAAAGATGCCTGGAAGAAGCTAGATCCAACAGTTGAGTTGGGGATACTTGTGGAGTACACTGATACACCCCACAACTATCGGGTGTTTCTGCCCACCAGTCAGAGGACAGTGGTATGCAAAGATTTGAAGTTTAATGAGCAGAAAGCCATGCGAGTATCACTTGAGATGGAGCTCAAGTTGCATGCAGAGGAGGAACTTTTAGTTCCTAAGCAGGAGGAGCCCAAACTGATGCAGAGTACCCGCATGCAAAGGATCTGGGAGTGTAGACATCCATTCATGTTGAGTCTTCCAAAGATGGGTGGAAACGCTCAAGGGAAGCTGTCAGGTTGATGATGGATGCGTGGGAGAATGTGGGACAACCATCTTCTCAACGCAGAGAGAGGAGATCACCCGAGAAATACACTGGTTACATGGCCCTGGTTGGGGAGTGTGTAGAGACCGAACCTTCTTCTTTCGAGGAAGAAGTGTAACAACCAGTCTGGGTTGATGTTATGGCAGAGGAGTACGACTCCATCATTCAGAACTATGTTTGGGATGTTGTCCCAAGACCTCAGGACAAGTCAGTGGTGAGTTCTCGATGGATTTACAAGGTAAAGCAGGCAACTAATGGTAGTGTTGAGAAACATAAGGCAAGGTTTGTTGCCCGTGGTTTCTCACAGGTTGAGGGGATCGACTACGATAAGACTTTTGCTCCTATAGCAAGGTACTCATCTATCAGATTGATGTTGGCACTATCAACTTAGATGGGTTGGAAGATCCATCAGATGGATGTGAAGACCACGTTCCTTAATGGGAAGATTGAGGAAGAGGTGTACATTTAGACCCGGAAGGTTTTGAGACCTTTGATCGTGAGTCGCATGTGTGCCAACTCAGGAGGGGTTTGTATGGGTTGAAGCAAGCACCTCGTGCCTGGTACACCAGGATCAACAACTATTTCACTGGGTTGAGCTTCACCAAGAGTGAACCTTTACCACATCATGGTAGAAGGTAAGCCATTGATCATTGTTCTTTATGTGGATGATCTGATTTTGACAGGTGATGATGAGTTGGTCAAGTCTTGCAAGGAGGACCTTGCAAGAGAGTTCGAGATGAAATACATGGGTCTTATGCACTACTTTCTAGGCATGGAAGTGTGGCAGAAGGATGGGGAAGTGTTTGTGTCTCAAGGCAAGTATGCCAATGAGATACTCAGGCGATTCCACATGGAGAAGTGCAAGCCCATGCAGACTCCTCTAGCTGGTAAATGGAGGAAGGAGGATGCTACTTCAGGTGAGGTAGTAGCTACTATTGTTTATTGGTAGCTTGTGGGTTCATTGATGTATCTAGTGAACACACGACCAAATTTGTGCTTTGCGGTGAACCAATTGAGTCAAGCTATGGTTCAGCCTACCAAGCTGTTTTGGAAGGTAGCGAAGCATGTGTTGAGATACCTCAGAGGCATATCTTAGTATGGATTGTGGTACAGACGGATAGAGGGCATGAAGCTTCAGGGCTTCATAGATGCAGATTGGGCAGGGATTCCATCAGACCGAAAGAGCACTTCTAGAAGAATCTTCAACATTGGTTCAGCTGTAGTTTCCTGGTACAGCAGGAAACAGAGGTTAGTTTCACTTAGCTTAGCAGAGGCTAAATACATGGCTGCCAGTCAGGTAGCATGCAAGGTCATTTGGATGCGGAAGATTCTAGTGGGATTGTTTGGTCAGAGGATGGATCCAACTGTGATCTACTGCGATAATCAGAGTTGTATCAAACTCTCTAAGAATCTAGTATTTCATGTCAGGTCCAAGCACATAGATATCTGGTATCATCATCTTCAAGACTGTGTGGTGAAGAGGATCATGTTGTTGTTGTATGTTTCGACCAAGGAATATGATGTAGATATTTTGACTAAGGCATTGTCAAAATGCAAGTTCGAGTTCCAGAGAGATAGGATTGGGGTCATTGATAATCCCTTTCTTGTTGAGAAGGAGTGTTGAAAATAGCAACAAGAAATGCTAAAAATAGAAGTGCTAAAAATAGCACTGCTATAAATAGCATTTCGGGATACATTCCAATTTTAGTTAGTCCCTAAACTAAAATTGAGAATTAAAATTCGAATTTGATCTTAGAAGCTGTTTGTAAAATAATTAATTAATTGATATTGAGTTAATTCGTTGTAGAAAATCAAACATGAAGTCTATGTGAAGACATGCAACAATTTCCCCTTTGATTGAGGAAGTTATCCCTTGATTAAGGAGATCAGGATGAGTTGTACTTTGAGTTAGCTTAGTTAACTGAGTTAAGTACAGTGAGATTAGTTCCAACAGTTTGTGGAACTGATTGTGAGTTCAGTTAGTTAGTTCATGCACGCATGTAACTGCTGCACTTCAGATAACTGGATATTCTCTCATAAATAACTCATGCATGTCAATTCATTCAGAGACCCAGCTGAGATCAGATGATGGGACAATGTACTATCAGTTGTAGGAATATTCCATTGAGGATATCTCTTGATGTAGAAGGAATTCATTCCTTGAGGATTGTGCAGTTATTCAAGAGTTTTGATGAGTGTGTGATGTGGGAATTCACACAGGTGGCAGCATTGGACCCCAAAGAAATTGCGCAAGGAAATAGAAGGCTTGGAGGATTGGAGGAAGGCAGATGTTGTGTCTATTCAGTCTGTGAGCTGTATTGAGGGATTGTATTGAGATCTGGATAGCTTGTGAGCTAAAGCTTTGTGTAATCCGAACATATTTCCACTTGTATGATAATATAGAGATCGCGGTTTTTAGCTGAGGCTTTCCCGAGAGTATTCTTCTGTGTTCATGTGTGATTGATTTCTCATTCTCTGTTATATGTGTTCTATTTGATCTTCCTCAAAATCGATTAAGCTTCTGCAAGTTTGTTTGTAGAAGTAGATCAAGTATTTTGCTTTAGTATATTGCATTATCAGGTGATCTACAGTGGGAAATTCTACAGATTTGTATTGTTGAATATAACGTAATGCATACAAATAAGATAAGATAATCTATGAAGTGGAATACTAGTAAGGACTTGGGTAATAACATCGTTCGACCCCTGAGTAGGGCTGCGTGAAGGCAGCATCTAAGGTTGCGAGGTACAGGAAAGTGCGCGTAGCGACATGTTTGTAGGGTCGAACCGCGGACCACTTGGACTCATTAGACATCTCCAGGGTGTGGAAACCTGGTTCTAGCACCCTCCCATACTACTTTGGGTGAGACCTCTGTCTGCGCTCCGCAGACTGTTGCCAAAAGGGCCAGTAGTACCGGGATTTGTTTGGCTAAATCACCTCTGAACCTACATCAAGCCTCAATAAGCTAACAAATGGTTCCGTTGTCAGGACCGAGATCTGCATAAGGGATGTCTGATGTCGTGTCACTGGAATCCGACAAAGAAAGAAATTGAAAAGTGGTTGGACAGAAAAATTCACGAGTTTGCGGCGTAGGAAAGCAGGAATCCGCAAGTATCAAAGGAACAATGGTTAGAGCACTACTTATATACAGAAATCCATGAAATTTTCTTTGCATCCTTCCCCTCTAAGTTGTACGAGTGGATCGCGAAGCTAGTAGACAGTCAGGGAAGGTGTAGGCTCGACAAACCAATCGTATGGACTCCAGAGTTGGTGTGCATACTAGAAGCATTGGAAGATAAGATTGCGCACACTCTGAACCATTGGCTTGATCGGATTATAGGAGGGTTTGTCACCGAGTTCATGGTAGATACGTCAATCAGCTACAGCCAGGCGGAACGACGCTTCTTTAAAGGACCGCGAGGTAAGTACATTAAATCTTTGAAAACTTGGATTAAAATGCTACTATGTGAAAAGCAGGTTATGCGAATAAATTGATGTTTGGGGCTAAGCGAAGTGGAAGAATCTACAGAAACAAAAGTAGTGAAGAATTAGAGACTAGCCCCTTGATTTCACCTTTGCGAGAAAGTGAGGAAGAGCTTGCGAAAGTTTCACCAAGAAGCACGATTAGTCTGATAAGGCAGCGAATTCCTCACATACCACCCTCGCCTACACCACCACTAGTTTCACCTCCGTCACCTCCATCTTCGCCCACACCACCTCCACCACCACCACAGTTCAATATGGCGAGCGCAATCAAGTTGCTAGTATTCAAAGGAGTAGGGAATGAAGATCCGGACCAATTTTGGTTCGTAGTAAAGGCTGTGTTAGAGTCGGTCTAGTAGCCCTCCATCAGCGATCAAAGCTCTTTGCATTTGCATAGGTAGGTGTCTCATCAGTGTCATTTTTGCATTCCATTAGGCATGCCATAACCCTGATGGAGGAGCTGGTGCCTTTGTCCCCCTCTTGGTACTGCTGGATCAGCTTGTTTCAGTCATTAAACTTTGTCAAGGTTACTTGTCTATTGTCTTGAGATCAAATTTTTAGGTCTAGGGTTTTTGGTCAAGTTTGTCTTCAAGTTCATGTCTCTGAAGGTCAATAAGTGCCCAGCAAGCCAGAGGGATGATTTTCAAAGTATTTCTTCGAAAGATTCTATCTTGTGCAGTTAAATTTCACCTTGGATTTAAAAACCCTGTTTTTAAAGCCAAGGTCATTTTTCAAAATTTTGTAAAAAATGGTAAAATTTCAAAAGGCTTCAAAGGACAGCCTGTAACCCTGGCTCCCTTGCCAAGATCCCTCAGATGTTATCCCTGCAAAAATTATCAAAGAAAAGCATCAAATCAATCAGTTTCAGGACAAAAGGAAACCAAAAAGTCAAGTTTATAAAGTGTCAAAGAAAAACATTATAAAGTGGGTTATGATATGAAATTAATTCAAATAAAGTTATAAAAACCCCAATCTCCCTCCATCGAGCCTCATTGTGCATCCAAGTCATTGAGCAAGTGATTGCAAGTGAGTTCGAGCCGAAGTTGTGAGTTGCAGAGGCGCGCGACCCGTCAGACCAGGCGCGCGACCCGTCAGAGGCGCGCGACCCGTTGAGCGCCCTCCGACAGTGCAAAATTGTAACGGGCGCGACCCGTCAGAGGCGCGCGACCCGTTGGGTGAGGCGCGCGACCCGTCAGCGCCTTCATTGTAAAAACTGCCTGTAAATTCACCAAGGAGCCACAAAATCGCCGAATTGTGTGAGGTAGGCCCTCCAACTCAAAAATTTGTTGCTTGTTATGGTTAAAGGAAATCATGAGTGCATTTTCAAAGGTCTCCATTTGCAAATGAAAAGCTCCACTTTGCTTTGGTTTAAAATTGTAAAAATGGCTAGGGTTTATATGCTGTTTTAAGGTATCCCCTTGTTATCATTTTTGTATCCCCTTGTTATCATTTTTCCCCATTTCCCATTTCTTTTTCCTTGACATTCCATGTAAATTTCCCTTGCAAAATTAGTGAAAAGCCCTAAACCCTACCCCTCTTCCCTAACAAGTAAAAATCAAACCCTAACCCTACCTCTAATAATATCCATGTTAATAAGTTTGTATAATGGTGTATATGCAATGATTTTGCAATGATTTTTCCCAAAATCCCTGTTTTATATATTTATTCCCATTTTCCCTTTAAAGTGTCCCTCCCCTAACATTCCCCTCGTGCTCCTTGTCCCCTTGAAACAACATTTTAATCAGCATTTTACCAAGCAGAAACAGCAGTACATTTCAGCCACTTTGCTCCTTAAACAATGTCAGAAACCGAAACCAGTTATGAGCAAAGTGATGACCATGCATCAGCTTCAGAGTTTGAGGAACAGAGGAGGCCTCACAAGGGTGGAAAGGGCGGTCATCATAGGAGAGAGGAGCCCACCTCTTTGACCAATTTGCAGGCTTGTCCAATGGCAGTATCATGTTTCCGTTATATGTCTTGTTATGAGTTTTGCGAGAGGATCTCTCAGATTCAGCATCACAGGGAGTTGGCTCGCTTATTTGTGTTGCATTTGCATGATGGACATGTGAACCTTGCTGGGGTGGATTTTACATTGACACCCGAGATGATTGCTCAAGCCACAGGGATACCGAATGTCGGAGAGGTGTGGAAAAGCACATGATGTTGGACAGTGTTCAGTTTGAGCCTTTCATTAGACCTGCATTCATGAGACATTTGACGGGTGTATTTCCCTTCAGATTTTTGAGGAGTGAGTTTGCTCCCATGATGAGGCTTATCATGCTCTTTTTCACCTGTGAGGGCAGATTTTCACAGATATATTCATACCATATTCGCCTATTGATGCATTTCACACGGGTACGGATGATGAACAATGAACATCCCTGTTTTCATGTGCCAAAACATTGAGAGGATGGTGCCCTTGATGCAGAGGAAGAGCCCAGTTCAGCAGTATAGGAGCCTCTATCATTACGGTTTGATTCAGCTTGTGGTCAGATATCAGTTGGCTCAGCAGGGCATCACATGGGAGGAGTTCATCTCTCGTGAGTTCTTTACAGCACCACCACCACATCCGGAGATTGTTCATGAGGAGGGAGGACCATCACAGCAGCATGATATCCCCAGGACTAGCCATGTCAGCTCTCCTCCGCTTGTCACTTATCAGAGAGGCCAAAGGGCCTTATTTGCAGCAGCTCGGCGAGTATTTTCTCCACATCAGGTGGAAGGGGTCTCGCCTTCTTCATCAGCTCAGCGAGTGTTATCTCCACAGCAGGTGGAAGGGGCCTCGCTTTCTTCAGCAGCACAGGCAGCACAGAGGGGCAAGCAGCCCAAGATTGATGAGGGGCCATCAGGTGTTCCAGATATAGAGCTTATTGATCTTGATGTCAGTTCTCCTAGCCTAGAGTCGAAGGAGATCATTCAGCACCTTAGAGCTGAAAATGATGCATTGCAGAAGAGATTAGAAGGGGCACAATGGACAATCTCATATCTAGAACAATGCAACAAGCAGTTGGAGGATGAGCAAACTCTTGATGAGTTGTGGAGGATTCGTAGTGACCGCAACTTGAATCGAAGAAGACCCAGTGATCTATTGCCCGCTGAGCGAGAGTCTATGCTTATCCAGCTCAATGCTCATTTGGAGAGGCTGTTGGCCAAGGCCAACCAAGATAAGGAATTGCTTAGAAACATGAAGAATCATTATTGGGCACGGATGCACGTGTACAAGGCAAAGATGAAGGTGCTCCAAAGGCGGTTGGTCAAAGCACAAAAACGGAGAAAAAGGCCCGATCCCCTCCACATCTTGGCCGAGGCTTCCTTGAAGGAGCAAGGCACTAAATAGTTCAGCCCCAGCACAAATTCCAAGAAATTTTGAGCATTTTGGGTGATTTTTGGTTTTTTAAAGCAAAAAACAGGTTTTTCCGCTTGACGGGTCTCACCCCCCGCGCGACCCTTTCACTTGGCAACTCTATTTTCAAAAAACTCAGCATTTCTGGATTTGGCATGAAAATTTACACATGCTCACCCATTGCCAAGAGATTTTATGAAGTTTTGGGCCTCCTAAAAGTCAAAAAACAAGCAAAAAATGACTTTCTGCCACATTTTTGACACACAGAAAGCAGTCTTGGGAGATTGCAATTTTGGAGGGGAAAATGACAACCAAATTCAGAAACTCTAGTTGGGTTGGAAAGTAGACTCACAGAACTTTCCAAAAAGCCTACTCTTGCCTCATTTGGACACCTGGAAGTGCCCCAAAAGTTCTCTCAAAGGCGCGCGACCCATTAGGCAAATTTCATAATTTTTCACTTACAGCTCATGGATTCGCCCAACTATTACTAGTTTTGACTTTTGATAGGGTTTTTCACCCTCTTTGATGTAATTTATGTATTTTCATGTTGATGTGACACTTATTTACCTATTCTAGAAGATTCATTCATGAATTAGCTTGTATTTAATGAATGAATTGGTTTCCTAGCTTATAGAGGCAAGTTGTTTTGACTGCCTAGTTTTCAGTGCTTAGTTTAGAATTGGTTGAAACAGCTCCTAGGATAGTGAGCTCGACCCCTAGAGGCAGGGAAAGATGTTAGATGATCTATATTTTGTACTCTCTTGCTCATTTTCATGGTTGGACTCTTGAGGGAGAAGCTATCATTGTATTATTCACTGTATCTCTGCAATTTTTGGCTAAGGAAGACCAGGGTTTTGCAGTCCTTTTTGGGATTCTTGTGGTTACATGTATTGATGGTGTGTTTCTCTATGTACTTGTAAGTGTGTTATGTGAATCATTTCCTTTCTTTTCCTTCTGCACATTAAGCAAATGAAGTGTTAAAGTAGAACTCATGACTGTCATGCTCTGCTTTTAAGTTTGTTTAATTTCAATGTTTTCTACTGTTTAAGGAGAATTCAAAGTTATTAATTGCTCTCCTTAACTCCTCATCTGTCATTCTTAATCATCCACCTCAATCAAAGGCATCAATGCTGTCTCCTACCTCGCCCCAAAGAACCCCCTGCAGAAACTGTGTCCAATCCCCGCACCCAAAATTGCCACCAAAACCCCTAAAAATCCCAAATCAACCCTTTGATCAGTTTACTAGCCTAAAATCAGTGTTACCCTATTGGTTATCTCACCCATTGAAGATCTTTATCGAGATAGACCGGAGAGAGCCCTCTCCTGCCCCGTAGGGATAGCTACGAGGCTAAGTGGTTTGATGTTGCCTTTAGGTTTACCTTTCTCAGCCTGAGGTGAAATTTCAAGCGCTAACAGGCTGTATGGGAAGCGCAAGGAGTCACGGATGATAATATCAAGAAGGAAACACTGGTTAGCGCCTTGCAGGATCACGCATTGATGTGGTACATCAAGCACTCCAATGACAATCCAAACGCAGGGATCGCGGATATCCAAGTTGCGCTAAACAGGGAATTTAGCAAGCCAAAATTGGAGACACAATCGATTATCAGGTTTAAGGAAATTGCGATGCTTCCAGGAAAGACCCCCTAGGAGCTAGATCAGAGACTTAAGGGTACGATTCGTGAAGCCAACATGACCTTGACAGATGGGTAACACCGTGCATGGTTTGTAGTGTCACTAATGCCGCATCTAAGGACCGCGTTGTCACAGCAGAAAATATCCACTCAAATAGAAGCGTTAGAGATCGCAATGAGACTGCACAAGACCCCAATACAAGATCCTAGTTTGGGAGTCCAACAGATCCATGCGTAGTTGAAAAACCTGTGTTTGGAAATGCAAAGTTTGAAACAGGACAGGACGACTCGCCCAGAAGCATGTGAAGAAGTATGGTGCATAAGGTGCAAAGGCCAGGGACATGACAAGGACCATTGTCTAGTCTTCACGAACTACCTGGCGGGAGGAGGGCTAATGCCATTGAGACTAGAGGCATAAGTAGGATTGAGCGCGGCGCTTGCATTATGGTGCGCGATTTTTTAGATAGGAGGGAAGCATGCTATAGATAACTGTCATCTATTGTAGAAGTATACGGAGACGACCCAACAACTGTTTTGTAATTTCTGCAGGTCAGTAGGCCATGATGAGCACACCTGCAGAAGTTATGAACTAATGATGGATCAGAATCCTACCTATAAAGTTCAGGCCGAAATGCGATCCCTCGATCAAAATGTAGGGATGGCACACACTGGATTTCAGGGGCGCGGATGAGGTCGAGGTGGAATGGGACCAAGAAGGGGTTGTGGACAGCTGATTTGTTACAATTGCAGAGGGCCAGGGCATTATGCCCGCGATTGTACAAATCTAAAGAGAGCATCATGTTTATATTGTACCCAATTTGATCATGAGACAGAAGACTGCCCCACACTGATAGAGAGGTTGCGCAATAAAGGAACACTCCAACCTACCCCGACTCAAAACCTGCAAATCATGAGGTCTGAGCCGTGTGAGGAGGACCCAAATGTAAATATCATTCTCTGAAGCGGGATCACAACAGGCAATGACAAAGGTAAGCAACTAGAAGAAAGCATGTGGGTTCGCAAGGCTCCAACAAAGGAACTAGAGTTTGATTTGGTGCGCGTGAAGGAGACATTCATGGAAGCTAAGAAGAGCTTCGCGGAGGCCTCCACTTTAGGTAGTAAAGATAAACTAGAACTGGAGATGGACCCATCAATGCTCACTACCTTTTTGGAGACACACATGAAGCTGCTGCGCGATAGAAAATCTATGAAGGGACTACAAGAACTCATCACTAAGTGCGCTAGATTAGGAGAACCGCACGTAGTCCGGAAGCTCAGAAGACACACAATGTGAACAGGAAGGGAAATGAGATTAAATGCGCAAATCGTAGAATATGAAATGGATCAAGTGATTCTGGATCTCGGATCAAACGTGAATGTACTGCCAAAGCAGACATGGGAGCGCATGGGCAGGCCCGCATTGCAATGCTCTCCTATTCAATTGCGAATGGAAAACCAATAAAATATCCTACAGATGGGAAGATTGTAGGGAGTTACAGTAGATACTGAAAGTGCGAGCACGCTTGCAGACTTCGAAATGATAGAGATTATTGATGACAGCAATCCCTACCCGCGCTACTAGGAATATATTGGGTCACTGATATGAATGGGGTGATAAATCTAAAGAAGCGCAAGATGATTTTTGAGAAAAATTCACTGCGCGTAGTGGTACCTCTAGACCTTGCGGAAGGATCGAACTACACAGAACCAGTGCATGACGATGATAGTGATGGCGATCTAGACTGTATTTACAAGATAAATGTGTGGGAGCAGGACTGGGTGAATCCAATAGTGGATGGCAGGATTTCGTGGGAGTGTGAAAGCTCTTGCACTTCGGATTCAGACGAAGAAATAGAAAGATGGCAGAATCAGTTACACGAGCTAACCACGCTAAATTGCAACATGATGATAATGTCACTATGCTGTGTAGCAACAGAAGCAAGGGATTTGCCTATGTATGATGGGTTGAGTGAGGTAGATGAATTCCTAAACAAATTTGAAAGCGAAGTACCGGAACAACAACGGTTCAATGCTCTGAAATGGGCATTGCGTGCTATGCCCACAAGGTGGTGGGGTATGCACCAGCAAAGTTTCGAGGATTAGCGGGGATGCAAAAGGATGATGCACCTACGATTTGGGAAACTGCAAATGCGGCTAACAGACAAGTATGACGGACGGGATGATCCATGTGCACACCTCGCGAAATGGACCAAGGTCTATGAGGGGGAGCCATAACCTGAATGGGTGCATTTGTTCTGTCATACCCTGGAATTCATACCCATGAATTGGTATTTTGAGATAGAGCTCCACCATGGCACGAGCGAATGGGATATCTTGCGCGAAGGATTCTTAATAACCTTCACGTTTGAATATCGTTGGTCGGATACTGTTGATGATGCGCTACAAGCAGTAAAAGCAACTATCTTCAAAATACCCTAGGAGCCAATGGTAGTACTTCAGCCAAAATGGGCGACCTAGCTGAGCTGCGCGCTGGAGTGTTACAATGTAAATATTGAGGAGGATGATGAGGATCCATGGAAAATTAACATTCTAGAAACCGAAGGCTATTGCGAGGTTCGAGGACCATTGATTGAAGACCCTGACATCACTGCACCACTAAAAATGAAGCAGGTCAACATTGGGACGGAGGTTGAACCAAAGTATGCAACGCTTGGTGACTATTGGGATGATGCCACGGTGGACAAGGTCGTTGAGTTACTCCGCGAGTACCAAGACTTATTCCTAACCAAGATTACAAACTTAAAAGGGATCGTTGGCGACTTAGGGATGATGAATATCACCCTGAAACCCAACGCGAAGCTAGTTAAGCAGAGGCCTTACTACTTGAATCCAAAGTATAAGGAAAAGGTTCGCATAGAACTAGAAAAAATGCTCGCAGTCAGAATTATTGAGCTAGTGGAAGAATTCGACTGGTGAGTCCTATGGTAGTACAGGAGAAAAAGCAGAAGGGAAAAATAAGAATATGTGTGGACCTTAGGAAGCTAATTGACGCCTGTATACACAACCCATTCCTGCCACCGTTCACAGATGAAGTATTGGAAAATGTTGGCGGACAAGAAGCATACTCGTTCACGGATGGGTTCTTGGGGTACCACTAGATCAAGATCATGCCGGAAGAAAGGAGAAAAACTACCTTCACAACAGAATGGGGCTGCTTTTAATACACCATTATTCCATTTGGATTGAAGAACACACCAACCATCTTTTCACACATCGTAGTTGCCGCTTTCAAAGAATACATCCACAAGTTCCTAGAGGTCTATCTGGATGATTGGACTACCTTCGGATTGGTTAAGCACCACATAGCAAGCTTACACTTGATGCTGGATACTTGCCGATGCCACCAAAGTGCGTTGAATCTTAAGAAGTGCACATTTCATGTTCCCATTGGGAACCTACTGGGACATGTGGTCTGCAAACAGGGACTAATGGTAGACCCTGTGAATACTGCCGTCATTTTGAATTTGGAAGCATCGCGAAGTGTTAAACAGTTGAAAGCTACCTTGGGACATATAGGGTACTATAGGAAGTTCATCAAAATATATGCCCAAATCACCGCGCCGATGGAAAAACTATTGAAAAAGGATGTTACATTTTGCTAGAATGACGATTGCATGAAGAGTTTGGATGTCCTGAAGGGGAAATTGGCCTCCGCTCCAATCCTAGTATTCCCAAAATGGGATGTGGAGTTTCATGTCCACGTTGATGTGTCGTGTATCGTGCTGGGAGTAGTGCTCACACAGGAGGGCGGGGAAGGCTTGGATCACCCTATTGTGTTTGGAAGTCGGAGATTTTCCAAAACCGAGTAGAAGTATTCCACCACGGAGTGCAAGGGGTTAGCGATGGTGTATGCGCTCCAAAAATACCGACACTATTTGCTAGGAGGACATTTCAAGATGTATACAGACCATTCCATGCTGAAATACTTGGTCAATAAGCCTGTGTTGGGGGGCGCATATGCAGGTGGATGTTATTGTTCGAGGAATATGACTTTGAGGTTGTGGTAAAGCCGGGACATCTGAACACAGGACCGGATCACTTGTCGCACATTGAGAGGGGCGAGGAACCCACTAATTTGGATGAGGGACTACTTGACGCTCAAGTTTTTGCTGTAAGCATCGCGGACGAACACTTTGAAGATATAATCCACTTTCTAACCACAGGAACCATGCTGAAGGAATACTCCGTCCAACAGAAGAAGGAATTGGTGGTGCGTGCGGCGGATTTTTTTGTCATCGTGGGGCACCTATATAAAATGGGTAATGATGAGATATTGCAAAGATACGTACTTGAATTTGAACGAAGTTAGATCCTCGCGGAAGCACATGGGGGCGCTGCAGGAGGACACTATGTAGGACAAGCGACTGCACAAAATATTCTCCGCCCAAGGTTGTGGTGGCCAACCCTGTACCAGGATTCGAAAGCACACTGTAAGGCTTGTGATATATGTCAAAGGATTGGAAAACCATCACGGAGGGACGAGATGCCATTAAATCCACAAATGACACTGCAGCCATTCAAAAAATGGGCAATCGACTTTGTGGGACCGATCAAACCTCAGGGAAAGATGGGCATGCGCTACATCATCACCGCAACAGAGTACCTGACATGATGGGCGGAAGCATAGCCGGTCAAAGACTGCACGACTGCTACGACTACGAAGTTTTTGTTTGAAAATGTGTTGACCCGATTTGGCTGTCCGAAAATCTTAATGAGTGATCGTGGAACACATTTCCTGAATGAAACCATCAGCGCGCTCACAAAAGAGTTCCAGGTGTATCATCAGAAAAGTACACCGTATCACCCACAAGCCAATGGGACAGTAGAAGCATTCAACAAAATACTGGAGACTGTGCTGACCAAAGTGTGCAATGCGCAGCGAAGCGATTGGGACCTACGTGTACCTGCGGTACTATGGGCTTATAGAACATCGTGCAAGAAAATGATGAGATAAACACCTTTTTGGTTAGTTTATGGCATGGAAGCTGTCATGCCGATGGAATATATCGTACCTAGTCTACGTATAGTGGCGCTCACAGGGATGATGGACAACGAAGCTCTGGAAGAAAGACTTGTGCAATTAGAAGAACTAGAGGAGGAACGGTTCTTCGCAGGTTTTCATCAGTAGGTTCAAAAGTAGTGCGAAAAGGCTTGGCACGATTGCAAGTCAAATAGTGATGGGAAACAATGTGGATGCAAGTCAAATAGTGATGGGAAACAATGATTTACGACACTTTATGATTTACTTGTTTCGACACTAGAAATGCATAAATTCAAACCAAACGACAAAAGTAAAAGCTCAATCAACTGTGAACAGCAAACAAACTCACTCCTAAGATCAAAACGACACTTACGACAGGTCTAGATCTAAGGGCGACAGTATGACTAGTTTACTTTTGTAATGGGAAACTGCAAATGATGTAACAAATACACAAAGAACAAATACAGTTTATTTATACAACTGAGGCGGAATTGAGGCAAAGAAAAGGGGTTTCAGATAGGTACACTGACTGATAACAGGCTGCAAAAAACAGAGATAAAACTGAGAAAAAGGAAGCAGGGAACCACAGCTGCACAAGACAAGGGCTGATCAGTGCACCCTCAGCACAGAGAAACTAAACTTCAGCGTAGGTATCCTTCACGGGACCTGCGTTGAAATGCAGAACCTCTTCACAGAGTTTGCGCTGAAGCAGAAACGAGAGTTGTTTCTGGGTTCTGGGTCACGGTTTGCGGTTTAATCTGCAGTTTTTGGCCGGATCAAAGCTATCAATTAGGTACAATTAGGAGGATGATTTAAAGGAGGACTAAGATCTATCACAAAGGGCTGTTAGAGCACTTGTGGATCAGTTCGTTCAGATCATAAAAACAGGCCCAGTGAGTGGACTAGAGTAACAGATCTCTACTTTGCATTTGAAAATGGCAAATGCATTTCGATTCAGCACTCCTAAGTTTATGAGAAGAACAACAATAGAAACACAAATAAACTAACAAGATGCGATCCCCAGCGGAGTCGCCAATTTGTTGTTGGGAAAAGTATCCAATTCGGAATGCCCCTATCCCACTCTAAGGTGTGATAGTGCCTTAGCAACAAACAAGGAAACTTATTTGAGTATTTCTTCTTTATGAAATGTAAATGAGGGAGAAGGATGTAACTAACCTGTGTCTTCCGCTAGTTTGTCGATCCAATCACTCCTCTCTTCAGTAGCTCCCAGCTTCTCGCTCCTTCACCGGCCCAGCTTCACCGAATTTCTGCAAGATCACAAGAGAGAGAAACTACATGAAGATACAGATATACATTCATAAAAAGCTCAAGATCAGATTAAGCTAAACATGTAAGCATAACAAAACATCATTGGTATACAACATGTAGGAGAAACTCAAATAGTTTATTGATAAGATAAGAAAGTCCAAGAGGAGATACAACCAAGTGAGTTCCGATCCAACATCTACCTCCCAGCAAAGGAATCCCTTCCTCTCCTCCAACAAAGCATAAATCACCCAATGTACTAATCTCAATCTCAAACCAACAACAATTCTCTGCAAAGTACAAAATTTTAGCCTCTTGAACCTCTGGGTGAGAGATCCATATATAGATGTAAGCAGAGAGGATGAGTCAGCTTATGTTTTGACTTGTGGCTTCTCTCTGTCAGTTCTTGCTTCCACTTGGAGGTTGAGAACCTCTTACTCATCACTAGTCGAATTCATTGAGGCAAGTGTCATTGGAGAAGATTCTGGAAGCTTCCAGGGTCTTTCCACCTCGTTGAATGAGGTTGCCATTTGTCATTTCCCGCTCAGCGCACCCTGGTAGTGCTTCCACCTGTGTTGCAGTGCACCTAGCCAGTGTAGTCTCTGCATTTCAACGCAGGCAGCTAGTGGAGCCTCTAAATTGATCCTGAATTGACTATTTCTGAGTGGTTTTTGGTGGAGAACTTCTGGGAGAAGTTGTCATTGGTTGACCTTGTTCCTTTAGGAGCTGTAACAACATCTTTAGGGACTTTGGGTCCCTTGAATTATGGACATTTCATGCTTATAGCTGTAAGGCACAAAAATGTCTATAACATACGCGGACCCCTGCAGCTGAGTGTGCAGGGTGGAGTCGAGTCTGTAACTGAGGAAGAAGATAATAAAGAGAAGTTTTATCATAATTATGTGTATTTGTTCTGGGGTTATTATATGTTTGATATGAATTGCAAATGTACTGTTTATTTACTATGCGCACATGTATGAATGATTTGTATTTTTGAATATAATGTAATGCATACAAATAAGCTAAGATAATCTACGAAGTGGAATACTAGTAAGGACTTGGGTAATAACAGTGTTCAGCCCCCGAGTAGGGCTGCGCGAAGGTAACATCTTAGGTTGTGAGGTACAGGAAAGTGCACGTAGCGACGTGTGCACAGGGTCGAACCACGAACCACTTGGACTCATCAGACATCTCCAGGGTGCGGAAACCTGGTTCTAGCACCCTCCCATACTACTTCGGGTGAGACCTCAGTCTGCGCTCTGCAGACTGTTGCCGAAAGGGCCAGTAGTACGAAGATTTGTTTGGCTAAATCACCTCTGAACCCGGGTCAGGCCCCAATAAGCCAAAAGTCAACTAGAAGACAACCTACTTGTTAAACACACATGGATAGGAAAACAATAGGAAAGATAAATCAGTGAGTGCATTTTTTTTATTAACATAAGATACACATTTATAGTACAATAGGTGACTCTTGGGATTCAGATCCCAAGGTCTCTTGGACTGCTTTTGTCCATTCGAATTCCACACTAACCCTTTAGGATTAGGTGTCCAACATTCCCACCCTTAATCCGAAGGGTTATGTATGAGTCCAAGAAAAGAGCTGTAATACAAAATGTGCAAAAAATACATGGCAACACTAGGCTGAATGTGCTCTATGAAATGTTGGTAAAAAAGGGCGGTGGTTTAAGGATGACCACCAACACTGGAACGCTTAGTGCAGTTCCCGGAACTCTTCCAAAACTGGCAAGAAACTGAAGTTTTCTGCTAGAGGAAGTGTTCTCAATCTGTGATGGTTTAAGGATGACCAACAACTCTGGAATGCTTAATGCAATTCCTGGAACTCTTCCAATACTGGCAAGAAGCTGGTGTCTTCTGCTAAAGGAAGTGTTCTCAATCTGTGATGGTTTAAGGATGACCAACAACTCTGTAATTCCTGGAACTCTTCCAAAACTGGCAAGAAGCTGGAGTCTTCTGCTAGAGGAAGTGTCCCAGATTGCCAACTGAAGGCATGTTCAGGCATCTTTGTCTCTGGCTACAACTCTGAAACTGGTGTGGTAGGTTGTGGCTCAGGCTCGCTTGATGTGGCTTTGAAGCTTGTAGATGACCATCATTTCCCCCCCTGTCAGATACAAGGTGAGAAGATGGAGAAAACTCAACTGCAAGACTGTTCAATACTCTGGAACAAGTTCTAACATGTGTTTGGAATATCTTCTTGGCTGTTGATGCCCATTGCAAAGAAGCGATCCATCCAAGATGAATCTTTGTTCTTGCAGGACGTTTGTTTCTGAAGCATCTGTGTGAAGAATGACTGGTTTTATGACAGTGCTTACATGGTTGAAGATCAAAACAGTGATCTTTCAAATGGCCAACTCGGTCACAGTGTTGGCATTTTACAATCTGTTGTTGTTGTTGCTGCGGTGGAAGAGGAGTAGAATCTGGAACAGCTGAAACTGAACTGTCATAAAGAGCAGGTGAACTGTCATGAATAAATCCAGCACTCTGAAACTGAATGGGCTTTGCATAGTCTGGAATATGAAAGGACAAGTCCTTGTCATATCCAAGACCAGTTTTGTGCTTGTTGTGGACAAGCTGTTCCCAAGGTCTGATGATGGGCTTGGGAAGTGCAGACTGAGTTTCTGCATCTGTATGTACAGATGCTGCTTTATTTGAATGAACTGTACCATTATTGACTTGCTGTTCATGGGAGTCTGTTTCATTGTTCTGAACAGAAACAGGTTCAGAATGATGACTCCACTGCTGTAATTCTTCCTGCTGCAGTTGTGATTCAAGCTGCAAAAACTCTATCTTTTCTTGTGCATATTGCAGACATGTTTGAATGTCTGAAAGAGAGGCTTTGTTAATTTTGACTGTGCTGTTAGCAGTGGACATGATTAGAGTTCTCAATAATTCTAATATTCTTTCAAGCTTAGCCATTTTTCTACACCTTAAAAATCTCCAAATCCCACAGAAAAATGTAAGCTGCTAAATATCTTCAAGTTGCACAAGAGAGCCCTATAGCTTAAAGGGAAAAATCAAACAGCAAATGTTAGGAAGAACAGTGGCTGTAGATCAAAGAAGCTCCATCATTATAGAGAAAACACCACAGTGATAATATATGCAATGTATTCAGCTCCAAGACAGAGAAAGTTTGATGTCCTCTTTGCTGTAACACCCAACTTAAAGCGCAACCGGAAGAAATCAAATTCCCTTCTTCGTATACCTTCTAGAAGATTATCAGACACCAGAAAAAAAACTTTAATTGGTTTCTCTCTGTGATCGCTTTGCCTTCCAAAGACTAAAGCTTCAAATCAGATACTGAAAAATAAAGTGGTCTTTAATTCAATGTTTCATACATAGTCAACGCTAAACACAGAGAGGGTACGTTGCAGGCAGGAGCATTTGAATTCACTTTGTTTAACAAACAAACAGAGAATGTGTTGGGAGGAGCTTTAGTATGCTCGGGACATTAATCATCAATCATTCAGATCTGTGTCTATAACGAGCAGAGGGCCAACATCCATTGAAGTCAACACCAAATATCATTCAAGCACAAGCAGTCTTCAGTCTTCAATACCAAAAACGCAGTCACCAGAAACGTATCAACGCTTCAGGCTTCAGAGGAATCAATGAGCGCAGTCTTCATTAATAATAAAACACAGTCTTCAGTACAGCAGTGAAGTTGAAGATGGATGCCGGCTATTAGACGACCAATATATACTCAGAAATGTATTCCCTATGTACAATGATTTCCAAACAGCGATGGACCAGAGATATGAATTCCCTCGAGCAGACTGGAAACTTTTACATTTGGTATATATTAAATTATGAGCGCAGAAATAAACAATAGCTTGTTCTTGATGATAAATCTCACGCTTCTGTGAATGAACTCCCTGATGCCGCCTTCAACTAGGTAATGAATGCAGACACATCCCAAATCCGGAACTCAATAAACTTCTACTGTACCAACTGAGATTCAATAGCTACATCAGAACTAATAGTCTTTGGCTGCAGTAAAACCAGAGACAAAGGAAGCCACATTTTAAGTCGGAATTACAGAAAGCAAGAAATACCAATATATGCCGACGGACTCGTCATAATTCTTCTTAAAGGCACACATTCCTTTGCTGGCTGGAGACTTGAAATCTCTTCATTAATTTGAAAGTCTTGGAAAATTTCAGTGTTTAGAGAAGACTGGGTTTCGTATAATGTCTCTAATCCACTTTCGTAGGTACCTGGGATTCCTTCTGTACAAGATCCATATAAATTTGATGATATTACTTGGGGAAGGTCAAGAGATCTACAAAACCTGCCGTATGAACTACCATTATGAGTTTTAGCGACGGCTGGATGAAAAATGATCAGAACGCAGAGAAAAAGCTTCTGGATCTAAACCAGAGAGTGCTGTCGATTGAATACTGATACCTTCCTGTTGAGCAGTGGAAATGTGAACATTCGGCAGAGACGAGCATTGGATTTCAGTGGGTGGAGATTGTCGTGACGGTGTCTGCTCAGGAGATTTTCAGATGCAAGAAATTTGAGAATCACCTCCGTCCTACGCTTGTTGGTTCCATAATCACTCTCATAACAATTCGTAAGAACAAGCGTTTCCAACTTCCTTCGGTAATCTATTACGCAGGTTTCACAAGCTATTGATGGTGGATCCGAACAAAACTTGACTTGAAACTCTTGCTTAGTTGGGTGGCTTATTACAATCACCGCTATTGACAGAAATAATAAGAAGAAGACATGGCTCGCGTGGGGAAGGAAGGAAACAACCCCATCACTATTCACTAAAGAATATTTGCCTCGGGTTCCTGATAACAAACGAAAAATGCTCGCACGGTATGATGAATATGAACATGATCGAAGCTTCAGATGATACTATTCTCAAACGATCTGCGTGAGGAGTCCGCAGAGTGAAAAAGATACAAAGAATTGATCAGAAATTCAATGCCAATACTTACGCATCTCTCTTGCAGTCCTGTGCAGATAGAGAAACGCAAGTCCATGCAACGTGCTGCCGTTTGGAGGTGGAGGCGGAGAGGACAAAAAAGCCCTCAGTTGCCGGCGCTTCTTCGTCCTTCCAGAGAGCAGATTTGTCAGGAGAGCAGGGATGTCAGAAGAGCAGAGAGCGTATGCAACACTAGTGCGCCAGGGAGCAGAGGAAATGGCATTAGATGCACAGGATGAGGAGCGTTATGTGTTAGGCAGGGTATTTTTCTATTTCAGGACGTGTCAGAAAATAATCACAGTGCTGTTATACCAGCGCTCCTACCACAGCGTTGTTTGCTTAAAAACGCATATGACAAAGGGCGCAGTCAATAAAATTGATAGACAGGCATCTCAGAACCGTTTGGACATATGGCAGAGGCAGCATGTCAGGAGCCCTGGAAAAGAATATGGCAGAAGGCCAGGACTGACATGCACATAATAGGCCACAGAAAAACAAGTGGCTCCGATACCATGTTAAACACACATGGATAGGAAAACAATAGGAAAGATAAATCAGTGAGTGCATTTTTTTTATTAACATAAGATACACATTTATAGTACAATAGGTGACTCTTGGGATTCAGATCCCAAGGTCTCTTGGACTGCTTTTGTCCATTCGAATTCCACACTAACCCTTTAGGATTAGGTGTCCAACACTACTAATAAGCGAGGAAGGGAAGAGGATGATCAATTATATTTGGCACTGTTTTTGGGTTGATTATCACATGTGTGGCTGAAAAACTAGGGTTTCTGTAATGGTATTATAACAATGCAAAATAAGGTTATATAAAGGTATCTAAGACAACTTTATAGCTAGCCAAGTTCATCTAGAGAAGCCTCCAATTAGAGTGAAGAAGGGAAGCACCTCCAAACTTGTTGCACGTGTGAAATTGCAGTAATACGAACTGTAGATCTGTGGAAAAGAGGCCAAAGTTTCAGGGTAGCCGAGAAGTGCAATGAAGGAAGAAGTTTGACTTGCGTTGACTTGTGTAAGAAGGAGAAGAAACAAAGAAGGATATTTGTGACTTGGTCTTGAAGTGGTAATTCTGTCAAAGGTCTATATCTTGGTCTTAGTATTCGTCAATTGAAGTCTCTATGAGAAGAATAATTTGTTCGAGTTTTCCTCTCAAGTGAGAGAGGTTTTGGCCGTGGATGATAGCCTATATTTTGTGTCTGTTGTCTCTTTATGGTTTATGCATTGATAGTTGTTTGATGAAGAAGAACACTAATAACCTAAGTAATAGAAGATCCTAATATAAATAAGTAAAAAACACTCATTTGTAGTTACTAATAGAAGAGAAATCACTTAATTTCTACGCCCTAGATTTCTCAACAACCTTGAGCATTGATTGTTGACTTTGACCTATTGACTTTTGACTTTTTGCCTAGTTTGGACCTTAACTTTGACTAGTTGTAACTTTGTCATACAATTTCCTTTTTCTCCCGTTCAAGTTGTGTTGGAATCCAAGTGACAAGCACCACGCATTGAGCTTGGTTTCAACTTCATCTTAGAACTTAATTTTTGAGAAGTTTTTGGAACTTTGAGCATCTTTTGGATTCTATAGATCACCCCCCCTCCCCCCTCCCTGCCCCCACCCCCTCCTCCCCCCCCCCCCCTTCCCCCACCCCCTCCCCACCCCCCTTCCCCCACCCCCTCCCCCCCACCCCCTCCCCCCCCCTTCTCCCTTCCCCCTTTCAACCCAACTTATGAGTATAAGTGTGTGCTCAACAAAGTAATCATGCACATCTTATGATCCACATAGTAGTCAAAGTCTACCACTAGTTACGCATCAAAAAGAGAAGTTTGAGAATGATGATTTACAAGCATAACTTAAAAATATCAAGCCTCCCATTGGAGATCATAATAGAGTGAGGAGGAAAAAACCAAACAATAATTTGGAATAAGGAAGAATCTTGAATTATATAATTACTCATCTAACTTAGAGGATATAATAACCATCTATCACTTGGAGGGAAAAGCATCCATGTGGTGGGAACACCATATAAAACTTAATAACTTGGATAATAAATGGATTACTTGGAAATAGTTAAAATATTTTCAAAAGAAGTATCTGTTTGAGTATTATTATGACCAAAAAATGTAAGAGTTATTTGAACTCAAGCTCGGAAATATGACAATGAAGGAATATGAGAGGAAGTTCCTTAAGCTGTTGAAGTATGTTGATTTTACTAAATATAAGAGAGTCAAGATCCACATGTTACTGAGTGTTTTACCTCCATATTATAGTGACAAGATGATTTGTTATGAACCTTTAGTGTTATGAATACAATATTCATAAATATCAATTAATAAATAAAACATTAAATACCAAGTATTAATAATAATTATTAATTAATTAAATTACTTAATGTCCCATTTATTATGAAGGGACATTGGTAAAAATATGTGACCTTCTATATTCGTGGTCAACTAATGCTTATATAGGCACACTGCCACGAAGAATTGTAATCGACATTTTTTCATATTTATCAATAATACATTTACTTACTTACTCTACTACACAAAAATTACACACAAAAACTCATGTTGCATACTAGTTCTATGTTTCAGTGGTATTAGAGTCACGTTATGTATCCTGCACATTTCGTTGTTGTTAATTGTTCATATCCATCACCACATTTCCTGCCATTCCGCAATTATTCACTACCTTATTCTTCACGCCCTTGCATCCACATTGTTTCCCATCACTATTTGACTTGCAGTCGACCATCCCCACACTGATATTTCACTGTCCACACCATTAATTCCCATTTGTCTCGGTCCGCCTACCATGCCACTTGCTGTGTTCCCCAACTGCCTCGGTTCCCACCGTGCTCCACTGCCCCACCGTTTCGTCATGCTCCGTTGCCTTGTCCTTACCGTGCTTCATGCTTTCATGTTACCATCTTGTCTGGACTATGTGGTCACCCAACTGAAGACTTGCGCTGTCAGATGGTCTCCTCGACCAAGCCCTGTTACCTGCAACTCCCCTCTGCTGATTATCACGTGGTACCACACGATTCACGACTCTTGGTCAAGAGTTGTATTGTTCTAAACGATTTTTCATAACCATAAAACATAATTATTATACGATTGATAAAGGCATAATTATATTATATAGTTCATAACTATATAATTAATTAATTAAAAATTAAATAAAAAATAAAATAATAATAATAATAATAATAATAATAATAATATCAAGAAAAGTCTTTAGGTAGAAATCACATAACATAAATTTTTGGCTAACACGTTTTGAACCAACAAGTGTGGTTCAACATCAGGACCAGATGAAGAGGTAGACCATGGAAAAGGCTTAAATAGAGAGAAATGTAAAGACCATAATTTCAATTAACGACTATATTTGAACAATGAAGGAATGATGATGGCTCTTTTTCTCATCGGGTATTTCGTAAGAAAACTCATAGGAAACAATATCTTCATGCTAATTCTCATCATTTACCAACTCAAGAGCTTGGCATTCTCAACACCTTAGCGACTAGAGCTTTAAGAGTTTCTGATGACAACAATCTCAATGAAGAGAAAGCACATCTCCTAAGTGATTTCTTTAATAATGGGTATAGTAGACATAAATGTACCAAGGCTTTTCTCAAAGCTGAAAAATGTCCTAGTGTTACACAACATTTTGCCACTATCCCTGTACTCCCCGTCCATGATCCTAGAGGACCTCTACAGTGAACCCGACATGCTTTCCCATCATGAAGAAACTCCCAATATGTCCCTCTTCATGAGAAGAATAATTCCCCTTTGTATCATTTCCCAAGAATCTTCCTTTTACCCCAGTTTACAAGACCGACGCTACTAACCAGTTTCCTGCTTGCGCCAATTTGCAGAGATTAAAACTAGCCCTTGCGCTGTACGGAGCGACTGAGCCCTTTTCCAGTCGTGCCGATCCTCTTTTGGAAGGTTTTTTAAATATGGAGCCGAAGCTTCGTAACGGAAGTATGGTAGATGGTTGGGCCGAATGGAGCTGAGGAAGTCAGTTTGGGCTCCTTTCCCCTATTAGGATGGAACAAACTTAAGAGATAAGACCTTCTCCCATGATGAGAGGAACCATCTCCCATCCATCCAAGCTATATAAACCTCTCTTTTCCCAAGCTAAACTATTTTTGGAGTGAGTTTGAATGATTAGCCAATCATCTATAGCTTGTAGCCTTCCAGTGTATGTTTGAGGGAGAATAGTGTGTTTTTGGTTTGGTTTGAGACTAGAGGGAAAGAGGCCTTAAAACTTCCATTGTTGGGGCTATCCATGAAGTGCTAGTAGAAGTGTGGGAACCTGGATACGTTGGAGGAGACCAGCAACGTCAGGGCGTAGGTTGTAATCTCTTTCTGATTTATATAAATGCAACTATTGATTGATTTCCTACATGAAGTGTCATTTTACATCTTTATGGCTTAATGTTCCTTGACCTATTAAGTAGGCTGAATACAATATTGTATGCTATCACGTTTGTTGTTGTTGTTGTTTACTTGTTTCAGGTATTCGAAGGAAGGAAAAAGAAGATAGATGGAATGAGGAAGTAGGATCATCACCAAGCGGAATAACGTTCTAAGAGGTAGGTGCTCTTAATTGATTCTAGCTTAAGGATATTTTCCATAGATTGTTTGTTTGTGGCTAGACCTACTCTCTCAGGCTAGAGGAATTGTTTGTGTCCGCACTGAGAATTTACCTGCACCAAAAATTGGCGACTCCACTTGGGATCCAATCCTTCTATTTGATTGATTGTCATTTTATGGTTTTGTGTGAAATTTTCTAGTATCACCGTTTCCCTTTAGTGTTCTCTGTTTTTCATGGTTTACTGCTCAGAGCCTGAAATTTACAGTGGCAAGTCTGGTCTTAGCCTTTGAAAATTTTTATTTTTTTTCCTTGAATCCTCGATCATCGCGTTTATTTTTCTGACAGTCGCGCCAATCAGCGTGAGTTTCTCAAAAACAGTTGCATCGACCCCGTTTTGGCGCTTGTTTTCAGTTAGGCAGTCACGCCGATTCCTGTAGGTGAAGATCAGGGTTTACCCTAGATCATAGCCAGTGTGTCTTGGCTTCTGATTTCTGTCTCTCATCTTGTTTTGGCTATGTTCTCCATGGCTAGAAATCTCTTTTAGCTTGATCTATATGCTATTTTGTTGTTATTGTTGTTTGCTTGTTTTAGATATTCGAAGAAAGGAAACATAAGATAGCTAGAGTGAGGAAGCAGGATTATCACCAAGCGGAATAGCGTTCTAAGAGGTAGGCCCTCTTGGTTGGTTCTAGCTTAAGGAGATTTTCCATAGATTGTTTGTTAGTGGCTAGACCCACTCTCTTGGGCTAGAGGAATTGTTTGTGTCTGCACTGAGAATTTACTTGCACCACACCTAGTGATAAGAAAGATACCAAGGATCGATTTTCTAGAGTTCATCTTCCTTTTATCCTAGGGACCACTGACAAGATTGCGAGGATCCTAAGGAAGCATAAGGTAGCTTCAACCTTTAGGCCTTTAAATACCATCCAAAGCTCCCTTAGATCTGTAAAAGACCTAGTGGACCCCAAGAATATGAAGGGTGTTTACGTTATCCCATGCTCTTGTGGGACTCCTTACACTGGGGAGACTGGTTGCTCGATTAATCAAAGGACACGTGAGCATGCCACTAACATCAAGCATGGCAGGACCCACTCCTCTGCTTTGGAAGAGCATACAAATAAATCTAAACATCAAATCTGCATTGAGGAGGCCCAAGTCATTGCTTATAATTAATATAGCCGTTACTTATTAATATCATAATTTAAATATTATTTTTCAAAAACTAGTTGTTTAATATAGTCGTTACTTAATAATATTTATTTTTAACATATTAATAAATTAATATCTTTATTGTTCAAATATAGCCTTTAATTGAAATTAAGGTCTCTACATTGCTCTATTTAAGCCTTTGCCATGGTCTACCTCTTCATCTAGTCCTGATGATGAACCACACTTTCTTGGTTCGAAATGCGTCGGCCAAACATTTCTCTTATATGATTCCTACCGAAAGACTTTTCTTAATTCATTATGGATCACAAAAGCTCGAATTCAATAATATTATTATTATTATTTAAGTAAAAAAAAATAATAAAAAAAAAATAGGGTTTGCTAGGAAAAAAAATAAAACCAAGATGGGGAGTAATAATGATGACAATTCAAGGAAATTTCAAGATGAACTTGATAAAATGCACAAGCGCCTTGAAAATTTCGAAAAGAAGTAGGAAGAATTAGGAAAAGACCAAGAGAGGATAATTAACACTCAAGACCAAATGGAAGATAATATCAAAAGAATAGAGAGCATGATGAGCCAATTTATGGGAGTAGTCAATCCACCTTTTAATTCCTCAATAACACAAAAATCACCACAAATTCCCAAGACTCCAGAAGGCGGAACTTTTGAATTTTCATCGATGCACGAAGGCCCATGAATACTGCACATATAGTTCCAAGGAAGTCATTATTATACAAAATTTCTTCAAATTGACTACCACAGAATTAAAATGGAATTACCTAAGTATGATGGTAAGGACCACAAGGGAGCCATTGTGTGGGTAAATAAAATGGACGCCATCTTTGGAGAAAACCCCCCAATAGGTGAACAAGAGAAGGTCATGAACACATTTATCAACTTGGAAGCTAAAGCATATGATTGGTTCCTATGGTGGTCCAATAGATGTGAGGCTCTCTCGTTCAATTGGAAAACTTTTGTGGATGCCCTGCTCAAAAGATTCCATGACGAAGAAGAAGACGATGTTTATGAAAGATTCGTTCATCTAAAACAAAAAGGATCTGTAAGAGAATATACCCATGAGTGGGAAGTATTAGATATAAGACAAAGGGGGTTCTCAGACAAAGAATTGCTTAAAATGTATCAATGTGGCCTTAAAGAGTATATTCGAGAAGAATTAAAACTATATAAACCCAAAACCATTAAAGAAGATAGACATGCAACAATAATTATTGAGAGAAAACATAAGTTCAGAATGTCATCATTCAAGGAAGATGAAGATCGAAAACAACACTTAGAAAAAAGAAGAAGAAACTAACAAATGTAGGTATTGTGGAGAAAAATGGACACCAGGACACATATTCCTTAACAAGAAGTTATATACTTATGAATTCGAGAAGGAATCAGACACTCTAAATAACGGATCAAAAAAAAATAAAAAAAAATTGTCGCAAATGTGGAGAAAACTAGACGCTAGGACTTAAATGTGAAGACACATTCCTATGCTATGATAAAATAGTAGATGGGAAGCAAGTTGAAGTACATGAGCATGATGAAGAAATTATGGTCACACACAGTGAAGATTCAGATTTTGAGAGATTGCCATCAGCTGCAATCTCATGTGATTAGAAAAACCCTGATGAAAAGAGTAACTCTCCCAGAGATCAAGAACAACAAGCAACTGCAATATACATTCCACCACATCTTCAAAAGAAGAGAAACCAATCTCCAAGAAGGAACATTAAGCTTACTACACCATCAACAAACATGAGGATGAGATTATGTCCTAAAACCCTAAAGATCAAGGGACTCATAAGAGGCAAAAATACCAATATACTTGTAGATTCTGGTAGTACTCACAATTGTATAAACATCGATCTTGCTAAACAACTTGATCTTGGTGTATGCCCAATCAAGGACTTGACCATGTATGTCCCTACTGCGAAAAATATTATGGAAATAGGAGAATGTCATAAGGCTTCAATCCAAATACAAGAACTAGAGCTACAAACAGATTTATTTTCCCTACCACTCAAAGAAATGGATGTAGTTCTAGGTGCATAATGGTTATAAACCTTGAATAAAAATTCATGGAGTTTAACTAACAAGGACAACATTATAAATTGTATGGTTTTAACACTCCCAACTTCAAGGAAAGTACAATTACTCGTGAATATTGCAGCAACCAAAGAAAAGATGCCACTCCATAGCAACAATGTTCAACTAGAGGAAACCCTTCTGGTTATGCTTTGAGGACAAAGCATCTCTAAAGGGGGTGGCAATGTTATGAATAAAATATTCATAAACATCAATTAATAAATAAAACATTAAATAACAAGTATTATTATTAATAATTAATTAATTAAATTAAATGTCCCATTAATTATGAAGGGACATTGGTCAAAAGATGTGACCCTCTATCTTCGTAGCTAGTCAATGCCTATATAGGCACACCACCACGAAGAATTGTAATCACCATTTTTCCATATTTATCAATAATACATTTACTTACTTTACTACATAAAATTTACACACAAAAACTCTTGTTGCATACTGGTTCTATGTTTCACTAAGACCTTAGAGGAAGAAATAAAAAAGGACGAATTCCTCTACACACATAACAAAAGTAAGACAACATTCCAAAAATATTGGGATGGGAAGGAGAAATATAAGAGCAAGAAAAGTGAGAAGTGGTATAACCCCTCATGTTTCAAGAATAACTCTCAGGCAATTCAACAAAGACATCCCACGCCCAGGAGTAAAAGAAATCAAAATTATTGGGAAAGAGACCAAGATATCTATCCCTTAAATGTTTTGGGGTTGTGAGATAGACCCCATGTTTAAGATTTTTTTTCATAAGTATGCTAAAATCATAACCATGCACAATGTACAATAAGCTAGTACAATGGTGGACATGGTTAAAAGCATGCCCATAATATATTCAACTTTGAACAATCAACAAGTTGATCATGAAACACACATTATAAAAGTTAAAGGTAAGATTAATAAGGAACCAAGTGCAATTTTAATATATTCTAGAGCTAACATAGTTATATTGTCCCAAAGCTTGTTCAAAGATTTAGGTTGAGAAATACTAAGCTTGGAAAACTTGGTTAATTTAACTAGATATAGGGAAAAGCAAAGTATTGATGAATTAGCAAAAGAGTGTCCAATAAACATGAATGGTGTAAAAAACAAAGCATATTTAAATATCATTTTTTTGGATCATATGACTACCTTATAGGCATGGATTGGTTGAAAAATCATCATGCTATCCCAGACTATTATAACAAGGCATTTATTTGTCTTGATGAAGAGAGGCAGTAGAGGAAGGTGGAGAGAATTCGAAGACCTATTTTATTAAGGGAAATATAAGCCATGCAAATGAAAAAATGTTTTAGAAATGGATGTCAAATTTATGCACTCCATATGGAGGAATAGACAAAGGATAAGGTACTTAAGTTTAATGATTATCTAGTGCTAAAGGAACATTAAGATGTCTTTGGTGATATACCAAGGTTGCCACCTAAACACCATAGAATTAGTATATTTGAAATTAAAGAGTTGCAAATGTAGTTTGAAGAGATTTTGAATAAGGGGTGCATACACTTGAGTGTGTCTCCTTGGGGTTCCCCTATACTATTTTCTAAGAAAAAATATGGTACATTGAGTCTATGCATAGATTTTTAACATTTAAACGAGATGAAAATAAAGAACAAGTATCATTTACCAAGACTGTGTGTACTATTTGACCAACTAACAGGAGCTAGGTTATTCTCTAATATTTATTTGAGGTATGGACACTGCCAAGTTAGGATTAAAGAATAAGATATTAGCAAGACAACCTTCAAAACTAGATATTATCACTATGAGTTTGTGGTGGTGCCATTTGTTTTATCACATTTACCAATTGCTTTCATGTGCTTGATAAATGATATTTTTAGATAATTCTTGGAAAATTTTGTCATGGTGTGTTTAGATGACATCATAATATATTCAAAATCAAAGGAAGAACATGAAAACAAATTGAGGATGGTATTAAAGGCACCTAGGGAGCATAATATTTATTCCAAAGTAAGTGTTCCTTCTACCAAAACCAATTTCATTATTTGGGGCGTGTCATATCAAAGAAGGGAATAGTCATGGATCCAAAAAATATTTAAGCTATTGTTGAGTGGCCAACACCTAAAAATGTGACAGAGATCAGGTATTTTATCGGGTTAGTAAGCTACACCAAAATCTTCATTGAGGGATTCTCAAGGATAGGACACATAATCACCTCCTTGAAAATGAGGGGGGTAAAATTGTATGGACTCAAGATTGTGAAAGGGCAATTTCTGAAACTACTTTTTATAACTACACCAATTTTTCAAATAGATAATCCAAATGAGTTCATTTTGTGCACTAATTAATTGAAGGAAGGGATAGGAGGAGTCCTCATGTAAAATGGACATGTAATATGTTTTGAGCCTACCTGAGAGAAACTATGCAACACATGCTTTGGAGTTGGTAGCAAAAGATCATTCTATCAAGATGTGGAGAAATTACCTTATGTTTAAGAAATTTGAACTCACAACTAACCACAATGGCCTAAGGTACTTTCATGGATATCCATGTTTAAATGAAAGACAAATAAGGTGGCTATATTCTAGTTGAGTATGATTTTGAAATAAAATACATAAAAGCAAAGGAGAACAAAGTGGTTGATGCACTTAGCAAAATGATTCATGAGGTGTATGCTACAATAATTAGTGTATGAAAATGTGATTTAAAAATCAAAACTCTAGAGGCTAGAAATAAGGATCAACAATATTTACAAATTAAAGAGAACTTACAAGAAAATTATTTGCAACCTAAGAATGGGGATTATGAATTAAGGACAAATTTATCATATATAAAACTAGAATTTATATACCAAACTCACGAGAGCTAAAAATAGTGGTGTTGAATGAAATTCACAATGTATCCTATGTTAAACATCCCTAGGATCAAAACACTCTAGTAACTTGTTGAATGCAATATTGTTGGTCAAATATGAAAAAAGCAAATAGCAGATTACATAGCGAGATGTTTGGAGTAGCAAAATGTTAAAGATGAGCATAGTTACCACACACAACTACTTTATCTTATACCTATTCTAGAGTAGAAGTGACAAAATTATTTGTGTATACTTTATTACCAAATTAGACAAGACTATGAGGCAACATGATTCCATTATGACAATGGTAGATAATACTTACTAAAGTTTCCCACTTTATTCTAGAGATGTTAACACATAGGGAAAATACCATTATAGAGATATTAATGAAGGAATTTCCCATCCTACATGGAGTACCTAAGATAATCATGTAAGTTGGGGAACCAAATTTCACTTGAAGCTTTTGGAAGGGTTTATTTGAAGGATTTGGAACTAGTTTAAACTTCAACACAATATATCGCCTAGAATCATATGGAAAAGCTCAAAATTTCAATCAAGTGATTAAGGGTATGCTTAGGATGTATGTGATGGACAAACCATCAAAATGGAAAGAATACTTGAACCAGGTAAAGTTTACATACAAAAATTGGTACCAAGAGTACTTGAATATGGGTCACGTTGAAACCCTATAGGGTCATAAATGCAACATATCTATAAGTTGGACTAATCCAGTGGATAGAGCCATTGTTAGATTAGAAGTTCTTAGTGAAATGTAAGGGGAAGTAGAAAAAACTAGATAGAAATTGATGTTGGAAATACTAAGAGGGGGGATGAATCAATATTTATTACAATTGTTATATTATGTGAGTTAAAAAATTTCCACAATTAAACAAAAACACAAGAAGTAGAACAAAAAATAATTTTATTAATGAAAATAGTGAGGACTCCAATCCTCTTTTACAAATATTCAGGCTCCAACTTGTACAACAAAATATCCAACTTCTTCAAGGTTCCAACCTTGAATGAGGACTCCAATCCTCAAATACAAATCCAAGCACCAACCTGGTATCAAGGAGGAAACCAATCCTCTTAGGCTCCAACCTAAACAAACACTTCCAATATACTTCAAAACTTTACCACAACACTGCTTCAAGATGTCATCCAAAAATATCTCTAAATTCAGCTTCAAAAACTTCTCCAACAAGTCTGCAAGAATCTACTCAAGGTTTTTCTACAACTGCCTTCAACGCTACACAATAATGTCTCCAAGTCTACTTCAAATATTACCAAGGTATTTCCATTTCAAGTGTGCTACAAAGATAATCAAATGTGTTCCAAAAAGATTGCTTCAAGATACTTCATGGATAATACAAAGAGGTATGCAAGGATCAGTTCACTTCTGATCCAAGTGTGGTCTTAATACTTCATAGACCTCTTCAAGTGCTAGACTAAAACCTGATTCAAACATGGCTTTAATAACTCCTCCAAGAAGGTCTCCAAAATCTCAAAATGTATTCAATTATGTTCCAAAAATCTCCAAGTCTGCTTCAGATTAAACCTAAAAAACAATGCCAATATAGAGTCAAATTTTCTCCTTAAAGTTTTGTTTAAAAGATCTGGGTTTTCTCACATATGAGGCATGCATTCTTCCACATAGAGGCCGATTTTTTGTTAGAGATGAAAGGTTGAAGTTTATAATTCCTCAAGGAAAAAAAATGTTTGTCTAAGTGTTTCAATCTTCCTAACCTTAGGGCCAAGGTCTGATCCAAGCAAATGGCTTCCACAGGCCAAAATGTGTCTTTAAAAGGATTGAGTTCTTGTGCTGAAAAATGATGAATCCTCACCAAATAATAGCTCCAAGAATTCTCCAAAGACAGATCGAAAATCTTTTCAAAACATCTTAATCCAAAAAAAGATATTAGAAACCATGCTTTCTTCCTCCAATTAGATCTAAGGTTCATGAGATATGAACCTTCTCAATCATCTCCATAGATCCGAATTTCTCTCAGTTTTCTTGACTGAGTTGGTGAAGTCAAATGAGGAAGTCATCGAAATTATTTATACTAATCAAGCTATTATAAACAAGGTCGCCCTGAGTGCCTTGGAGCCGACCTATGCGTCATTTTTAATATTTGCTTAAATCTGTTTGAGTTTTTCTTTGTGAAGTTGAGGTATGTGCATGACTTGTGAGGTTTTTGTTAATGTAATATCCAAAGCAGACAATTGACATGTGGTAACTCGGATGGTGACATTGTCAAAATTGTCTAACTATCTATCGTTCTACCACTAAGTTAGCATATGCCAGTAGCAAATATTTCGTGCTTCCTTGGAAATGAAGTTCATTGTTTTACTACCAATCTTGCAAGGTTACTTTGCAAACATATCTATGATGAATGTTGGAATTGTTGTATTTTCATTCTAATTATATTTTTTTGTTTCAACTTTGCCAATCCAATTTCTAAGAATGGAAGCCATAAATGGATACATGTGCTCTTGGACATGCCTATCCAAAAAAAATGTAGTTTGCATGACAAATTTCTACACTAGCACCAAAAATTAGCTTGAGACAATTTTATTTTTATTTTTATTATTATTATTTTATGGCCACTAATTTTAAGATTACGGCGGGACGATCAGGTGAGACAATAAGTTAGGTAGTTCGAAATATTTGTAACAGGGTGATGTTGTGACCTGATTAAATACGAAAATAATAGTTTGCACATGATCACAACTGGGCCAAGGATGATCTTGTAGCACATAGAAAGGAATCATAATGCCTTCTGTAATCACCCATTTTTTTCTTGAACTATGGTTTCGACTGTTCATATGAATATTGTTGATGATAAAATTCAAAATGATCCATTTAATATTTTGGTTTCCAAACTCAACATTGACTTCAGGAGAGTCTTGTTTACTATGTGGTACAAGTTTCAACAACAAAGGTAAACAATGTTTTAGTTGTAGTTGACCAGCAAAAACAACATATTTCATTTGACCTCTCAACAATCTCCCATTTCTTTGACATCAATGATAATATCTCAACACTTGAAGGCTACTCAAGATAGATAGAAAAGTTATGTAGATAAGGGTTGAATAAATAGAGAAATCAAAGTGGGAGAACATGTCTTCTTGTGAGTGAAAGCTAAAAAGAGTTTGATAAAATCGGAAATCTGTTTAAAGTTAGTAGTTTGATTTTTTGAACCATTTGATATCCTAGAAAGAATTGGTCTAGTTACATTTTGGCTTGTGTTTGCTGCATCCATGCATATTTTTTATGTGTTTCGTGTCTCTTTACTCAAAAAGTATGTTCTTGATGCTAACCATGTGATTTATTGGAATATGATTCAAGTGGATCTTGAAGGGGATTTTAAGGTAGAACTAGTATGCACCCTAGACCAAAAGGTCAAGGGAATTCATAACAAATAAATAGGGTTGGTATGTTGAGAAATTAATTGTTATTAATGTCAAAGGATGTCCAACTTAAGGGAAGAATTGCATAGGCTTAAATAATTCTTTAATCCCTTTCCAAAAAGGTATAGCATGCCCCCTAATTCCTCTCCATTATGGAGAAATAATTTTTTGAAGACAAAAATATACACATCTTGCCCCAAATTAAGTTAGCCCCTTTTAAGGACAATTCGACCCCCTTGTGGACAAGTTGGCCCATTTTGTGTGACTGAAATAGTGTAAATATGTGATCTCTCTCCCTCATTCGGCCAACTCGTTCGAGAAAGCATAAGAAGTATTAAATTAGACCTATGGAAGAAGGAGAAGTTTTTCATATCTCATGAACTCAAAATCATATTAAAGGAGAGTTTTTTTGGTTTCTATTTACGTTCTTGACAAGGTGCCCTGGAGGGTATTTTGATCAAAATTCGAAGCATTCTTGGAGCTATTTTTGTGACCTATTGAGGACAAGAATTTAACCTCTTTGTAGCACATATTTTGGCCTAAACTTGTGAAAAGAACTTGGGATTTTGTGAAGAAGACCTCGACCTCCTGAGGATAGACCTTGGCCCCTACAACTTAGTCTTGTTTTTCTCTGAAACTCGACCTATAACCTCATTTCGAACCTATCTATTTTCCTCTGAAACTCATCTTGTAACCTCAGTTAAAACTTGTATATTTGCCTTTGAAACTCGAAATGTAGCCTTGGTTCATACCTCAAGGTTTGGGCTATATCTACCTAAATTCAGACCTTGGGATTTGGGTTATACTACCTCAGCGCGGACCTGTATCTTTCAGCCTTGTACTAGTTATGTTTGGATCTTGTTAGGCACTATCTTGGAGCTATTTTTGATTAATTTTTTAAGTATATTGAAGACCATTTTGGAGGTAATATTGAGATCCTTGGAGTTAAGTTTGAGAGTTGTCCTTGAATATTATTGGAGCCATTTTTGACTTACCTTGAGAAACCTTTGGAGAATTTCTTGGATACATTTTGAAGAATCCTCCTGAAGTCTTTCGAGCATCCCTTTGAAGCCACTTTGGATCATTTATTGGAGACATATTGAAGCAAGATTTTGGAACTATATTGGTAAATATTTAATCAATATTTGTAGAATACTTGAAGTATTTATAAAGGCTGGAGTCTAAGAGTATTGGTGTCCTCATATAGACTAGGTTGGTGCGTGAATTTTCTTAAGAGAATTGGTGTCCTCATTCAAGGTTGGTGCCTTGTAGAATTGAAGTGTTTGTAAAGGTTGGAGCCAAAATTTTAGGATTGGTGTCCTCATCATTTGAAAAATAATATATATGTTATTTTTTATTTTATTTCTTGTGTTCTGGCATAACTTGTGCTTCTAATTAAGAAAAATATTAATTGTAAAATAAACAATTGAAAGAAATATTTATTCACCCCCCTCTAAGTTTTTCCAAGAATTGGTATGAGAGCCAACTTATTTAAGATTATCCTAACAATGGGAAGAAGTATTTTTTGAACCACAATGGCCAGCAAGGAAGCACTTAAGGCTCCCCACTTTGATGGAACAAATTTTACATTTTTGAAAATGAGGATGAAATACTATCTGATGTCTCTTGGTGTTGAAGTGTGGCAATTAGTTACAAATGGATATAAAATCCCATCTCCTCTACCAACAGACCAGGACAAAAAGGTGTATGTAGAAAATGCCAAGGCTTTGAATTCTATAATAAGTGGCCTATTAGACTGAGAATTCACCAAAGTTATGAATTGTGAATCAACAAAAGAAATGTGGGACAAGCTTATCAATGTTTATGAAGGAGATGACAAGGTCAAAAAGGCAAATCTTAAAAATTTTAGATGAAGTTTGAAAGTCTCAAAATGAATGATGAAGAAGATATTGTTGCTTACTTCCTCTAATTAGATGTTGTTAACTCTCTCAGAGGACGAGGTGAAAATGTCAAAGAAAAGATGATTGTCAAAAAAGTGTTAAGTTATTTTCTAGAATATTTTGATGCTAAAATTTATGCCATAGAAGAACTAAAAGAATTAGATAAATTATCAATGGATGAGCTTAATTTAATCCTCACAACATATGAGATGAGGTCAAGAAATCCAACTCATAAGGAAGTTTCATTCAAGGCACCAAAGACATCTAGAAAAGGGAAGAATTGTGATTGCATTAACGACAATTCTGATACTGAAATGGCACAATTTGTCAAGAGCTTGAATAAATGATCCAAACTTAAAGGTAAGTTACCTCTCATTTGTTTTAGATGTGATAAAATAGGACATTATGTAGCCAAGTATCCTTTAAAAGATGGCATTGATGATAAAGACGAACATGTTAAAATATGAAACTACGGTCAAATTCTACTTTGGACAACTCATTTGCTATAGATGATGATTGCATTGAATTAATATTTTTCGAGAGGACCAAAATTGACTTAAATATCACTCAAAATGGATAAGGGAAATTGTACATTATGTAGAAAATCCCACACATTGTGCATATTTGATAAGGTCAACCTTAAAGCAAAGTGGACACCCGTGGAAGGATATAAATACTGGTGACATCTACCTCATTTAGACATCATCATGAGACACTATTCTATCTTTTTTTTTTGTCTCCCACAGGTCTGAGGCTCGTCCGCAAAGCAATAGATTCACTCGAAGATGAAATTGTAGGGTCTGAAGCTCGCATTTTTGTTTTAGGGTTTTGGGCCTCAGTCACATGCACATTACAAAGAGATCTTGACTGCAGTCATTGGCTACCAGGCTCATTTGTGTCACTGACATCTAGGGTTTCAGAATCTCAGTTGCAGACTGTAGTCGCTCGCCTGTAGGCTCTAGAGAGCAACTGGAATCTTCCCAGACGCATGCGTGACTCATCCTTCATGCAACGAGGACCTAAATGATGGAATTTTAGTTGTCTAAAGATTTTGCTCAGTGACCGCAATGTTCAACAGTTGACCATAGACAATGATAGTTCATTGCAGGCTTCAAAATCAGGATTTTGAGTATAAGCATTGTTGGGTTCATTTCATGGTTGTCGTAGTTGCTTTTGATGAATAGTTTTATGAATGAAGATATGGACCATTGTACTCTCTTTTGCTGAACCATTCAATGACAATCTAATAAGAAGAAGAATTTGAAAGGATTCTCCCCGTAGTGGGATTTTCCCTAGTCTCCGACCAATCCTGGTGTCTCTATGTGTGAATGATTTTCTTTTGTTGTTCCTTTATGTTACATTGCATTGATGATGATGATATTGTTCTTTCTATATAATTTCATATGTTGTTGAATAATGATGTAAATATTAATAATGTTATGATGTTATGGGGTGAAAGTAATGCGTTAACGAATAAATGCAATTATCAAAGAAAAGAACAATATATCCGTAAGAAACATTAACATGGAATCAGAGATGGGCCGAATAAAAGTCACAGAGCCCCTTAAATAACACCATTGAAGGACGAATGAAAGGATGGAGGAGATCTAAAATAATTTTAGGGTTTGAAGGAAACCCTAGGAAATTTGGTTATTAGGGTTTGATGGATATTATTAGGTTAGGGTTTGATAGAAACCCTGGTTTATGGAAAATATTTGATATATGAAATCTAGAAACCCTGGCAGGGTCAATGTGAAGATGCTCAAGCACTTGTGTCAGAATTGATGAAGCCCTAGATGTGATACTCTCTATTAGTCTTGGTTGTTAATAAAGTTGAAATAGTGAAGGTAATATTGTCATATGGACAATAGATAGTGATGGCTCTTGAAGGTTGGTTCAAGAGGGAGATGATCACCTCTCATTGAAGATAAGTACTTTCCGACTTATGATGCTCCTTTCTATCTTTATTTTGAATTATGGATCTAATTATTGTTTTGATTATTATTTATGCTTCATGCATGTATATTTGAGTATTTGGATGCTTCTAACCTCTTGATGGGCCGTGATAAGTGGATCCCTCTTGAGGATCATGGCTAGTGAAGAAAGAGAAGAACTAGTGTTAGAAAAAGCAAAAAGGCACCTAATGAAAAGGTGACAAAGTGCTACTAGCTAGAAGGTGCACATGTATCTAAACACTACAAGGTATGTATGGTGTTATGTTTCAGCTACAATATTGATGACAAGGTAATCCATAAGGTATGATGAGAATGTCTCCTTCATAAATGGTTCATGCATATGAAAGTGATTTGGATTCATGGTTGTTATAATGAAATGGTGCACTTGGTAATAAAGAAGTATCTTACCTTTTAGACATGATGTACTTCTTGATTCTATGAAGCTACTTAATATTGATCTTTGATATAGCAGTATACTTGATGTTCGGCTAACATCTATCATTTTGAATATCTTGATCCTGTAAAGAAGGCTAACACCTTGATTCTAGTAGATAGTAACTTGACACTATTGATATTGTTTGTGAAAAGCATGGTAGCCATGATGATAGAAGTATAACAATGAGATTGATATTCAAGATATTTTGTTGACCATGGTTATGTTTTGATGTGTTTAGTAATTATGGCATATGGTAAAATTGAATGCCTTGACTTGATGGATTGAGTTACGAGACAAAAGAGTAATGTTGTGATCATGATTCTTGAAGTTTACTCCTATTAGATATTTGACACTAACCCTTGAAGACAGATTGATGTCATGATGAAGTAGCTAATGATAACATGACATAACCATGATGAATATGTGATATAGTTTGACTTTATGATCTAATAGATCTGTTGATGCATGAAAATATTATATATAGGTTGATGACTTGAATAAATATGACTGAAGTGGATTCACATTCAGAGAGAGAATCTCTCCATAAGATCCTTACTCCTATTACCATTGGGATTATATGTATATTGTTGACTGTTGAAATAATATTTATGGACATGAATAGACAAATATCTAACATTGTTAATCGACAACAAAGTTCTGATATGAGAAGATAGGGTTTTCCCTTACTCTAAGCCTTCAGCGTATAGAAGCAAGATTACAGGTGCAACTATAGCCTCTTAGCCACACAGAAGTAAGGTTAAGGGTGCAACTATAGTCTCCCAACTGCACAAAAGAAGGCCTATGGATGTGGTTATGCTTGCAGGACACAAAAAATGAATTTTTGTGCATGAAATCAGATGTTCACCTGAAAGATGTCAATCCTATAGACATGAAGCAAACAACAAAAAGTTCTATTAGCTTGGAAGTTTGAATGTTTTACTATAATATGAATATGTAGACTGAACTTGTGTTTGCAGGTGACCGAGATATGAATACAGATATGTTGTTATGATTTAACCATTGAAGTTTGTGTTGTAAGAGTTTGACTAGATTTTGTTGATTGATATAGATGAGCAGTGTTTGGAGTTTTGACATGATAATGACATAGAACTATGACTTGATGATTTAGATATTTTCTGGACTATAGATCTCACTATGATAGCAAATTTGGGATTTGACCTGATGACTAATGATTTGATTTGACGATTGATGATTTGCCTTGATAACAATGTTATATGGGCATAGTGACTTTCAGTGACTAATATTGGTATTCAATAATGGTTTTGTATTGGCCTCCTTGTTCTTAGCACAATGGTTGAAGTATTGACAGTTTTGATTTAGTGTGAAGTAATCTCACAATAAATGGATGGAACCTATTCTTACTATATGCATTTACATATAGTGACTTATATTATGATCATGAGGATGACTTGATGAAGCTTGGTTTGATAATTAAATGACAACTTGTTGGCATGATAATAGATGAAGTCATGACTTGATGAGAGCTCTACCTGTCACCTGGTCTAAAGAATCTGATATAGTGATATTGATGATTTTGATATTAGTTCTGATCTGGCATATAAACTTTGATAAGATGACTTAATTTATTTGATTGTACAATAGTGATTTATGTAATATTGAACATATTGGTTTGATAAAGTGTTATATTTGCGGACAACATTGTATGAAGAAATATCCTCGATTTTGATGTGTCCTCATTGACAATTGATGATGTGTTGATCCAAACCTCTACTGCAGAAGTGTTCCAAGGTATGATTTTGGTTTTGGTTTTATATGCTGATAGTCTACCATTGACACGTAATGGCCTCTGATGATCTAAGTAAGAGGAATATGGCTTCTGAAGTTCGAAATAATCATGGTATGATGAATCAATTTCTAAAGTTGAGAAAAGAAAATCTATATTGTGAAGTTATTGAAGAAGTGTTGAAAAGTGGAAATGCAAATCCTTGGACTCTACGATTGAATTTCAAGAATTTGTGAAGAGATATTGTTGAACTCAACTTGGCAACCGACAATTGATTGAAGCGTTGATGTTTTGATTAAACACCCGTCCATATAGATATAAGTTTTACATAAAACTTGAGTCGATTCATGATTGATCTGCTTCATACACATAGAGTTTCCACCGAGCACCCTTTGAGATATTTGCATGGAATGAACAATTTTTGGACTAAGACATTCTTCCTATGATATGTGACTGCATGGATGTATTGATGATGTTTGGGATTATTATTGATGAGTGCATCTAGGTTTTTCCTTAGCATGAGATCTTCCATGATATGAGAGGTTTGTAGCTTTAAGAATGATCGAGGTTGAGTACGAGGTTGCTAGCATGGCTAGCTATGATGTAGGATGAAGGAGGTTTTTGGAGATATATTTGAGAAATTTCTAAATATGACAGGGATACATTGCAATAATATTCAGTGGATATGATTGGAATAGAATTCTATATATAGCTGGGACTGAGTTACCTTCATATATTGAGACAATGCTGCTATACAAGACAAGCTTAGGCTTGTGGTTGGCACCTCCTTGAGAAGGAGGATGACTATGGTATCCTTTTTGTGATATATATATTTTTGTTCTAATATGATGTTTTATTTGATGTCTTGTATGAGCAAGAGACAATTGCTATTGAGACATGATGATTACCATATATGAGAACGATGATATGTTGTTGATCTATAGAGAGAATCGCTAATAGAGAACACTAAGCCAACTTTTCCCTCCTGTCTGAGTTCCCAGGGTGAGAAATTTAGATAGAGGGTCGCTGGGGTTCAGGTATCTCTAGATGATTGTGAAAAATTGATTACCTGATTCCTACTGCAGCAAATTGATGATATTTCTCCTATTTATTAATTAATTGAAAAAATTACTTGTAGTTTTCTATAGAAAATATTGAAATACATACACTGCAGCCTACACAGGAAACTAAATGCTGCATTAGAGAGAAACAAACACAAACATCAACACATTTGTTTTTGGAAAATGTCCTTGGAAAAACCCAATGTGGGAAAATTGGTGCATCAGCTAAGGGTTTTAATTATTATGGAGTAGTAAATCTGAGTACAGATTGTTGGATGCCCAAAATGACTGTCTGATACAGAGAAATGTTGGCAAAGAGATAGTGAGAAAAATCTCACACTGATTTGCGAGATCTGACATTAATTAAGGGCTAGCTGGTTGGCCCCACACTGCCTCTACGTCAATCCATCATAGATCTGCATCAAACTGCCTGGGCTCTATGTCACCTCCTTTATTGTTCTCCCGTTGTCTGGAACTTCAACCTTCTTCCCCTTTGGTCTCACACCCTGGATTCTGGAACTGGATCTCAACTCTCCTAGATGGATTTCGAACTCCCTCTAAAGCTCTGTGTTGCCTCTACGTGGCACTACACTGCCTCTCTGAGCTGCTCTAATCCTTCTCTTCTTTCCACTCTCTGGATCTAGAAAAATCTCCTCTGGACTACTATCCTTTCCCCTCACTGCAAGAAGATCACTCGATTTCACTCCGAAAACTCAACGCTGCTACGCTTGAGAAATACGATCTCTAATCTCTTATTCGATGTGTTCTCCAAGATCCCATCTAACTCCTTCTAATCTCCCGTTAGAGCTCCAACGTCCAAGATTAAAACATAATCAAGGGATAAGATTAACTAGGAGTTTATCCTCGTTTTCTTTTAGAATATTCACACATGATTTAATTAATACCTTTAATTAACCATATTTCCTAAGTTTAGACTTAGGGAACCATTTTAAAAAGTTAATTATTTTAATTAAATCATCATCTCTAGGTGGAATTTTCCCAAACGATTCTGGGTATTGAAGAATGCATGTGTCTTAGATTCTATACAAAATATCAATGCAAGGGCACATATAATGCTATAGAAATCAACACTCCCTCTTAGAGAGGAATGTGTTATAGTACTACAACATGCTAAAGCATCACTATGTTTATACACCATCTCCCGCTGCGCTACTGATGTCTGGCTCTACTGCCCACCAAATAATGCGCAACTATGATATGAGTTGCATTTGTGTTAGTTCTGACCCTTTTGTACTATTGTCAACTAATGCATATGCACATAAACCCTCTCCATCTGTTGTTGCTGCAACTGTAGCATCCATAATGGAAAAACATCCAAAACACTAAGTCAATTATGGTCAGTATGATGAATTCGTCGTCTAATTTATGACTGCTACTAGCCTTTGTGCTATCAATGAAGCCTCTATGTTGTTGCTGACTCTGCATTGTGCCCATTGCACTACTGCCAACTCTGCTCTACGTTGTTCAGTCTCAAACCTCTACTAGCTACTGCATCTATCAATTTGACACCTTACTGCACCAACTGCCAGTGGTCCATCCTGCTACTGCTGACTATGGGCTCTCGTAGCAAGGTCTTCATCTAAGAGGTGGACTCCTCAAGGATCCTACCCATCCTGTAGCTCTCTGTGGATACAACTCTAGATCGCCCCGCCTCACCCCTGGAGGCATCTCGACAATCATGGAAAACTCTTCCTCCAGTCCGGAGGACAACTTATCGATCTCTGCAGATGAAGCTTGTTGATCTTGCTTCTCCTCCTTGTCCTTCTTTCTGAGAGGACACTAAGTGTTGTAGTGGCCCAGCTCGCCACACCTGAAACACTTGATCTTGGAAATGCACTTCTTCCTAATGTGTTGCTCCTACTGCCCCTTAGATGTGAGGGCCACATCTTCCTCTTCATTTACTTGCTTCGTCCTACTACTACTACTAGAATCACTGTTGGTGCTCTTCACCAGATCTCGCATCATCTCCTCATGCTATAGATCAACCCACATACATTCCCAATCTGGTAGTTTTTCTCTACCCAAGATACTCTTGATGAAAACGTGCCATTCTTTGGAAACATTGTTTAGAGCTAATCGTACAAACTCTGAGGGCTGGGGTGTTGATCCTACTGAATACAGTTGGTCCCAAACATCCTGAAGCCTTGTAAGGAAGGGGTCCACTCGCTCCCCCTTTTGCATCCTCGTGCATCTCAACTTCTCTGGCAAGTACATCTTCCATAGCTCAAAAGATCCTTCGTATAGCATACCTAAGGCTTCCCACATCCGTTGGGAAATATCCTTACCGACTATATGGGATACTACATGATCTCGAACCCCGTCGAGAATGATCCTCTTAGTCTTCGCCATTTCAAACTTGTAATTATTGAGCGGATTTGCATCGGCAATTATAGATACCACACTATCGACATAATTTTTTAGATCATGTTCATCTAGAAGGCTGGAGATCCTAGCCTTCTAGAGCACATATTTGGAGGCTCTGTCCAACCAATCTTGATCTCTCAACCCAGCTGATGCCATCTATCTTGAAAAAGTCGAACTGCTTCCTCTTCTCTTCTACGCAGCTGCTGCCCAACTATTCACACTCGCTTTTGGAGTGAGAAATCCTGCACACAACTACTACTGCTCTATTAGAAAATATTAGACTTCTTGGTTGGAGTCCTATAAAGAAGGAATTCCCTCAGTATGTGCTATTATCTCCTTCTTACGCTATTCTACCAGCAACTGCTACAAAATATCTGCATCCCATATGAAGATCTACTCTACAAGTAAAATATGTTGCTCCCTTCGACCTCTGGAAGGTTTCAATATGGAAATCAAATTTCTTTGTCGACTCGCTCAGAGAAATCTATCTTCCCTCAAAACTTCGACCTCCTTGGCCTAAGGATTGTGCTACCTCTAGGGTTTAGAATTGCTTCCTCTGTATTAGTTTTGAACTCCCTCTTCCTTTCTGCAACTGAGCTCTTCTACTCATGATCTGTGCTCTGATACCATATGAAAAATTGGTTACCAGATTCCTACTGCAACAAACTGATGATATTTCTCCTATTTGTTAATTACTTGAAAAAATTACTTGCAGTTTTCTACAACAAATATTGAAACACATACATTGCAACCTACACAAAATAAATATAGTGGAAACTAAATACTACACTGGAGAGAAATAAGCATACACATCAACACAATTGTTTTTGGACAATGTCCCCGGAAAAAACCAATGTGGGAAAATTGGTGCAGTAGCTGAGGGTTTTAATTATTATGCAATAGTAAATTTGAGTACAAATCGTTGGATGCCCAAACTGGCTATCCGATACAGAGAAATGATGACAAAGAGTTAGTGAGAAAAATCTCACACTGATTTAGGGGATCTGACACCGATTAGGGGCTGAATGGCTGGCCCCACGCTGCCTATGCACAAATTCTGCGTCAATCCTACGCAAATCTATGTCACACTGGATGGGCTCTACGTCATCCTTTGTTGATCTCTTGCTATATGTAAATTTAACCTTCTGCTCCTCCGGTCTCACACCCCGACTTCTGGCACTGGATCTCGACTCTCCCAACTGGATTTCGAACTCCCTATAAAGCTCTGTGTTGTCTCTCTGAGTTGCTTTAAGCCTTCTTTGATTTTCACTCTTCAGATCTAGAAAACTCTCCTCCGGACTACTATCCCTCCCCCTCACTGCAAGAAGATCACTCGTTCTCACTCTGACAACTCAACACTGCCACTCTTGAGAAATTCGATCTCTGATCTCTTATTCGATGTGTTCTCCAAGTGCCCATCGAAATCCTTCTTATAATCTCCCGTTGGAGCTCCAATGACCAAGATTAAAACATAATCAAGGGCTAAGATTAACATGGAGTTGATCCTCATCTTCATTTAGAAGATTCACACCTGATTTAATTAAAACTCTTCAATTAACCATATTTCCTAAGTTTAGACTTAGGGAACCATTTAAAAAAGTTAATTATTTTATTTAAATCATCTCTAGGTGGAATTTTCCCAAACGATTTATGGGTATTGGAGAATGCATGTGTCTTAGCCTCTCTGCAAAATCTTGAGGAAAGATCACATATGATGCTACAAAAATCAACTAATCTGAAATTGGATCAGATTAGTAATGTTGTGCTAATTCCCCATTCAGAATATAAAAATGTGCTTGAGGTTTTGACTCCAAAATAGCAAGTAAAAACATAAATTTTATGTGTGTTTACTTAAGTTAGTTTTATGAAGAAAACTTAAAACATGAAACCAAAACACTGAATGGAAGCATGCATCAAACAATAATACACCAGCCATTGTTAAAGGAGTTCACCCATCCTAGACTACATCTCCTTGGATCAGCTCTAAAGGCATGACCCCTTCTCATTATGCTCAATATCAAGAAAATAAGCATACATAAATTGCTGAAATGGAATGACTAGTTTCTCCTTCAAAGAAACAACTTCTCTAAAAGTTCTCATTCCATACACATTTTAACCTACAGTCAAACATGTAAACCTTCAACAAACACAGGAATCTTACACCAAGACCACATACTCCAACTTCCAAGAGCATAAATAGTACTACAATCCACTTGAAGTACATAAACAAGTCTCTTTCTTGAAACACATATAGAGAAAAGAAGAAATAAAGCTACATCACTTCTGTAATGACTGCTACAGAAAGCACATGGAGGCTGGAAGACCCTTGCAAGGTCATCTCCATCTTCATACTCCTCCATAAATTGAATCAACACTCTGGTTGACCAAGGCACCCATAGGCTTCGCTTTGCAAAATTCTTATCCAAAAGTGCTCCTTTTATCTTGAAACCTATTCTAATGAGTTCAAAATGCCCAAAAATGGCTATCTAGCCTCTTTTTGCATCCTATTTGGTCGAAAATTGCCTTAGTTATGACTTCTGTTAGTCTTTCCACAATTTCCTCTTCCAAATCTAGCGTACTGCGAGTTAAATTCATTATTTGGAGTTAAATCTGGCAGTTTCGCCAAAATCAGCAGTCCTGCCATCTTTCCCACCTATCTCGCAGTTAAGGCAGAGTGCTCACATGCAAAGTGGTCGATCCGGCGGAAAAAGCTATGATTTTGCAACTTTGTTGCAAATCGCAATTGGCTTAAAAACCCGTGGTCTTAAGGTCTATGAACAAAAGTGAGCGATTTGTGCAATTGCGATATTGGCGGACCCAATGGACTTATAAATTAGAATCTAAACTCGCATCGCATCCGAGACTTATCGCTCATCGTTATCGGCGAATAACCTGGAACCTTCTATATGCGGGAATTTGTTTTCCTGCAAACTGTGATTGCATTTATCGCATTGCAACCTAGGCACCTGGGGCCGATTTCCATTTGTTTGTAGCGATTGCGATTGCAACCCCTTGCATCGTAACCCTTCCCTGCTCGAGGGCCGATTATTTAACATGACCCACTTGCGATATGTGATTATGATCACATCACAACCTGTCTGCACCGGGGGCCGATTCTTGTTCCTCCTCCTTGTGATATCACAATCGCAACTGGGCTTCGCTGGGGTCCAATTCTTAACACTTTCCCTTTGTGTGATTGTGATATACGATGATTGCAACACCACTTGCCTAGGGCTGATTCTCCTTAAGTCACTCCTCTATTTTTCTCCAATGTAATATGTGGAATCCAATGGAAACCTTCCACTTGGCGCTTCTCCATTCGCCAGGACCTTTTCCATGTCATCCAATCCTGCCATGTGTCCAAGTTAAACTAGAACTTTGACTTGCTCTAACATCTACATACGAGCTTGGATTTGAGTGTCGTTCACACCATTGGATTCAAAATGACGAGCTCTTCGATATGAAGCTAAGCTTATCAAGATTCTGACACTTTGATATTTTGGAAAATTTTGAGCTCCTAATCACTCTTCCCCACTGAAAAACTTTTGGTGTCCAAAAGTTTACTTTGAATTTTCCAACATTTGAAGGTACAGTTCCTCATTTTTCCAAATTCTATCCAATCGATGTTTGAAGTGCCCTAAATTTTACATGTCTTGGCTTTTTCTCAAGTTGAACTTAAAATATCACTTGACCAAAGAATTCAAGTTCGATGTTCTTCTCGGCTTGTCCATGTCACTATGGCCATCCACAACAACATCCTTCCCAAGAATAATTCCAAGGTGCTCATCTACAAAATCCTTATTGAGGATAAGATCCTAAAAGGTTTTGCCAAATGAACCAAAACAAGATTCACATAGTGAATACTTGCATAGCTTGAGTGCTAAACACATTTGGAACATACTAAATTTGCTGCAACTATTCATACAATAGTTTCAAAATGCTTTCTCAAACTACGAATAAAAATGCATTTTACAAAATGTGATAAACTTGACTTCCAAATTTTCCATTCAAATTGACTCTAAACAAGCTAAACAATGTTGCATATAAGTGATTTATTTATGAACATCACTTTTACAAGTTACCCAATTATGGGGATATGCAACTAGTGCAAAACAAAAAATTTACAAACTTCAGCTGGACAAATAGTCTGCCCACTTCTTACCCAACGAGGTAAATGCACCCTCTATTTGAACTTTCTCTTCTTCTAAAGCTGCTTCAAGGATGGTCTCATCTTGCGCCACTTTTTCTTTTGTCACTTCCTCTTCTCGTGCTTGCATGATTTGCTTGCCCTTACCAAGATGAAGTTGTGGAAACAATTTCCAACACTTATCGACCCAATATCCACTGATATTGTAGTGAGTACAAAAGTTCTTTTGAGCTCCTCTTGGCTCACTTGTCTTTAACCTTGGATGATATTTTCTCTTTTCAGTCTCAACTCCATTAGACAAAAACATCTTCTTGATGATTTATTTCCTTTTATCGCACTTATATACATAATGGTTAGATGAAAGGCAAAAGGTGCATGGAAACATATTCCTCAACACGTTATTCAAATATGCGGGTTCTTTTCCATTATGAACAACATTCGAATTAACAGAACGGTTATACCTCTTTTTGTTGTTCTTTGTCTTATGCTATTCGCGTGAGGAATTTGCGCAGCAAGAAGAACTTAGCTTCCATTTTTCTTCAACGTTTTTATCTCTCTTTGGAGATGTTTCTCACTTCAAGTCCTCCTTTTGCTTGAGGAACCAAGCGGGAACCAATTCTGGATGCAAATCCCAACAACTTACCTCCTCATCTCCTCTCTTACGGTAGAAGGAACACAATACCCATGTGCAGTCGCTAGAAGACCATTCTTCTTTTGCTACATAGCCTAAGCCTTCGTATTTAGCCCTCTCTATGGCCTCAATTGGATTTTTAATGCCTTGCTAGTTTAATCCAAGGCCTCCTCCCTTGTAACCCATCTTGGTCAAGAGCTTAGATCCAATGCCTTTATTGTGTTTTTCAAAGGCTGCAAATGAATTTACATCAACACTTTTTCATAAGGAAGAAGCATGTAAATTCTTACCATTTTCCTCATATTTTTATTGACATACAAAGATGCTTTTGAATTCCCTTTTGATTTTGGATGTGTCATCTTGGACTCTTTGGCCCTCTTCTGTCAACTCCTCGAATTTGGGTGTTGATAGAACCTCATCTTCCACATCATGTGGACAAAAGGTACAAACTTATCCATCTATTTTCTCTGAAGGACTTTCTACATTAGCATATTTTATAAGAGTTGTAGAAAAACATGAAGATTGTGGAGAAGATGGTGGTTTATCACCATCCTTGTTACCTTCTTCCCTTGGAGAACATTCTCCTCTTGGAGGTCTAAAGATTTCACCTTGCAATTTGGTATTCCTCTCTTCATAGAGGAATTTCACCATTTCTTCCATGTCTAAGAAAGCCTTTCTAAAAGCCTTCACATCCTCTGACATTCTTGTAGGCTCTCCTCCTTGGGACATGCTTTTCTTGAAGCTTCTACTACAATTTGAGGTAGAACTTGGTGGTATAGATTGTAACAATCTTGCTCTCCTTTCCAAAACATTCTCCTCAATGAGCTTCAAAACACATTCACTTGCAAACAACAATAAATTCCTCCTTGCACAAAGAAAACCTAAGTTTTGATACCAAACTGATATGAAATTGGAGTAGATCAGTAATGTTGTGCTAATTCCCCATTCAAAATATAAAAATGTGCTTGAGGTTTTGACTCCAAAATAGCAAGTAAAAACATGAATTTTATGTGTTTACTTAAGTTAGTTTCATGAAGAAGACTTAAAACATGAAACCAAAACATTGAATGGAAGCATGCATCAAATGGTAATACACTAGCCATTGTTAAAGGAGTTCACCCCTCATGGGCTACATCTCCTTGGATCAGCTCTAAAGGCATGACCCCTTCTCATTATGCTCAATATCAAGAAAAGAAGAGCACATAAACTATTGAAATGGAATGGCTAGTTTCTCCTTCAAAGAAACAACTTCTTAAAATTTCTCATTCCATACACATGTTAACCTACAATCAAACATGTAAACCTTCAAAAACACAATCATCTTACACCAAGACCCCATACTCCAACTTCCAAGAGCATAAACAATACTACAATCCACTTGAAGTACATAAACAAGTCTCTTTCTCCAAACACATATAGAGAAAAGAAGAAATAAAGCTACATCACTATTGTAATGACTGCTGCAGAAAGCACATGGAGGCTGGAAGACCCCTGCAAGGTCATCTCCATTTTCATACTCCTCCATAAACTGAATCAACACTCTAGTTGACCAGGGCACCCACAGGCTTCACTTTGCAAAACGCTTATCCAAAAGTGCTCCTTTGATATGAAACCTATTCCAATGAGTTCAGAATGTCCAAAAATGGCTATCTAGCCTCTTTTTACATCCCATTTGGTCGAAAATTGCCTTAGTTATGACTTCTGCCAGTCTTTCCACAATTTTCTCCTCCAAATCTGGCTTACTGCTTGTTAAATTCATTATCTGGAGTTAAATTTGGCAGTACCGCTGAAATTGGTGGTCCTGCCATATTTCCCACCTATATCGCGTTTAAGGTTGAGTGTTCACATGCAAAGTGGTAGATCCGATGGAAAAGGCTACAATTTCGCAGCTTTGTTGCAAATCGAAATCGACTTAAAACCCCGTGATATTAAGGTCTGTGAACAAAAGCGGGCGATTTATGCGTTTGCGATATCGGTGGACCTAACTGACTTATAAAATGGAATCTAAAGTCATATAACATCCAGGACTTATCGCTCATCGCAATCGGCGGATAACCTAGAAACTTGTATATGCGGGACTTTGTTTTCCTACGATTTGCAATTGCGTTTATCGCATCACAACCCAAGTACTTGGGGGACGATTTCCGTATGTGGGTAGCGATTGTGATTTGCGATTGCGATCCCTCGCATCACAACCCTTCCCTGCTCGTAGGTTGGTTCTTTAACACGACCCACTTGTGTTATGTGATTGCGATCACATCACAACCTGTCTGCACTGGGGGCTGATTCTCATTCCTCCTCCATCTTGCGATATCGCAATCGCAATCGGGCTTCGTCGAGGGTCGATTCTTAACACTTTCCCTTTGTGTGATTGCGATATGCGATTATTGCATTGCCACTTGCTTAGGGTTGATTCTCCTTAAGCCGCTCCTCTGTTTTTCTTAGATATGCGATATAAGAGACCCAATGGAAACCTGCCACTTGGCTCTTCCCCATTCATTGGGACCTTTGCCATGTCATCCAATCCTGCCACGTGTCCAAGATTCTAACACTTTTATATTTTGGAAAATTTTGAGCTCTTGATTATCAACACTCCCTCTTAGCGAGGAATGTGCTCTAGTGCTGCAACCTACTGAAGCATCACTTTGTTTATACACCATCTCATGTTGCGTTGCTGATGTCTGGCTCAACTGCCTACTAGCTACTGCGCAAATTTGACATGAGCTACATTTGTGCTACTTTTTACCCTGCTGAAATGTTGTTTACTACTGCATCTGCACTACAACCCTCTCCATCTGTTGCTGTTGCAATTGCAACATATGGAACAGAAAAACATCCAAAACACTCAAGTAATTGTGGTTAGTATGATGCATCCATCGTCCAAGTTCTAAATTATTCTAGCCTTTGCACTATCACTTAAGCCTATATGTTGCTGCAAACTTTGCACTGTGCCCATTGCACTGCTGCCAACTCTGCTTTGTGTTGTTCAGTCTTAGACCGCTACTAGCTACTAAATATGTCATTCTGGCACCTGACTTCACCAACTGCCACTGGTCCATCCTCCTACTGCTGACTATGGGTTCCCGTAGGAAGGTATTGATCCAAGAGGTGGACTCCTCAAGGATCCTGCCCATCAGTTAGCTCTCTAGGGCTACAATTCCAGATCGCTCCACCTCACCCCTGGAGGCATCTCGACAATCATGGAAAAATATTCCTCTAGTCTGGAGGATAGCCTGTCGATCTCTACGGATGAAACTTGCTGATCCTACTTCTCCTCCTTTTCCTTCTTTCTAAGAGGACACTGAGTGTTGGAGTGGCCCAGCTCGCCACACCTGAAGCACTTGATCTTGGAAATGTTGGAAATAATACCGAGGAGGGGGGGTGAATCAATATTAGCAAATCAATAATTTTTCATTTCCATAATGAGATTCATATACGCTACTTTAGTTAAGGGAACCCGCGTGTACACACAACTGTGTTTAATGCAACTAGCATATATCCAGTAAACTTATGATTCAATTAATTCATCATATGTTGATCTTTAATCAATGCGTCAGAACTTCATTAACCATATAAACAGTAACCAAGTGCAGTAAAAACAGAACAGATCATCACACATAAGAAACACACATGAACACCATGATATAAGGTGGAAACCCAATGCGGGACAAAAACCACCTGCTGCTGTCTTCTTTTAATATAAGAAAAACCTATTTACAATCTTGTACTGGCGCAGACTCATACCACTATGCAGGCACCCACCTGCAAAAGGCTACAACCTTCTCTCATTCTCCAGCTTCTACTGGAAGGGAGCTACAACCCCCTGGCTCTTGTACTAGTCGATATATTTACTAGTACGTGGGCGCTGACCTATAGAAGGCTACCACCCTCTCTCGTTTTCCAGCTGCTACAGGAAGGGAGCTCCAACCCCTTGGCTCTTGTATTGGCCGATATGTTTACCAGTACGTAGACGCCGGCATACTGAAGGATCCAACCTTCACTCTTCCTCCAGGGACCACGATTCATAAATTTTCAGACTAGTTACACCTGGATCATAACACCATAATCTGAAGGCCACGTTTCATCCAATTTTCATACTGGACCCATCAACAACATTGAAGCTCAAAATAAATCACCATTGCAATACAACCATTGCATCAACCAGTCATTAAATTATGAATCACCCAACACTAAATCACTGAAGACCTATCACCAAAACACAGAGTAGAGCCCATAACTCTGCAACAACCACTAGAACCATCTGCACATTCAGATATCATATTTCATAATGTATAAGCTACTACGATGAACCGAACCAGGGTGTATACACACTTTTACCAAAGCGAACCTGCGTACAGATCTGCAAATATTAACTCATAACTTTGCAGCGATTCCAGACATCAATCATACCTAGATCATAACATTTATATAATAAACATGCGTCGGTAATTCAGATCTAGTCTATCAATGATCAAAACCACATAATGATAATACATTCCAAGCCTTAAGATCCCAATCCATCATTCATCATCATCCACATGGGTGCATCCTTAGTTCAGATCAAACAAAGCATCACAAACCCATAACCAGCATACTAGATCTCACACTTCATCAGATATTCAATACTCGCACACTTGGCCTAATGATCTTCTCCTCCTTTTATAGTTTTAGGCCTTTCTCAATACCATGGACCAAAACCACTTAGGACCAATACCTTGGACCAAATACCTAGGGTCAATACCTCGGACTAGATACTTTGGACCAATACCATGGATCGAAATACCATGGACCAAATATCTTGGACCAAAACTTAGTTTTCCAAGATATACGCGCTTTTATTTTTGTGAAATTGCATGTGTATGTTATACGCTCCTTTTGGTCTGTTAACCTGCGTGTATACTCTTCTTTGTCAAGGTGAACCAGCGTATACCTTTCTCTGATCATTAAATCTTTGCTATTGACCTATTGCACTATGATCTGTCATTTGAGTGAGTTGCCATCAAGGATAACACATGTATCATAATGCCAAAAATCTCCCCCTTTGGACTTGATGGCAATAACAACACCAAGTCACTCTCCCCCTTTGACATCAAGGGCAAAGGGAAGACCAAGATATTCTCTCCCTTTGTACATGCTAAAATGTACCAATCCGTCCATGCTCCCCCTGAGCACATGCAGAGTCTGCAAAAATATTTTTCAAAAGAATAACTTGACTCTACAACTCAACTAAGTGAGTATGACCTTCCTATCACTAATGACTCATACATACATCAATATCCCAACCAAGTGGGGATATACCATTTTTGACTCATCCACCCAACCAAGTGGGGATATACCAAATGTTTATACATGATTGAAATAGACATTATTACATCATCCTTCCCATGCAAGGTGGGGTTAAAAATTAGGTCTTTTCCTGACCTTTACATCAAATGATATGCATGACTTTTATAACAAGGACTTGCAATCTAAACAAGACCATGATAGTCATCAAAAACTATCATACACCATATATGATCTGCACCATAAGCATCTGTCAACAACATTTATAACCTGCAATACCATTCTCTTGACCAACCAACAATAAGTAGCAAGATGTATCATTTAGCCACATAAGCATCATCACCAAAGACTTCTAACCATAATGCCAACAATGCATTATTCGAAGCATATGCTCCCCCTGAACCTGTGCCATACCATCATCAACCAGAGCAGATAAGTGACTAAACCATATCAGACTCCTTTTCCGTAGTCTGTACCACTGCTTTTTCTTCAGAACACCATATACGCGACTGTGCAGCGTCTAACTCGCGTATATACGCGACTTCTCTTCATAATAAGTGCGTATGAAAATTGGAATACTGAAGTTTTACACTTTCAGCTTCCCCTGGGTCTGTCATGTCTGCAAACTGAGCTATGCCACATCTTTCTGACAATAATTTTGTCTTCTTCAATACCTGGGATTGAGATGATGTATGCTTCTTTTGGTTTGGTGTCTGAATTTTTCTCCTGCACTCCTTTACTTTATGTCCAAACTTGTTACACAGATAACATCTTACATGTTTCATGTTCCTTTTATTGCAATCAATAGCTTTGTGACGAAACATATTGCAAGCAAGACAATATCGATTAAAGTACCTAGAACTTGATGATTTTTCTGTGTGATGATCTTGAACCATTCTTCTTTTGCATTTGGTTGCAACATGTCTAAAATTATGACATATAAAACATTCAACATCATTCTTTGAAGGAAATAACCGACTATTACTTCCATAGTTAGGAGTAACAGATTTTCTTTGAAGAATCTATTTCCTTGGTTGTTGATGTGGTTGACTTTCTATTTCCTTGTTGAGCATCTCAGATTTTTCATTGGAGTTTCTTACCTTACCTTGTGAACTAGATTCACCTTCATGAAAACCAAGACCAATCTTTATAATGGGCGAACGCTGAACTTTGAGGATTTCATCTAACGTTTCTGATCCTTTAGCAAATCTAAGATTCAGAGTCTTTGTCTTTTCAAGTTCTTTTCTTAGACTTACCACTTCACATTCTAACACTTCATTGTGTTTGTCCTTTTCAATGAGTTGATGTGTCACTGTGTTTATGACTGTATCCTTTTCTGCCAAACTGATTTTAAGTTGACTGATTTCTTTAAGGAAATCTTCCTTTTCTGAGTCATTATTTTCATATGCCATGAGTAGTCTAATTTCTTGATCGTCTTCATCACTATTGGACAAGCCATCACTATCATCATGAGTATAATAACTTCTATTACCTTCTTTAGACATCTTCCCTTTGTTATGAGGGCATCTAGCAGCGTAATGACCAACTCTTCCACAAGAAAAACATTTGAAAGGTAGCTTACCTTTGAACCTTCCAGAACCCCGTTGAAGCTGCTTGACAAAATTTACCTCATCTTCTTCTTCTGAGATGTGTCCTGATTCATAGAGTTTTTCTTTTCCTTTTGCTGATGCTTTAAATGCTACTTCTCTCTTATCTGATGGTCCTTCGTTTCTCATCTCAAAGGCAATTAAGATTCTGTGAAGCTACGTCATAGTGATATTCTGCAGATCCTGTTTTTCTTCTATGGCAGACACTTTGGGTTCAAATTTAGCAGACAAGGATCTCAAAACTTTCTCAACTAAGACAACTTCCTTAATTTCTTCACCCAGATTCTTCATACAATTGACAACCTCATCTATATGTAGGAAGTAACTAGCTATTCTTTCATCACTATGTATCTTAAGAGTTTCATACTGAATTTTGAGAGTTTGAAGCTTATCACGTTTTACCTGAGAGTCTCCTTCGTAGATCAGAATGATTTTGTCCCATATTTCTTTGGCTGATTTGAGTTGCATGACCTTAACAGACTTTGATTTTGACAAACTTCCCAATAAAATAGTGACAGCTTTGGCATTGGCTTCATAATCATTTCTACCTGTCGTATCTGTAGGAATTGCTGTTGGAAATGTATATCTTTTTTCCACAATTTCCCAAACATCCGTTCCAAGCAATTGTAGATATGATGTGGTTCTTATTTTCCAGTAAACAAAATTTCTCCCATCGAAGATTGGTGGTCTGATGGATCCTATGCTCTCTTGATTATTCATTTTGATGGATCTCCCTTCAAGCGATCAAGCTTCTTCTGAAGGACCTGCTCTGATACCAATTGTTGGAAATAATATTGAGAGGGGGGGGGGGGGGGGTGAATCAGTATTAGAAAATCAATAATTTTTCATTTCCATAATCAGATTCATATACGCTACTTCAGTTAAGGGAACCCGCGTGTACATGCAATTGTGTTTAATGCAACTAGCGTATATCCAGTAAACTTATGATTCAGTTAATTCATCATATGTTGATCTTTAATCAGTGCATCAGAACTTCATTAACCATATAAATAGTAACCAGGTGCAGTAAAAACAGAACAGATCATCACACATAAGAAACACACATGAACACCATGATATAAGGTGGAAACCTAATGCGGGACAAAAACCACCTGTTGTTGTCTTCTTTTAATATAAGAAAAACTTGTTTACAATCTTATACTGGCACAGACTCATACCAGTGCGCAGGAACCCACCTGAAGAAGGCTACAACCTTCTCTCGTTCTCCAGCTTCTACTGGAAGGGAGCTACAACCCCCTGGATCTTGTACTAGCTGATATATTTACTAGTACGTAGGCGCCTACCTACAGAAGTCTACCACCCTCTCTCGTTTTCTAGCTGCTACTGGAAGGGAGCTCCAACCCCTTGGTTCTTGTACTAGCTGATATGTTTATGAGTATGTAGGCACCAACCTACTGAAGGCTCCAACCTTCACTCTTTCTCCAGGGACCATGTTTCATAAATTTTCAGACTGGATACACCTGGATCATAACATCATAATCTGAAGGCCACATTTCATCCAATTTTCATACTGGACCCATCAACAACATTGAAGCTCAAAATCAATCACCACTGCAATACAACCATTGCATCAACCAATCATTAAATTCTGAATCACCCAACACTGAATCACTGAAGACCTATCACCAGAACACAGAGCAGAACCCAGAACTCTGCAACAACCACTAGAACCATCTGCACATTTAGATATCATATTTCATAATGTATATGCTACTCTGATGAACCGAACCAGCATGTATATGTGTTTTTACCAAAGCGAACCCGCGTACAGATATGCAAATATTAACTCATAACTTTGCAGCTATTCCAGACATCAATCATACCCAGATCATAACATTTATAGAATAAACATGCGTCAGTAATTCAAATCTAGTCTATCAATGATCAAACCACATAATGATAATACATTCCAAGCCTTAAGATCCTGATCCATCATTCATCATCATGCACATGGGTGCATCCTTAGTTTAGATCAAACAAAGCATCACAAACCCATAACCAGCATACTGGATCTCACACTTCATCAGATATTCAGTACTTTCACACTTGGCCTAATGATCTTCTCCCCCTTTTATAGTTTTAGTCCTTTCTCAATACCATAGACCAAAACCACTTAGGACCAATAACTTGGACCAAATACCTAGGGTCAATACCTTGGACTAGATACTTTGGACCAATACCATGGATCAAAATACCATGGACCAAATACCTTGGACCAAAACTTAGTTTTCCAAGATATACGTGCTTTTCTTTTTGTGAAAGTGCATGTGCACGTTATACGCTCTTTTGGTCTGTTAACCCGCGTGTATACACTTCTTTGTTAAGGTGAACCTATGTATACCTTTCTCTGATCATTAAATCTTTGCTATTGACCTATTGCACTATGATTTGTCATCTGAGTGAGTTGCCATCAAGGACAACACCTATATCATAATGCCAACAGGAAATGTCCTTCTTCCTTCTATGCTGCTCCTTCTGCCCCTTAGATTTGAGGGGCACATCTTCCTCTTCCTTTACTTTCTTCCTACCACTACTGCTGCTAGCACCAATGATGGTGCTCTTTACTATATCTCACCTCATCTCCTCATGTTGTAGATTAGCCCACATACATTCCCAATTTGGTAGTTTTTCTCTGCCCAGGATACTCTGGATGAAAACTTTCCATTCTTTGGAAACGTTGTTTAGAGCTAATCATACAAACTCTGAGGGTTGGGGTGTTGATCCTATTGAAGACAGTTGGTCCCAGACATCCTGCATCCTTGTAAGGAAGGGGTCCACTTGCTCCCCCTTCTGCATCCTTGTGCATCTCAACTTCTCCTCCAAGTACATATTCCACTTCGTATAGCGTAACTAAGGCTTCCCACATCTGTTGGTCAGTATCCTTTCTGGCCATATGGGATATTATATGATCTCGAACCCCATCGAGAATGATCCTGTTAGCCTTCACCATCTCAACCTTGTACTTCTTGAGCAGATCTGCATCAGAAGGTACAACTACCACACTATCGACATAAGTTTTGAGATCATGTTCATCTAGAAGGAAAGATATCCTAGCCTTCAAGATCACATAGTTGGAGGCCTCATCCAACTGATCTTGATCTCTCAACCCAACCGATGCCATCTCTCCTGAAAAAATTGAACTTCTTCCTATTCTCTTCTGCGCAACATCTTCCGAGCTATTCACACTCCATTTTGGAGTAAGAAATCTTGCACACAACTACTGATGCTCTGTTAGAAAAACTCAGACTTCTTGGCTGAAAGTCCTCTGAGGAAGAAATTAGCTCAGTATGTGTTATTCTCTCCTTCTGATGATTCTGACGTTGTTATGCCAGCAACTGCTGCAAAATATCTGCACCCCAATTGAAGATTTATTCTGCAATGAAAATACACTGCTTCCTTCTGCCTCTGGAAGGCTTCAATATGGAAATCAATTTTCTCTGTCGACACACTCCGAGAAATCGATCTTCCCTCAAAACTTTGACCTCCTTGGCCCAAGGACTGAGTTTCCTCTAGGTTCGAATTGTTGCCTCTGTAGTAATTTCGGACTCCCTCTTCCTTTCTGCAACTAAGCTCTTCTGCTCACAATCTGTGCTCTGATACCATGTGAAAACTTGGTTATCCAATTCCTATTGCAACGAACTGATGATATTTCTCCCATTTGTTAATTACTTGTAGTTTTATACAAAAAATATTGAAATACATACACTGCAACCTACACAAAATAAATACTGCAGAAACTAAATAATGCATTGGAGAGAAATAAACACAGACATCAACACAATTGTTTTTGGACAATGTCCCCAGAAAAACCCAATGTGGGAAAACCAGTGCAACAACTGAGGATTTTAATTATTATGTAGTAGTAAATATGAGTACAAATCATTGGATGCCCAAACTAGCTATCTGATACAAAGAAATTCTGGCAAAGAGTTAGTGAGAAAAATATCACATTGATTCGGGAGATCCGACACTGATCAAGGGTTGGCTGGATGGCTGCACGCTGTCTCTTCGCAACTTCTGTGCCAATCCTACACAGATCTGCGTCACACTAGCTGGGCTATGTGTCACCTCCTCTATTGATCTCCTGATGTCTGGAAATTTGACCTTATGCCCCTCTAGTCTCACAGCCCGGCTTTTGGCACTGAATCTCAACTCTCCCAGTTGGATTTTGAAGTCCCTCTGAAGCTCTGTGTTGCCTATGCATGGCACTGCACTGCCTCTTTGAGCTGCTCTAAGCCTTCTCTCCTTTGCACTCTCTGGATTTGGAAAACTATCCTTCAGATTACTATCCCTGACCCTCACTACAAGAATATCACTCGATCTCACTCTGGAAACTCAACGTTGCTACTCTTGAGAAATTCGATCTCTGATCTATTATTTGATGTGTTCTCCAAGTTCCCATCAAACTCCTTCTTATAATCTCTCGTTGTAGCTCCAAAAACCAAGATTAAAACATAATCAAGGGCTAAGACTAATTGGGAGTTGATCCTCGTCTTATTCTAGAAGATTCACACATGATTTAATTAATCCCCTTTAATTAACCAGATTTCCTAAGTTTAGACTTAGGGAACCATTTAAAAAAGTTAATTATTTTAATTAAATCATCTCTAGGAGGAATTTTCCCAAATGATTTTTGGGTATTGGAGAATGCTTGTGTCTTAGTCTCTCTGCAAAGATAGAAGCAAGAGCAGATCCGATGCTACATAAATCAACAACAATAGGGTCGTAGATGTTACTCCCCTATCTTGGTCTTTGCAGAGTATACCCAGTTGGCATCATACCCACAAGTTGGGGTCGTTGGGATTACCTGTTATGAAACCAGCTCAAGAAAAGATAGAAAAGATAGATCAACGCCTTAGAATTCAGCCTCTTCGAGGGGGCAACCTCCTTTACATTACATAAATGAACAATTCTTGGATGATTCAAATGACAAAACCTCCTTTCTATATATAGGAGTCTAAGGAGTCACAATATAATCCAGCCGACCTAACAATAATAATATAAAGCCACAAAAATAACAATAGAGGGATTCTATGGGGCACAGAAATAACAATATGGGGGTAATAGGGGCACAACAATATAAATAAGGGGTATAACTACAATAGTAATGGGGTAATCACTAGTATTATAGGGACCCAACATGCCCCTCTCCTTCAAAAAAGTGTTGTCCTCAACGCTTGAGTAGTTCTGGATACTTCTGCATAAAATTCTCATCCTCCCATGTGGAATCTTCAGCGGATAAGTTCTTCCACTTGATAAGATACTCTGAAATTGATCGATTTCGTAGCTGTCGAGTTCTTGTTTCTGTGACTGCTTCCGGTTCCAATATAATTTTTCCTTCCTCGTCAAGTTCTGGCAATATTGTTTGAATTGGGAGCTTGTCGCCTATAACCTTCTTTAAACATGAAACATGGAAAACTGGGTGCAATCGAGAAGCTGCAGGAAGCTCCAATTTGTATGCCATAGTACCAATCTTTTGCAACACCTTGTACGGACCATAATACTTTGGTGATAATTTATTATCCTTCTTAGCTTGCTTTAGGGACATTTGCTTATATGGTTGTAGCCGTAGGAATACCCAATCACCTACATCAAAACTTCTTTCACTGCGATGTTGATCTGCCTGTTGTTTCATTCTATTTTGTGCCAACACGAGGTTATCCTTTAAGAGTTGGAGGACTTGTTGTTGATGTTCGATGTGATGTTCCACTGCCTGAACCTTAGAATTTTCTCTTAAATATGATGTGATGGATGGTGGTTGATACCCATAAAGTGCCATAAATGGGGTCATTTTTGTTGCTGTATGGAAGGAAGTGTTATACCACCATTCAGCCAGAGGCAACCATTTGACCCATTGTGTCTGTTTATCAGATACAAAGCAACGAAGATATCCTTCCAAACATTTGTTTACTATCTCAGTTTGCCCATCAGATTGAGGATGATAAGATGAGCTATGAGCTAACTGAGTACCAAGACAAGAAAATAATTCTGTCCAAAAATTTCCAGTGAAAATGGGATCTCTGTCACTTACAATAATCTTTGGGTTTCCATGTAGCTTTTGAACTGTTTCCATAAATGCAGTAGAAACTGTACTGGCTTTAAATGGATGTGATAATGCACAAAAGTGTGCATACTTGGTAAGTCTGTCAACTACCACCATGATGACACTCTTTCCCTCAGACTTGGGTAAACCTGTGATAAAATCCATTGAAACCTCCTCCCAACGTTGGCTTGGAATGGATAAAGGTTGTAATAGACCCGGTGTCTTAATTGTTTCAACTTTATTTTTTTGGCAAACCAAACATTCCGCCACAAACTTTTGAATATCTGATTTAAGGCCATCCCAAAAAAATTCCTTCTTAACCCTGTGGTAAGTTTTTAAAAATCCTGAGTGCCCTCCTAAGGGAGAAGTGTGCAATTCCATAAGAATCTTTTGTTTTAGCTGGGAATTCTTACAGAGGTATAAGCGATCTTTGTACCATAACGAATCATTTTGCCAGCTAAATGTATCAGAAGTACTGGAATCTTGTTGTAGCTTTCGAATAAGTGCCCACACTTCTTCGTCATTCTTCCATTCCTCCCTTGCTTCGTTTATCCAATCTGGTTGGATAATAGAAATGGCACACAACAATGCTTCCACATCCTCATCCTTTCTTGAGAGTGCATCTGCCACCACATTTTGCTTCCCTTTTTTGTAGATGATTTCAAAGTCATAACCCAACATCTTTGTGACCCACTTTTGTTGCTCTTCAGAGGATAATCTTTGTTCTAAAAAGTATTTAAGGCTATCATGATCCGTTTTTACCTTGAAGTGTCTTCCCATTAGGTAGGGTCGCCATTTCTTAAGTGCATGGAGTATTGCCAACATTTCCTTCTCATAAATAGCTTTGCTTAAAAACTTTCCTTGATTGGACGACTTTCAAAAGCAATGGGTCTTTCATCTTGCATTAGAACAGCACCAATTCCATTTCCTGAAGCATCACATTCCACAATAAAGGTTTTTGTGAAGTCCGGTGTAGCTAAGACCGGTGCTTGGCACATTGCCTCTTTAAGATGTTCAAAGGCCTTTGTTGCTTCCGGAGTCCATGAAAATGAATCTTTCTTCAATAATGTTGTTAGAGGTGCTGCTATTCTCCCATAATTCTTAACAAACTTGCGATAATACCCTGTCAACCCAAGAAATCCTCGCAGATGCTTTATGGATGTGGGGATTTTCCATTCCTTAATGGCTTTAATTTTGCTAGGGTCTACCTTAACTCCTTCATGAGATACAATATGACCCAAATATTCCACCTCCTGGACTCCAAAGAAACATTTGGATCTTTTTGCATATAATTGTTTCTCCTCCAATAGTTGTAGCACCCTGTCAACATGTTCAACATGATCCTTCCAAGACTTGCTGTAGATTAGTATATCATCAAAAAATACTAACACAAATTTTCTAAGGAATGGTTTGAAAATTGAATTCATCAAACCTTGAAATGTTGAAGGTGCATTGGTAAGGCCAAAAGGCATGACCAAAAATTCATAATGACCCTCATGAGTTCTAAATGCCGTTTTCGGAATGTCTTCAATCTTCATTCTGATTTGATGATATCCCGAACGAAGATCCAACTTGGTGAAGTAAATTGATCCATGCAATTCATCCAGTAATTCATCAATGACAGGAATGGGGAACTTATCTTTAATAGTGAGCTTGTTGAGCTCCCTATAATCCGGACACATGCGCCATGATCCATCCTTCTTGTGCACCAATACTACTGGAGCTGAGAAAGAACTTTGACTCGGTTGAATTATACCAGCCTCTAGCATTTCTGCAACCATACGTTCAATTTCACTTTTTTGGACATAGGGATATCTGTACGGCCTGATGTTTGGAGGAACACTTCCTGGAATCAGATGAATAGCATGATCATGATCACGCATAGGTGGGAGACCTTTGGGAGTCTCAAATACCTTGGAATGATTGTCCAGGACTTTTTGGAGATCTGGAGAAATAGATGATTCCAATGTGGAAACATCTAGCGAACATAATTGTGCAATTACACCTCTTTGCTCCTTTTTTAGAAGCTTTGTCATGCCATTAGAGCTGATTATCTTTCCTGGTTTCCCTGCAATACCCCTTAATTCAACTTCCTTTCCTTCCGTAGAAAATTTGATGAAAAGTTCTTGAAAATTAAAAGCTATTGTAGCCATTGGACTCCTAGTACAACATCAGCACCTCCCATTGGAATGGAAAGCATTGGGCTAGTCAATACATATTCTCCCATGGATAGCTTGATATTATGGCACTTTCCAGAGCAATTTATTGTTCCTCCATTTGCAATCATCACTTGACACTCTGGTGCTGGATATAGGAAGCAATTCAATTCTTTTGCTACCCTACAATGAATAAAATTGTGGGTGCTTCCTGAATCAATCAACACTATTACCTTTTTCTTCTTGATTTGTCCTTCTATCTTGATGGTTTGAGGAGTGGTAATTCCCGCCAATGCATTACAAGATATGGTCGGATTTATTTGTTCTTCATCTAGGCTTTGTTCCTGGAGTATATCCTTTTCTTTTGACCTTTCTTGCTCCTTTTCTTCTTCCTCTTCACAATCTATGTAGAATAATTTCTTCTCAGCACACTTATGACCTTTTGTGTATTTGCTATCACAACTGTAACAAAGCCCTTTTGCTCTTTTTTCTTCCAATTGTTGTGGTGTCAACCTTGTAGGTTGTGGAAGACTAGGGGCAACAACACTTCCGTCTTTATAGTTGTGAGTGGTATGCTTCCTAGTTGCCATAATTTTGCTTTCCATTTTTCTTGCTAACCTGAATGCCTTCTCTAATGAATCAGGTTCCCAAAGGCGAACATCATGTTGGATATTATCCTTTAAAGACCCTATGAACACATCAATCCTATGCTCCTCTGGAATATCTTTTACCCTTATGTTCAATTTTTGGAACTCCTCAATGTGCTCCATTATTGAACCCTTTTGTTTGAGACTTATCAATTGGCTAAAAAAAGTGTTGCTTTTTGTATCCTCATAATGTGCTATCAATTCTTCCGTAAAAATTGCCCAAGTGATAAATTTTTTACGAGAACAAAGCCATTGATACCATACAAACTGATTTGGTTCCAAATATACAGTTGCCATACGTACCTTTTGTGTGTTTTGCACATTATTGAGATCGAAGAATTGCTCCATCTGTAATATCCATGTGGCGGGATCCTTGCCATCAAACTTCCTCATATCGATTTTTGGAATATGGTGATTCTTCGATCCAACATTAGCATCTATGGAATCATGATTAACATTTCTTTTGTTCTCATCATGAGTTTCCTTTACTACCTTTTCACCATTAGTAAGTATTTCTTGTATAAAATTTGTCAAATCTGTCTTCAAATCTGCCATGTCTGTCTTCAAATTTGTGTTCAAATATATCTTCAAATTGTCCATCTTAGCTTCCATGCCACTCATCTTAGCTTCCACGCCATTTATCTTAGCTTCTGTTAACTTTTGTGAGCGTGACATTTGTTGCACTTGTTCTTGTAATTTTGATATATCATGTAGCATTTCTTCCTCTTCTTCATGAGTCATGCTAGAGCTTTCAGGTTCCTTACTAGGTGTTTGCATTTTCTTTCCTCGGGGCATCAGTTACCGATAATAATGCTCTACTATGCCCTTTGAATTCCTTCAAAATAAATTTTCAAACCAAGCTTAAGCAAAAATTTAAAAGAATCTACACACCTTTTTTCACTTTGTAGGAGCTCGATATTGCCTCTGATGTATCTCTGTACTTTCCAATCATCTAGTTCTGAATTTGTGACCTGTAGTAGCTCTTTGTGTCCTCTTTCCAATGCCACCAGTCTGATCCAAATTGGATTCTCCAAGAAAGAGTTATGCACAATCTCCCAAGATGACCTGATTATAGACCTTTCCAGAAGAGCGAACTTGTATGAAGTGCCACATGTACAATTTTCGATCTTTGGTTCTAAAAAATATATACAAGAAACTAAAGTCCGTCCTCTCTCTATACCTTCTTACGAAATTTCAATCTGATTCCTAGAGAGAAATTTATGATGATTTTCCCCAGGTCACCTGTTTTGAATGTAATTCAGGAGTCTGCAAAAAGACCAACTTCCTCAGATCATATCTCCGCAAATATTGCGCGAAAAGCTCTAAAATTTGGACCCAAGGTTCAACTCTATTTATTCTCAAATGGGTTTTTTTTGTGACTTCTGAAACGTCACAAAGAAAAATTTATAGCGAAAATTCCACGATGACCTGTTTGGAGCAGCGAAACCCTAGAATCGAAAGCTCTGATACCAAATGTTATGAAACCAGCTCAAGAAAAGATAGAAAAGATAGATCAACGCCTTAGAATTCAGCCTCTTCGAGGGGGCAACCTCCTTTACATTACATAAATGAACAATTATTGGATGATTCAAATGACAAAACCTCCTTTCTATATATAGGAGTCTAAGGAGTCACAATATAATCCAGCCGACCTAACAATAATAATATAAAGCCACAAAAATAACAATAGAGGGATTCTGTGGGGCACAGAAATAACAATATGGGGGTAATAGGGGCACAACAATATAAATAAAGGGTATAACCACAATAGTAATGGGGTAATCACTAGTATTATAGGGACCCAACATTACCGCTCCCCGTCTGGCCAACGGGTTGACAATGTACTTGGGGGTGTACAACCTAAGATAATTATGATGCAGGTTTTCTACCACATGACTATTAAGGGTCATTGTTGGGAAGATCGGTAGGAAATAGGATGGGTTGAGTAGTAGCTCCCCTATATCACCTATTTCTCGATATGGGGTCGTATATGTTTAGCTCCCCCATGAGATTTCAGGGTGATATGTGCTCCTTGATGTGATTCTAGGTTGAGATGTGCTCCCTGATGATATGCTCTTCGATGATGATGCGGGTTGTAGATTTATATCCCCGCTAATGTTTCCCGGGTGGTAGCATTGGGCTCCCTACTGGCAGAGATTTTGGGTGGTAGCAGTGGCTCCCTGAAGGATAGAGGGTAGTAGATTAAGCTCCCCTCTGATGTCAAATTCTTCTTCTTTTAGATTCAATAATGTTCAACATATGAGCAAGGATGAACAATGATGATGCGTGATGATGAGATACTTGTGATTGGATATGATTTGATGATAGGACACACATGACATAATGCAGGTGGAATTCTCCCTAGTTGAGAGCAAGTGCCAAAATATGAAACTGCGGTCAACTTCCACTTTGTATAGCTCATTTTATGGAGATGATTATTGAATTGAATTCCTCTTTTCAAGAGGAGAAAAATCGACCTAAATATCACTCAAAATGGATAAGGAAAGTGTACTTATGAAGAAAATCCCACATGTGCATATTTGATAAGGTCGGCCCTAAATAAAAGCAGACATCCTTGGAGGGCTATAAATAAAGTGACTTATACCTCATTTGGACATCATCATGAGACACTCTTCTATCTTGGTTTTTGGCTTGCACGTGTTTGAGGCTTGTTCACGAAGGAACAAATTTGCTTAAAGATGAAATTGCAGGGTCTGAAGCTTGCATTTCTATTTTAGGATTTTGCGCCTCAGTGGAAGGCACATGAAAAAGAGATCTCGATTGCAATCGCTTGCTACCAGGATCATCCGTGTGACCAAAGCATCCCAGTCGCACGCACAACTCATCCTCCCGACCAACATCTAGGGTTTTAGAATCTCGGTTGCATACTGCAGTCACTCACTTTAGGCTCTAGAGAGAGACTGGAAGCTTCCCAGTCACACACATGACTCCTCCTCCATGTGACCATGACCTAAATGATGCAATTTAAATCGTCTAAAGATTTTGCTCAATGACCACAGTGTTCGACAGTTGACCGCAGACAGTGACAGTTCATTACAGGCTTCAGAATCATGATTTTGAGTATAAGCATTGTTGGGTTCATTTCATGGATGTTGTAGTTGCTTTTGATGAATAGTTGTATGAATGAAGATATGGATCATTGCATTCTCTTTTTCTGAATCATTCGATGACAATCTAATAAGAAGAAGAATTTGAAAGGGTTTTCCCTGTAGTGGGTTTTCCCCTGGTTTCCAACCAATCTTGGTGTCTCTATGTGTGAATGCTTTTCTTCTATTGTTCCTTTATGTTTTGTTGCATTGATGACGTTGCCATTGTTATTTCTATATAATTGCATATGTTGTTGAATAATGATGTAAATATGAATAATGTTATGATGTTATGGGGTGAATGTAATGTGTTAATGAAATGCAATTATCAAAGCAAATAACAATATATCCCTAAGAAAAATTAACAAAACCAAAGAAAATAACATTCAAGAAGAGAGGCTCAAGAAAAAAGAATTTCCTCTCCAAGCAAGAAAATGATGACTTTGATGAAGAAGAATATGATCAAAGTAGAGAAATATTGGTCATGGCCTTCACAAATGAAACAAATAATCTAGAAGAATAAGAAGGAAGTATGGATGAACTATTGATCAGTGCCTCAGAGGAAAATCATAGACTTAGGAAAAATAATGGATAGTTATCATAGGAAATCATCTCTCTCAAAACCAAGAAATAAGAAGCTAAAATAATAAAATAATCCTTGAGCAATAAGCTAAAGGAAAAGGAAGAAATTTATGAAAAATTGGAAACTGAAGTAGTATCTCTAAAAAGGGAGTTCGACAAAACCAACAAGAAAATGAAAAGTTCCCAAATCTTAGATATTATTCTTAGTGCTCAAAGGCCACCACATGACAAAACTAGACTTGGCTATACAAGTGAATCCTCTAACTCAAAGGAAAACACCAATGTTCATCATGAAGAAAAACCTAGAAGTTGTGCTGATGTCCTTAAAGGATCTCATCATAATAATCCTACAAGAAACAAAGTTCATCCAAGGAATGAGCAAAAATGCCTCCCCACAATGAGCTTCTCATCAAGGCAATCTTATCCTAACATGTATCAAACTATTTTTCTTGGTCACTATTTCTTTTGTAAAATTTATGGACATCAAGCAAAACAATACAAGGTGTTTAGGGCTAATCACCAAAATAAGAATATTGACATTAAGAGGCAAGACCAAATCAGAACTTATAATTCCTTTACTCCTCTTTCAAAGTATAGTCTAGAATGTTACAAATGCAACAATTTAGGCCGTGAAGCACAACATTGTTCACTAATCCAAGAGATAAGTTTGAAGAATATACCCTTGAAAAATGGTTTGGTTATGTATGCTCAGAAAAGGAAAGTCGGTGGTTTGTAGATAGTGGATGTTCTAGACACATGACAAGTGACTAGAAGAATATCATCTCATTGAGAAAAGAAAAGGATGGAAATGTGACCTTCAAAGATAATGGATCTCCTAAAATTGTAGAATAGGCACAGTGAGTCTCAATAATGTCAAGGGAAAAGCTCATAATGTATTATATGTTGAAGGCCTTAAGCACAATCTTTAAAGTTTTACCCAAACGTGTGATTAGGGATATGATCTCATTTTTTAGGCCAAATATTGTGAGATAGAAGATCATCTTCAAGAAGTATAGTAGGAAAAGGGGTAAGAATAGCAGATAATGTATACATTCTCAGTGAAATTCAAGAAGAAAGATGGTACATGATTCAATCAAATGAAAGTTGGATATGGCACAAACGTCTAGGATATATTAGCTTTGATAACTTGATGAAGATCAACAAAAATAAAGTAGTGAGAGACATCCCTGGAATCTCAAAGCAAGAAAATGTTATTTATATACCATGTCAACATGGAAATAAAACTAGGATTGGCTTCAAATCAAAGGAATGTTCAACGCAGATGCCTCTAGAAATCATTCATAAAGATCTATGTGGTCCAACCAAAACTCCATCACTACAAGGAGAAAGGTACTTTATGTTATTTATATATGATTATGATAGAATGATTTAGGTATATTCACTTAAATATAATTCAAAAGAACCATTGTTTTAAAAATTTCACAGTAGCAGTTGAAAATGAGAGTGAGTTGAATATCAAATGCTTAAGATCAGATAGAGATGGAGAATTCAATGAGTTTTGTGAAAAACATGGAATTAAGAGGCAATTTTATGTTGCTATGACTCCACAACAAATAGTGGTAGAAAGAAAGAACATATAGATCTATACAGGAGTCTGCAAGAACAATGTTATTGGAATCTAACTTACCTGTTAAATTCTAAAAGGGGTCATTTGGGGCAGCAATATACATCATAAACAGGGTACAACTTCGATTAAACAATGATAAAAATCCATCCAAACTATCGAAAGGAAGAGTTGCATCTGTGAAACACTTATGTATATTTGGAAGAAAATTATTTATGAATATAAAAGACAATTCACTAGGCAAGTTTGATTCTCACATCAACGAAGGACTTTTTCTCAAGTACTCATTAAGAATCAAGACCTACAAATGTTAAAATAGTCATATTTAGAAGGTAGTAGAGAGCACTGTTGTAAAAATAGATGAGGCTCTTCCTGAGAAAGGAGAAGATATAACAAATGAAGAATACCTTATCCTTGCATATCAAAAAGAAAATGTTGCAAAAGAAGAGCAAGAGCCAGGAAATCAAAAGGAGGAACCAACTCAAACACCATCCAAGAAAACCTTCAATTTTGTTTAGAAGCACCATCCAGAGGACCAGATTATCAGAGATATGGACATAGGAATAAAAATAAGGAGAAGGATGACAAACACACAAAAAAAGAGTGATATTGCCTTGTTATCCGAAATATAACCAAAGGATATCACTCAAGCAAGGATCCACACTAGATAAAAGCAATGGAAGAGGAGATAAACCAAATTGAAAAGAATGGAAATTGGGAACTAGTACCTTGTCCAAAGGATAAGAATGTCATAGGAATCAAGTGGGTGTTCAAGAAAAAATGAATGATGATGAAAAAATCATTAGAAAGAAGGTGAGATTGGTGTGCAAGTGGTATACTCAAATTGAATGAATTGACTTTGAAGATACTCTTTCTCCAATTGCTAGACTAGAGGCCATAAGGATGTTTTTAGCATTTGCATGTTCAAAAAGGTTCAAAGTCTATCATATGGATGTAAATTTGGTATTTCTAAATGGAAACTTAAAAGAAGAATTATACATGGAACAACCAGAGGGGTTTGGTTTGTCAACAAATAAATACTTTATATGCAAATTGAAGAAGGTCTTATATGGATTAAAACAAGCTCCAAGAGCTTGGTATGCTAGACTTGATCATTATCTTCAACAACAACAGTTCAAGAAAGGAGTTGTAGGAAACAAACTTTACATGAAGATGGACAAATATAATCTTCTAATCACACTAGTATACGTGGATGATCTAATTTTTGGTAGCAACAATGATGAAATGAGTCACAAAATTGCCAGAGAAATTTCAAAAGAATTTGAAATACCAATGATTCGAGAGTTGTCTTTCTTTCTTGGAATTCAAGTAACTCAAACCAATGTTGGAATGTTTATAACACAAATAAAGTACCTTAGATAAATGCTTAAGCTATTTGGGATGGAATAATGTGTTGTCGTAACCAAACCTATGATTGTAGGTTGTAATCTAAGTAAGGATGATGAATCGCCTATAGTGGATGCAACTCCATACATATCAATGATTGGAGGTATTTTATATCTAACAACTTCGTGACCAGACAAGGGGAGCAACAAGAAATTTTTAGAATGTTTCCAGCAAAAACAAAGGGGGAGATTGTTAAGAAATTAATTGTTATTGATGTCAAAGGTTGTTTGACTTAAGGGAAGAATCACATGGGCTTAAAGAACGCTTTAATCCATTTCCAGCAATGTATAAAATGCCCCATAATTCCTCTCAATTAAGGAAAAATATTTTTTTAAGACGAAAATATACACATCTTTCCTTCAGTCTAGTTAGCCCCTCTTAAGGACAAGTCAGCCCTCCTGTGGAAGTCGACCCAGTTTATGTGACTAAAATAGTATAAATATGTGAGTTCTCTCCCTCATTCAATCAGCAGCTCAGTCAAGCAAGCATAAGAAGTATTTGGCCCTGTGGGAGAAGGAGAAGTAGTTCATATCTCATGAACCTAGAAGCGAATTACAAGAGAGATTTATTTATTTCTATTTTTTTTCTTGAATAGGGTTTCTTGGAGGTTATTTTGATTAGAATTTGAAGCATTCTTGGAGCTATTTTTCTGACCTCTTGAGGAGCATAATTTAGCCTCTTTGTAGCACATATTTTAACCTACACTTGTGAACATAACTCAAGCTTTTGTGAATCAGACCTCAAACTCCTGAGGATAGACCTAAGCACCTGTAGCCTCAATTTGCCTCTTAAACTTGGCTTGTAGCCTCAGTTTGTACATGTCTATTTGCCTCTGAAATGACCTATAGCCTCAGTTAGGACCTATCTATTTTCCTTTCAAACTCGGCCTATAGCCTCAGTTTGGACCTCAATATTTGGGCTCTATCTACCTCAATTTGAGCCTCAAGATTTGAGCTATACTACCTCACTTCAGACCTGTGTTTTTCAGCCTTGTACCAAATTTGTTTGGAGCTTGTTAGGGGCTATCTTGGAGTTGTTTCTGATCAATTTTTGAAGTATCTTGAAGAAAATTTTGGAGTTGATATTGAGATCATACTTGGAGTTAAGTTTGAGAGTGGTCTTTGAATATTATTGAAGCCATTTTTGAGTTATCTTGAGTAGTTCTTGGAGACATTTTGAAGCAACCTCTTGAAGTATTTGGAGCAACCCTTGAAGAGATTTTGGAGTAGATCTTTGAATCCACTTTGGAGACATCTTGAAGAAGGACTTTGGAACTATCTTGGTAAAGTTTTAATTAGTTTTTTGAAGAATATTTGAAGTATTTGTAAGGGTTGGAGTCTAAGAGGATTGGTGTCCTCATCATTTGAACAATTATTATATAATTTGCTTTTAATTTTATTTATTGTGTTTTGGCATAAATTATGATTCTAATTAATAAAATATTAATTGGAAAATAAACAATTGAAATAAATATTGATTCAACCCCTTCTCAGTATTTCCAACATGATAAACATGTAATGGAGTTGCTACAACCTTGAAGATGCCATTGTGGGAACTAGAAGAAGATATGCAAGAGGAATACCTACATTTATTTTACTTGCACATATGTATATAATGCATTGAGGATGGTAATAAATAAGAGGGAAGGGAATGTAACATCCCTATAATATTTTTCTATGGTATTGTACATATTTCTATTAAACTAGTGAGCCAAGTTGTGTTGGGCTTGCATTCCTATGTGAATACATTTGTTTTGGGGCCTATGTACTTATGTTTTGTGTTTTGAGGTTAAATTTGTTGTGGGGTTAAGCTCAAAGAACCTATGTGCAACAAGGAAAATGAGCCTAATGTTGGAATATGTCATCACACCATGTTAATATGATACACCACGATTGTATACCACAAGATGAAAAGAGTATGGGGAGATAGAACACCACAATATGGAAAAGAAAGGGGGTGGAAACGTGGTATAAGTTTGAAAAGTGAGGGGGAAGTGGTCTAGGCAAGTATCCATGTGGTGAGAGTTAGTCCCTTAAGCGAAACTCAATAGAAATCACCCATGCATGCAAAGGTCATGTTATAATAATTTTTCCTTTCATTCCCTAGTCTCATTGAGCCATAATTGTATACAAATACTACTGGTTGTAACCCCTGGTGCATTGTTAGTCCATTATATTGATTGCTACAAAATTATGTTATATATTTGTTAAGTGATCCTAATCAACCCTTGAACCCTATAATTCAATAAATTATTGCAAATTCCATGATGGAAATGGATGACCTATTCTCCTTGCTTGTCTTGAGTGAAGCCAGAGCTTGGATGGGGGATTGGTTAGGCCAATGTACCTAGTAAATTATAAGTCCAAATATTATTACTCTCCTCAGGTGAGGTTGGAGCTTGGATGGGGGATTGGTTGCACTAGTGTGCCCAGTAAATTTTATGGCCAATTCTCCTTACTCACATTGGAAAGGTTTGATATCAGAGGGGGAATTGGTTGGGTTGGCATGGTGTACATGTATGGTATGGAATATGTGTCCATAGTTGGCTCAAGGTGATCCTTTTCCCTTTTCAAGTTAAAGCCCTAAATTAAGGGTGACCTACTACGAAGAGTTCTGATGTAGTGTGGTCTATGGTTGATATCTAAGACTTGCAGCTAGTTGGTGGTTAATTACAAAAGAAGAATACCACAATTATGTGATTCAATATTGTATTTTTCACATATTATTGTGTATAACTACTATGTATGTCTTTGTGACTTGTGGTTAATGCTAAATATATCATGTGTAAATTGTTGTGTTTAATGTTGAATACATTCCTATGCTTAAATATTGTTATATAATTTATGGGTTTATGCTTTCTTGTAAGACCAATCCAAGCATGTTAATTGATTACGTAATAGGGTGAATTGCATGGGATAATTATGGGAGTCATGAACTCTTAGTGAATGTGCTTGTAATATTTTTCAAAGAAATGAAAATGCTACGAATCCTTGTTGGAATAGTTTTGTATTAGAGTAGTTGTGTTATGTCCTTTTGGGGTGGAAGGACTTAGATGTCTTTCTTGGATGGAGACTCTCGATGGGATGGAGTAAATGAGCTAGTTTGGTTAAACCATGAAACTTAGGCTAAATTCATTTATAAGGCCCTAAGAGTAATGGATGTAAACAACTATAGTATGTATAAGTACATATAAATGAACTAACAATTTCTCACAATTTATAAGACATGGTGTCCTCCAAGAAGTAAGCCATAGAGATGACCTCTTTGTTTGTAAGGGATTTCAATCTTGAGAATTATTTAATTCATATAATGGAGAAGAAACTCCCTCAACTAATACAAGTCTAGGAATTTTGGCTTCAAGGCATCCTTGTAAAACCATTTCACAAGCTTACGTAATTGGTAGTAGTTTTCATGTCTTTATAGGAAGAGGAGGTTTTTTTCATCTTCAGAAGTTCCCTAGGTAAGTTTTTGCCTTGCTAGAATCAGTTCCATTCCTTGGAAGAAGGTTGAAAATCCCTAATGGAAGCCTATAATATTTAGGAAATTCAGGGATGTAATTCTTTAACACTAACCCCAAGTCACATGGGCCTACGAGGTTGTGACTATTGGCATAGCTAAAAAGGGGCTAAAGAGATAGAGCTTCGTCAAGGGTGGATGTTCTAATTATACCAACCATCTAAATATATGGGGATTCAAAATGTTTAATAAAGAAATTTTTATGAGAAACTTCAGTGCCAAAGGTTTGGAAGGTGGAACCCACAACATTCAAACACAGAATCAGAGGAACCTTGACATCCAAGTTATAAAGAATCCGAAAATCTAGATTTTTATAGAAAGGTACATTTTAAGATTTCCTAGATCTAAATTTTAACCAATGAAAGAGAATGGTTCTTAAATATGGATGTATCCAAAATATCTATAGTTCAATAGTTTCCCTTTCATTTGATTACCAAGATCCTTTATTTTTTCCTAGGATAATTTAGTAGTTACCCTTTTGGTCAATTAGTAGTTGTGTCATGTCACACAAGTTAACTGCACCCAAGTTGTTTGTTGATGTGGAAATTTAAATTTTCTCGATTTAATTAAGGTCATTTTCATAATGGCGCCTTAAATATCATGCAATAAATAACCACTGGCCTCCCCAAACGAGCACCTGAAGAGCAAGAAGTATGCAAAGGATGTACCTTGGGGAAGTATGCAAAATCCACATTCCATGATCGGGACAGTAAAGCACATGAAGTCTTAGAAAGGATCCACTCTAATGTCTGTGGACCTTTCTCGACAACCTCCACTGCCAAACACACATAATTTATCATTTTTATTGATGAATTCTCAAGGAAGTGAGGGATCTTCCTCATGTAGAAGAAAGATGAAACATTTTCCAAGTTCGTAGAATTCAAGTCATTGGTTGAGAAAGAAATCGGCAAGACGGTGAAGGCTCTGAGGAGCGATAATGGAGGTGAGTATGTTTCAAATGAATTCAGAAATTTCTGTGTGAAAGAAAGCATTCAAAGAGAGTTGACAACACCTCACAACCCACAATAGAATGGGTTGGCTGACTCCTGAGAGGAAGAATCAAAGCGTTGTGGGAGTTGTGAGAGCTATGTTACATGACCAAGGCCTACCTCTACATTTGTTGGTTAAGGCATGTAAAACAACAATCTAATTGCAGAACTAAGGTCCTCATAATATTCTTGGTATGATTACATCGGAGGAGGCTTTCTCATGGAGGAAGTTGGATGTGTCGCACTTCAGGATTTTTGGAGCCTCTGTTTATTGCCATGTCTCTAAAGAATCAAGGAAGAAGCTTGAGTAGAAACAAAAGTTGGGGGTTTTTTTGGGTTACACATAAACTCCTCACAACTACCGTGTGTATTTACCTTCCCTTAGAATGACAGTTGTGCAATGGGATCTAAAGTTTGATGAGGAGAAAGAACTGTGGTGCTCTCTTGAGAGGGAGCTTCAACTCCCACTAGAGGAGGAGCTTTTAGCTACAAAGGAGGAACCTTAGGAGGTTGTGGAGAAGCCACAAATTGATGAGCGAAGATTGGATACATCCACTCAAGTAGAACCATCCAGAGAAGGTAGAAAAAGAAATAAGGAACTTGATAGACTTGTGCAGAATGCGAGGGAGAATGTGGGAGATTCTTCAAATTTGCGCAGCCAGAAAATGTCACCTTAGAGGTACACTAGATACATGGCTCTAGTGACTGAGCTTGTAGAGATTGATCCATCCTCATTCGCAGAAGAAATAGAGAAACCTATATGGGTTAATGCAATGGTGGAGGAATATGAATCCATTGTAAATAACAGTGTTTGGGAAGTGGTCCCAAGGACGACAAATAAATCATTTGTGGCTTCGAGGTGGATCTTCAAGGTTAAACATGCAGCAGAAACACGAATAGAGAAGGATAAGGCCAGATTTGTGGCCAAAGGATTCTCTCAAGTTGATGGAATTGATTATGTGGAGACCTTTTCTCCTACAGTAAGGTATTCATCCATTAGAGAAATTCTTTCTCTAACTATGTAGATGGGGTGGAAGACCCACCAGATGGATGCAAAAACAACGTTTCTCAATGGGGTTATTGAGGAGGAGGTGTACATCAAGAAATCAAAGGTTTTGAGACATTTTATCGAGAGTCTCATGTGTGCAGACTCAAGCGAGCATTGTACGGTCTCAAACAAGCACCCCATGCTTGGTACACTAAGATCAACAATTATCTCACTGATTTGGGCTTCACCAAAAGTGAAACGAATGAAAATCTCTATCACATCTTGGTAGAAGGTAAATTGCTTATTATTGTCTTATATGTTGATGATTTGAATTTGACTGGTGATGAGCAGCTGATCAGATCTTGCAAGGAGGACCTTACAAGGGAATTTGAAATGAAGGACATGGGTCTCATGCACTACTTCCTCAGGTTGGAAGTATGGCAAGGCGATGGGGAACTATTTGTGTCTCAAGGCAAGTATGCAAATGAGATACTACAAATATTCTACATGGAGAATTGTAAACCCATGGAGACACCTCTAGCGACCAACTAGAGGAAGGAGGATGCCACTTCAGGTGAGGAAGTCGATGCTACCATTTATCGACAGCTGGTGGGTTCATTGATGTATCTTGTGAACACACGACCAAATATGTGCTAAGCAGTCAACCAGCTGAGCCAAGTTATTTTTAGGCCAACCAAATTATTTTGGAAGGTAGCTAAACATGTTTTACGAGACCTCAGAGGCACTACCTAGTTTGGACTATGGTATAGATGGATAGAGTGAGTGAAGTTGTGTGGCTTCATAGATGTATGTTGGGCAGGGATTCCATCAGACCAAAAGAGTACATCAGGTGGAATTTCAGTGTTGGGTCCGTAACGGTTTCCTGATACAGTAGGAAGCAAAGATATGTGGTGCTCAGCTCGACAAAAGCAGAATACATGGTTGCAAGTCAAGCAACATGTGAGGCGATCTGGATGAGAAAGATACTTATAGGACTATTTGGTTAGATGATGGATCCAACTGTGATCTACTGTGATAATCAAAATTTCATCAAGCTCTCTCAGAATTCTATATTTCACGATCGATCCAAGCATATAGATATCTGGTATCACCATTTGCAGGATTGTGTGCAAAGGCGGATAATGTTTCTACAATACATTACGACAGAGGAACAGGACGCTGACATTTTGAAAAAGTTCTTGTCAAGAGGGAAGTTCGAGTTCCACATGTGTAGGATAGGGGTGGTTGATAATCCCTTTCTTGCTAAGAGGGAGTGTTGAAAAATGCAACAAGAAATTCTTAATTTTATTTTGCCTTGATTAAATTGAGAAAATTCAAATTTCCACATCAATAGACAACTTGGGTGCAGTTAACTTGTGTGACATAGCTTGTGTCACCTAGTTTACTCAATAAATTCGAGTTGGAGGAGTTAGATTTCATTTAAGCATGTGTGATTTCTAATTTGTAGCAATCAAGGTCAATTATTTCAAGTTGTTTTCAGTTAAACTAGTTCCAACTATTGGAGGAACTAGTGTAAGATTAGTTATGCAGTGAGACTTCAGTCTAACTCAGTGATCATCTAGTTAATTGATCAATCAACCCAAAATAGCTAGTGCAGTCAGATAATTTGAGTTCCCCAACTATGGTGGAGATTCCAAGGTAGTGTAACATCAATTTTAGACTAGTCTTGAGTGTACAAGTGTTGCATGCAATCAAATGTTCAACCTTGGGAATTGCGCAATCAATTTGAGGAATTTATTAAATAATAGGGGACTATTTTCTCAAGGGATCACGCAAGGAAATAGGGGCTCAAGTAGAGGCAGAAATTGAATATGTTTGGTTCAAATTTTCTCGGTGAGAAGAGAGATAGGTTATTCACTTGGAGGTTGTGCTCAGTTGAGCAAAGAAATTGTGATACATCTATATTCATCATATTAATGTAAGCAAGCATAGGGGTTTTTAGCAAATTGCTTTCACCTAGAAAAATATTGTGTGCATGTGTGTCATTTCTCATTGCATGTTTGTGATTGATGTTCTAAATTGTGAATTGAATTCCACAGAGCAGTAGAGTAGGTTTGTGTCTTGTGATTTTGATTAAAACTTCATGAGCAGTTGCAAATATGCACCATAATTTCTACATGTGGCATAGCTGTACGAAATATTTGATGTGGAAACTAATGTGTCATATGTTGTGGTGCATCACATGGGGATTGGGAGTATGGAAATATGGAAAAAATACCTTTTAGGTTTTTATAAATGTTAGATATATCAAGTATCCAAAGATTTGAATATTCATAAATATGGATACAAACCCAAGATAATGAGGATGACATGATCTGACACAAAGAATTATGTGGAAAAGGTAACATGGAATCCAAATACCCAAAATCTTGACCTATTGACCACTAGTGGAGATTCAAAAATTTGGAGTTTTTTTTTAATGGAATTTTTTCAAACATTTGAATCAAGATTTGGATGTTTGACCAAGTTAACTGAGTGCTAGTGCTTAGATATGGAAATACAAAAAAATGGAGAAGTTGTTAGTAAAAGTAAACAAAATCATAGATCCATATATGACTTAGCAAACCAAGGTTTCCGACTTGCGGACAAGGTCCAATGTGGTGGTGACACATGGAAAATAAGGATGCTAACATGTAATTAAAGGGAAAATATTTTGAGGGCCATAAATATGTGTGTAGAGATCAGATTTTGAAGAAATTTATATTGTTGGAAATATATCAATGAGAATAAAATGATGGTGGCCTTAGAAAACATGTTTGAGATGATAAAAGGAACAAAAAAATTAGATAACCCACCTCCATAAGGTGGCCTTGGGGGTTGGGTATGTTACGATGGATCTTGATACATATATGTCTCTATCCTTGAATTCCATAATTACTTCAACTCATTTATACATGGTTGTAGGTAGACATATATTCTCTTATCTTATTTGATTTGTACACACATCCATAATAGACACAAGTTTTTCCTTGGAAACCCTTACAATAGAAAGGTGAGGCTGTTGCACTCTCTTTTCTCTGGTATAGAAAAACACAAATATAAAGGAAGAGGTACTCTTTATGCAGTTTCATGAGACCTACATGTTGTAAGGCTCTTAGAAAAATTTAACCAACATTTATTATGCCCCCTAACTTCCTACTCCTATTTTCTCTACTCAGCTATGGAACAAAATAAAATAGCATAAAATATTGGAACCCACACTCCTAGCAACCCAGTATTTGACATAGCCCAATAGCCAAATAGGGGTAGGATATAACTCCATCAACCCACAAGTGGAGTTATGATTTTAGAACTTCTAAAATCTTTTTGAAAGTACGTGTCATGTTATCCCCATAAGGATGAGTAACGAGGGTTAGCATGGCATCCTCTCATACCATGGTGATCAACATGGTAGGTTAACTTATGGACAAAATAACTTCTACATACAATCTTTGAATGATGTTATTCTTGCATTTTTGGAAAGATATCTAATCATAGAATGACACCAAAGGGTTTAACACAAGCGAGTTTTGTAACCCCCAAAAAAATGGTCATTTAATGCCTCAAAATGTATTTAGAAGGTTTCAAATCCCATTTCTCCAAATTGGAGCCCAACTACAAGAAAGTACACATTCTCTAATGTACCATACTACATATTCTTCCATTCTAGGCTAGTATGCATACCTCTATAAGTTGGAAATTGTCTTCCCAATGCCAAAATGTCCTATAACTTTGGAGATGTAAGTCTCTTTGATAAGCTGGTGTTAATTCATCTATGCAATGTAGGATTTGTCCCTCCACCTGATCCAACATTGAAGGCTCATAGAGTTTGATATTTTCCACATTTACTATTGGGTAAAATGTGTATCTATGGGGGTATATTGAATCTGTAGGCATTATCTCCCACCTTTTCCAATATATTTAAAGGACCATACCATACAGTCTTGATCTTTTTCCCAGGACCTTGTAGTATTTTCTTTTTCAATTGTAACCATACTCTGTTTCCCACTCTAAATGTCTTCTCTATTATATGTTTATCATGCCTAACACTATATTTTTCGCATTACTTCCTCAACACCTCTTGTACTTGAAAAAGGATCTGTCTAATCTTATCAATAAGTTTTTATGTTCTTAATGCATCTCCTATGAGGTCATCCCTCACTCTTGCTTGCTTCCCATATATAACATTCGGCAGTGGTGATGGAACATATTTAAAGAAAGTTTCAAAAGGGGACTTACCAGCAGAAGTGTGGATTTCTCTATTATAAGAGTGTCGTATATAAATCATATTTTCATCCTAGGTCTTCGAATGTTTCTAATTATAACCCCCAAAAAGTTGAACCAATTTTTTTTTACTAATTTTGTTTTCCCATCTATTTGTGGACAAAATGTTATTGACCTCTTTAAATTCTTGTTCACCTTCTCCCACTATAAAGTACAAAATGCACTAGGAAATTTGGTGTCATTGTCTAAAATAATGCCCCTTCCTATCCCAAAATGCACTCTGTTATGTTCTTAATGCATCTCCTATGATGTCATCCCTCACTCCTGCTTGCTTCCCATATATAACATTCGACAGTGGTGATGGAACATATTTAAAGAGAGTTTCAAAATGGGACTTACCAGCAGAAGTGTGGATTTCTCTATTATAAGAGTGTCGTATATAGATCATATTTTCATCCCAGGTCTTTGAATGTTTCTAATTATAACCCCTAAAAAGGTGAACCAATTTTTTTTTTACTAATTTTGTTTTCCCATCTATTTGTGGACAAAATTTTATTGACCTCTTTAAATTCTTGTTCACCTTCTCCCACTATATAGTACAAAATGCACTAGGAAATTGGGTGTCATTGTCTAAAATAATGCCCGTTCCTATCCCAAAATGCACTCTGTTATGAACATGAATATGCAATAATACAAATAATAAATAATATGAATAATAATATCTAATAATTATAAAAAATGAACGTTTCAAAAGACATGACTCCTTAAGAAAGGGAACTCCCTCACACACACACACACACACACACACTATATATATATATATATATATATATATATATATATATATATATATATATATATATATATATATATATATATATATATATATAAGGCCCTCCTTGTATTCAATCATATCATATGTTCTACTATCAATTACTCATCTACTATTTATATATATTATCTAGATGGATTTCTTTATATTAATGACATTTTGAAAACCTTGTGTAATAACGAACATTGTTCGTATCATTTGGTATTAGATCTTTGTTGTCTGATCCAACCATTCATCACATAAAAAAATTTGGCTCTCCCTATTCTCCAAATCCTTGACCACATTTAGGTTTTGGACACTCTTATTATTGTAATTAAGAAAAGAAGAAGTAAAAAGTAAAAGTTCTAAAAAAAATCTAGAGTCATGGAAAACAAATTCATATATATAAAAGGGTTATGGATTATTGTTAACAAAAGTGCATGTGAAAGTAAAAAAGTGAAAATTTTCCAATATATTTAAAACTACATTGAAGAAAAGGGAGTGTAGATAAAATAATTTTGATTCCTCATTAATTTCCATTGGTGGTTTACAAGCTTGTGATTTTTCAAACCCACGATATTTGCAAGGTAAAGAAAAAAAAAGAACTACAAATGTCTCTCTACATGATTGATAATTTTATCTCTCTATGTGCGTGAAATTATCCAATGACTCAAAGGTGTGTAAGTGGACATATATTTAAAAGGTGAAGAAAATTATATATATGAAGTTTTGAAGTTAGAAAAACATGTTTGAAGTTATATTTATAGAGTTCATAAATCAAATTTTATAAAGGATTATTTTAAATCACAACAAATATGACATCGTTTCATAAAATTGTTATCATATTTTGTTGAACATCGAGCACCACTTGAATAATACCTACCCGTAAAAAAATTGAACCATTGTATTGTGACATTGAAACAACAAAGCGTTCTTTGGTATAATAATTACACTGAACTATAAGTCAACACATCTTGTTAGTAGACCTCACTGAGAAAATAAAGGTGAACTTGTGATGTGCAACTATCTGTAGAAGTTTGAGAACAAGAGGCGCATGTCCCCCAAGTTCCATAGAGATATTGGTTAATCGACGTAAATAATTACCATCGTGACATCCATTCACATGGTTGTTGATCATTGTTCATTTTGTCAATTCATCCCATGGCTCGGTCTCATCAAGATTATCATGGATGGATACACCACCATTGTTACTACCTATTAGTGTGATACTTCAGGGAAATTATTCGCCACAGTCATGTCCACATAGGGGTCAAGTGTATTTGTTAACCAAAAATATCAAACTCATGGGTAAACATTAATCCCAATGAACATCAACTCAAATATTATGACCAATAATTATGCATTTAAAGTGGTTAATACATATTTATTAGCTACCATTAGCTCACATTGTTAATAAACACTTCATAGTAATAATCTATGAAGGATTTGAAAGGGAGAAATTAAGTTCAATTTAAAAGGCATTTTGAATAAGCATGTATTTCACACTTTGTACATTCACTCGTTACAAAAATAATACATAAGCTTCATAACCAATGCATCATTTGATGTAAATTATTGACAGAAGAAGTAAAATGGAGACTAGTGAAGGAAGATTTCCTAAAAATATTAGTAAAGTTATTTTTGCGCTATTTAAAGTCAAAGGAACAATTGGAAGAAACATTGTTATTATCTCAATCGCTCCTACTCAGGATGATAATTATATTAGTATGGAATGTGCTAACCAATTAGTGGTTCCTGAGTCAAATATAATTGAAACGATCGACATGGATGAAAAACAATATGACATAAGCAATTTACAATTGAGTGTTGGGGTCAATACTTTTGTCTCATGATTCACATTTAAATATTTATTTTGTGATGATAGTGACGTAGTTCTGGGACCCTGGATGGAAGCACTAGGGTATTTCACTATAGACACGAAGGAGTTCTTAACATTTTTCTATAAGAAGAAAAAAATAGCATTACAAGATACTACATCAGAGTTAGATTCAGTAGCACCAAGAGACTTTAAAGATATCTAAAAGGTAATCCTTCAAGAAATCAAATGTTAGCGCAGAATATGCAAAAATAAATTGGCAAAACTATCACAAACAAAAATGAAGACATTTCCCGTCTCAAGGACCATCATAAAAAATTATGCAAACTAAGGAGTTTAAGAATGATAAGAAGTTGTTGAAAAAAAAGTACAACTTATTGAGCGGGAAGCATCAAAATCATCATATGTGAAAATTCAAGTTGAAGAAAAGTGAATGAATATAGGTCCAGTCAATATCATAACTCAAGAAGATGTCAAACCAACTGAAGTAAAAACATACTCAAATGTTGGAGTACAAACGATAGAAATTGTGAGTGTACTTGCTAATAAAATATCAACAATTGATGATGAAATATCAATGCATAGAGAAAATAAAACTCCTGAAGCAAATAAATGAAACATTATTAAGACACCTTATCAACATCCTCATCACAAGAGTGTTGAAAATGTAACTAGTGTCAATCTTCATAATGTAATAAAGTGTAATTTATATCATTGATATATTTATTATTATATTCATTATTATTATTTTATTTTGTTCAAAGCATGTTTTTCATGCTAATAGAATCAAAGAGAGAAAAAAAGAAACTACTTTGAGTAAAAAAAAATATACTTGAGTCAGGTCCCATTTGGACTTTTGCAAGAAAAAAAGAAAATTTATGAGTCAAACAGTCAACCACAAGACCTAGTCAACCTTCCTTGGAAAATTCGGCCTTAGAGGAAGTTATTCGACCCTCTTGGATATGTATATATACAAGTAAACTCAACCACATGAAGCACATTCACTCACTCACATCATCACATCGATTTCTAGGCAAGAACAAGAAGAAAACACCACTTGAAGGCAAAGGAGAGAGAAGAATATCAAAGGAGAGAAAGATCGAGTTTCCTGCCCTGGTTCTTCTCACACATGGGAAGGTTTTGCAATTACCTGAGTCTAATAGAGGGCTGAAATTTGGCCATCTATTACAGGTCTAAAAATTTTGTTGTTTGACCAGATTTCAAAGATTTCACCAGCATTAAATTTTGTTGACTTTGACTTCGTTGGAGGAGACTCAAAGGAGGGCTAACTTGGATTCATTGTGATAGTCTTGGTCTTGGCCTTGGTCTTGGAAATCTCATTTTTATCTAATTCTATAAGGGAGGGATTTCTTTGGGTTTTCACCTTTGTGGGTTTTTGCCCCGGCTTGGAGCCTAATTTTGGTGTTCTTTGTCTCTTTTGTGATATTTATGTTTTGGTAATTGCTTGATGAAGAGAACATAAATTTAATAAAAATTCAACAAACATTCACAAGTAATTATCAAGTTAAGAGAAATCAAGCATCATCCTTATTACACTTGGTTTCTCAACATGGTATCAGAGCTATGGTGAAGAGAAGGTAGTTTGAAGACACTATGGCATCAACTATCTCTCCAAAATAGGGCTTGAATAAGACATCCTCTTAGAAACTCTCTTTCCCAAAGGAATCATTTAAGGCTCTTGGAATCATCATCAAGTTCTCACTCACTAAATCAACAATCTTGCTCATCAACATCAACATTCTTGAAAACACACAACAACTTCTCCTTTGACAAGTAAGTACTTTACTATTCTCTATGTCTAATCCTCCTAGCCAAATGACTTCTATTTTCAAATAATGCAACAAACTTTATGGAGCTTCTAACTAAGAGACTTGGAAGAAGAAAATTGATCTAGTTCTCAAATAAAATGAAGTCATGCAATTTGTTGAAGGCAAAGCTCCAGCACCAGACAAGAGTAATGCTCAATGTAGTGCCCCGCTCTAGTCGACTAACAATGATATGACATTAACATTTATTCAGCCCTAAGGCCCACATTTTTTGAGGACCTCAGGTTGAGGATCCAGACACCTGACTCTATTATTAGTGGTTGTGATGTTTATCTATGTTCTCCATTGATATTATAATGAAGATAGTATTAATGGTTATGTATGTTATCTATTGGTATTATAATGATTGTAGCATTAATGGTTATGCATGTTCTCTATTGGTATTATGATGATTGTAGCATTAATGGTTATGCATGTTCTCTACTGATATTATGATTATTGTGGCATAAATGGTTATGTTTGGTCTCTATTGAATTTATGATGACGATAGCAGTAAAGAATATGTATGCTTTCTATTGATATCATGATGATGATAGCTTTGATGTATAGGTATGTTTTCTATTGATGTTATGATGTTGATAGCTTTGATGGATATGTATGTTTCCATTGATGTTATGATGATGATAGCTATGATGGATGTGTCTCCTATGTTACGTACTTGCATTAGTTCTGGTTCACATTGAACAATGATGCGAATGAATAGGTGATGGTGATGATGCTATTATATAAATCACTAACACTGAGAAACCTTGTTATTGATAACTATTGAGTATGGAAGGAAACCACAAGAGGCACTTGCATATGACGAGTTGACAAAACATGGTTTGATGAAAATTTATATTATTTTATCTTTGAAATTCTAAGCCAATATTGAAACCTGATATATATATGTTTATCTATATTCTGATGATATGTTAGTGGTTGCAGGCACAAATTAGTTGCTTGGCCAAATGACTCACATATGGGTGATGGGATTGTACAATTGGATGTAACTGCATGGGAGGGATGGGACAGTGTCCCTGATCTCACCCACTAGCACTCCCATTGTGACTTGGGATGGAAAGGTTGAAACACCTTTGCCTTGAAGATCACAAAGTCATGAGGGCAGGTCCCAAAGTTGGGTCGCTCATGAGGATTTTACCAGGGGGCACGCATCAAGGCGGATTCCTTGATCCCTAACACCATTAGCCTCACTATAACATGCAACATAAGAGATGATGGTGGTCTCTGTCGTTGCACCTATACTTTCCCCTCGCAACCACTGAATGCCTGAAGGGAAAGTGATGTGGCACCCTTAGAACTTCAAGGGAATTTCTTGAAGGGCATGACCAACTTGGCACCCTTGGCATCACAAATATACTGTTAGGCGTAACACGCTTGGAACTTCAATGGAATTTCTTGAAGAGCACGACCAAAACTTGGCACCCTTGGAATCATTAAAAATAAATAAATTAATAAATATAATCAAGATATGAAAACCAGGTAAATTCACATCAAGGGTAAATGATGTTAAAAACCGAGGTAATTAAATCAAGAATAAAACTTGGGTTAAGAAGATCATAGGAAGAAATAAAATACTTTACCTTAAAACTTTACCTTTCCCATGTTGGAAAATATTAAGTAGATAATGTAGTTTAATTAGGTAAAAAGGGGAAGGGGGACATAAATGTAAGGATAAATATTAATCCTAAAATAGTTAAACCTAATTAAGTGAAGGGGATGGTGAATTAAAATAATATTAATAAATTAAATTTTAGAAAAATTTAGAGAACCTCCATGTGGCAACAACCAACATAAGAATACCCATCTAAGAGATAACTTGAGTTAAATTAGGGAGTGGATAGGGGATCAAATCTTGACTTATCAATTGAATTTAGTAATGAACACAAATTAAGGAGTAAAAAGGGGGATCAAGAGACAACTAGGAGAAGAAATAGGAACCTTGTTGAGGTGAGGAAAAATATTAGTTTTAAATTAAAATTTAAGTAAATAATTTTGGAGACCCTTGATGAGAGAGTGACACATGGGTATAGATAACTTGAGTTAAATTAGGGAGTAGATAGGGGATCAAATCTTGACTTATCAATTGAATTTAGTAATGAACACAAATTAAGGAGTAAAAAGGGGGATCAAGAGACAACTAGGAGAAGAAATAGGAATCTTGTTGAGGTGAGGAAAAATATTAGTTTTAAATTAAAATTTAAGTAAATAATTTTGGAGACCCTTGATGAGAGAGTGACACATGGGTGGGTGAATAATCAAACTATTGAATTATAAAAAATAATTAATTATGCTCTGATACCAAGGGTAGGTACCAACCCTATATATATATATTTTTAGATACTAAAAATACAACCATAAGGAAAATAGCATTGGGAACTAAAAAATTATTAAGCATTATATAAAAATTTCTTGAATTTCACTTCATTGGACATATCATCTAATTACATGTTATTAACTAAAACCATAATGAAGTCATATGAAAGAATATTATAACAACACAGGTATCGTTCACCAGGAGATGAAAAATATTAGTTTTAAATTAAGATTTAAGTAAATAATTTTGGAGACCCTTGATGAGAGAGTGACACATGGGTGGGTGAATAATCAAACTATTGAATTATAAAAAATAATTAATTATGCATGAAATGCCAAGTGTCACCTATGAGGACTCCTATAAAAGAAGGGGTAGGCCATGGGAGAAGGGACTTTTCTTTACCCTATTGTTGGATGGATGAGATTATGTCAGAGTAGTGACTATGAGCTATAGTGAGTTTGGTGAGGTAGAGGAATTTAGAGAGGGAACTCTTGAGCCAAGGAGTACTCTCCTCTACCAGCTAATACATTCCCCTATTGTACAACCCCATTGCAGCTCTGGGGTCTGCGGGGAAGGAGAGTACCCAAGGAGTAGGCTAGGAGGTCAACTGGTGGGTCATTACATTCAGATTAAGCACGTCAACATTCACACTTGGAGGCGACCGACAACAAAGGAGGGAAAGCAACAACAAGTCAAGTTTGAATCTATTAAAGACATACATGGCAACAACAACATAGGAAAGATAAGCATGAGATTATTTCTATTATTTGACAATGATATACATTTATAGTACATTCGTGTGACCATTGGGTTCCACATCCGAAGGTCTCTTGGACTTCCTTAGTCTATTCGGCTTCCACACTAACCCTTAGAGGATTAGGTGTCCAACATTCCCCCCTTAATCCGAAGGGTTATGTATGAGTCCAAGAAGAGAGCTGTAATACAAAATGTGCAAAAATGCATGGTAGCACTATGCTAAATATGCTCTATGAAATGTTGGTATAAAGGGAGGTGGTTTAAGGATGACCACCTACATTGGAATGCTTAGTGCAGCTTCAAGAACTCTTCCATGTCTTGCATGAAGCTCAGGTCTTCTGCTAGAGGAAGTGCTCCTGATGTTTTGAAGAGGGAAACCTTCAACCATGAAAGGGAGGTCTCACCCCGCATAAAAGAGAGAACCTCAACCTGAAAAGGCAGGTCTCAACCTGTGATGGTTTAAGGATGACCAACAAATCTAGAATGCTTAATGCAATTCCTGGAACTCTTCCAAAACTGGCAAGAAGCTGAAGTCTTCTGCTAGAGGAAGTGTCCCCAATTCTTTGAAGAGGTATCACCGACTGAAGGCATGCTAAGGGGCATCTTTGTCTCTGGCTACAACTCTGAATCTGGTACGACAGGTTGTGGCTCAGGTTCGCTTGATGTGGCTTTGAAGCTTGTAGATGACCATCATTTCCCCCTTGTCAAATACAAGGTGAGAAAATGAAGAGATTTCAACTGCAAGACTTTTCAATATTCGAGAACAAATCCTGTTGTATGAGCGAAATATCTTCTTGGCTATTCAAGGCCATTGCTAGGAAGCGATCCATCCAAGATGAATCATTGTTTGATCCAAATCGGATCGATAAACGACTATCATAGAACCATGACTATATCGGGACGAAACAAACCCTTGAAGAATCCAAAACAGCAATCAAAAACACCTTGAACCGGTGGCCATGGCAGCCGGCGCGGAACGATGAGGACCTCGGTCAAAGCGTGCTGACCAAGGCCCATGGAGACTGTGCAGGAGGTCAAAATAGCCCCTGGGAGCCTCGGATCGGGAAAAGGAGCTGATTTTCGATGCACGTTACAAACAGGGCCGAAAAGGAGGAGCCTTAAGCACTTGGTCGCGTGGGGGAACTAGAGGACCGCTGGCGGAAAAAGGTAAAGGCGCTAAAGTACAAAGGCGGGACCCGCGCCCTGGAAACCGGCGGTATTGATCGGGCGCCCTTGAACGGTAAGCGGATTTGGAGAAAGCGGAGCGATTACATTCAGCGATCGATGCGTGGCAGCGGAGGTGAGAGAAAAACCACAGTGATCGCGCGTTATCAGTCGAGCAAGTCAACCGCACTCAGCGTGCGTATGACGTCAGATCTGGAGGAGCCCAGATTGGATGGCTGAGATTGTGTCCGATAGACAAAGTGGAATTGACAGGGAATTAAGCCGCGATTTAAGGGGATTTGGGATCCGTTGACTGCCACGGTGGAGAAAGAAATGAATCGACGAACAGGCTGGCGCTGTTCCAATGAGGGCACGTGGCTACTTCCGAGCATTCATGCTGACGCCGAACAGGGAACTCCCAGCACATAGGCGGAAGGAGAATCGACACAGGCGAGAGAGGAACCGAACATGCATGGAGGTCGAATGGCTAAAGCCATGAACAGAGACAGCCGAATAGGAGATCAAGAGAGAGAGCGAAGAGTCCAAGCGACCAAGAGAGGCAGTGAATAGTGAACCCTAAGAGGAGGACTGAGCACAGAGAGCAGTAAAGCCAAGCAGAGGAGACAGAGGGCCGAGCTGACCACAGGCAGCATCGAGCACCAGAGAGCTTGAAGAATCAAGCCTTCCCATAGAGGAATCTGTCCGGATTGAGCATCACAGTTGGCTCTTTCCACTGTAGACCAAGGGTCACAGAGTTGGTAGGAAGAACAAGAGTTTGTGTACTCCAAGTGGCTTGGGGAATCCAAGAACCACCCTGCCAAGCAAAATCTTCTTCAAGAGAACTCATATTGAGTCCTTGCATTGTAATTTCTCTGCTGAAAGACATAATAAAACAAGGACACCACTGAAGCTGGACCGGAGACGTAGCCTTGGAGAATAGGCTGAACTCCTTATTAAAAATTACTTGTGTCTTTGTGTTGCTTACTGTATTTCTCTGCTGTCTTTCCATTTATTTTCTGTGTATTGGCAATCTGATCGATCCGTTTTTTCAATAACACAGAACACACACACACCAGCACATGGGTCTACAATACCTTTTGTTTCCAAAATCTTCAATTGAGGTCACTCATAGGGTGATTATCAGATCAAGTGGTATCAGAGCTTTAGGCTGTAAGGTTGGACAAGCTTGTGTTGGTTTAGTTGTGAATGCTCACTAGATCAAAGCTCAAATTAGGAGAAGGGGAGTTGGTGGAAACTAATCCTAAAATTGGGAGAGTCTATTCTCGAAAGACAATGTTAGAAGAAGGTTCTATAGGGCCAGACTCTCAATTCATAGAAAGTTTCCTAGCTATAAAGTCCATGGTAGAAGAAATGTATAGGGAATTTAGAAAGCATAAGGGTGAAGATTCATCAGGCTCTAAGCAAGATAAAGAAGAAGATGAATCTCATTCCCATGACCACTCCAAAGGAAAGGGGAAAGAAGAAAGCTTCCCTACACCTCCTAGTAGCCCTGTGCATAATAAGAAGGCATCTTTGATTAAGTTAGATGTTAAATTTGATTTGCCTATATATGATGGAGAGCTAAATGCTGAAAAGTTGGACAATTGGATTAGACAAATTGATGTGTATTGCAGAGTACAAAATATAGACTCAGACAAGAGCAAGATTCAGTTGGCAAGCCTTCGCCTAGGGGGCACTGCCTTGGTTTGGTGGGAAGGCAGAACCCAAGCTTATATGAGGAAGCATGGTAAGACCATCTCTGTCTGGAGTGAATTTGTTACTGCAATAAAAAAACAGTTCTATCCATTGGCCTACATGCAACAAGCCATGCTGAGTTGGCAAACTCTTCGACAGTTGAAAGGGCAAAGTGTACAAGGGTATACTGAAGAGTTCTGAAAGAGAGCACTGATGTTGGGTATTTCATTAGACTCACCAGAAACTCTTTTGAAGTACATTGGTGGTCTACACAGCTACATGAGGCACACCATCCTCATGTTTAATCCCACTAGTATAGATGAGGTATCTGTACAAGCTACTCATCTAGAAGCTAGAGGAAAGAATGGAAATCCAGAAGTTGAGGGACCGTCCCAACCCACTGTAAGCAAGAGCAAGGAGAAAAGAAAGCAGAAATGGAAAGCAAGGAAGGCTAACACTGCATAGAAAGCCAAAGCCTCGTGCACTCACTGTAAAAAAGAGGGGCATGATGATGAGCACTGTTGGATTCTGCATCCAGAGCTGAGACCTAAGAAGTCCGAGGGCAAGAAGAAGAAGACTGCTGCAGCTATTAAGAAAGATTTGGGGTTAGACTCGGGAGATGAAACAATCATTGCAGCCACAGGTATAAAAGGTAAGAATTCTGAAGCATCTACTAGTACTTCTGTTCAATCTGTTATTGATGAAGAACATGAGAGAAAAATGCATGAGCTTTTTCATATTCGAGTTGTTTCCAAAAATTAGAAGATTGATACTTTGTTTGATAGTGGCTCACAAGTAAATCTAATTTCTGAAGCAATTGTAAAGAAAATGGGATTAGCAACTACATCTCATAAGAAGCCATACCCATTAGGATGGTTGAATGATAAAACACAACTACAAGTGACTAGACAGTGCAAACTCAATTTTTCTTTTGGGTCAGCATTTGTAGATGAGGTTGAGTTAGATGTAATTCCTTTGGATATATGTGGAATTGTTTTAGGAAGTCCTTACTTGTATTATAGAAAGGCTATTATCTATAGACCGAGAACAAGTATCTACTTGTTAAAGATGGAATCGAATACTTTGTAAGAGCTCATAAGCTCAAGAATAATTATACCCTCATAAACTCAGGACAGATGAAAATAATGATAAATTCATGCAAACAGTTCTTAATAATGGTTGTAAAGGAAAAGAAAACTAATAAAACCAATGTATTTAAGGGCTGTAATTCTGATCAACAAGATGATATAGAAAAGATTGTTTCAGAGTATGATGTCTTCTTTCAAGAACCTCAAGGTTTGCGACCCAAAAGGGAATAGTACATGATATTATTTTGCAGCAAGATGCTCCTTTGCCTAGCATTGGGATGTATAGGTTATCTGCTTTAGAGAATGCTGAAATCAAGAAGCAGGTGCAGGAGTTGCTCGAGAAAGGGCTCATCAGGCCTAGCACATCACCATGTGGGTCACCAATCGTTTTGGTGAGAAAGAAATATGGCTCGTGGAGAATGTGCATTAATTACCGAGCACTGAATAAGATAACAATAAAAAATCGTTATCCCCTTCCTCGCATAGATGATCTCTTAGATCAATTGAAAGAAGTTGTTTATTTCACCAAGCTGGATTTGCACAGTGGATACCATCAGGTCAGAGTTGCAGAGCAAGATGCACGGAAGACTGCTTTCAAAACAAAGCAAGGCTTGTATGAATGGTTGGTTATGCCTTTTGGCTTGACCAATGCCCCTGCTACTTTCATGAGATTAATGAATGATGTACTCAGACCTTTTCTTGATGATTTTGTTATTGTGTATCTGGATGACATTCTGATTTTTAGTAAAACATGGGAAGAACATTTAAAGCATGTTAAGCAGACATTAGATGTTTTGAAAAGAGAAAAACTTTATGTTAAACTCTCCAAATGTGAATTTGAAAAAACCTCTCTAAATTATTTGGGTCATATAGTAGGGGGAGGTGAATTGAAAATAGATCCCTCTAAAGTGGCAGTCATTGTAAACTGGCCTAAACCCAAGTCTGCTACAGAAGTGAGAAGCTTCTTAGGAGCAACACAGTATTGGAGGAAGTTCATTTCAAATTTTTCCTCAATCGCAGCTCCCTTACATGCTTTGACAGGATTGAACAAGGTGTTTCAGTGGGGAGGCAAATAGCAGAAAGCCTTCGATACCTTGAAAGAAAAAATTAGTACAACACCTATACTAGCACTCCCAGATCTACAAAGACCATTTGAGATCCAAACTGATGCCAGTAACTATGCCATGGGAGCAGTGTTGATACAGCATGGTAAACCCATATGTTATCATTCTGAGACTTTTAATCCCGCAGTAGTCAACTATCCTACATATGATAAGTAATTGTATGCATTAGTTCAGAGTGTGAAAAAGTGGAAACATTACTTAATGGGCAAAGAAACAGTAATACATACTGATCATCAGCCACTTCAATACCTACACTCCCAAACTAAGTTGCAACAATCAAGACATTACAGATGGATGGGTTTTCTACAACAGTTTCATTTAGTCATCAGATATAAAAAGGGCATACATAACAAGGTTGCAGACATGTTATCTAGACCCATTATAAATGCATCTACCATACTTAAGCATAATTCTGTGCTGCATGAAAGCTACATAGAACAGTATGCTCAGGATATGGACTTTAAAGATGTATATGCAACTTTGAGTCAAGGCAAAAGAGTAGAAGAATTGGACTATCATGTGAAGGACCGACTCTTATATCGTTGTGGGAAACTCTGCATTCCACAAACTTAGAGAGCGAAGATAATTAGGGAAGCACACACTTCTCTGATATCAGGTCACTTTGGAGTAAGTAAAATAGTTGCACAGTTGCAAAGGTTCTGCTATTGGCCAAGAATGAGTGAGACAGTTTCTAGATATGTAAAGGGGTGTGCTATGTGTGTTAAAAGCAAGCCCAACAATAGAAAACTAGGCTTGTACACTCCATTTCCAGTTCCTTCTCGCCCTTGGGAAAACATTTCCATGGATTTTGTTGGAGAACTGCCTAAATCTAGGAAAGGTCATGATTATCTATATGTCGTTGTGGATAGGTTCAGCAAAATGTGTATTTTGATACACTGTAGTAAACAAATTACAGCTGAACAAACTGCAAAATTATTCTTTGAACATGTATGGGTTCATTTTGGGTTACCCACTTCTATTATATCTGATCGAGACACCTGATTTGTGGGAAAGTTTTGGTCCAGTCTGTGGGAACTAATGGACACCAAATTAAAGAAAAGCACAGCTTTTCATCCACAAATAGATGGCCAGATAGAAGTAGTTAACAAGACAATGATCCAGTTACTGAGAGGATATTGCAGCAAACACCCTAAGCTTTGGGATGAACACTTGTGTTATGTGCAACATGCTTACAATAGAGCCAAACACTCTTCTACCCAGAGATATCCTTTTGAGACCTACTTTGGTTTCATACCAAGGTCTCCCTTGGATTTTGTCTTTGGTAAAGATACCATGGTTGATGGACACAGTGATGTGGACAAAGCAACTAGGTTCATTGAACAGATCCAGGAGATCCACTAGGCAGTACAAGAACAGTTGGAAAAGAGCCAGGCCAAGTACAAGGCTAGGCATGATAAGCATCAGATGGAGCATAGTTTTCAAGTTGGAGACCAAGTATGGCTGTATATCAGCAAGGATAGGATGCAAGGTGAAGGTAAGAAGCTAAAACCTATCAAGTATGGACCCTTCAGGATACTTGAGAAGATTGGTGAAAATGCTTTTCGCCTTGATCTGCCAGCTTACATGCACATCTACTCAATCGTGAATGCAAATTGCTTGAGGTTGTTTGAACCTTCAATGATTGAGGACACTGAAGAGCAGAGTCAATTGCCTTCTGTTGATGACCTGCTACCTGAATATTTTAATGAGTTGCAGGAAGATACAGTGCTGGACAGGAAGGTAAGGACGACGTGCAGTGGACAGGTGGAATACCTCAAAATTGGGCTTAAAGGTTCGAAGCCAAGCAATGTGAAGTGGATTGAGATTGGACAAGTGAGACAACAGTTTCCTCACTTAGTCGATGCTTGAAGAAAACCAACTTTTGGTGGTCCAAAAGCTTTTCAGTTGGGAGGTCGTGATCCAAATCGGATCCATAAACGATTGTCATAGAACCATGACTATATCGGGGCGAAACAAACCCTTGAAGAATCCAAAACAGTAATCGAAAACACCCTGAACCAGTGGCCATGGCAGCCGGCGCGGAACGATGAGGACCTCGGTCAAAGTGCACTGACCGAGGCCTATGGAGACTACACAGGAGGTCAAAATAGCCCCTCGGAGCCCCGGATCGGGAAAAGGAGCTGATTTTCTAAGTGCGTAACGCGCATCGCTGGGCAAACAGGGCCGAAAAGGAGGAGCCTTAAGCACTCGGTCGCGTGGGGGAACCAGAGGACCGCGGGCGGAAAAAGACAAAGGCGCTAAAGTACAAAGGCAAGACCCGCGCCCTGGAAACCGACGGTATTGATTGGGGCGCCCTTGAACAGTAAGCGGTTTTGGAGAAAGCGGAGCGATCACACTCAGCGATCGACGCGTGGCAGCAGAGGTGAGAGAAAAACCATTGTGATCGCGCATTATCGGTCGAGCAAGTCAACCGCGCTCGGCGTGCGTATGACATCAGATCTGGAGGAGCCCAGATCAGACGGCTGAGATCGCGTCCGATAGACAGAGAGGAATTGACAGGGAATTAAGCCGCGATTTAAGGGGATTTGGGATCCGTTGACTACCACGGTGGAGAAAGAAACTAATCGACGAACAGGCTGGTGTTGTTCCAATGAGGACATGTGGCTACTTTCGAGCCTTCATGCTGACGCCGAACAGAGAACTCCCAGCACACAGGTGGAAGGAGAATCGACGCAGGTGGGAGAGGAACCGAACAGGCATGGAGGTTGAATGGCTAAAGCCATGAACAGAGACAGTCGAATAGGAGATCAAGAGAGAGAGCGAAGAGTCCAAGCGACCAAGAGAGACAGTGAACAGTGAACCCTGAGAGGAGGACTGAGCACAGAGAGCAGTAAAGCCAAGCAAAGGAGACAGAGGGCCGAGGTAACCATAGACAACATCAAGCACCAACGAGCTTGAAGAATCAAGCCTTCCCATAGAGGAATCTGTCTGGATTGAGCATCACAGTTGGCTCTTTCCACTGTAGACCAAGGGTCACAGAGCTGGTAGGAAGAACAAGAGTCTGTGCACTCCAAGTGGCTTGGGGAATCCAAGAACCACCCTGCCAAGAAAAATCTGCTTCAGGAGAACTCATATTGAGTCCTTGCATTGTAATTTCTCTGCTGAAAGACACAATAAAACAAGGCCACCACTGAAGCTGGACCGGAGACGTAGCCCTAGAGAATAGGGTGAACTCCTTATTAAAAAATGCTTGTGTCTTTGTGTTGCTTACTGTATTTCTCTGCTGTCTTTCCATTTATTTTCTGTGTATTGGCAATCTGATCGATCTGTTGTTTCAATAACACAGAACACACACACACCAACACATGGGTCTGTAATACCTTTTGTTTAATAAATCTTCAACTGAGGTCACTCATAGGGTGATTATCAGATCATTGTTCTTACAGGATGTTTGTTTTTGAAGCTTCTATTTGAAGAATGACTGGTTTTATGACAATGCTTACATGGATGAAGATCAAAGCAGTGATCTTTCATATGGCCAACTCGGTCAGAGTGTTGGCATTTCACAATCTGTTGTTGTTGCTGTGGAAGAGGAGTAGAAGCTAAAGGTGAACTGTCATGAAGGAATCCAACACTCTGAAACTATATGGGCTTTGAGTAATTTGGAATATGAAAGAATACATCCTTCTCATATCCAAGACCTGTTCTATGCTTATTATGGACAAGCTCTTCCCAAGGTCGGATGGTTGGCTTGGGAAGTGTAGGCTGGACTTCTAAATCTGCATTCACCTCTGCTCTTGAATCAGCCTCAACTTTACTGTCTTGATTAGTTTTTGCATGTTTATGGGAGTCAATTCCTGACTCAAAAGGAGAATTGTTCTGAACATAAACAAGTTTAGAATCATGATTATACTTCTGTAACTCCTCTTGATGTAGTTGTGATTCAAGTTGTAAAAAATCAATTTTGTCATGTGCATTTTGCAGACAAGTCTGGATTTCTGAGAGAAAGTCTTTGCTGATTCGAATGGTGTCATCAGTAGTAAATTGTATCAAAGTCTTCAAGAACTTTAATACTTCATAAATTCGAGTCATTTTTTAGACAAGTCAAATTTAAAATTAAAGTGTGTCAATTTGTATTGAAAATACACCAACAATAAGAGAATTAATCAGTTTATATTGTCTGTATGAATCGAAGCTCTCTTCCCTGTACTAAGATAAGGCAAGTACAGATAAGGCAGCCCAACGAATCTATGCTATCAAAAACCCCACGATTAGAAAATGTTGAACTACATGAAGCAGAAAAGTGAATTCGATTCAGATCTGGAAATTTGTCAGTTCGATAAATTGCCTTCCCTGCCTGCGCATGAGTTGATATTGGTGGCTCTCCAGCCAACTCTTTGGCCTGCTCATGTGCTTTTGCCTTTTTTTCTTGCAGCAATTCGTTTGATTTTTCTGCAGCTACAGTAGGTTTTTCTTTATCATCACCCTGTCGAATCGCCTCTGGATGTCTTGCGCAGGTGCAACGCTCTCCTTCCTCGAATCTTGTTGCCCTACAGGACTCGATCTGTCGACCTTTGATTGTAGCGATTGATCTGCTTTTCCACTGCCAGGAAGCGTGTCTTGACTCTATTGCTTAGAGACGTGAAGCAAAGGAAGCGATACACACAACCTCTGTTAAATGCCCTTAATTGAAGCTAATTTTTCAAATAAAACTAGAGTTTGAAATTGGATACAATGTGGACAACCATTGCAGCTTTCAAGGAAAATCTTTTGCAATTTTCCTCAGATGTTCAGGATACTACACCTCAGATGTTCAGGATATTACAGATGAGCTTGAGATTGGAGGAGGATCTAAGCGCAGGCCACTGGAAGGATCCGCTAAGTGAAAGCCCCTTCTTGCCAATGGAATTTCGGAATTTCGTCTTCGAGCATCACTGGACTTGGATGCAGCGGTTTCTGTGCAAAGATCAATGGGATCACTGGTCTTGCAAGAGCAAGATCCGTGTGTTGTTCATGAAACTCTGGCACCCCACATTCGACCACGACACCGAGAAGCGTAAAATGCATCCATCAGTCGTGAATGCCATTGAAGACCAAGCTTATGATATAATACACGTGACTCCATAGGAGAACTGTAGCTATGCAAGCTCTAAAATTAGCCATGAATGCTCTCTCTTACACGAATCCGGCGGCCATTGTTTGGACATACTGTGGATGGAAGCCTTTAAATTCAAAAGGTCCAAAACTCGAATTTGTCAAGCCTTCTGAAGGCTTTATTGTGAGGCCTCTCAGTTTCACGAAGGCAAAGGCCGTTGGCGAATCCTTGAATTTGGAACTACATCCTTCTGATGTTAAACTGGCGGTTAAGGAATTCGAACTAGCGGGGGGAACTACAACGGTTTAGAGGTCGGACGTAGAAGATTTCCCCAAGGAACCACAATCTTGTTGGCATTGCACGGAATGGAAATGATGCTTTCTTTGGTATCGAAGAGTCACTCCATGAGTTGTCCTAGTTAGCTGATATGGCAGGATTGAATGTTGTTGGTTCTACGTATCAAAAGTTGGGTAGTCCAAACCCTAGAACATATATTGGATCTGGTAAAGTTGGAGAGGTATTGGCTACTATTATGTGGGGACGGTGTGCTTGATCTCACTGGTGAAACTGCAGCTGCAATGGCAGCAACCTCTATTGCCTTCACAATATCGAATGCAACGTATTCCTCTACCTTGTTACAGCATGCAAAGCAGTTATTTGCATTCACGGACCAATATCGTGGGCTATATGATGAGAGTATCAACGTAGCAAAGAAGTACTATGCATCGAGTGGATATTCAGACGAGTTGCTATGGGCAGCATCGTGGCTATTTCAGGCAACAGGAGAAGATATTTACCTCAACTATGTGGTGAAATGATGAATATGCCTGCCATTCAGAACCTTATGAACAACCCCGATTTGATGCGAAACTTGATTATGAGTAATCCGCAGATGCCAGAAATTATTGACAGGAACCCAGACCTTGCGCACATACTCAATGATCCTGGCACTCTTAGACAGACTTTGGATGCAGCAAGGAATCCTGAACTCATGCGAGAGATGATGAGAAATACTGAAGGCTTTAACATGCTCCGTCATATGTATGAAACAGTTCAAGAGCCATTTCTCAATGCGACAACAATGGAGGTGATAGTGGGAATGACTTGGGCTCTGTTTGGACAACGTTATACTGGAGTGGATTCACATATGCCAAGGGAAGGCGGAGGGCCAAGCCAAGTGGGTTGGTGCCAACGCATAACCAGCGTATAGCCAGTGGAGTGGTATGGTCGTGGAGTCGTATTGGAGCAGCGTTCAAAATGGGAGGCCTTTAAACCGGAGCAACGTTACCATATATATCGCAGTTACGATACCATATATATCGGGTATGGCAACCGGTGGGGAGAGCGCAGAAAAGGCTGAGTGTTTTGTATGCAGGTATCGAGCAACGACAGGAGTAGAGCACTACAGAAACATTCAAGTCAATGAATAAACTATTAGACCAGTGGAAGCGTCAGCGTCAGAGCTGCCAGGCTTAGCCAGAATGGCAGATTTGATGAGTAGAAGAGCCCGAACAAAGAGGAGTTACAAAGGTGTATGCAGAATGCCTAAACTTAAAGACATACATGGTAGCAACAACATAGGAAAGATAAGCATGAGATTATTTCTATTATTTGACAATGATATTATACATTTATAGTACATTCCTGTGACCGTTGGGTTCCACATCCCAAGGTCTCTTGGACTTCCTTAGTCTATTCGGCTTCCACACCAACCCTTAAAGGATTAGGTGTCCAACAGAATCTCATCTCCTAGTGAACGGTACCTATGTTGTTATAATATTCTTTTGTATGACTTCATTATGGTTTTAGTTAATAACATGTAATTAGATGATATGTTCAATGAAGTGAAATTTAAGAAAGTTTTATATATTGCTTAATAATTTTTTATTTCCCAATGCTATTTTTATAGTGTTGGTCCCTACACTTGGTATCAGAGCTATGTTGAACCCTTGAGACCTATGGGCCCATGCATGCATGACTAGTTTTGTTAAATATCTACTACATTCAAATTGGTAAGGGAAGAGTAGCACCCTTGCAGGATTCGAAACCGAGACCTCACATCTACCAACAAAGTCCAACACCAGCGCGCCAACTGTGTTTAATATGACAAATTTTCTCCAAAAGTGAAATTCACTTTACTCAAAATATAAATGGTAAAAACTTTATAATGAAAAGAATTTAATAATGAAACTTTTTCCAGTCGATTTCCCAAAGCTAACATATGAGAAAAATTTCTATACTATAATGAAAATGACAAATATAATTAAATGAGAAAAAATTTCACAAATAAGGAAAACGATTTTTCTCAAAGTGAAATACCCTCGGAAAATTAACGCTAAAGTTCAATGAGGAAATTCACCTAAATGAACGAGGAAATTTTGATGTAAGCTTGTAGGAAATTAAAATTTTAAAACCCCAAGTCTCAAAAGCTCGATTTATTCAGAATTGCAGCAGGAATTTCACTTGCAGCTGAGGAGAAAATGTCCAGATTTGAAGACGGCTACCCTTCAGAATTTTTCATAAATTTTTTTGCAGGACATCCAAGCTGCTTGCACCAACAGAAAGGAGCAAATTTCATAAGAATGGATTGCTTTGTTCAAAATAAATTTGACCAGAGGTTATTAATAATCTTAAAAAGCTCACGGCTTAAGGAGATTAGGCCCTAGAAAAAATTTGCAATTTAATAGCAAAGCTCTCGAAGTTCAATCTCGGAAGCCCGGAAGAAATGTATGGTTAATCTCTGCAAAAACTTCAGAGTTAGTGTATCAAAACAAAGAATAGCTTCTCAAACCATATTCGACCTTTTTCGGCAAAATAATTGACCCTTTGAAACATATTTTTTAAAGATAAACTCAAGTGAATTTCTGAAGAATTTGAAAGACGAAATTCTACATTTTTCATAGCCGTCTACTTTCTGGGCTCAAATTTTTTTTAGGGTTGCACTAACTTTATACTGAGGGTTTCACAAGCTTTTTTTTTTTTTTTTTTTTTTTTATTTAATTTTGTGGCACATTAATATATTCATTGAAGGCTCTTTCTCTCTGGCAGATTTATGAGATACCACAGGCCATAGAGAAATTGTTTTTCTCTTATAAAAAAAAATTATCTAATCCTCCATGGAAATTTCTTCCAATCACCTAGAAAGATTGCACTCGATCTCTGCAATGCGTCGATGGGCTTCATCCAGAGCCTTGTGATCTGGTTGATCTCCAAGGGACTGTAGAATGGATCTGGTCTGCGCAACATCGGAAACAACATCGGTCATTTTAGCCACGAGCTCTGGCTGCAGAAGCTTAGGCATCTCTCTAACCAGAGCCTCGCCATGCCGCTCATTGGCTTCCAGATCCACTTCAATGGCGTTCAAAGACGAGGGTTTGGAGGCCAGCATCAATGGCTGCCGCAGAGGCCTCAAAGACATAATGTACAAAAGAAACAGATGAGCCTTCGAATCGACTTCCATGATTACTTAGATTCCTACAGATCTCAGTACATGCATTCACAAATTCAATCGATTCATAACAAAGGGTAGAGCTTTTATTCCTCCAACGGACTTCAAAGGATTCGAAATCTAAACCTAGTGAGGGAAAAGGCATTTTAATATTTAATAAAAATTGTAAACAGGTTGGTAGTATTTATATCATCATTATCATTTATAGCATTTTGAGAACCTTTGAAAAATTAAATATCAGATGGGAGATTGCGCGAATTTAATGATGGGTATTTTCAATAGGAAAATTGAACTTGGTATTCTCTCTCACAATTATGTTCTGGTTTTTTTTTCGACGTTAGATACAATAGATTGCAAAATTCCCATCTACTGTGAAATATTAGTTATTAGGTACTATGATACTTTATATATAGCTCACTTGGTACACATCATTATAGGGGATGTAGTATTTGGATTTATTTCATAGAGTGTAAGTTATGTTACATTTTAATATTATAATAATTCATCTGTTAATTTGTGATGATATATGTATATGTTAGAGTTTTAAATTTAATTTGAGTTTTAAATGTTAATTTAATTGTGTTTGTTGATAGCTAAGCTCATAAAATCATAAAACTTTAGAAACGTATTTTCTCTCTTCTTACTAAGGACATTCTTAGTTTATGTTATGATAATGCTACCAACCACCTCTACCATTTACATGACATGATGTGGTCTAAGCATATTAGTTGAGTAGATTGATGGTATCCTTGATTAAATATTATTGGAATGTTTGAAATTGATAGGCGAATTATATAATCAAGAATTTTTAAATGCATAGATTGTTCCTTTGGAAGTATATAAACATAACAATAAATTATAGAACCACCCATGTTGGTTATGATTTTTAGCTGATTTTTATTTATTTATTTATTTATTTTTATCTTATAAGAAAAAAAATTCATGTTAAATTGTGGCAGAATTCATTGTAAGCCACGGTTAGAAGAGGTACAAGAAGAAGTGGGGCAACTAAAGGGCACAACATGGCACCACCACAACAACCGACTCCTACCTCCCCACCCAATGATGGGGAAAACATCACAACACTAGAACAGATACCAGTTGGAGAAGTGTTGAACTTAATGAGATCGTTCCAACACATGTCTAAGGCATTAATAAATCATTTGGAATGAGAGCATGGAGGACCTGTCATACAAAATGAAGTACCCCAAAACACTACAAGAAATGATGTACGTCGAGATTTGGAAAAAGTAAAATTTCCAAAGTTTTGGGGGTCCACAGATGGTCAATCTGCAGAGGCATGGTTAGAAAACATGGCTATGTGCTTTACCCTAAGAGATTACACCTCAAATATGAAGGCCAAGATGGGTATATTCCAACTAAAGGGAAACACACTACTTTGGTGGAAGACATTATTAACCCAATTGGGGATGGATATATCAGAAGTAACTTGGGAACTATTTGAAGACAAATTCAGAGAACGTTACCTGTACGAGGAGTTCCTTGAGAGGAAACTAAATGAATTCAATGCATTAAAGCAAGGGAGTCGATCACTACCAGAGTATGAGGCTCGTTTCATGGAATTACTCTGTTATGCCCCTCACTTAAATACAGAAAAGCTCAAGGTGAACAAATTTGTGTATGGACTAAATGTTAACATTTGGGCCAAGGTTAGAATCTTAATGCCTCGCACCTTGCACGAGGCAGTTCAATGGGAAATCATTGCAGAGGAGGAGATCATGAGCAGCGAACCTAGTAAGTTAATAAGGCCCACAAGATCAAGAGTACCAAGTGGGAACAATATGGAACATAGAAATTTGCAAGGGGGTCTTGTGCTCAACCATCGAAAGTGGTCGGCAGGAAATCAAAGAACTTCATATAGGCATCCAACTCAGCGCTCGCACAGGGTACCTCAACAAACTTGTCAACCACATCAGCATCGGCCTATGCGACAGCACCAAGTCACACCTCCTCAGCATTGATCCCAACAGTCTAGCTCTTCCCAGCAAAGTTCCAAGCCAACTCCTGGTTCAGTTGGTAGTAGGAGCCAAGATCTTAAGAGGGGTTGTTGGACTTGTGGAGGTCCTCACTACGAGAGGGATTGCCCTCAAAAGGCAAGTAATACCAACTCAACTAAGAATGCAACTACGGTGTGGGATCTGGGGAAGGCTCATCGCATCCATGCAGCAGGGAAGAATCGCTAGGTCGAACACTAGTCCACTGTGTTGGAAACCTCAAGTAATATTGATGGTATGAGTTTTGTCATTTTAATAGATCTAGGAGCTACTGATTCCTTTATTTCTCTAAACGCAATATTAAGGATTAAACATAAATAAATTGCACAATATGAATTTAGACATGTATAAATGGCATGTGGTATGAAAAGAAATGCAGGAAGGATGGTAAAGGATTGTAAGGTGGACCTGGGTGTATGTAAGACCAAGGTATCATTGTACTCTACAATTTTAGGAGTCTATGACGTAGATATAGGAATGGATTGGTTGGAATGACATGAGGCACTCCTAGACTGAAAAGACAAGATTCTACATTTCACAAACGATGGCGGCCAAAGAAAATCATTAAGGGGAAAGAATCAAGGGGTGTCCCTGAGGTTCATCTCCTCCATACAACTAATGAAATATAGGTGAAAGGGATGTCAAATGTTCTCAGTGTTATCTCTAAACGATAAGGGTGATTATGAAAACCTTGATACAGCCATTTCTTGTTAAATTTAAGGATGTATTTCCCGAAGAACTACTCGGGCTACCCCCAAAAAGGGAAATTGATTTCACCATCGACCTTAAACCAGGCATTGAGCCTACTGCAAAGGCACCCTATCGTATGTTGGCTCCAGAGCTAAAGGAATTGCAGATCCAATTAAAGGAACTATTGAATTTGGGGTTCATATAACGTAGCATATCTCCATGGGGAGCCCCTGTGATTTTAGTTAAGAAGAAGGATGAGTCTTGGCGACTGTGCATTGACTACCACCAATTAAACAAAGTGACAATAAAAAATCAATACCCTATGCCAAGGATAGATGACTTGTTTGATCAAATGAGGGGGGCAACTGTGTTTTCAAAGATAGATCTGAGGTTAGGATATCATCAGTTAAGAATCAAGGAAGAAGATATCCCAAAGACAACCCTTAAGACAATATTTGGGCATTATGAATTTGTAGTTTTACCCTTTGGACTAACAAATGCCCTGGTGTTTTCATGAGTTTGATGAATGGAATATTTCGAGATTACTTAGACAAGTTTGTGCAAGTCTTTATCGAAGACATTTTGATCTACTCAAAGACCCCAGAAGAGCATGACGAACACTTGAGGATAGTTCTACAATGTATCAAAGAAAACCAATTATACGGAAAGTTGTCCAAGTGTTCCTTTTACCAAACCAAGATTCATTATCTTGGGCGCATTATCTCTGGGGATGGTATCGCAGTAGACCCGTAAAGATCAAGGCCATCATGGAATGGCCAACACCAACCAATGTTCATGAAATACGAAGTTTCATGGGCATGGCAAGGTATTATTGTAGATTTGTTGAAAGGTTATCGAAGATAGCAAGCCCCATTATCGAGCTCCAAAGAAAGAACAAGAAATTCATTTGGACTGAAAAATGTGAAGAGGCATTCCAAAGGTTAAATGTGTTATTAACGACAACACAAATTTTGAAGATGTTGGATATGGAACAAGAATTTTTGGTTTGCACTGATGCCTCCAAGGAAGGGTTGGGTTGTGTGTTGATGAAAGAAGGAAGAGTAATATCTTATGCATCAAGGAAACTTAGAACCTATGGAGAAAACTACACAACCCATGATCTAGAAATGGTAGCAATTGTTTATGTACTAAAGATTTGGAGACACTACCTTCTAGGAAGGAAGTTTGATCTTAGGACTGACCATTGTGGGCTACAACACATATTCACTCAAGACCACTTAAATTCAAGACAAAGATGATGGCCTGAGCTAATTAGTGACTATGATTTTGATATCACTTACATAAAAGGAATGGTAAATAGGATGGTTGTTGCTTTAAGTAGGAGGCCTCAGATATTTTCAGTGATTCCCTTAAAGACAAATTTGAGGGAGAAACTACTTGATTTACAATTTAAAGACACTTGGTATCAAGAAGTTAGCAAAAGTTTGAGGGAGGGTGAAATGAGGGTCCCAAAATATGAAGAATATTCCCTTGATAATGATGGGCTACTACGATTTTGGGGAAGGATATATGTACCACTAATGAAGATATACACCAATTAATCTTGAATGAAGCAAATCACTTAATATACATGGCACACCCTGGTGTTAAGAAGATGAGTGTGGACCTGAAACCACTCTTCTTTTAGAAATGGATGAAGAAGGACATCGTAAACTTGGTAGCAAGATGCTTAGAGTGTCAACGAGTAAAATCTGAACACTTATTACAACCCCATGAGATACCAAAATCTAAATGGGAAGTTATATCAATGGACTTCATTGTGGGACTACCAATGACCTCAAGAAGACATGATTCCATATTTGTAATGGTGGAGACATTGACCAAGAGCACCCATTTCATACTAGTTAAGACTACATATAAGGCACTAGAAATAGCCAGAGTTTTTATTAATGAGATTATGAGATTGCATGGAGTCCCTAGGAAGATCATATATGATAGGGGAGTAGTGTTTACAGGAAGGTTTTGGACTAGTTTCCAAGAATCTTTGGGAACCTAGTTGAACTTTAGCATTACTTATCACCCTGAGATAGATGGGCAGACAGATAGGACTAATCAAATCCTCGAAGACATGCTTCGGATGTATGTGATGGACCAACAAAAGAGACGAGAGGAGTTTTTACCCCACGTGGAATTTGCTTACAATAATAGTTATCATAGTTCCATCAAGATGGCACCATTTGAGTTCTTATTTGGAAGACCTTGCAGAACACCTCTCAATTGGGACTGACTAGAGGACTGAGTATTAATAGGACTAGAAGTGGTGCAAGAGATGGAAGAACAAATGACTATGATTAGAGAAAGGTTAAAAAAAGCACAAGATCGACAAAATAGCTATGTTGATGCTCATTAGGTAGACCAAAGTTATGAAGTGGGAGATAGGGTATTCGTGAGAGTAAGGCATCAAAAAAGCTCTATAAGATTCGGAAAGGGAGAAAAATTGCCTCCACGGTTTGTGGGACCTTTTGAAATCTTAGAAAGGAAAGGGCTAGTGGCATATAGGCTTGCCTTACCTCCATATTTAGCGCGTATGCATGATGTGTTTCATATTTCTGTTTTCCGTCATTATATTTTAGATGCTTCACATGTTATTGACTTTGGTCATTTGTACGTTTCGGACGAGGGAACAGTAATGGTCAAACCAGTTCGCATACTAGACCATCAAACTTTGTAGCTTAGACGACGGTGAGTGGACTAGGTTAAGGTCCATTGGGACATTTATAGTCCCAGTTCAGCTACTTGGGAGGACGTTGAGGAGATGCGTCACCGTTTTCCTTACCAATTCCAAGGACTTCGAGACGAAGTCTAGTATTAAGAGGGGGCGTATGTAGTGCCCTGATCTAGTCGACCGACATTGATATGACATTAACATTTATTTAGTCCTAAGGCCCACACTTTATTCTTTGAGGAACTTAGGTTGAAGATCTGGACACATGACTCTATTATTAGTGGTTGTGATGTTTATGTATGTTCTCCATTGATATTATGATGAATATAATATTAATGGTTATGTATGTTATCTATTGGTATTATGATGATTGTAACATTAATGGTTATGCATGTTCTCTATTGGTATTATGATTATTGGAGAATTAATGGTTATGCATGTTCTCTATTGATATTATGATGATTGTGGCATAAATGGTTATGTTTGGTCTCTATTAAATTTATGATGATGACAGCAGTAAAGGATATGTATGCTCTCTATTTATATCATGATGATGATAGATTTGATGGATATGTATGTTTTCTATTGATATTATGATGTTGATAGCTTTGATGGATATATATGTTTCCGTTGACGTTATGTGATGATAGGCATGATGGATGTTTCCCCTATGTTACCTACTTGCATTAGTTCTGGTTCACAATGAACAATGATGTGAATGACTAGGTGATGGTGATGATGCTATTATGTCAATGACTAACATTGAGAAACCTTATTATTGATGATTATTGAGTATGGCAAGAAACCACCAGAGGCACTCACATATAACGAGTTGACGACACATGGTTTGATGAAAATTTATATTATTTTATCTTTGAAATTTTAAGTCAATTTTGAAACCTGCTGTTTATGTTTATCTATATTATGACGATAGGTTAGTGGTTGCAGGCACATATTAGTTGCTTGGCCGAATGACTCACATATGGGTGATGGGGTTGTACAATTGGATGGAACTACATGGGAGGGGTGGGACAGTGCCCCTGATCTCACCCACTAGCACTCTCGCCATGATTTGGGCTAGAAAGGTTGAAACATCTTCACCTTGAAGATCACGATGTCATGTGCGCAAGTCCCAAAGTTGGGTCGCTAATGAGGATTTTACCGAGGGGCACGCATCAAGGTGGATTCCTTGAGCCCCAAAACCATTAAGTGTCACTATAGCAGGAAACATAAGAGATGATAGTGGTTTTTGTCGTTGCACCTATACTTCCCCTCGTAGCCACTGAATGCCTGAAGGGCAAGTGGCGTAACACCCTTGGAACTTCAAGGGAATTTCTTGAAGGGAACGACCAACTTGGAACCCTTGGCATCACAAATAAACTGTTAGATGTGACACCCTTGGAACTTCAAGGGAAGTTCTTGAAGGGCACGACCAAAACTTGGCACCCTTGGAATCATTAAAAATAAATAAATTAATAAATATAATCAAGATATGAAAACCAGGTAAATTCACATCAAGGGTAAATGATGTTAGAAACTAAGATAATTAAATCAAGAATAAAATTTGGGTTAAGAGGATCATATGAAGAAATAAAATATTTTACCTTAAAAACTCTACCTTTCCCATGTTGGAAAATATTAGGTAGATAATGTATTTTAATTAGGTAAAAAGGGGAAAGAGGAACATAAATGTAAGGATAAATATTAATTCTAAAATAGTTAAACCTAATTAAAAGAAGAGGATGGTGAATTAAAATAAGATTAATAAATTAAATTTTAGAGAAATTTAGAGAACCTCCATGTGGCAGAAACCAACATAAGAATATCCATCTAAGAGATAACTTGAGTTAAATTAGGGAGAGGATAGGGGATCAAATATTGACTTATCAATTGACTTTAGTAATGAACACAAATTAAGGAGTAAAAAAGGGGATCAAGAGACAACTAGGAGAAGATATAGGAATCTTGTTGAGGTGAAGAAAAATATTAGTTTTAAATTAAAATTTAAGTAAATAATTTTGGAGACCCTTGATGAGAGGGTGACACATGGGTATAGATAACGTGAGTTAAATTAGGGAGTAGATGAGATCAAAAATTGACTTATCAATTGACTTCAGTAATGAACACAAATTAAGGAGTAAAAAGGGGGATCAAGAGACAACTAGGAGAAAAAATAGGAATCTTGTTGAAGTGAGGAAAAATATTAATTTTAAATTAAAATTTAAGTAAATAAGTTTGGAGACCCTTGATGAGAGAGTGACACATGGGTGGGTGAATAATAAAACTATTGAATTATCAAAAATAATTAATTATTCATGAAATGCCAAGTGTCACCTATGAGGACTCATATAAAAGAAGGGGTAGGCCATGGGAGAAGGGACTTTTCTTTACCCTATTGTTGGATGGATGAGACTATGTCAGAGTAGTGACTATGAGCTATAGTGAGTTTGGTGAGGTAGAGGACTTTAGAGAGGGGAATCTTGAGCCAAGTAGTGCTCTCCTCTACTAGCTAATACATTCCTCCATTGTACAACCCCATTACAGCTCGGGGGTCTGCAGTGAAGAAGAGTACCCAAGGAGTAGGTTGGGAGGTCAACTAGTGAGTCATTACATTCGGATTAAGCACGTCGACATTCACACTTGGAGGCAACCAACAACAAAGGAGGGCAAACAACGATAAGTGAAGCTTGAATCTCGTCTCTTAGCGAACGGTACCTATGTTGTTATAATATTCTTTTGTATGACTTCATTATGGTTTTAGCTAATAACATGTAATTAGATGATATGTTCAATGAAGTGAAATTCAGGAAAGTTTTATATAATATTTAATAAATTCTTTATTTCCCAATGTTATTTTTCTTATGGTTGTATTTTTAGTATTAAAAAATAAATAAAAAATTATAGAGCTGGTCCCTACACTCAAGATGTGGCCAAATAAAATAAGGGAGAAATTAGGGCTCAAAGAATCCTCTTTGATTCTATCAAGGATCATCTCATTTCCTTTGTTTCAAATTTGTCAACATACAAATACGTCTACGATAAATTGGTCAAACTATATTATTTCAATACTATCGGTCAAAAGAAATCTCTAAGGAATCAACTCTATGGAACATTATCAGGTCAAAATTTACTAAGTAAACTAACACAGGTGTTTTACTTGTCAATTTGGGTTTGTAGACTTCGAAGCACGTCCAAAGTATATGGATTTCAAATAAAGTCAAATTTGGAAGGAAAGATTCAAATTTTAAAGGAAATGCATATTACAAATAAATTCTAAGTTTAAAGGAACCAAAAAGTCTTTGATTCAAGATGCAGTAAGCGAAGGAAGAGGCTCCTAATTTAGGAGGTCCTGGTTGTCCTTCCCCACAGTACTGTCCTCAAGAAAAGAAACTAAAGAGCAGCAATTTGTGATGTTTAGAAATAAAGATAAAAGGATCCTAACTTAGGAGGTCTTGATTGTCCTTCCTCACAGCTCTACTCCAACGACATTACCATTGCATCAAATCATAAAATTGGAATTCAAGAAACAATTCAAGAAATGCAAAAGGATGATTTTTAGTTGTGATTCATAATTTGATAGAAAGAGAATTTAACTTAAATCCTTGGTTTTCCTTTTGTATGCAAATTAGATTTTAAACCAAAATCATCCAAAAATCATACAAAAATCATAACACATCTAAGTAACTGAATCATAAAACTGGAACAAGAAATATTGAATCAAAACGATGCTGATTTATACAAAATTTAACCAAAATGTACTTAGCTTGGTATGGGGGCCCTCCAACCTTACCTTCTACGCCTGAAGAACTCTTTAGCTACAACGAACTTAATAAATCATCCAAATGATGAACAACAAATAGAACAGTAGAAATGATTCTTCAAATTATCTCAAAAGTCTCCAATAATATTAGTACAAAACTACACACTTATACCCCTTTGAATGGTCCATAAAATCTGTTTAAATAAACAAATCATAAACAAACTTTGTTATAATGGCTCTAATAGGCTTAACAATCCTAATGCATCCATACAAATCGATCTCATCAAGTCTAGTTCACAAAATCAGGAAAAATCCCACAAAATAATAGATTTGTCCCTCTTTAGTAGTCATTCTTGAATGGCAGGTCAAGTTTGATCAGCGTTGACCAGGCATGTTTTTCCCAAGTTTTCCAAATATGAACTTAGATCTCACCAGGTTTCCTGCACATATGACTTCAATGGAGCTATTACAATAATTTTTAATGCAATCCAAATTTACTCTTAAACCCAATTTTTACAAAAATTTCCAAAAATTGAAAAGATTAATTTAGTTACCTGAATACGCAAAATAGGACTAAAATGAGGCATATATAGGTGAAATAAGATGAAGTATGGTGGTAAATAGATGGATTTAGGATAGGAAAAAATGACCAAAATTGAGGGCCAACAAACATGAATGTCAAAAGATGAAGATGTGAATCATATTTTGTGAATATATCAAGTCTAAAGGATCAACTACAACGACTTGGAGAAATCATATTAGATTATGAATTAAGAACCTTCATACTCAATGCTCTACCTCCAGCTTGGAGTGCTATTGCAAGTGGAATCTATGCAAGAAAATATACTCCATATTTTGAAGAACTTTGGGCTCTATGGTTTTTGGAAGAAACAAGGTTGAAGGTGAAAGATGATACAAAACCCCATAGTGAAAAATTCTCAAGCATTTGTTGCTAGATCAAAGAAGAAGTTTGGAAAGTTTGGAAGATATGAATCCCATCACAAGTATAACAACAACAAGCTGCATGGAAATAGGGACATGTCTAAAGTTCAATGTTTTGGTGCAATGAATATGGACATTATAATAGGGATTGTCCCAAGGACCCTAAGAATGAAAGGAGAAACGAAAGGAAGGAAATCGATGCAGCATGTACAACAAAAGATGAAGAAGTTGAAAAGAAACTCAAGACTAAATACAATAAGGAACTCTACTATTAAAGCAATTATCAAGTACCAGGTTTGCAAGCAAGTTTATTTTCATTTTAGACAGTAGCAATTGTAGTTACATTTTAAGGATGAAAGTTTCTTTTGGAATTCACAAGTTTTAAGTCATAGACGTCTAGTTTAAGAAAAATCATATAGCTTAGAAGAGTTTGGGTCATAAAAATTTGTCTACACACTATTCCACATTCACAATATTCTTCAATCATCACAACAGTCAAAGATATTAATTTCATCATGAATATTTAGAAGAAATCGTCATGTCATTTATCAAGTAAGGACTACATAAAAAAGCAAAACAATAGCAGATTCAAGGTCAATATGCATCTTTTCTCCAACATGATATTCGTTTCAATTTTAGTAAAGATAATATCAGTACAAGGCATTTGCACAAATAATTTCGGAAACAAATCAGATAAATGAACTAAAAGGACAAAGAAAAAGTATTTCTACAAGGAGAATCAAGGCAATTTAATAGAATATATTGTAGACAACCAATTGACTGGAAGCGTGGAAGGAAGAAGTACACTTACTTCAGATGAAAAATAAGTTTCATAAACACCTTACAATCATTTATCTAAAAGGGACTTATGGATCAACAACGATATCATCAGAGGGAGTTGGAGGAAGAACATGATTCAAATCTACACTTGGGTGAAAATTTAAAATATAATTATTCTCCTTAAAGAAAGAAAAGTTTGAAGGTTCTCTCCATAAAAATAAAAGAAGAAAATGAAGAAAATTTCCTCAATTAGAAGAATTAGACAAGAAGAATATTACAACTTAAGAATACATCAATTGGTTCGCTGAAAAGAAGAAATATTATTGATGATTGAGTTATGGTATAAGTTCCTAGAAGGATAACTAGCAGATTCTTGAGCACCATAGAGACAAAAAATGTAGCGGTTGATATAGTCAGTTGTAAAATAGAATATTTGATGAGCTACTTGATGACATGTTCAATTTGATTTTTTTATTGATCAAAGATAGTAACATGAATAAGTTGAGGTTGTGAAGCAACATCATATCTCCATCAACAAATTAGGTAGTTAATGCGTTAATGATATTCCTTTTTATAGGAGTAGGTATTCTTAAAACTAGCTTAGGCATGTGGTTATCTCATCCCTGGTTGAGAGGGAGTGAGGGTGCACACCTTATTATCTATGTGTCATGTACCAGGGCCAGGACTAACAGTCGTAGGCCTAGTAAAGGCACTAGTAGGGAGAATAGTGGATTAGATAAGCATTTGGGACTGATATTCTTTGAAGATGTGTGCTTTGACCAGCACTAACTATCTTAAGTCAAGTACATTAATCCAAGATAAGAATAGTCCTAAGGCCGATATTTCCTAGTGTCAAATATTGTGACAATGGATTAGGAAATAGTCCTATGAGGACATACTTGGTGAACATCAGGATGGGGTATGTTCCTAGTGAGGCGATGGTGTCCAAATTTATGTTTCCCAGCGTTGTGCTTTGATCTAATGGCGAGATAGAGCTTGAAATTCAAGGCCTTCCTATTTTTTGACAATGCTAGCAATGATGATGAAAAATCATCATTGACACTTATCAATCTAGATCCTTTCTTATATGAGTATTTCAACTTGAGATTTTCATGTTGAGTCATTACAAATACCTCCCTAGTTAAGAGTGAGTGTTGAAAATGTAACTAGTGTCATTCTTCATAACGTAATAAAATGTAATTTATCTCATTGATTTATACATTACTATTATTTTATTCTAGTCAAAGCACGTTCTTCATGCTTATAGAGAAAAAGAAACTATTTTAAGTCAAAAGAAATATACTTGATTCAAGTCCCATTTGGACTTTTCTAAGAAAGGAAAAAGAAATTGTATTTGAGTCAAACAGTCAACCACATGACCAAATTGACCCTCCTTGGACAAGTCAGCCTTATAGGCAGCTATTTGACCCTCTTAGATATGTATATATACAAGTCAACTCGACCACTTGAAGCACATTCACTCACTCACATCATCACATCAATTTTTGTGGAAGAACAAGAAGAAAAAAACAGTTGAAGTCAAATGAGAGAGAAAGATAGAGTTCCCTGCCCTAATTCTATGCCCACATGTGAAGGTTCTAATTTTTTTTGAGGTTGTTACAAGGCCAAAATTCACCCATCTATTGTAGGTCCGAAAATTCTATGGTTTGAGCAAATTTCATCAATTGGACTAGCGTTGACTTTGACTTCATTGGAGGAGACTTGGAAGAGAGCTAACTTGGGTTCACTATGACAGTCTTCGTCTTGCTCTTCATTCTTGGAAATCTCATTTTGATCTATTTCTATAAGAGAATGATTTCTTTGGCTTTTCCCCCTTGTGGGTTTTTTCCCTGGCTTGGAACCTAACTTTGGTGTTCTTTGTCTCTTTTGGGATCTTTATGTTTTGATAATTGGTTGATGAAGAGAACATAAATTTAATAAGAATCCAACAAACATTCACAAGTAATTATCAAGTTAAGGAAAATAAGCATCATCATTATTACACTTGGTTTCTCAACATGGTATCAAAGCTAAGGTGAAGGGAACGAAGTTTGAGGATCACTACTAGTTGGCATGTTTGAAGACATTATTGCAGCAGTCATCCCTCCAAAACAAGGCTTGAAGAATACATTCTCTTAGAAACTCTCTCTCTCTCAAAGGAATCATTTAAGGCTCTTAGGAATCATCATCAAGTTCTTAGGCACTCACTCAACAATCTTGATCATCAACATTAGCATTCTTGAAAACACACTTACAACAACTTCTCTGTTGACAAGTAATTATTTTACTATACACTATGTCTAATTCTCCTAGCCAAGTGAATTCTATTTGAAAATAGGGCAACAAACTTGATAGAGATTCTTACTACAAGTCTTGGAAAAAGATAATTGATCTAGCTCTCAAAGAAAATGAAGTCATGCAAGTTGTTGAAGGTAAATATCTAGCACCAGACAAGAGTAATGCTCAATAAGTGGCCAAATAGAATAAGGGAGAAATTAGGGCTCAATTAATCCTCTTTGAGTCTATCAAGGATCATCTCATTTATTTTGTTTCATATTTTTCCACATCCAAATAAATCTATGATAAATTGGTCAAACTATATTCTGTCAATACTACCGGTCAAAAGATATCTCTAAGGAATCAACTATATGGAGCATGAATGTCAAAAGACGAAAACATAGCCTCATATTTTGTGAAGATATCAAAGATAAATGATAAACTTCAAGGACTTGGAGAAATCATATAAGATTCTGAATTAATCACCTCCGTACTCGATGCTCTACCTCCAGATTGGAGTGGTTTTGCAAGTGGAATCTATCCAAGAAAAGATACTCCGTCTTTTGGGGAACTTTGGGCTCTATGTGTTTTGGAAGAAACAAGGTTGAAGGCTAATGATAAAACATTGTTGCTAGGTCAAAGAAGAAGTTTGGAAAGTTTGGAAGATCCAAATCTCATCACAAGTACAACAACAACCATCCTTGTGGAAACAGGGACATGTCTAAGGTTCAATGTGTTGGTTGCAATGAATATGGACATTATAAGAGGGATTGTCCCAAGGACCATAATAATAAAAAGAGAAAGAAAAGAAAGGGGAGTGATGAAGAACATGAAGCATAAGATGAAGAAGTTGAAAAGAAATCCAAAACTGAAGACAATAAGGACCTCTAGAATTAAAAAATTTAGTGAGGACCAGGTTTTCAAGCAAGTTTGTTTTCATTTTAGATAGTAGTTGGAGTTGTAGTTGTAGTTATATTTGAAGGATGCAATTTTCTTTTGGAATTTGAAAGTTTGAAGTCATGAAGGTGTAGTTTAATAAGAAGCATATAACTTAGTTGTCTTCACACTATTCTACAGCCACAATATTCTACAATCATCAAAACAGTCAAAGATGTTAATTTCATCATGAAGATTTAGAATTAGTGATCTTGACATTTAGTAAGCAAGGACTACAAATAGAAGTAGAACAATAGTAGAGTCAAGGTCATATGTAGCTTTTCTCTAGCAGGGTATTCATTTCAATTTCAGTAAATATAATATTAGTAAAAGGCATTTGCACAAATAATTTTGGAAACAAATAAGATAAATGAACTAAAAGGACAAAACAAAAGTATTTCTACAGAAGAAACAAGGCAATTTAATATAATATATTGTAGACATCCAATTAGCTAGCAGCATGGAAGGAAGAAGTGCACTTACTTCAGATGAAAAAGAAGTTTCATGAACAAAGTATGATCAATTATCTAAAAGGGACTATGGATTAGAGACGATACCTTCAGAGGGAGTTGGAGGAAGAACATGATTCAAATATACACTTGGGAAGAAATGTAAAAGATATTTATTCTCCTTAAGGAAAGAAAAGTTTGAAGGTTCTCTACGTAAGGGGAAAAGAAGCAAATAAAGACAATTGCCTCAGTTAGAAGAAATACTCTGAGATCTTGAAGAAATCTTATGATTAAAGAGGATCTTGAGAAAGAAGGATTCATGAACCAAAGGTAGTGATATTGACTTCAGAGGGAAAAAGAAACTGAATTAGATAAGAAGAATCTTACAAATTAACACTTAAGAATACCTTTATTGGTTCACTAATAAGAAGAGATATTATTGATGATTAAGTTATGGTATGAGTTCCTAGAAGGATAACTAGAAGATTCCTGAGCACCATAGAGGCAGAAGATGTAGCAGTTGGTACAATCAGTTGTAAAATAGAATATTTGATGAGCTACTTGATGACATGTTAGATTCGATTTTTGTATTGATCAAGGCTACATGAATAATGACAAAAACCAAGGTCAAAGTGCTTTATGATTCGTGATATGATGCAATTTGAGGTCATGAAGCAACAATATGTATCCATCAAAAATGCAGGTAGTCGATGTATTGATGATATTCCTTTATATAGGAATAGGTATTCTTGAAACAAACTTAGGCTTGTGGTTATCTCATCCCTGGTTTAGAGGGAGTGAGGGTGGGCACCTTATTCTCCATGTGTCATGTACTATGGCCAGGAATAACAGGCATAAGCCTTGTAAAGGCACTGGTAGGGAGAATGGTGGATTGGATAAGCATCTGGGACCGATATTATTTGAGAATGTGTGCTTTTACCAAGACTAACTGCCTTAAGTCAAGTACATTAATCCAAGATAAGAATAGTCATGAGGACCGATATTTATTGGTGTCAAATAATGTGACAATGGATTAGGAAATAGTCTTGTGAGGACATACCTGGTGAACATATGGATGGTGTATGTGCTATTGAGGCAGTGGTGTCCAAATTTATGCCTCCAAGCATTGTGCTCTAATCTAATGGATAGATAGGGCTTGAAAGTCAAGACCTTGCTACTTTTTGACAATTCTATTTATGATGATAAATTATCATCATTGATGCTTATCAATATGGATCCTTTCTTATATGAATATTTCAACTTGATATTGTCTTGTTGAGTCATTACAAATACGTCCCTAGTTTGGAGGGTGTTGAAAATGTAGCTAGTGTCGATTTTCATAATGTAATAAAATGTAATTTCTATCATTGATATATTTATTATTATATTCATTATTATTTTAGTTTGGTAAAATCATTTTATTCATGATTATAGAGTCAAAAAGAAACTATTTTGAGTCAAAAGAAATATACTTGAGTCAAGTCCCAATTGGACTTTTGTAAGAAAAAGAAAATTTTAGTTGAGTCAAATAGTGAAACACAAGATTAGGTCATCCCTCCTTGGACAAGTTGCCCTTAGAGGCAACTATTTGACCCTCAAATACAAGTCAACTCGACCACTTGAAGCACATTCATTCTCACATCAGCATATCGATTTTTGTGCAAGAAGAAGAAGAAAAAACCAGTCAAAGTAAAAGGAGAGAGAAGAAAGTCAAAGGAGAGAGAAAGATCAAGTTTTATGCCCTAATTTTGCTCACACGTGTGAAGGTCCTGCAATTTTCTGAGGTTGTTACAAGGCCAAATTCGTCCATCTATTGCAAGTCCGAAAATTTTGTGGTTTGACTAGATTTCATAGATTTGACCAATGTTGACTTTTGGTGACTTTGACTTCATTTGAGGAGACTTGGAGGAGGGTTGACTTGGGTTCATTGTGACTGTCTTGGTCTTGATCTTGGGTCTTGGAAATCCCATTTCAATATAATTCTATAAGAGAAGGATTTCTTTGGGTTTTCTCGCTTGTGGAGTTTTGCTCTGGCTTTGAGCCTAGTTTTGGTGTTCTTTGTCTCTTTTGTAATCTTTATGTTTTAGTAATTGCTTGATGAAGAGAAGATAAATTTAATAAGAAGCAAACAAACATTCACAAGTAATTATCAAGTTAAGGAAAATCAAGCATCATCCTTATTACACCTTGTTTCTCAACAAAGAGTAGGTACATTAGCCAGTCAAGTTATTCGCATCAAACAAAAGGAAAACAATTAACATATCTTCTGAATAATATTGATATCAATATTATTAAGTCTCATAATAGCAACTCATTCTGGAAAGCCTATAAGTGTAAAATTCCAAAAAAAATCAAACTAGGATGGTTATATCATTTTTTGGTTTGTCAATTTTGTTCAACACTCAAATGATCATATCGTCTAGTATCATCAAAGATGACACCTCCAAGAATTGGGAAACATGTGAAAACACTACAAGATAAAGAAAATAATGTCAATCATTTTCATCCATATGCTTTGAGCACAAAACATTTCTAAAGGATAAGGTAATGTTATGAACATGAATATGGAATAATACAAATAATAAATAATTATTATTATTATTATTGTTATATGGGATCGTGCGCTCTGCTCCCACCGTCGCCTGCAAACTCTAGGTCTGAACTGATCTTCGGCCGCTCGGGATGGCACCTCCGGAGGCTTCGCTGGAGGAGGCAGCTCACCAACATGCCTTCTTTGCCTTGATCAAGTCCATGCCTCCTCAGCGAGCTTGCCCTTCAGTATCAAAGTTTGTGAAAAAACTTGATGGGTTACAGGAAGTTTCTCTCCCTCCAACTTTGCCCAGAATGGCTGCTCTTGCCTTGGCAGAAAAAGTACTTATTGGGAAATTTACAAGACTTTGGCCCTCTCCAAAAACAATCCAGAGGTGGGTGGAAAGGAATTGGACAGACAAAATACAAGGAAAAATCTCTATCAGATTTTGTGGAAAGGGATATTTTACATTTCATTTTGAGACAAAGGAAGACAAGGATTTAATCTTTCGTAATGGGCCTTATTTCATGGATTCCAGAGGTTTATATTTAAACAAATGGACTCTGTATTTTGACCCGGAGCTTGATATTCCTAATGTGGTCCTTGTTTGGGTCTGGCTTCCTCACCTCCCCTTGCACTACTAGGGAGACGAATTTGTGCGTGCTATTGGGAATGTTGTTGGGAAATACATTGATCGGAGTGAACCGAAAGATAACATGCAGGCCTATGCCTGCATCTGTGTAGAAGTGGATTTGAGTAAAGGCCCGCCAGAAGCCATCAAGCTCAAGGTTGATGACTGGACGCACATTCAACAACTTGACTATGAACAGATCCCCTTCAAGTGCAAGGTATGTCACGAATACGGTCACTTTGCTAATCGTTGCACTAAACTTTCTGATGTAGAAAATAATCCTCAAGAAGAGCAATGGGAAACCGTTAAAAAGAAAAAGACAGCCCTTAATCCTAAACCATCCCATGAAGCAGGTCCTTCTTCTCGACCTTCCCCAATTACCCCTCCCTCTTCTCCCCCACCTTCATTTCCTCTCCCTTATTCCCCACAACCTCCCCTATCTTCTGATCGCCAGCCGGATCCCCTTACCTCTTCTCCCTCTTCCAATCCCTTTCACATCCTCTCTTTTCCCGAGGAATCCCCTTCCTTGATTCAATCCGATCCTACCTCTTCTCCCCTTCCCCAGGTCATTTCCTCTTCCCTCCCGTCTGATCCTCCCCTTCTCAGAATCACCAGAAGCAATTCCAAGGAGTATGGATCCATTCTAGACAATCAAAAGAAGCCTGGAAGAAAGTCTACCAAATAGCACAGGGATGAAAATGCGCAAAAAGACATAGCATTGGGGCTCAAGAACCCCATTGAATCATATATTCAAGGACCAATAGACAAAGACATAGCAAATAAAGACAAGGGAGGGAGAGCAACTCCTTGCACCTCTCACCTGAAATGATTAAAATCCTCTCATGGAACAGCAGGGGACTAGGGCACCCCTCCAAATCAAATGCCTTAAAGGATCTTATTAACCAAGAGAAACCAACCATTGTTTTACTCCAAGAAACAAAGCAGAGATAGCCAGAGATGAACAAGATTATTCAACAACATAAGTGCTACAAAGGATTTATATGTGATTCCAAAGGAGCCTCAGGAGGAATTGCTACACTTTGGCTTCAAGATGAATGGAACAGCACAGAAGAAATAGTAGAACAACATTGGGTCAAGATTGTATTGCAAAATATTATCAGCAGTCAACAGATAGTAATTTACAATGTTTATGTCCTGAATCATTACATGGATAAAGAAGTTTGATGGGACTCTCTCAGCAATGATATAGCAAAAGAAAACAGCAGCAACATCATTTTAGGAGGTGACTTAAACCTCATTTTACATGCTAATGAAAAACGTGGAGGCAACTTCAACCCAAATCCTTTTAGAAATCAATTGGAAAATGTTATGCAACATGGTGATCTTGTCGATATCATTCCAAAGAATCGCAAATACACCTGGAGTAATTGCAGATTGGGGAAAAATAATATTATGGAAAGGCTCGACCGAATCCTGGCAAATGTATCTCTTCTTTCCACCTTTTCAACTGTCAACGCTTCCATCCTTCCTTTTGCTGCTTCAGACCATTATCCCACTGCTTTAACCCTTGAATCTCTTTGCCCCATGGGCCCTCTCCCTTTTAAATACAGTCCTTTATGGAATGACATTGAAGCAACCAAAGTGTTGGTCCAGCAAACTTGGTGCCAACATGTCGAAGGATCCCCAAGTTTTATTTGGGAAAGCAAACTTAGAAATGTAAAGAATGCTCTCAAGAATTGGGCAAAAACCCAATATAAAGAGCCAGAAGCTAACAAAAGAGAAGTGAAAGCCAAAATTGAAGAACTTCACTATGCACTAGAAAAGCAAGAATATTATCAAGCTGAAAAAAATCAAGAAGAAAATCTTTACAGTCAGCTATACAGTATCAGAAGAGAAGAGGAAGAAAAATGGTGAATTAAATCAAGGCAGACTTGGTTGAAGAGTGGAGACAAGAACACAACTTTCTTCCATAAGCAAGCCACTATTCGGCAAATCAGGAATAATATAACAGCTATCACTAATAACGCAGGCACTTAACACAATGATCAAACTGCCATAAAAAACGTTGCCTCAGAACATTTTAAAGAGATGCTAACTGAATCAGGGGAGGACGAAGACTACACTGACTTCCTATAGCATTTGCCAAAAAAGATTGCAACAGAAGCAAATGAAAGGCTGACAAAGGAAATAAAAGAAGAAGAAATCAAGGAAGCAATTTGAGGCCTCCAGCGAGATAAGGCAACAAGGTCGGACGGCTTTCCTATTTGTTTTTATAGGGAGTATTAGGAAATGATAAAAAAGGACCTCATCAAATATTTTAAATGGATTTAGAGGAAAAATAAATTAGGAGGCTACACAAATTCAACACATCTGGCCCTCATTTCAAAGGAGAATCGACCTTCAAATTTCTCCCATTTGCGGTCCATATCCTTATGTAATTCTTCCTACAAAATTTTCACAAAAATTCTAGCTTCCCGTCTTAAACCTCTATTTCCTATGTTAATCTCTGAAAACCAAGGTGGCTTTATGACGAATAGGCACATTTCAAATTCTATTCTCCTAGTCCAAGAAGCCATTCACTCAAGCCATTCTAGAAATTAAAAGGGCTTCATCCTGAAATTGGACTTGGCAAACGCTTTTGACAGGGTTAAACACTCCTTTCTATTTGTTTTTCTTCAAAAAATGGGCTTCTCATCCTTCTTTAATGATCTCATAAGAGCCTGTATCTCTAGCCCTTGGATAGCTCCCCTTATCAATGGCAGACTCGACCCTGCCTTTCAATCTTCAAGAGGGTTAAGGCAAGGTTGTCCTCTGTCCCCCTACCTTTTCCTTTTAATGGTTGAGTCCTTCAGTTGCGCCCTTGACCGTAAGCGGTAGACAGGCCTCATCACTGGAATCAAATTTGAAGATGGAGTGAAAAACATCAATCACTCCCAATTTGCTGATGATACCCTACTAATTGGAGGGGCATACGCAATCATAGCTCGAAGATTCAAATCTTTATTAGATAAATTCATGAGATATTCAGGGGGAATGATTAATCACTTCAAAAGTTGTATTTATGGAGGGAATGCCTCAGCTCAAACGCTTCAAAACATTTCCAACATCTTCGGTGTGCCTTGCAAGTTAAATTGGCACCATTTCAGTTATTTGGGAATGCCAATGAATATAGGAAACACAAGAGTTGATGTTTGGGAAACAACTTTAGATAAAATGAAAAGAAAAGTTCAAAAGTGGGGAGCCTCTTGGCTCAACCCAGCTGGATGATTGGTACTTCTCAAATCGGGCCTTTCCTCTCTTCCTCTTTACCAATTCTCCCTTGCCCGGGCTCCAGCCTCTTTTCTCCGCAAAATGGACAGTATTCTCAGGCTTTTCCTTTGGCAGGGAGGAAAAAATGAAAAGAGAAAATATAACTTGGTTGGATGGAAACAAGTAATTCAAAACCAAGAAAAAGGAGATCTTGGAATTAGATCCCCATCTCTCACCAATTCAGCCTTTGGCGGCAAGATAGTCTGGAGGCTTATTGAAGACCAATCAGCTTGGTGGAAAAAAGTTTTGGAGGCCAAATATCTCAGCCACCCAAGGCAACATCTGCTTACAACTGAAATACCCAACAAGAACAGCACAAGGATCTGGAAACTCTGTAAAAAAGCCATCTCCTTTATGGCTCAAAATGTCTCCAAGGTTCCCAAAGGCGGCAGCAAAATCAACATTAGCACTGATAAAATTATGGGGAATCAGCCAATTAGCAGTCTTCCAGGTATGGCTCCAATAATTCTCTTTCTTCAAAGTAAAGGAATATACAGTTTAGATCAAATTTCGCAATGGGATACAAATACCCAAGCTTGGAAGAGATGGAGCCTTCCTCCCATCCCTCATCGACTCAAAGAGAATCTTGACAATTTTCAGATACACCTCCACAACACTGCTCCTACAATAAAAAAATGGCAAGGATAGATTCCGATGGGACCCCACTGACACCAGCTACTCAATAAAAGCAGGATACAATTATCTATGCAACAGGAACTACCCGGCACCAACATGGACACATTGGAAAACAGTGTGGAAATCAGAAACCATCCCTAAGGTGAAATTTTTTATATGGACCCTCTTAAAAGAAAAAACTCTCACTGCAGAAAATCTTTAAAAAAAAGGCATTGTTGGACCCTCCAGATTCCCTAATTGCCAAGAACCGGAGGAGTCCATCCAGCACCTCTTCATTTCGTGTCCTTTTGCTTTTTCTTGTTGGAACAGTATTAACCCAATCGTTCCCTTCACCTGGAACTCTCAGCAATCCATTGGGGAAGTCCTTAACAACTGGAAAAAAAAAACTACCCCTGACAATCCATGAAAAACAACATTTGCCCTCCCATTTGCCCTCTTATGGAGGATCTGGATTGCTAGGAACCAGATCTTTAAAGATAAAGAGACCACAATCAGGCATCTTTGCAGCAAGGCTAAAAGCCTCGCGATAGAAACCATTGCTTCTAAGAGCACAAAAAATGGACATGACAAGTCTTTGGGTTGAAGAAAAAGATTTCATAAGGATTTTGATAGATAAGATCAGTATCCTGCCAGCAGAAAAAATCAACAGCAATCATAGTCACAACTGGAAAATCCGACTGAAGCAGGATGATTTCAACAAGTGGCTCTGCACTAGCAACACCCACTCCTTGTTCTTTGACGGTGCCTCCAAATCAAATCCAGGAGCAGCGGGAGCAGCGGGAGTTATCTACAATCCTAATGGTGAGCCCTTAGTCACCTTTGAGTGGGGATTAGGGATCCTCTCAAACAACAGAGCAGAGGCTCTAGCGCTCTATCAAGGAATTCTTCAACTACAAATTCATGGAATCAAGAAAGTTATGATCTTCGGCGATTCTGCTATCATTATCAGTTTAATGACTAGCAAACGAAAAGCCTCCAACATCTTCTTACAGCAAACCATCAGCAGATGCCAAGTCATGATCAATCAAACTCAGGATTTCCAATTTTACCATATCCTTCGGACCATCAATCGGGAAGCTGATAAACGCGCCAGCCAAGCTTGTATAAGACCAAAATGAAATATCCTCTGTAACAACGAGGAACAATTCCAATTTCTTCCATGACACCCATGACTTGTAAAAAAATTTCATATCTAAAGACTCACATATTGTTCAGGACGTCCCCTGACCAAATAAAAAACAATCCCGAGGCTATTTGTTCCATGCTGCCGGAAATCCTCCCTTTTCTCCCTGCAGTCTCCTCAGATTTTTGAATCTATGTTGCCCGTGCAGAATTTGTGACCACCTATTTGCTTCAGCATCAGACTTTATTTTTTCTAAAATTTCTTATCGCTCTGCTCTCGACTCTCTGAACCCTCTTTCCTCCCTCTTCCCTGCTCTTCATATCCCTTGTTTAGTTTTCACTGTCTCATCGGTTACAGCTTGTTGGAGCAGTATTTCAGCGTTTCTTCAGGACAGAGCCGAGGACCTCCAGATGGCCCGCAGCGAAGATTGTCTTCACTGTCGAGACTTGTAGGAAGAATTTGAGCAAATCAGAATGCATCAGCGCCTCTTGGATGAGAAAATTGATTCCGCTACCAGGATAATCACTACTAAAGGAACAGCCGATCTAAAAGAACAGCAAAAAAGGAACAGCAAAAAAAAACGGAACAGCAAAAAAGGAACAACAGGAAAAACGGAACAACAAAAAAGGAACAACAGAACAGCAGAAAAGGAACAACATGAAAAACGGAACAGCAGAAAGTCACATAAGTATAGATTAGATGTTTTGTAAAGTTTGTTTACTTCTTTTTCAGTTTATCCGAACCTATTCCTGTATCAGTACTTTTCAAGTTGAAAATGAAAGCAATTTAGCTGAATGCTTTAATGTAATCCAGTTCCAAGCTCATCCTGCGAACTCTACTCATGTAATACTGGAGCTTAGCCTCCCTATCTTTTTTTAATACAACCAACAGCCGAATTTGTAAAAAAAAAAATAGTAATAATAATAATAATAATAATAATAATAATAATAATAATAATAATAATTATTATTATTATTATTCATGTTCATAACATTGTCTTCCCCTTTATCCCTGGATGGGGTGTTTTGCACGCATAAGGGTTGGGGGTGAGTTGTTGTTGTCCCACCTAGCCATACAACCGAGGGATGTGGCAACACAACGCCTTAAATGTTTAAGCATGCATATCAATTCCGACAACGAGAACATTATCCATCTATTGTCCCGAACTCTACATATGGCGCACCACCTCGACTCTCCAAACCTCTGTGAAATCCATCTCTGGGAAACACCCTCAACAACTAATCACCTAACATCCTCGCCTCATGTGACTAAGAAAATTTTTATGCCATCAAGAATAGAATTTAATGTTGAGGCTCCAACAATTCATTAAAATAATCTCGAAGGAAACCTGGTCAGAAAGTTATCACGCATGGTGGGGATCTTCAAATTGCTAATTCAGGAGCTCTAGAACCTCATTTTTTTCTTAAGTGAGGGAACCAAGATCCTATGGTTTAGCTTCACCTGCCCACTCCTCTATTCCATATTTGCAGTGCTCAGATTCTTGGGTCTTTTCTAGAGAATTTCAAGGGGAGGAGTTCCAACTCCTTAGAGAACTTTGCTCCACAATGCCAATGCTTTCTCCTCTTAACGCGCATCCATTCACAATTCGAAAGAATCAGTCCCCCTAGATTTCATCGTTAAAATGGATCACAATGAGATTTCCAAAAGAATCGCCCCCTTTTCTCCAGATATATTATGATTAAAAATTATTTCCCCAAATTTCCCAATAGTCTATCAATGGAATTAAATTAATGTAAAGAAAGGGGAAAATGATGAAACTGAAATAGAAGCAAACAACAAATGGACATCGAGGACACTTTCAGCATGTTTTAATCAACACATAGCAAAAAGATAGAGCACAACATTGCGCATTCATCACAATAGTAATCAAAACAGAATGTAGTGAAAAGTGGGACAACACAACACATCTGCTAGCAAGACAACAACATTGCACATTTGGAGGGCCAGTCACCACCAGGATTCCTAAAAAACAGTGCCAAAACTCAGCCGACTAATATTATTAGCAGTTTAATCTATTTTTATATAATTTTTGTAATAAATCTTTAATTTTGTTTCAAGATATTTGTATAGATATTTGTAACAAATCTTGATATTTTTCAAGATATTTTAGTTTAGGATTTGTATAAATACTTCATTTTTTGAAGTAAGACAGGTTGATTTTCGCATTCCATAACGCTATTGTACTTTTTCATTTGATGGGTTGATTAGTAATAAAAAGGACATTCTTCACATGATTCATGTGTTAGACTATTTGGTGAAGTGATTCTCTCACTGTTTATTTGTTTATTTCTTTGTTTCCACACTTATGTGTTCTTAAATTTGAATTATTTTACAGAAAGTTGATGAAATGATTTTGTTGAAAGATACACTCTGCTTTTGGCTGTGGATAATTTAAATGTTTTCTTCTAATATCGTGCTAAAAAATTCTTAGCTACTCTTTAGCTTCAATTGAACCTATATCTTTTCTTCTATTACATTTCATTTAAATCTAAAAGATCCAGTTAGTTCAGCTACCTTGCCCTGTGAAACTCCTTTGAAAATATGAGACAAATCCCTGTTGAATTAGTAGACTCCATAGCCCAATGGAAGTTTCAGGCATTTAATCAACCAAACCAATTTGAAAATCAAAACCTAAACCTAATAGCTAGCCTAATATTATTTAGAAGAACATAGCTAAATCAGACAGAGAGATCCCTCTTTGGAGTTGGAAGGGCTAGATTCCCAACTCCCAAAGTGGTTTTGTGGTTACCTCTGTGTTTTCTTCCACAACCTCAAAAAATTACAGAGTGCTAACATTCTGGCGACCATACTGGGGACATGAACATTTCAGGTTCCTAAGAAAATCATATCAAATTCCAGATCTGAACACTGATGGTGGACAATGATCAAATACAAGAAGGTTGTATCATTCACCTGGTGACTCCACGTTCAAAGTATCCATAACTCCAAAGTTTTTAGGGTGAATCCATTATCAAAGAATCCAGATTTGATGGCTTCGCAGACCAAGTTCCAAGAAACTTCAAATTAGATTCAAAGAAGGACAGACCTTGTCAACACAAGGATGGGAAGACAACATGTGAAAGTCAGGTATTTAGACCTGAATTTACTTCAGGCTATAGTATTATGTTTTGTCAATTGCCTTTTGTCTTTTCCTGAAAGTATCTTAAGGATTTTCTTTGGTCTATTAAATCCAAACCAAGATTATGAATCTACACGTGAGCCCCTTCATGTGAATGTATATCCTTCCCTTGAAGCTGCAAATGCATCTTATCTTAATATTGGTTGTCTCAAACAAGATCCAAATAGAATACATAGCCCAGCTAGTACAAATTCATCTTACACCTCAGTTATGGCCATTGTCCAGTATGCATCATTAAATATGTCATTCCCTTTGCATGAGCTACCGAAGAACTATGATCAGAGGCTACCTCAATTTGATGGTACAGGTAATATCACAACAAGGAAACATGTAGACAAAATCATTAACTTCATTGACTTGGAGGAAGTCGATCATGAAGATGTCAAATTGTGGTTGTTTTCTCAAAGACTTTGAGGAAAAGCTAGGAAATGGTATATAATTTTGACAGCTAGAAGTATTCGTAATTTCCAACACTTTAGAGTATTTTCCTTAATAGATGGGAGGTTAAAAAGGATCCTTTACAGATTATGGATGAGTAATGGGATCTAAAAAGGCAACCTGATGAGACAGTCCAATACCTTTCAACCAGATTCAATAATGTTTATGATTCCATACCTAATGATATAAAACCTACCCCATGATTGGCTATGCTTCATTATCCATATGGTTTTGATGTTGAGATTGCCTATTATGTCAGAGAAAGAAACCCTTCCACTTTGGAGGACATGCAAAAAGTGTTATTGATGTGGAAATAAACCTATTGATTAAAATATCCAAAATGGAAGCTGAAAGAAGGAAAGTAATTAAAGAAGAGTTTCCTCCTTGATTAAACCATAAGTTAGAGACATTAATGAAAACCACGGAAAGGTTTATAAACACATTTACTTTGCAAGATAGACATTTTGTTAGTGGAAAGCAAAAGATACCTCCTTTTCAAGCCAATATGGAAGAAGAAGGAGAGGTTGTTGGGTCACAACACCAGAAGTTAGAAACTGGTTGTTTTGTGTATTCATTTGAAAGTGATTTAGAACAAAAACCAATGGAAGATTATTAGCAAGAGGATGTTAAATTCTAGCAAGTTAAGGAAAACAATCACCATGTGTGTGTTACTTATGACAACGATGAAAAAAGAGATGAAAATATTGAAACAAATGAGCATACGTATATTTTAGACATTGAACATCAAGAAAACAATGAAAATTACGTTGATGGTAAGTCCTTACCCCTATGTTATGCCACATTTCAGGTGTTAAAAGAAAGTCATAAGGATCATAACCCTTTACCTTTATGTTATGCTACATTTGAAGAGTTGAAAGAAAATTATAAGATCACTGATCAAGCAAAAAAGCAAGTTGAAACGAGCATAATGGGGCAACAACCTTCTTATATAGATGATGACCCTGTTTTTTGTTACATTGGAGACTCATTTATTCAAAAATCACAGTTATTAAGTAACCATGAGATTGAAGATCATATAGTCTCCTAGGAACCAATACTTAATACTTTACATCAGGCTTGGAAATTTTTAACTGATCATAGTATGGATGAGGACTGCCTTTCAAATTTTTCTTTTGAATTTTCACTTTTTGAAATTTTATTTCAAAGAGAAGATTGTCAACTTCATATTTCTAAAGTTGTATGTGTGGACAATTTATATAGTGAAGCTGCACAGGCCAGTTTTCAAACAAAGTCACATGAAGATGAATATAATTGTCAATAAATTCTACCTATCACCTTTTCAATACAAAAGAATTGTATCATTGAGTTTCAAGAAGATGTTGAAGAATGTTAAAATTGGAAACTAGGGCCAAACTCCATGTGGGTCATCTTATTTATGGCAGTTGATATTTTTCATGGATCCTTCTCATCGAGATATGTAGGATTGATCTAAAGATCATTCGATTCCGATAAGTATTCATGGAGTTATGAATATATTTGTGTTATAAGACAATTCGTCAAGGTAGCCCAGCAACCAAATAAACCCCACATGTGCTCAACGTTTTAGTATAAAGAGTCATTTCACACACACTTCTATCTTGATTCCTCTCCACTTGTCTTGGGTTTTAGTGGAAGAGAAATCTAGGAGTGGACGCCCTAAACGTTGAAGGAAAAGAGGCTTCCCTAACCGCAGTCAAGAAGGAGAAATATGTTGCCCTAATCTAAAGGACGCAGTCATGAGAAGGATCCCTAAACCTATACACTGGACCCTACTAAAACGTAGACCTAAAGGCAACCCTAATTCAAACATAAAGGCAACCCTAACGCAGACCTAAAGGCAACCCTAATGAAGACCTAAAGGCGGCCCTAACACAGATTTGAAGGCAGCCCTGACGCTATCAAAGAAGGAGCCCCAACCTAACCTAGAGGATGCAGTCATACCCCAATCCTCCACGCTCTCTCAAGGGTAATCAAGAGGAGGATATACGCTGCCCTAATAGGTCCTAGCCGCAGCAAAAGCCATCGGTCTTTTGGAGGACCGAGTTGTTGTTAGGAGGGCCGGTATGCTAGGCTAGAAGGCCACAATACAAGGTCTACTTCAGAAAAAGAAGAGGGGACGTTAAGGTCACCATTGTGAGTATTAGAGAGCAAAGCAAAGGAGCTCAAATTTTCTCCTTGAGGACTGTGTGAAGAGGAAGCAAGGTCTCTGTGAAGGCTACCCTCATAGAAGGTTGTTCTGGATGATGGGATAGCAATGGACAGTAGCAACACAATGATGGGACAATGATGATACAATGGACAGAAGCATGTTGGGACAACACAATGATGGGACAACAATGTCATTATGGACAGCAACATGTTGGGACAACAATGTCATTATGGACAACAACATGTTGGGACAACACAATTTGGATAGCATGGCTGTTAGGGACAATAGTTACAACAATATAACTAGGCAGCAGTGGAAAACATGAAGTTGCAAGGGACAGTTGCATGATAAATAGGACAACAATGACATTGTGCAGCAATGACACAATGGGATAGTAGCAACAGCAAGATGCAGCAAGAAAATGGGACAACTAGGCATGGTGTTCAGTACAGTATGGCACATGGGACAACTGTGGCAACATGGTGCAACAATGGCACATGGGACAACAGTGCAGTATAAGGTGCAGTAGTATGATGTATATAGCATGGTCATGAGGTCCAGCATTGTGATGATAGGTGCAACATGGTGCAACACGGTGAGGTGCAGCATGATGACGAGATGCAGCACAATGATAGGTGAAGGAGTCACCTTGGAGAATCAGTTGAAGCAGCATGTCTTCAACTAATCTCATGTATCATCTTCTTAGAGATGATCTATGCTTTTATCTAGATAAGTCAAAGTGTTGACTTCTGTTGTAAATGTATTATCTCTCTCTCTCTCTCTCTGTTGAACTATTGAAGAACATATAAGAAGAATTGATCAAGGGTTTCCCCACATTGGGGTTTGTCCCTAGCTAGCGCCACATCTTGTGTCCTCTTGTCTTGGCTTGTCTTTTGCGATTTATGTTTATGTTCTATCTGCAGTTTACTTTAATGCTGATGTGATTGTTAATCTGGAAAATATATTGAGCTAATTGTGAAAATTGAAATAAATTTCTCTAAGCATAGAACATACCTAAAATTAACATGGTATCAGAGCTGGGGTGAAGAAAAAGCCCAAGAAAGAGTGAAAGAGAAATCACCGAAGACAGTTGGGAAAGGACAAAAGGATCAGTGGATTTCTCATCCCTCTTCAAATTCACCAAGGGTGAAATTGAAGCAGAGAATATTATCAGAGTGGCGCAACGGAAGCTTCTGCTGGCCTATCTAAAGACCACATCAATGGGAAGTCTGGATCTAAGGGTGGAAAGAAAGACATATGCCTTGTTTATAATAAGTGTATAAATTTTGAATAATAAACACTTATTCACATATATTATCCCGATTATACACTATTGCGGAATACATGCATAATACATAACCTCCTCTACGTTGATCATCAATTTAGCAGCATTAAAAACAATGAAACATCAATCGCATGCACACATTAACACAGTATGTAGCCCGGGGAAAGCATACAGCTGAAAACCCCACACTATCTGTATATTATAATGATTGAGAACATGTAACAATACATAGTACAATACTCCTCACAAGTACTCAGTACTATCTCCACCTGTTACACACAAAACTAGCTCAGATACGAACAAGTCACAGGTTCAAATCTTCTCCGCTGCTTTGCCTGCCTCCACTGCACAATCCTGCAAGAGAATCACGTGAGCACAAGCTATAATTGCCTAGATATTGGCCCACACTGCGCAATCCTCTTTGGCATTACTCAATCCATGCATGTGCAAAATCTCATGCACAACTGATAGTCACAACTCACCCTTTCACTTACCTCTAACACCCATCTTTGTTGAACTGTCCATGCACTGAGTTAACTGATGTATTCTTTAGTTTCTTTATGAGTTAATAATTAGTGAATTAATTAATATTTAATTCACACAACTCATCACTAGTGTATTCTTTAGTTAGACTAAAATACAACTAGTTCATCTAAGTCAAACTGAACACAACTCCATCAACTCCACACCCAACTCCACCAAAACTCAACCACATGAGTTCTAACTGAAGTCCTGCATCCAATAGCTCAACTGACACATAAGAAACCACGTGATTCCTTTTTTCAGCGACATGTGCCACATCCGTAGCTCGAACTGAAGTGCTCCAAGAGAATAAGATAATGTTTAGAGTCCAAATATTACTAAGGGCTAATAATATTTGACTGTTTCTATTTTGATCCTGGTAGTCTAAAAATAGACTCTGATCACTCCGCTATGAACCAAAAATAGAAGTCCATCTATTTTTCCCAACATGACCAATCATCCATAAACAACGTCCTACAACTCATAGACCATGATCCATATGTCTAAAAATAGACATAGTCTAAAAATAGACTTTGCGCCAAAAATAGCCTGCGAGCCCACTTAATGAAGGTGACTCCTTTCCACTAAGCTCCATCATCTTGTTGCATGTTCAACACTCCCTATCAACAATATATGGATTATCTGCAACCCCTATCCTGCAACTGGAATGTTCTACATGCAACACATTTGCCCGGTCCACTTGCTCCAACAACACTCGAAACAAAAACACTCCCAACTAACCACTCTGTTGGGCTAGGAACATACGCTGATGTTGAAGCTCTACCTGCTGCTGACAAGTGCTCCCTCTCTGACATCTGTGCTACTGCAACATCTCCATGCATCTCGCACCATTGCACACTTCTCTGTGCCACCTAGCACTGTGCAAAACACTTGTTCCTCTCGCATTGTTGCAGCCTGCTAGCTATGCATTGTCATGGGATTCCCTACATTGTCGCTCTCTCTGCTGCTCCATCTGCATCTGTCTCTACCCAATCAGTCAGTTCCTGCTACTCCACATCGGGGCTCCCGTAGCAAGGTCTCATCCAAGAGGTTGGGTACCTCAAGGATCCTGCCCCTCCTCCTTGGGACGACCAATCCACATCACCCCACCTCCTACCTAGAGGTATGGCTACATGTGATCCCTCAACCCACCTGGCTCGAAGTTTCCCCCTACTGGAGGTCTCTCCATGAGTAGATGTCTCTACTCGATCTCCACTCAACTTCCCTTGTTGTGGCTACTCCACAACCTCCTGAAGCTGCTGCACCAATCGTGGCTCCTCCACAATCGCCTGAGACTTCTTCTGGCTCTGCATGTTGAGAGGTAATATACGCTCCCTCTCGACCACCAAGTCTCCATCAGTTGCCTTGCTGCTCAAGGCTTTTCATGCATCTACATGCAACTAATAAAGGTTCCTGACTCGAACCCCTATCTTCTGGGTTTCTCCAGTTGTTTTGTTGCGCAAGAAAGCCTTTCCCTCACTGAAGACAACATCATATCCCTTGTCTTCTAACATCACCACAGAGATAAGATTCTTCTTCAATTCTGGAACATGCATCACTTCCTTCAATCTGAAGGGTTTACCAGACTTCCTCTCAAAGGAAATGGTACCGATACCGGTCGCACTGTATCTACCATCATCGCTCATCTCGATGTGCACTCCAAGATCTTTCTCATCCAGATCAGAAAACAAATCTCGATCTCCTGTCATGTGAGAAGACGCACCACTGTCCAAGAACCATACCAATCCCATCACACTTGATACCAAGCAAGCGATCAACGAAAAATCCAGCTCAAACTGCGAGATTAAGGCCTCTCCCGCTGCAGATCCAACAGCTTGCTTATTTTTCTTGTTCTGCGGACAATCTGTGGCATCTTGATTCTCAGCTTTGATGTTTCTGAGTTTATCCTTGAGCGCCATTCCACCAGCTCAAAACTCAACCGCTTCTGATCTAAAATTCGTGAGAACAAAGTATTTCTTGTACAGAGATCGACTGTATGGGCATTCACCGGATATCTCACCTTCCAAAAGAAGGATGAATCCAGAAGCTAACTAGCCCAATTACAGACTCTGCCTGAAGAAATAAAAAGTAAACACTTTCTGAATAATAGATCTGATGATCAATCCCGCTTTGATATCCTGTAGAACTTTTTCTACAAATCAACCAGCTCTGATACCATGTAGAAATTTTGAATAATAAACACTTATTCACAGAGAATGTCCCGATTATACATTATTGCAGAATACATGCATAATACATAACCTCCTCTACGTTGATCATCAATTTAGCAGCAATAAAAACAATGAAACATCAATCGCATGCACACATTAACACAGTATGTAACTCGGGGAAAGCATACAACTGAAAACCCCACACTATCTGTATATTATAATGATTGAGAACATGTAACAATACATAGTAAAATACTCCTCACAAGTACTCAGTACTATAACCACTTGTTACACACAAAACTAGCTCAGATCCGAACAAGTCACAGGTTCAAATCTTCTCCGCTGCTTTGCCTGCCTCCACTACACAATCCTGCAAGAGAATCACGTGACCATAAGCTACAATTGCCTAGATATTGGCCCACACTGCGCAATCCTCATTGGCATTACTCAATCCATGCATGTGCAAAATCTCATGCACAACTTATAGTCACAACTCACCCTTTCACTTACCTCTAATACCCGTCTGTGTTGAACTGTCCATGCACTGAGTTAACTGATGTATTCTTTAGTTTCTTTATGAGTTAATAATTAGTGAATTAATTAATATTTAATTCACACAACTCATCACTAGTGTATTCTTTAGTTAGACTAAAATACAACTAGTTCAACTAAGTCAAACTGAACACAACTCCATCAACTCCACACCCAACTCCACCAAAACTCAACCACATGAGTTCTAACTGAAGTCTTGCATCCAATAGCTCAACTGACACATAAGAAACCACGTGATTCCTTTTTTCAGCTACATGTGCCACATCCGTAGCTCGAACTGAAGTGCTCCAAGAGAATAAGATAATGTTTAGAGTCCAAATATTACTAAGGGCTAATAATATTTGACTGTTTCTATTTTTAGCCTGGCAGTCTAAAAATAGACTCCGATCACTCCGCTGTGAACCAAAAATAGAAGTCCATCTATTTTTCCCAACATAACCAATCATCCATAAACAGCATCCTGCAACTCATAGACCATGATCCATATGTCTAAAAATAAACATAGTCTAAAAATAGACTTTGCGCCAAAAATAGCCTGCGGGCCCACTTAGTGAAGGCGACTCCTTTCCACTAAGCTCCATCATCTTGTTGCATTTTCAACAATAAGTTCGGCCATTATGTGAAGGAGTGTCTGAATGGAAGGGACACATCTCTTGATGAAGATAACAATCATTCCAGGGACATCTTCAAATGATCAAAGGAATGACAAGTAATGCAAGCCATCAAGGAAACGACTGACTTTTCAAGAAAGCAAGGAACCCCAGGTATGAAGAATCAAATGTTGTTTTTGATAAGATAAAGAAGCGTTATCTTGTGTTGGCCCTCTCCTTCGGATTCTGTGGGAATCTGGCTTATTGATTGTAGTGCTTCAAGGCACTTCATCGGATAGAAGGGTGATCTCTCTAATTTAGTAGAGATGGAAACAATCATGGGATTATACTTGGAGTCGATGCCACCTATCCCAGAAAGGGTGTAGGGAATGTTACCCATCAATTGAATGAGGGTAACTCTATTCATTTACAAGAATCTCTTTATGTACCTGATCGCAAGAAGAACTTGGTGTCCATTCTGACAATGGAAGTCAAAGGTTTCAGGGTGGCATTCATCGATGAAAAGGTAAGTGTTTGAAAATAGAATTTTCAAAGATTATTTTACTCATGGGTTCAGGGTTGGCAATTTGTATCAAGTTGCAGGAAGTCCATTGGGGACCATGTCAGTTAACACATATTGTCTACTTTATGGGGCCCTACCCGATATGAGTCAGATGGTGACAGGGATGCCTGAATTCAAAAGAGCATGAAGGTACATGTCTGAGATGTACCGAAGGAAAATCTTACAAGGGGACCAT